>CM024757.1:144161961-144761961 GCA_014218235.1 Colocasia esculenta
CATTTCATCCATTAATAAAATTTTGAACATGTTAGTTAATACTAGGGTTAGATACATGTTAGATTTTCATTTAATCATTTCTTTCAGAATAACTAATTAGATTATTTTAAGAAATAAAGATTTTTAAATAATTTTTGTTACAATAAAACTTTGTTAAAAACTTTAATAATAGGTATGAGCTTGTAAATAAATAAATAAAATTTTAATAGTTTTTAATATCCCACCCACTACAATCATGCCACATAGCCCATTCAATCCCATTAAATAAATAAATAAATAAACATTTTTAAGCAATCCACCCTTTTTGGCCACGCATACCTACTTTACCCTTAACCTTATTGTCTTCCCACCAGGACCCACTGGAAGCTTCATGAAGAAGCTGGAGGCGGATGGGTGCTGGCGCAATGGGATCTAGATGCGTGCAGAAGTTCCTGGTGCGATGCAGAAGCTGGGAGGCGGAACTGGAGTGTACATCTGAAAGCGGGAAGAAGCTGGGTCGGCTAGCGCCCAGGGGTACAGAGATCGTGTGGAGCAGCTCTGGTGGTCTGCTGTGCGATGATGCGGCCGAGCCTGAGGCGGATCTGGGGTGTGTATGGATGAAGGCGCGCGACGATGGCTGAGCTGGCGCGGTGAGCTGGAGAGGCCGGAAGCAGTGCTGCGCGTGGAGCTGGTGCGCTGGGTGTGCAGAGGCTGGACCAAGGGCGCGGCGCTGGGGCTTGGACGTGCTCAAGTGGCAGCCAGGCCAGGGCAATGGTGCTGGCTAGGTGCGCCCGGATCTGGAGGCCAGGGTGTGTGCAGCCAGATGGTGTGGGCTGTTGGGGCGCGATCCAGGGGTGATCCGGATGCAGTGGCGCAATGGTGCTGTGCTCGTGCGGAGCTGGGAAGAGGCGCGTGTGCAGATGGCGCCAGGGGCTTTGGCGTGTGACGAGGCAGGAGGCGCGCTGGTGTGCTGGACCTGGTGAGCTGGAGCTCAGATGTGTGAGGCCGGCCTATGAAGCTTGTGCATGGCGAGGTTGGTGCAGCGGAGCAGAGGCGCCTGGAAGGGCCATGGCCCCTATATAAAGACCCAGGTCCAGGGGCTTGGGATTTCTGTTCTGGTTTTTTTTTTTTTCAGAATTTTTTCTGGGGGTTTCCTTCTTAAGCAGTGAGGGAGACGGGTTGGTTAGTTTGATTTCTTTAGGAATTTTAGTTTCTTCATGTTCTTCCAGTATTGTGGATGGCGAGTTCAGATTTTTGGGAGGAGTTCTGTATTTTTCCAGTGGGTTTTTGGTTCGGCAGATGAGAGTTTGGGAGTTTATGTTCTAAATTCTTCTGTTTTGGGATGGATTCGGCTGCTTTCTGGACAACTGTGATTTCTCTTTGAATTGTTCTTCTTTTCTTAGTTCGATTAAGTGCTGGGAGCGATTCCCATTTTTGTGTGTTTAGATTACCTATCCTTATGCGTTTACATGGTTTGATCCCAGTGCAATTTTCCGCTTCTGTTGGTGTTTCAGATGTCGATCCAGTGAAGTTACTGCATTTAGTTTTCAATTTTTCTGTTTTGAAGAGTTCAATTCGATGGCATTTATTTCAGTTTATCTGCACTTTCTTTCTCCATGTGAATAGCTTACGTTCTTTATTTCCTTCTGTGCAAAACTTTGAGATTAATTTTTCTGTGAAAATTTGTTGAAATCTTGATTGCTGTGAGGGGGAATCGAAATTGCCTTCCACTCTTCTACAAGCTGTTGGACTGAAGGGGGCGATGTTCAGCATCAGGGAGGTGGCTGGGAAGAGGATTATCTTGTGTTGGAGCTTCGGAGATAGCAAAATAATTTGAGAGATTAGAGAGCTAGGCTCTTCTTTATTTCTTGTGAGAATTTTATTTCGTTGTATTTTTTTTCTTTCTCTGGTCGGATCAGAAAGTTGATGTTAAAGTTTTAGATTTCTTTTGTTATTGTCTTGCTGACTCATCAGACTGTGGGAGTACAGTGACCTGAAATTTTTTTGAGATTCTTATTCTGGCATCTTGTTATCTTTTGAATCAGTAATTTGAGAATTTTAGTTCAGATTTCTCTCTCTCTGTTTGGTCCCTCAATTGAGAGGGCACAGTGATACCAAGTTTCGTTAATTTCAATTCTGCTAGTTCTTCATTATATTTGATCTATCGGAGTTGTGAGGGATCTGAGTGGAGTTGTTTATAAAATTGATTTAATGCAATGTTATTTTGGTGAAAAAGTGTTCGTTAGAATGGTTTCAAGTCGAAGTAGTTTAATTCAAGCTTATTCAGTCTCTCCGTGGATATGACCTGTTCTCACCACTTTGCTAGTTCATCTTTGTTATTTTAAATCGTGAGACAGTTTAGAGAAGTGAGCATCTTGATTTGTGCACAGAACTCTCGACAACGAAAGTGTACAATCAACAATGCCGCGTTCAGTGAGCATCCACCACTCCTAGGCTCGCCTGCAGCCTCGTCCTCGAAAGCTAGGATGATCTCTCCCTCGTCAACTCCAAGCCTAGGAGCCTCTCCACCAGCTCCTGGTAACATGTATAAGTCACCCCTGTCACCGCCTGGGCATCCACCCAAGGCCGGTGATCTGTGCCACGTCCTCATGTGGGGATCATGTGACCCCAGGGGAGGAAGAAGGCGTGGCACTCGGGGTCCCATCTCTCCTTCAGGGCCTGGATCAATGCCATGTCTGGCGTAAGCTCATCCAGCCTGAGGAAGGGGTCGAACCCCATATGCTCTAGTCGAGTCCTCTGAAAGTCCGACAGTCCCTGGTAGACTGCCTGGACGACGGCCCATCCCAGCCGGGACCGCAGCTCACTCTCCAACACAGCCATAAAAAAACACAAGATTCAGTCAGAAATCCACATAACAACAATCTCTTCAGATCGCGACAATGATGTTGTCACCTTCTGAACGTGACACAAAGACTGTCGCGTTAGGGTTTCTGAAGGCGATGGGTCGAGCCGTCGCCTTCAGAACGTGACACCCTGTGTGTCGCGTTCCACCCTGGTAAAGTGACAGGCATCCTGTTGCGTTCACAAGGTGACCGAGGGCGGCCAATAGTTGTTCCCCGGTGGTTTCACCTTAGGCCAAAGGCCCTACATAGGTGCCTTGCACCTTGTCCACCCCGTTCCCCCCATCAATCACATACATAGCTAGGGTTTTTTAAGCCACCTACGTTTTTGGGGCCGACAACCTCTTACTCGCCCGGCGCCTCCATGGGGTCCACCTCCATGGGGAGGGCCGGAGCCTCTTATCCCCTCGCCGTGGAAGGTTCCTCACCTGCTCACCACCGACTGAGAGCATGATGACTCACAAGAAAATGGTTTGTGGTGTCGACACATATGAAATGTAGATTACACTTGTTAAGTTAGAAGAATCAACACCACAACCCCTTGTGAGCACGATGACTCACAAGAAAAAACAAAGAGCTAAGTATGACGACTTACTCCACTTGGCAAGAGCACGACGACTCTTCCCAGAACCTTGAGCACACAGTGCTCAAAACTCTAGAACACGACGGATCCAAAAGTGCTAGAACAAGTACAATGAGGTAGTAGATCCTCTTGCATGATCTATCTCAATACAAGTATGAAAAACTATAAGAGAAAACAAGTGATCTACGTAGAACACTTACACAGATCACACACAATGTTTTAAAAGAAACAGATCACGAATTACAGACTCTGGAATACTTCTTCAATTCTCAGATTTGTCTACAACAACACGAGCTTCTTCTTCTCTGCTCTTTACTTCATGCGCTCCGATCTTTGCGTCCAAGAGCAAGTGCGAATCTCTGGACTAATGCACTTCAGATGCTGGTCTTCATATCAGCAGATGCAGTCGCCTCTGCACCTTGTTCTCTGCTTCTTCTGCTCCTAGCTTGTTTCGCACACCACGCATTGAAAGCATTCACCCTTTTGATATGGCGCCCAGATCTATCCAGTGGACCCCACAATATCCCATTCCGTTAGAATAGATTTTGGCACACAAAAGTGCTTTATCTAAAACCTTGTTTTTAGTGCCAACAAGTTCCCAATTATTGGGTCTCAAATCATGAGCCCAGAAATGGCACTTTAGCACTTGAACCAAATCGCTGGAAGAAACTATCGCAATGTGTGTCGACCTAGCTCATGACTTGCATCAATGCACTATTCATTTTCTAAAAGATGTTTCACTAGAAGAGCTTGTGTGTGGACACACTGACAAGGATGTGTCGACACCATAGACTATTTTCTTCAGTTCTGCTCACTGGAAAGTCATGATGGTCGACACCTTGACAAGACTGTGTCGACACCACAAACCATTTTCTCAGAGACTACTCACTGAAAACCGACATGGTTTGTAGAAGTGTTTTTTTCAAAACACAACCCACAAAGAATTGATTTTAAAAAAAAGAAAAGATTTTTATGTATATATGATGAAAAGAAATGGCGAAAAGGGGTGGAAAGAAGACAAAGTGCGGTGTGCACAATAAGGAGGTGTGATCCCAGACATGGGAGGGGTGTCGAAGGAGATGGGCGAAGGGGGAAAGTGGGTACTTACCTTAACCCAAAGATCGTGGAGGAGGAATGATGTGCGGGCTCTTGTACTCCTTCCACCGGCCGGCCCGCAAAGGATATTAGCTCCGATGAGGTTACCTTGAAAGGAAAAGACAACAAGAAACAGTGTGAAGGTTTGATTAGACTTGAGGGTGTAGCAAAAAAGCTCAAAGTGAACGAAATAAAAAGATTAAATGGGCGTTAACACACCTCGGGGGTGGTGATAAACCCCTAAAAGAAATGTGGGAAGGGAGTAAATGATGTATGTGTGTGAAGAGTAGTGTGATGAATGCAATGCACTAAGTAAAGTGAAAAAGATATGAAGGAGAAAAAAAAGATGATGGCGATGTGTTGCCGCGGTGGTTTGGAGATGTTTGGAAGAAGTGGAAGCAGCGGAAAAAAGCTCCCCCCCCCCCCCTCACGCCAATGGAATGAAGAGAACAGAGGCTCCGGACTCAACAAGTGGAGCGCGTGAAATGGCTTGGAATGAGAGGGTTCTTCTCCTGGTTCGCAGCTGAGTTTCCAATCTGACGGGCTTCGCCGTAGTGTGTGAGTTATGCCCAAAACAATGGCTTCGGGGGGGTCTTTTATAGGGAAAAATTGCTTAAATCGTGTCTGATATAGTGGACGCTATCTCTTAATCACGTCCGACTAAAGCGCCGCGATTTCAAAGATTCACGTGCTCCGATTAAGCGTTGCCAAACATCGATTATAGCCTTCTTTACAAATCGTGTCCGACATGTGTGCCGCGTTCTAAACCTTCCAATTTGTACCGATTCTTTGCTAAATATCCAAAATGGAAACAATGAATTGCGGCCGCGTTTCTTAGCAGAATCAGTCTTTTAAGGGAAATCGATCTTCTTAGAGGAAGGTTAGAAACACGTCGTACATAGTGGATGCAATTCTTTAGCAACTAATCTTTCCAAAAATAATTTTAGAAATTGCCATAATTCGAACTGGAAACTCTTATCGCGGTGGCTATGGTGGACGCGAATCAAAATAGAGTAAGCGCCGAAAAAGGAGTGTGATACGTGTCGATTTTACCCACGCGGATCCCTTAAAAGGTATCCACTATATCAGACGCGTTCACTTAAGTTCAACAGACCCTTAGAAAAATTCCTAAAAATCCTAGAAAAAACTAAAAAAATAGGAAAATCACTCAAGAGGTTAATTGAAGAGAGTCACTTTGAGGCATTGCGGTGTAACATGAAATTTGCTCGATATGATGCCCAAATGGCATGTCTACAGCTGCCTTGCCTTGGCGTCTGCTTGCAAGGAAATGGAGTGAAGTGACACGAAGTGAAAGTAATGGAATGGGGTGTGGTGGAGTGAGAGTGACGTGGTGTGATTGAAAAGTAGACGCCAAGGTGTGATGAGACACGCCTCAACAACATATGACTGGAGCAGTTTGTCAATTCAAAGTGGAGTGGCTTGCAGGAAAATCTCAAGAGAAACTCAATGTTTGGACGAAAGGGAGAGAGAAGAAGTGTGCACGTGGGCACGGAAGACAGAAAGATCAACTTCAGCGTCGGGGAAGTACCTAAGGACACAATCCGTTAGGTTTCACCTTTGGGGGGTCTGCCACTGCCTCTGGTGGATCTTAGGGAAATAAGGATAAAATGAAATAGGAATCCAAAGCAATGAATTTCTCAAGGGATGATCTTCAAACAACAACACAATGAACTGAGTACTTGACTCGGAGTGGAATATTTCATGTTAATATGAATTAAGAAACAAGTGGTTCTCTTCAGTTAAAAACAGAGAGTGATCTTCCGGAATTATGCTCAAAGTCCTACATGATGCATGCTGGGCTAAATTAAAAGATTTAAAACAAAAAAAAAATATAAAATAATCAAGGATAATATTGCTACGATGCCAAAGTCAAGAAACCGGATGGAATCCATCGTTCTTCTGCAACGCAACGGCCTATCCTCAAGTCATAAGAATTTCTAGAATCGTCATCGTTTTTGCAGAGGAGGGGAACTCGAATTCCAGATTCATCAGAGCCTCAGGTCCTTGATATGCTCTAATATGTATACCATATAGTAGAATGCAATATACAATACCAAAGAAGGCGATTGCCGAGGATGCTCTGAATTGCAAGGCGGAAAAATGCTAGAACCTGCGCTAAAAAGTTCATCAGCATTGAAAAGCAACAAATAATACATGAAAATATGAAAATAAAGTTGCCTAAAAATCGCGGCGTGAATACTAGACGCCTTTCTTATATGAATCGCGTCGACTTAGTTGGACGCATTTTATCTTCCCCTGTCGCCATGGAAGTCGGATTTAAGCACCTTGAATTGCGTCCATTGCGTCAGACGCGATTTAGGCCTTCCATCCGAGACTTGATTTCCTTGCCTGTTTTCATCCTTTCCTCCCTTTGGGTGCTTGCCTCCGGGCTAATGCGAGCCAAGGGGTTATAAAAACACCCCTCTTCATGCTCTTTTCAAGCATTTGAGCTCTCCATAGTGCATAATTCAAGGGTTGAAGCAAGAAGAGAAGGAGAAGAAGCTTTGACGCAATGGAGCATGGTGATGCTCCTCCTCCAAGAGGCCAAGAGTGGAGGGATTTCAAAGGTGTGAGTCAAGTAGAGGGGACACATCTACAAGTTAGTTCAAGCTAAACTGGTATGTGATTTTGGATTTTTAGCATTGATTGATGTGTTCATTGTGGCTTGATAAGTGTTCATGATGCTCTTCTCTCTTCTTGTTCTCTTTCTCTCTCTCTTTTTCCTCTCTTCTCTCTCCAATATCATGGCCGATCCATGCTCTCCCATGTCCCATGCACCATGCGCCCTTCTCTCACGACCATTACTACCATGCAACCATCCATGCACATCCTACCCATGCCAAAGGACTCTCCTCTTTTCACGGGCAACCGGCGCTATATGCGCCTCCCCTGGCTCCAAAAATTGACCGCCTCCATCACCCTTGACATGACCAACATCCTTAAGAGGTGGGGGATCAATAACCTTGCTGTCCATGCCAAGAGATATCATGAAATCCACCTTGACTGGGCGGCTCTTGGGGCGTTGGTAGAATTGTGGCATCCTCAAACCCATACCTTCCTCTTCAAAACCTTTGAAGCTACCATCCTACTGGAAGAGGTTGAGATCTTTCTAGGTTTGAAGCGGATGAAGCAAGGCGTGGAGGACGAGATGGCAATCATGCTAAGGGAGTTACACAAGCAGGGCAATGATTGTAAGGCCTCGAATTTCCGTCGCATTATTTGTATTGTGTGTATATGTTGTGCTTGTGTATGTATATATATATATTATATATATATATCTATATATATATATATATATATATATATATTACGTACGTATTAATTAGTACAATTACGTGTGCATTATTTATATTAGATGTAAATAAGCATGTATTGAATGGTGATAGCATGGATACACTACCTTATACATATTGCATGTATGTATACATGGCATGCATGGTTTTCTGCATATTTTAGAGTTCTGGCCGAAGGCCAGACTGGCGTCAACCCCTAGCCGTTGAGGTGGTGTCAGCGTCCACCCATGGACGCCAACACTAATCCTGGCGTCTAACGATATGAATTTCTTGCTGGCCTGCAACAGAGCCAGAAATTCTGGAAACAAGAAAGCTCAGCCATTGGGGAGCTGTCCCCAACGGCTCTGAGAGCTGTCTTGTCACCCTGTGAGTGGGAGAGAGAGCCTCCCCATATGTCTGAACCCGGATCTGCCTTCCACCCCTCTCTTCACTTTTGTAAAGAGAGAAACCAGGAGAAAAACCCTAGTTTCTGAGCTGTGAGAAAACCCACTCTTTGCACCCAAAGATCCGACTTCCTGGAGCTAGATCCGGCCATCTTCCACGACAAGAGGATAGCTGGAGCAAAGGAGGAGACTTCCCCGACATCCCTTGCTGTGGAGATCATCCAGGAGCCCGGAGGAAGAAGATCTAGGAGGACGTTCTGCACCTTCTTGGGACTGCCCAAGGAGGGCTTCACAGCACACCTAGATCCTTTGGAGCAATTCTAAAAGGCAAGTGACCTAACCATAATGTCCCATATGTGTCTAGGTCGGTTCTACAATTTTTATGAATTTTCCCTCGAGTCCTAGATCCTCACATTCACCCAATCTTGAGAGCTCGGGTCTGTGTTTCTGCACAGACCTGCATTGACGGCAAGGTCACTGGACGCTGAGATTATGCTAGGCGTCCATCGACCATGTCGCTAACACTGAGTTAGCGGCCAGAGACCACCACCAAGTTCCTCTAGACAGAACAGTGACCTGTTCTGCCCTTCCTATGCAACTATTTTCGGTATGGTTCCGTGATGAGGATATATGGTAACCCTATACATTATGTATACTGTTAAATGTGGTGTGTGGATGAGTGTGATGGGTGGTGGTGAATGTTAGAAAATTTGTATCCCATGATTTGTAAGCATGATTTGTTGATAATCTTGCCAATCTATGCTTTATGATTAGGACTAGCCTGAATGCCTCAGTTTTGTCAGATCATGAAGATTAGTGGATCAGTATACGTATACTCAATTTTGATAAATTTTCCATGCTTGCATAAATTGCTAATAAATTCGGTTCGGTAAATAAAAAGGCATGCAAAAAGGGTTGTGGTGATCGATCTGTGGTTGTATGAATTAGGATAATTGTACATTCTCAGGTCATGCATATAACAGTAGTCTCTGTTCAAACAGTGAGTGGCAAAATTGCATGATGTGTTAAACTCCATGTCAACTTAAATTGTGAATGGCATGCGAATTAGGTATTTGATTTTCTGTAAATTCTATTTAGCTCAGAAAAATTTGAAAAATTGAATGTATGATCTTGAACCCGAAAATAGCATGTGGTTAAAATTTCAGGTCAATTGGACCAGTATATAAGGAGTTAGGTATTTTTCCATGTGAAATGTAAAAATCTATGTATGTTATCGTAAGGTGGTTAGATATTGTTAAACCCAACCTGATTAGCGAATATTACCATGTGTTAAACTCCTGAAATCTGTAATGCCATGTCAA
Source organism: Colocasia esculenta (assembly GCA_014218235.1). NCBI lineage: Eukaryota > Viridiplantae > Streptophyta > Magnoliopsida > Alismatales > Araceae > Colocasia > Colocasia esculenta. The sequence goes on from CM024757.1 coordinate 144,171,499, forward strand.
GGAAAAACAGAGATATGCATGAGAGTGAGGAAGTGAATGGAATGAAAAGTGATAGTGTAAAACCGTGTAAAATCGGTAAATGTGTAAATGTGTAACTGTGCCAATGTGACATTGCTTCGTAGAGGGTAGTGGAACTGTATCAGGGAAAAGTCCCCTTGAGAAAGTTCAATGTGTAAGTGACCCTAAGGGCATTAGGGGGAAATCAGGTGGACAAGTACACAGTGTGTTAGGGTGGAGACTTGTTCTCCGGTCTGCGCAGTCCAAGAGTCGCCATGAATGCTAAATGGCGTCTAGTGTAGTGTGATGTGATATGTCATGTTCTTGTGTGGTTGGACTATGTGTCACGGCACCTAAAATGTGAATGTGTAATGTGTAATGTGATGTGTATATGTGTTTGGTGGTTTGGACTATGTGTCACGGCATAATAATGTAATGTGTAATGTGTATGTGTATGTGTCATGTGTTAATGTGTAAGTGAACAATGTGAATGTGTATGTGTAAAGTGCAACCATGTGAAAAGGGAAACTTGTGTAGAGAAAATGTGAAATAGAAAGGTAAGAATATGACATTGAAATCCATGTGAGGCAATCTGAAACCATGTGAAATCAGTAAATTCATGTTGTTATGATCATGTTATATGTGCAAAAATGTCTAGAATCCATGTTAGGGATAATTGATGAGCACGGGTACAAAATAGCTGGATTGGTTGTTCACATGATATGTTTTAAGCAACATTGTAGCTCTCATGTATAGGTTTACAGCCATTAAACCATGTGAAACCAGCAACTTAAAGCATGTGAAAATGTCTATGTATGTGTTTAAAAACATGTAAGATCCATGCTAGTCGTGTTTTCCTTCCATATAGACACAATGTTCATGTGGGTAGCTCTCATGTCTTAGTTCCTTAAGGGCAAAATTTCATGAGTAAATTGAATAGAGAGCATGTGATAGGTAAGTTTTACTTTTAGAAATCTGAAAGCATGGTCTATGTATAAAGATGTAAAACTCTCATGATAGGTTGAAACTTTCAAATGACTAGCATGCCATATGTTGCAAATTTTGAATGTGCATGTAGAAATCGCTATGACATATACGTGTATGTTATGAGTAGTGTTGCTTGCTGAGTCTTTGGACTCACTCCTTGCTTGGCGTACAGGTGTAGTTGGTGACGTGGCACCGTGGAGGAGACAGTGGAGACGGACTCCGAGCGCGGAGATTAGTCTTTGGAGTTTCTTTGTGACTTGTGTATTTCATAGTATGTAATTTGAACATTGTATTAGAGTTATCATGAAAAAGATGTATAAGTGTGGACATTTGTGTACTAAATTCCAGCAATGAATTATGTGGACTTTTAGTTCTTAATGTTATCAATCATGTATGTTAAATGTGGATGATGAATGAATGAAGACAGTTGTCTTTTACTTCCGCTACTCTGTAGTATATTCGCGTGTATCTCAGCTGTTTGTATCGTTTGGATAAATGTCCCACTGTGGCAACACTCGCTATACCGACGTGGGTTGGTATAACCGTACCGGTATAATGAGGTCGCTACAGAGATTGGTATCAGAGCAACCGGTTGTGATTGCACATGAATATACATAAGTCATCATCTTCATTGCATACTAAGTATGTCCACATGTGTAGAAAACATTAATAAGAAGTGAAGATAGATAAGAAAATGGTTAGAAGACTTAGTAACCTAGCTCTAATGGTGGCTGAAATTTTATTACAGCCATGGCTTCGAGAGGTAGCGTGGTGGAGCACCGGCCCGTGAGGACGAGCCGCGACGTGATGAGCGGGCGGAGCAACAGGCCCCGCACCACAAGGCCCTGTACTTCCCCCACCGCCGCCTGTGGACTACGGAGTATTCATGCAAGGTCTGGTACAAGCCATGCAGAGACGCAGGCTCATACCCAGGCAGCACTCCAGGCACAGTTGGAGGCCCAGGTAGAATAATAAACAACTAGTAGTGGCTATTTAAATTGCATGATATTGTGCTTATTGTGTATTGCCTATTGTTTAATGTAGCAGGCTCAGGCACCAGCTCAGGACCATGGTGGACCTCCCATCATGGAGCGATTCAAGAGGATGACCCCACCCTCTTTTAAGGGGGAGAGTGATCCATTAATGGCAGAAAGTTGGTTAAGGGAGACAGAAAATCTTCCGAGCCATCAGGTGCCCTGATGAGGATAAGGTGACATTAGCCACCTACATGCTACAGGTAGACTTTTAATTTTGTATGTTTGTATGTTCTACTTAAGTTAAAATTGTTTAGTTGGTGCTTATGAAGGTGTATTGCAGGAGAGAGCGGATGTATGGTGGTCCTCCCTACTACGTACACGCTTTGAGGACGGAGCAGTAGACGTGGCGTGGGACGCGTTCGTGAGACTCTTTCGAGCCAAGTTCGTCCCAGAGCATATCCAGGACAAGATGGAGCAGAAATTTCTCTCCCTGACGCAAGGCTCCATGACTGTGCTGGAATACGAGGCAAGGTTTTCTGAACTTTCTAAGTATGCACCGCATGTCGTAGCGGATGAGAGCGGAAGACGAAGAAGTTCGTGATGGGACTAAGCCATCACTGCGGACGAGACTCGTGGCGTTTGACCACCGCACGCTAGACGAGGCCCTCAGTGCTGCCTGCAGGCAGGAGGGAGAAATGGAGCAATATCTGGAGGAGAAGAAGGCTTCGCAGAAGAGGCCGGCAGCGACTTTCCAGCGCAGGATAAGAAGAAAACGGTGTACCAGACACCGCAATGATCCGTGACAGTCACCAACTCTCAGGTACCCTCTGTACGTTCCCCTGGTGTGAAGAAAGAGTGTCCCCACTGCGGGAAGACCCATGGTGGTTCCGAGTGTTGGTTGGTAGCGGGTAGATGCTTGAAGTGCGGGAGCAGCGACCACAAGATCAAAGATTGCCCAAGACTTCAGCCAGGAGCTCAGCGTGGAGCGCCAGCCCCAGCAGTAGCGGCAGCCGCGCCAGCTACAGGACGACAGGAAGGCCTCGAGCCCCAGCTCGAGTGTTTGCTTTAGCTCGCGAGGACGCCGAGCAGGCGGAGCATGTCACCGAAGGTACGGTTTTGTTGTTAGGTGTGCATGCTAGGGTTTGTTTGATACGGGTGCTACTCACTCGTTCATTTTCGAGCGATTCGCTAGGCAGTTAGCCCTAGAGTCAGGGGTAGAGTCTGAGGAGTTAGAGGTCCTTTGTCTGTGCACCCTGCGGGTACGGTATCGACTAGGAAGTGCATTCCGTCGTTACCTGTGTGCATTGAGGATAGAATCCTAGATGGGTGTTTCTTCTTGCTAAAGATGAAGGACTTGATGCTATCTTGGTCTGGATTGGCTAGAGGAGCACTATGCGTTAGTGGATTGTCGTCGGAAGAAGATTGTTTTCCGCATTCTGGTGAGGACGAGTTCTCTCATCCCTTGCCAAGGAACGTGGCGGGAAAGATGGTCATCTCTGCCATGAAGGCGATGCGTATGGTGAACAAGGGTTGTGACGCTTCTTGCCAGCGTGGTGTTAGTACCAGAGGCTGATGAGTCACCTACTCTTGCGGAGATTGAGGTAGTGCAGGATTTTCCAGATGTCTTTCCTGATGACTTGTCTGGATTGCCACGGATAGAGAGATAGAGTTACCATAGAGTTGCTTCCGGGCACCTCTCCTATCTCGAAGGCTCCATATCGGATGGCACCTGCGGAGTTAGCCGAGTTGAGAAGGCAGTTGCAGGAACTGCTTGATAAGGGATTTATTCGCTCTAGTGTTTCCCCTTGGGGAGCACCTGTATTATTCGTCAAGAAGAAAGACGGGTCACTTAGGTTGTGCATTGACTACAGAAAGCTGAACCAGGTGACTGTGAAGAACAGGTATCCCTTACCTCGTATTGATGATTTGTTTGACCAGTTGCGAGAGGCATCAGTCTTTTCTAAGATTGACTTGCGATCTGGTTATCATCAGTTAGGATTCGGAGTGAGGATGTGTCCAAGACGGCATTTAGAACCCGTTATGGACATTATGAGTTCTTGGTCCTTCCTTTCGGATTGACCAATGCCCCTGCAGCGTTCATGGATCTCATGAACGGGTGTTTAGGCCTTACTTAGATAGCTTCGTCGTAGTTTTTATTGACGATGTTGGTCTACTCTCGGACGAGACCACTCACCGTCAACATCTGAGGTTAGTGTTAGAGGTTCTTCGTGAGCACAAGCTGTATGCTAAATTCAGCAAGTGCGACTTTTGGTTGCGCGAGGTTCATTTCTCGGGCATGTTATCTCCGGCGCTGGTGTTGCAGTTGATCCAGCGAAGGTCCAGGCAGTTATGGATTGGGAGGTTCCCAAGACCCCTTCGGAGATTCGTAGTTTTATTGGGTAGCTGGTTACTATCGGCGATATTGAGGTTTCTCATCCATCGCCGCCCCCTTGACAAAGCTGACCAGGAAGGGTGAGAAGTTTGTATGGTCTGAGGCATGCGAGCGTAGCTTCCAGCTATTGAAGGCTAAGCTCACTTCTGCTCCGGTATTGGTATTGCCTAATGGTCTAGAGGGTTTGCCATTTATACGGATGCGTCTCAGATTGGTTAGGCTGTGTGCTAATGCAACAAGAAAGGGTAGTGCTTATGCTTCTCGTCAGTTGAAGGAGCATGAGAAGAACTATCCGACTCATGACTTGGAGCTCGCAGCGGTTCATGCACTAAAGATCTGGAGGCACTATCTTTATGGTGTCAGTTTGAGGTGTTTTACCGACCACAAGAGCTTAAAGTATCTTTTCTCCAAAGGAATTAAACCTGAGGCAGAGGAGATGGATCGAGTTCTTGAAGGACTATGACTTCGACCTTCAGTATCATCCTGGAAAGGCGAATTGTAGCGGATGCGCTTAGTAGAAAGAGGCCATTCTCCAGCAAGATTGGAAGATGTTAGAAGATGCGGCTTGCGCGTTGACTGAGTTAGAGCCATCGCTATGTCAGGCTTTTGTAGCTCAGTTATCCCTTAGGTCCTCGGTTTTGGATGAGGTGATCGAGCAACAGGAAGCCGACCCTAGACTCTTAGAGTTAGTGGGCAAGGCGGGCATTGCTCGTGATGAGGACGGTGTGATTAGATTTCAGCACCGTGTTGGTGTCCCTGATTTGGTAGATGTTCGTGAGCATGTGTTAGCGGAGGCTCATAGATCGCGATTCTCTATTCATCCGGGTAACACTAAGATGTATCAAGATTTGAAGAGATCATTTTGGTGGTCCGGCATGAAGAAGGATGTTGCGGATTATGTGTCTAGGTGTCTAGTGTGTCAGCAAGTGAAAGCCGAGCGCAGCGACCATCCGGCCTTATGCAGAGGATGGACATCCCAGTGTGGAAGTGGGAAGCTGTCACTATGGACTTCGTTTCGGGTTTGCCTCGATCTAGAAGGGGCAATGACTCGATTTGGGTAGTTGTAGATAGATTCTCGAAGACTGCTCATTTCTTGCCTATGAAGAAGAAGCAGTCAGTAGAGAGTTTAGCTAGATTGTATGTTAGTGGTATCATTAGATTGCATGGTGTGCCGAAGTCGATCATTTCGGATCGAGATCCGAGATTTACTTCGAGGTTGTGGAAGGGTCTTCAGGATGCTTTAGGTTCGGAGCTAAAGCTCAGTTCGGCGTTTCATCCCCAGACCGATGGACAGTCCGAGAGGACTATCCAAACGCTCGAGGATATGTTGAGAGCGTGTGTTCTGGATTGGAAGGATGATTGGGAGCGTCATTTACCTCTTGTGGAGTTCGCATACAACAACAGCTTTCATGCGAGTATTGGTATGGCTCCATTTGAGGCGTTGTATGGTAGGCCCTGCAGATCTCCTTTATGTTGGGAGGAGACTGGTGATAGGCAGTTGATCGGACCGGAGTTAGTTCAGGAAACTTCGGATAAGATCCAGCTTATCAGGAAGAGCTTGTTGCGGCACAGGATAGGCAGAAGAGTTATGCCGACAACAGGGAAAGGATCTAGAGTTCGAGGTTGGCGATCATGTCTTCTTGAAGATATCGCCTACTCGTGGTGTCGTCAGATTTGGCAGGCATAGCAAGCTAAGCCCTAGATTCATTGGCCCATATGAGATTCTCAGACGTTTGGGCAGCGTGGCATATGAGCTAGCATTACCCCCAGCTTTGGCTAGCGTTCACCCGTATTCCACGTATCTATGCTCAGGAAGTATGTCCGAGATCCGTCTCATGTGATTAGTCATGAGCCAGTGGAGATCCAGCCAGATCTTTCGTATGTCGAGCAACCAGTAGCTATTCTTGACCGGAAGGTTCAGCATCTCCGGAACAAGAGTATTGCATCGGTGAAAGTTCTCTGGCGGAACTTCTCACGAGAGGAGGCTACTTGGGAGCTTGAGGATGCGATGAAGAAGAAGTATCCCCTTTTGTTTGAGTAGTGTCGTTCTAACTTCGAGGACGAAGTTTCTTTAAGGGGGAGAGGGTGTAAGGCCCTCGAATTTCCGTCGCTTATTTGTATTGTGTATATGTGTTGTGTGTAGTATATATGTATATATATATATATATTATATATATATATATATTTACGTACGTATTAATTAGTACAATTACGTGTGCATATGTTTATATTAGATGTAAATAATGCATGTATTGAATGGTGATAGTATGGATACACTACCATATACATATTGCATGTATGTATGCATGGCATGCATGGTTTTCTGCATATTTAGAGTTCTGGCCGAAGGCCAGATGGCGTCAACCCCTAGCCGTTGAGGTGGTGTCAGCGTCCACCATGGACGCCAACACTAATCCTGGCGTCTAACGATATGGACGCCTATTTCTCTGGCCTGCATGCGCAGCAGAGCCAGAAATTCCGGAAACAAGAAAGCTCAGCCATTGGGGAGCTGTCCCCAACGGCTCTGAGAGCTGTCTTGTCACCTGTGTGGTGGGAGAGAGGCCTCCCCATATGTCTGAACCCGGATCTGCCTTCCCCACCCCTCTCTTCACCTTTGCAAGAGAGAAACCAGGAGAAAAACCCTAGTTTCTGAGCTGTGAGAAAACCCACTCTTGCACCCAAAGATCCGACTTCTGGAGCTAGATCCGGCCATCTTCCACGACAAGAGGATAGCTGGAGCAAAGGAGGAGACTCCCCGACATCCCCTTGCTGTGGAGATCATCCAGGAGCCCGGAGGAAGAAGATCTAGGAGGACGTTCTGCACCTTCTTGGGACTGCCCAAGGAGGGCTTCACCAGCACCTAGATCCATTGGAGCAATTTCTAAAAGGCAAGTGACCTAACCATAATGTCCCCGTATGTGTCTAGGTCGTTCTACAATTTTTATGAATTTTCCCTCGAGTCCTAGACCCTCACATTCACCCAATCTTGAGAGCTCGGGTCTGTGTTTCTGCACAGACCTGCATTGACGGCAAGGTCACTGGACGCTGAGATTATGCTTGGCGTCCATCGACCATGCCGCTAACACTGAGTTAGCGGCCAGAGACCGCCGCCAAGTTCCTCTGGACAGAACAGTGACCTGTTCTGCCCTTCCTATACAACTATTTTCGGTATGGTTTCCGTGATGAGGATATATGGTAACCCTATACACTATGTATACTGTTAAATGTGGTGTGTGGATGAGTGTGATGTGTGGTGGTGAATGTTAGAAAATTTGTATCCCATGAATTGTAAGCATGATTGTTGATAATCTTGCCAATCTATGCTTATGATTAGGACTAGTCTGAATGCCTCAGTTTTGTCAGATCATGAAGATTAGTGGATCAGTATACGTATACTCAATTTTGATAAATTGTCCATGCTTGCATAAATTGCTAATAAATTCGGTTCGGTAAATAAAAAGGCATGCAAAAAGGGTTGTGGTGATCGATCTATGGTTGTATGATTTAGGATAATTGTACATTCTCAGGTCATGCATATAACAGTAGTCTCTGTTCAAACAGTAAGTGGCAAAATTGCATGATGTGTTAAACTCCATGTCAACTTAAATTGTGAATGGCATGCGAATAGGTATTTGATTTTCTGTAAATTCTATTTAGCTCAGAAAAATCTGAAAAATGAATGTATGATCTTGAACCCGAAAATAGCATGTGGTTAAAATTTCAGGTCAATTGGACCAGTATATAAGGAGTTATGTTTTTTCCATGTGAAATGTAAAAATCTATGTATGTTATCGTAAGGTGGTTAGATATTGTTAAACCCAACCTGATTAGTGAATTTACTGTGTGTTAAACTCCTGAAATCTGTAGTGCCATGTCAGGAAAAACAGAGATATGCATGTGAGTGAGAAAGTGAATGGAATGAAAAGTGATATGTGTAAAACCATGTGTAAAATCGGTAAAATGTGTAAATGTGTAACTGTGCCAATGTGACACTGCTTCCGTAGAGGGCAGTGGAACTGTATCAGGGAAAAGTCCCCTGAGAAAGTTCAATGTGTAAGTGACCCTAAGGGCATTAGGGGGAAATCCTGGAGGTGGACAAGTACCACTGGTTAGGGTGGAGACTTGTTCTCCCGGTCTGCGCAGTCCAAGAGTCGCCATTGAATGCCTAGATGGCGTCTATGTGTAATGTGATGTGTATATGTCCTTCTTTGGTGGTTTGGACTATGTGTCACGGCACCTAAAATGTGAATGTGTAATGTGTAATGTGATGTGTATAGTGTTACATGTGTTGTAATGTGTAATGTGTAATGTCATGTGTTAATGTGTAAGTGAACAATGTGAATGTGTATGTGTAAAGTGCAACCATGTGAAAAGGGAAACTTGTGTAGAGAAAATGTGAAACTAGAAATGTAAGAATATGACATTGAAATCCATGTGAGACAAATCTGAAACCATGTGAAATCAGTAAATTCATGTTGTTATCATCATGTTTATATGTGCAAAAATGTCTAGAATCCATGTTAGGGATAATTGATGAGCACGGGTACAAAATAGCTGATTGGTTGTTCACATGATATGTTTAAGCAACATTGTAGCTCTCATGTGTAGGTTTACAGCCATTAACCATGTGAAACCAGCAACTTAAAGCATGTGAAAATGTCTATGTATGTGTTAAAAACATGTAAGACCATGCTAGTTGTTTTCCTTTCATATATGCACAATGTTCATGTTGGTAGCTCTCATGTCTTGGTTCCTTAAGGGCAAAATTTCATGAGTAAATTGAATAGAGAGCATGTGATAGGTAAGTTTTATTTTAGAAATCTGAAAGCATGATCCATGTATAAAATGTAAAACTCTCATGATAGGTTGAAACTTTCAAATGACTAGCAGCCATGTGTTGCAAATTTTGAATGTGCATGTAGAATCGCTATGACATATACGTGTATGTTATGAGTAGTGTTGCTTGCTGAGTCTTTGGACTCACTCCTTGCTTCGGCGTACAGGTGTAGTTGGTGACGTGGCACCGTTGGAGGAGACAGTGGAGACGGACTCCGAGCGCGGAGATTAGTCTTTGGAGTTTCTTTGTGACTTGTGTATTTCATAGTATGTAATTTGAACATTGTATTAGAGTTATCATGAAAAGGATGTATAAGTGTGGACATTTTGTGTACTAAAATTCCAGCAAGAATTATGTGAACTTTTAGTTCTTAATTGTATCAATCATGTATGTTTAAATGTGGATGATGAATGAATGAAGACAGTTGTCTTTTACTTCCGCTACTCTGTAGTATATTCGCGTGTATCTCAGCTGTTTGTATCGTTTGGGTAAATGTCCCACTGTGGCAACACTCGCTATACCGACGTGGGTTGGTATAACCGTACCGGTATAATGAGGGTCACTACATGCTGGAAAGTTTCATGGACGCAAGGCGGCCCAAGATCTTGGACCGAGAAAGGGATTAATCTGCAAAGATTGGCGGCCTGGACAATGAAAGAGATACCCAAGGCGGAAGACAACGAGACGCTAGAGAAAGTGATCAGAGGATTTGCCATCGCGTGGCGGGTGCACTCCTCTTCCCTTCAATTGACAACACCCTAGAGGAGGATCAGCTGAGCATGGTGTGCGGCATCTGGGAGGCGAGAGATTAGGACCCGTGGTGCTAGTCTTCCTCTACAGTTCATTGACGGCAACGAGCTTGGGTAGGTCTCCTTACGGTTCAATGCTCTTACTTACTTGTTGGACTGACCTGCATTTTAAGTTTGATCTAAGCAATGAGGTCTCTAGCTTGTCCTGTATCTTCTCCAAGAGTTCGCTCAAGCACTCGGACAACATAGTTGGCTTAGAAGGGCACGTGGCTAACCGGGTGCCACAACTCGAGACGCGGATTGATTGGCGTGATCACTTACGAAGCATGACCAGGAACGCCTTCACGTGTACTCACCATCCTCTTCTTACCCGGGACCTGCGAACTCGGCTAGCACCTGGTGTGGACTTGTGACTGATAGGGGCATCCGAGTTCATCCTCTACAACCCGCACTGCGTCTTCCTCAGCTTGGGCTTCCACGGTGCAACTTTGAAGGGTCGTCTCACCTTTCTCCAATCAAAAGCGGGAAATCGGGACAAACCAGATGGTGGAAGAGGCGGAAACAATTAAGAAGGCACTCTGGAGGGTCTGCTCTTACAGGAGGCCAGTTCAAATGTGGAGGAGGTTGAAAATGATTGGATGGCTTATGTAAGGAGCTCGGGAAACTCTGGCCCAAGGTGGCCATTTGTAAACGCCGTGATTAATTCTTTAATAAGAAATATATTGCATCCTTTATACGGCCAAATTGTCGCTTTATGCGTGATAGTATCATCCAAACACTTTTGATTTTCTCCTAAAAATTGGCCCTCGGGTGAACATTTTGAATTGCGTCCACTACAGACGGCGCAAATATCTCATCGATTCGTGTCACTAAAGCTGTCGCGCTTATACTTAAGCGCGTCTACCATCTTCGACGCATTTAAATTGTACTTCAAAATTTTGAAAATTGTGCGCCTTAAAGTCTATGCTGGGGCAATGATGACTTTTGAATCGCTTCGATGGTCTCCGACGGAATTAAAATGGGCAATTATGATTCGGGTCCACTGTTGCGGACGCGATTTCCAATCTCGTCGGAGGCTACAAAACGCCCGAGGGCGCCTCCATTGCACCTTTTCGCCTCTCTGACTACCCCGATCTCTCTCTTTCCCCCTCTTGGACTCCCTCTCTCTCTCTCACTCTCTCACTCTCTTCCCTATCTCCCCACTCTCTCATTCTTGCTCGATGACGAAGAGGACGCTTCAAAGCAGCTGCGAGGCGAAAGTTCGTCGGCGACAGAGGGAACGGCGATGCCGAAAGGCGCGGACAACTCTGGGGATGGAGGCGAGCATGATGGTGGATGAGCTCCTGGTGGCCAGCGGGGAACTGGAAATGGTGATGGAGGAAGAAAGATAAGCGCCGACAGAAAGAGGCGAAGTGGCGGCGATGGAGGAGGAAGAGGACGAAGGGGAACAAGCGAGGAGGTGGAGACGGGGCTTCCTCCTGGTCAGGAAGCTTCTCCACGACGGATTTGGTAAGTCCCCACAACTCTAGCCCTTGATTCATGTGAGGTAGAAGGAGGAGGGTGGCTATCGGCGTCGGAGAGGGTGAGAGGGCGATCGCGTCGACTTCAGTTGACTGGTTTCGTGATGTTGAATCGCGGCGGCTTAGGCCGCCGTGTTTCAACATGAAATGCAGCCACACAGCGGGCGCGTTTCAGATTGAACCGTTGGCCATTGTATGGACGCGATTCAAAAGGCTGCTTGAGGAGTGGGGATTTAGGTCTGATTTGTGCAATACGTGTACTAACTTGGGTGTGCTTTGTGTAGGGAATCATTAAGCCAAGGACGCAGTGGCCTCTAGTGCTGGCGGCATATCAAGGCTCCGGACTTCCAGATGAGCGAGTCCGGGGATGGGGTTTTGGCCGATCCTGGAGATCGAGCCCTTCTCTGTTGACAGCCCTCTGATTCAGGCGATCAGGGAGAGATGGGACCGGGTAGCAGCGTTCCCTTCCCATGGGGGCACATGGTGCCTAGTTTGGAGGATGTTTCGAGGATTACTGGGCTCAGGGTAGATGGAGAGGCGGGATAGGGATCACCTATGCTGACTATACTGAGCACGTGCAGGACATGCTGGGCTTGGAGCCCATGGGAGGAGGATGATTTCGGCGACCGAAGAATGGTCAACCGAGTGGTGCTTGGAGAGCCTGGGTCTTAGGGGGGTGAGGCAGAGGGGGGAGGAGACGCTACAGGAGTTCGTGTGCCGTGGCTGGCCAGGGCAGTGTATGGCCAGGACCCGGAGGACCATGAGCGGGTGGACTGGGACCATAAGAGGTTCCTGGTCTTCTTCTTGGGGAGATGCTGCTGACGACCAAGGGGGACGACATCCATTGCCGGTTCCTGGAGGTCTTGGAGGACCTGGAGAGGGTAGGTCAGTATGCATGGGGTGCGGTCATATTACTACATCCTGTTGGGCATTGCGACTGAGTGCGCCCCGACGCGTTGCCCCTATCCCAGAGGTGGCTCCAGTCGTGACGTCAGCCACCTTCTCACTCCAGCTCGACACGCTACGTCGAGACATCCGGGACTTCCCGGCACTCCTGGTATGTGCTTTTCTCACTTCCCTTACATGCATTTAAATAATGTGTGATTGACTTACTTATGCATGTGTGCAGGTTGTGTGGTAGCCCTACGTGGGCATGGGTGACGACGGCCAGCCTTGGGTTGAGAGTGGCCGACCTCGGTTCGGGCGGGACCTTTGGGTCCATTGCTTGAATGAGATCGAGCCTCTCCGCCTTCGGCTTGCCGCCCACACCCTGGGGCTGCACCAGGGGTGGCATGATGAGTCCGAGCCCAAGGGGATCGGACGGAGGACACGGGGGAAGGCAAAGCGGGTGGATTGGCGCATGTGCTTCCCCGACCAGTACGCCGACTGGTAGCGCGGCGGACAGACCGTAGAGTCAGATGCTGCCGACAGCCTCGCGTACCTCCAGTGGTTCCAGGAGGAGTACGGGGGCCGAAACTTCATAAGGCCAGCGAGGGTATGCACTTCTAAACTTTAACTTGTTCAATATGGTATGCATGATATTTTAACAAACATGTGCATGTGTAGGATGCTCAGGACGACCTTATTGACACCCTGCGGGCCCCGCTAGTGGGCATTGAGGCCCAGTTGGCTGAGGCGCGGGATGCATTGGTTGCATTGGTAAGTTCGGATGCTCATACCTTTGCTTTATTCAACTTACCATGTGCTGACTGGCCTTTTCCATGTGTGCAGCGCACAGCGCACGGGATTGTGGAGTGCACCTCTGCCGCGGGTGCCTCCTCGAGCAGGAGTGTACCAGACCTGGAGGTATCCTCACTCTGGGAGCAGTTAGCGGTGACGGTGGCCAGGGCGGAGGCAGTGGAGCACGACCTCTCTGCACGAGTAAGTAGCTTAATTAGATACATATATGAACTGAATTGCTTATACTTACCTGCGCCGTTTTCCTTGCAGTCAGACGAGCTCCAGAGTGCGCTTACACGGGAGGTACACACTTGTGCTGAGATGACTGAGCTGTCGCAGCAGCTGGCTGAGCTGCGGACTAAGGTCACACAGCAGGACTTGGACCTACTTCGTAAGGCGGTGGAGCTGCGCGTGACGCTCACCCTGGAGCGCAGAGACCGCGAGAGGGAGCAGGCCCGGTGGGAGCAGGAGCAGGGCCACTGGGACCAGGAGCGGGAGCGGTTGACTCAGCAGGCCGTGGATGCCCGTACGAGCTTGGTCATTTCCGAGCGGCTGCTGAGGGAGTTGGAGGACTGGTATCGGCGCGGGCGTGAGCGCGCAGTGCAGGAGGGGCGAGCCAGTGCCTACTCCGGGAGCTACCTAGTGACTTCCTCTCAGTACCAGAGGAATGACCAGGAGGCACGCACTGCCCAGGGGTTGACCCGATCTCACACCTCCATGAGGCCTCCTGCCCCGCATTCGACTGCAGATCAGGGCGAGGCCGAGAGCAGCCGACAGCACCGACTGGCAGAGAGCGGTGGCGAGAGCTAGGCCACCTATCATGTACTTTCTTTTCTTTCTTTTGATGATGTGTACCCGGGGGGTACTTCATGATGTACTTTTGGGGTTGGCCCCCCCCCTTTTGGCCACATATATATATATATATATATATACATGTGCATCTTGGTCTTCTCTCTTTGTTGTGTCTGAAACCGCTTGAACAAACAAGTTAAATGTCTGCTCTGCTCAGCCCCCTGTATATTAGCAGTATTTGACTTCACGATTTTGTGAAGGGGCTGAGCCTTTATTAAATAAAGTGGAAAATAAAGAGACAAACACAAAAGTGGAACGTGCAAGCAAGTAGATGCTAGCAGGAAAAATTAACAGATGAACAAGCACTTAATGCATTCAAGCAAATGAAAAAAAAATTTAATTTTGAGATATTCAATCTTTTTGGAGTTTTGGCATATGTGATTTTGTTGGGTTGAAATATTCATTTTTTTTTTTTTTGGATTTTAGAATATTCATTTTTTTATTTCAAAATATTCTATTTTTTGGATTTTGGAATATCATTTTTTGGATTTTGGAAATATTTGATTTTTTTTTGCTTTTGAAAAATTCGATGTTTTGGCTTTTGAAAATATTCAATTTTTTGGCTTTTAAAATGAGAGCCACAACCCAGCATAGTCCGTCCTAAAAAGGACGCACGGAACGAAGGGGATCCGTTCTAATTGGAAAACACAGTGTTTGGACCCTTCAATTACTCGACCATCATTAAGAGTTCATTAAGAATTCTGGGCGTGCTAGACAGAGGTTGGACATGCTTAAGTGGTGCCTTCACTCGAGATGGCTTTCGGCGACGTCCTCTTTAGTTGATCGTTGCCTTGCCTTGACCTTAGGACATACCCTTGGATGGAAGGGAAGAGGATGTTTAGGAAGTCTGCCAACAGTTTGGGCGACCGGGGAGACACTCACTCCTCCACCTTCACTTAGCGGGGTTCAGTCTTTTTGGTTTGTGGGGTTTTGGCACGCTTACGACCAGGTCCATTTGGATCTCTGCGGGGACTTTGCCGCTCTTGACGTGCTTTTATGCATTTGATTTGTCTGATTTTTTGCTCTTTTAATTTGAATTGCATTGATTTTCTTTTTCCCCTTTTATGCCTTGACCTACAACCGTTTGAGCTTTGGGCAGATTCAAAGGTCGATCCCTCAGTTTTCCCTCGGTCTATTGGCGGACCGAGTAGAGAAGAAGTAGGTACTGTCCCAGACTTGGTTTGGCATTGATCTTCCTCAGATTCCATGCCTCTAGCTTCTCAGGGGTGGGCGTGTAAGTGTGTGGGGTGTCAACACCTCAAGCTAACCCACCAAAAATCAGAAATGAATTAATAATGATGGCTTTTCATTTAGGGGTCCGCGTACCATGTGAATCCAAAACACTTGTCTAAGGGTAGTACTTTTTGAGATGAAGCCCATTCCAAGGGTGAGAGAGCTCCTCACCCTCTGCATTCACTAGCCTGTACGCGTTGCCTGGATACACTTCTTTAACTACGTATGGCCCTTCCCAGTTTGGTTGGAGTTTAGAATGGTGACCACCAGGTTTTACAAAAATTATCTTAAAGACCATTTCACAAACTTGGAATTTTCTCTCAATAACTTTCTTCTGATAAAAATGTGTGAGTCTATTTTGATATGCTCTCGTGTTCTGCGGTGACCGGACGCTTCTCATCTAGGAGTTCTAGTTGTGCTAGGAGCAATTCACGCCGCTCGTTGTTTGACAAGTCCTTATCAAGCTGGATCCTTAATGAGGGAATAAGAATCTCTTATGGTACTATAGCCTCCATTCCATAAGTGAGGGCGAATAGTGTCTGCCCTGTAGGAGTAC
The DNA here is from genome assembly GCA_014218235.1 of Colocasia esculenta. Classification (NCBI taxonomy): domain Eukaryota; kingdom Viridiplantae; phylum Streptophyta; class Magnoliopsida; order Alismatales; family Araceae; genus Colocasia; species Colocasia esculenta. The sequence continues at coordinate 144,187,279 of CM024757.1, forward strand.
GGATTGAAGTACGGTAGACCTATAGAGCTTCTACAAGCTTTTCTGGCCAATCTGAGAACTTGTTAGCCTCACAGGTTTTCTTAACAAATTTGATTAAAGTTTTGTTTGTGGCCTCTGCTTGGCCATTGCCTTGCGGATAATAAGGAGATGAATGATGCAATGCAATTTTATACCTGTTGCAGAGGTCACACAATTCTTGAGAGATAAACTGTGGCCCATTGTCGGTGATGATGGTGCTTGGAATGCCAAATCTGGTGATGATGTTCCTCATGATGAACTTGCAAATGGTTGTCGGCTTGATTTCCGCGTATGCTTCGGCTTCCGCCCACTTGGTGAAGTACTCCGTTGCAGTGAGGATGTATGACTTGGTTTTATTCTGGAAGTTAGGATCACCAAGGGGACCAATAATATCGAAAGACCACATAGAGAAAGGCCATGGGGAGGATATTGGGTGGAGTGTAGAGGATGGAGAATGGATTTTTTTGGCATGCAGTTGGCACTTGACACACCAACGGACAAAGATAGAGCAGTCATCCTCTAAAGTGGGCCAGTAAAACCCTGCCTAAGAATCTTCTTGGCAAGCATTTGACTATTCACATGGCCTCCACAAACACTTTAATGAGCCTGCTCAACAACCTTCCATACTTCATCATCGTCCAGACATCTGAGTAATACTTCAGTGAGTCCCCTTCTATAAAGTCTATTCCCAACCAAGGTGTAGTTCTGGGACAATCTCCTTATGGCTTTCTTTTCTTCAGCTGTGGCCTCCTTAGGGTATGTTTGATTCTTGCAATACCTAGCTATCTCATAATACCACGGCTTCTCCTCGTCCTCCAATTCCTCTTCTAGCTCCATTAACATGATCTCAGCCTTGCCCTTTCTTTCTGCCCTCTTCAGCAACTCATCCTTAACCCAGAGGAAGGTAGGATCTAGAATGACGGGAACTTGGCGGCGCTCAATCTGAATGCTATCAAAATCCCCGAGATACTTCATAATCATGGTTGCGCCAATCGTGGCGAGGGCATCTGCTAGAAGATTCTGATGACGAGGAATGTGGACAAAAATGAGCTTGGAGAATAGCTTGGCATAAGCTGAGGCAAGTTCTTGGTATGGCTTGAGCTTAGGATCACGGGTGTGATCTTTGGTGAGCACTTGGTGCAAGACCAGTTGACTATCACCGACAATCCGCAGATGGGTGACACCGTAGAAATGGGCATACTCAAGACTAGTCAACAAAGCTTCATATTCAGCTATGTTGTTGGTGGCAGAAAAATCCAGCTTATAAGCCCGTGGGAAGGTGACACCCTCAGGTGATAGTAGAGCAATCCCGACACCCTTTCCTTGAGAATTTAGAGCTCCATCAAAATACAGTGTCCACATAGGATCGGATTGGCTAAGGGACATCAATTCCTCATCTGGAAACTCTGATTGAACAAGATCAAATCGTGGAATAGGGTGGTGAGAGAGATGTTCTGCTATGGCATAGCCTTGATGGATTTCTGCTAAATGTAGGTGATTTCGAACTGGGAGAGAAAGCTCTGCCAACATGCTAGCCTATCAGTTAGGACAGATTTTTCAAGGAGGAACTTGATAGGAGTCATGCGGGCTATGAGATGGACTTCGTGAGCAAGAAAGTAGTGCTTCAGTTTCTGCACTACCCATACGAGCGTGGCACATATTTTCTCCATTGTTGTGTACCTCTGCTAGCAGGGGTTGAGAAGTTTAGATAGGTAGTACACTGCCCTCTCCTTGCCTTCTTCATCCACTTGCGCAAGGACAGCTCCCACCGAGTCTTCCAGGACAGATATATAGAGAATGAGGGGTTTTCCTGGAGTCGGCAGCTCAGGACAGAAGGATTAGCTACATATTCCTTAAGTCCGTCAAAAGCCGCCTCACACTTCTCGTCCCAATGGAATTCGACTCCCGGCTTGGTGAGGTCGTGGAAGGGTCTACACCTCTGCGAATGTTGGGAGACGAACCGGCAAATGAAGTGTAGCCTCCTGATTAATCCTCGAACTTCCTTCAAATTCTTGGGAGGGGGCTTCTCTCTTATCGCCTTCGCCTTATTGGGATCTATTTCTATACCCCTCTTGCTCACAATGAACCCTAAAAGTTTACCCGATGAAACACCAAACACACACTTCTTGGGGTTCATTTTCAATTGGTACTCCCTTGACCTTTGCAGGACCTTAGTTAGAACCCCAAGATGCTCAGCCATAGTCTTTGACTTCACCACCAGGTCGTCCACATACACTTTAATGAAAATATGGATCAAGTCATGAAAGATAGCCATCATAGCCCTTTGGTAAGTAGCTCCAGCATTCTTAAGTCCAAATAGCATGACCACATAGCAATAAGTGCCCCATGGTGTAGTGAACGAGGTCTTCTCCTAGTCCTCCTCAGCCAGCTTAATCTGATTGTACCCTGAGAAGCCATCCATGAAGGAGAGGGTTTCATACCTGGCCGTATTATATATGAGTACGTCGAGGTGAGGCAATGGGAAATCATCCTTTAGACACGCGAGGTTGAGGTCCCAGAAATGGATACAAATTCTGACTCTTCCGTCCTTCTTCATAACCGAGACAATGTTTGCCACCCAATTTGGATATAATACGACTCTAATGAACCTGGCTTTGTGGAGCTTATCGACCTCATCTTTCATCTTCAAATCCATTTGTGGGTGGAAACGCCTCAACCGCTGCTTCATGGCAACGGACCCCGGCTTAAGTGTAAGACGATGTTCAACTAGCGCGGTGTCCAAGCCTAGCATATCCTCATAGCTCTATGGGAACATGTCATTGTACTTCTTGAGAACCTCAATGATTGCCTCCTCTTCAGCTGGTGATAGATTACTGCTTATGAGGACGGTCCTAGGGTTTTCCTTGGTTCCCAAATTGATTTCCTTGGTGACTTCCTCTACAGCAGCTGACGGCTCGTCAAATCTTTTCAATCCACTTGCGAACGCATCAGCCTCGTCCTCAAATTCTTCATCACCTTCCTCAATCGGGCCGTCATCATCCATGATCTCATAGACTCCAAACCCATCATCAATTAAGCATAACGACTGCTCATATTTTATTTCTGGCGACTGCAAAGGCTCCTCTACGAATTCGGGAATTGCTAGGCATGCCTTGCACCTACGAGCTAGATCAGCGAGGAACTGGTGTGGAACTCTCCTACCCTTGAATTCCTTTCAGAGACTACCCCTAGCTTATTATTACCCTGGCCTAGACCCTCACTACAACTACTGGAATCTATAGCAGGGGGTGGAGGAGTAGGAAAAGCAGTAACAGAATCCTGCGTGGGGGAAGATAGGGAAGGATTTAAAGCAGTAAAAGAACCTCCCCGCATTGGGGAAGGAGGAGGAGGAGGGAAAGCAGTAAAAATCCCCTGCGTGGAGGGGAATGGAGGTCCCTATGTGGAGGGAAATGAGAGGTCGGTCATGGGACCAAAGAGAGGTGGCCCGTAGGTCGTGGCATACTCGGGGGCGAGGAAGGAGGTCTCCTCGATGGAGACAACAGAGTCAGCCATTTCAACATTGGCATTATTCTTTGGTCCCCCTCGGTGCTCAGCATGCACAAAGGGAGAGGGCGAGGGGAGATTGCCAAGCGGAAAGCTGAGCAATGAGAGTGCACTCAAGAGTGGGGAGATTGGGGGAAAGAGGGAGTTGGAGAATGAGCGCCTTCTCGGGAGAGTGTCGTAAAACAGCAAAGTGGGATGTTGGTGCCCGAGGGATGCTTAGAGAAAGAAACAAGGGCCAGGTGGAGGCTTGCAAGAGGGACGGCGTGATGCCTGGTGAGAAGAGAAATGTTGGCGCATTGCCTGTAGGTGAGGGGAAGGTGGGCGCGTTGCCCGAAGAAGTGAGGGGAGTAGGCGCGTTGCCTAGAGAAACTAAGGAGGTGGGTGCGTTGCCCGGAGAGAGGGGAGTAGGCGCGTTGCCTGGTTGGAGTGGGAGGTCGGACGCATTGCCCGGAGAAGTGAGGGAGTAGGCACGTTGCCTAGAGAAACTAGGGAGGTGGGCGCGTTTCCCGGAGAGAGGGTAGTAGGCGCGTTGCCTAGAAAAACCAGGGAGGTGGGCGCGTTGCCCAGACATAGGGGAGTAGGCGCGTTGCCTTGTTGGAGAGGGAGGTCGGGCGGTTTGCCCGGGGAAGAGAGAGGAGCAGGCGTGTTGCCTGGGTAGAGAGGGAGGTTGGGCACGTTGCCCGGAGAAGAGAGAGGAGTAGGTGCGTTGCCTGGTTGGAGAGGGAGGTTGGGTGCATTGCCCGGAGAAGAGAGAGGAGTAGGCACGTTGCCTGGTTGGAGAGGGAGGTTGGGCGCGTTGCCCAGAGATGAAACCGAAGTGGGCACGATGCCCACGGGGGAAAGAGAAGTGGGCGCGACGCCTAGAGGGGAAAGGGGAGCGGGCGCAGTGCCCAGAAAGACGAGGCCAGCCCTGAGCCTAGTTGTTGTTGTGGCTTCTTCAACTTGTGCGCTCGGTTTTGCTTCGTCTGTTTGTCGCCTCTTGCTTGTAGTCACTGCCAATTGTTCAGCTTCTGTCGGTGCAAAGAGTTGGTCTAGTGAAGTGGTGATGTCGCTCATATCGAACCACTGACTCCACTCTACCCCAGACACGCCCCACTTCACTTGCTTGGGGGGCCTGTGACTGTCTACGGCTCTATATGTGGCCAGAGGAGAACGACAGATAAGTTCAGAAGTAATGGTAGAAGTCTGTTCACTTCTTGGTTGCAGCGGTCCTCTCTTGAAATGTTCGTACAAGGTCCATGTGAGAGGCTACCCTACTGGCGATCTGCCCTGCCTGGTTTGTACCCCAATCTTGCCTTGGGTCTCATTTTGCTGTCTTTCACTGCCTTTGTTCTCCCTTGCAGCTGGGCTCCCAACCCTTTACCTGGCTGGTACCCCATGCGCATCATAATGTGCCACCCTTTCATAGTAATAATTTTGCTCCTCTCAGCAGCATTAATGGATGAACTAACCGGGCCTGGGTACATACTGTGCATGTCTAGTACAGACATCAGTTATTTGTTGCTTGGCCAGATGGAAGGGACTGAATTGTCAGTCATGGCGTCCACTTCCAAGATAGCAGGCTTGCTGGCAACCTTGACGACTCGCCCCTTGTAAGGAAACTTGAGGCATTGATGGATAGTTGAGATAACGGTGCCAAGTGCCTGGATAAAAGGCCTGCCCAAGATCATGTGGAAGCTCGGGTCCATGTCTAGAATGTGGAAATCCATTTCCGTGACCGACGGACCCAATCCTACCTTCAAAGCAATGACCCCTTTTGGCGGCCTACTAATGTTATCGTAAGCCGTGACGGTGATAGCAGAGGGTCGGACTGCCTACAATGCTACTCCGCAGAAATTTAATGTGTCCATGGACACAACATTAATTGACGCCCCGGAGTCCATTAAGCATTGAGACACGCAGACCCCATTGATGTTGACCGTCAAGCATAGGGCGTACCGTTGAGACTCCGCCGGTGCTAACTCATCTTCATGAAACTCAATGGCCGGATGCGAGCTCCTGGGAGTCAAAACTGCATTGATCTGGTTCATTGGCAGATCTTCATTCACCATAACCTTTTGCAGATAGTGCATGAGGGCTTCCTGGTGCACCATTGATCTCTTGATCAGTTCTAGAATGGATATCCTGGCCGGAGTCTTGTCCAGGTGCTTTAGTAGATCATATTGAGTCCCTGGGATGGACTCCTCTTGCTGGGCTTCTTCTTCCTGCGGTGGGGGTGCCTATTCTTGCTGATGGGGGAAGATTCTGTTGAATATGCACCCACTCCGGAGCACCATTATTTCATCTGAGCTATCTCCCATTGCTACTGCCACGACCAGCGGAACAGAAGGTTGAGGGGTGAATATTTGGTGCAGAAGTTGGATACTTGCTACACTCGGGGATGGAGTGGAGGTACGGAGAAAGGGGGCTTGGTGATTTGGGGTACCAAGGGGTGCGGTTGAGGGCGTGTGGAGGAGAGGTGGGTTGGATGATGGTGGCTGAGGGGAAGTAGTGGTAGGAGATGTGCGGTTTGGTTGTGGCATTATGATGGATGGGTTACGCAGGAATGGGGCTTGTGTGCTAAGTGTGGTGATGGCGGGTTGGCGAGTGAGTGGCGGGTTAGATGGCTGGCTAGATGGTGTGGAACAGTGGGTGGCAATGGTAGGGATACATAGAAAGGAGGGTAATGGGTTGGAAGGGGTAGGTACACGGATGAAGGGAGGCAAGGTAAATGATGATTGGGATGTGGAGGTGGAGGCTACTTCCATAGGCCGGCCGGGTGTGTCATTAGTGCGGGGAGATGTTGTGAGGGCATTCACTTGCTGATTCGAAGCCTGGTGCTTCGGAAGGGGGTTCTGAACTATGCCATGTTGGGCTACTACTGGTGTGCTTGAATCTGTTGTTGTTGTTGCTGCTGCTGTTGTTGTTGATCCTACCTAGCGGTCTCCTCGCTTCATCTTGGCAATATATTTCTTCATTTCCTCCCAATCAATTCCTCCATTGTCGTTCAAATCATAGATATAATCCTTAAAGTGGAAGCATGCTTCTAAAGTGTGGCCCGGTCCCCGATGGAATGCACAATAACGAGAGGTGTCAACATTGGGAGGCCATTGTAGCCTTTCCCTTGGCAGAGTGAGTGCATTGGTGGCCATGAGAGCGTTGAAGATATCAGTCAAGGTCTCCGACAGGGGTGGATATTGGGCTCTTCTTGGGCTAGGGGGACGTCTAGGCTGTTGGGGTTCGTAGGTGCCTGGGGGAGGAACTTGGTTGTATTGTGGGGGAGGTGCAGGAGCAGGTTGTTGTTAGGGAGGGGCAAGTTGCCGGTATTGAGGCTGTTGTGGCTGGCGATATTGTGGAGGCTGTTGGTTGGTAGTATTGGTTGTTAGGAGGTTGTTAGTACTGGGGCTGCTGGGGCTGCTGATATTGTGGAGGCTGTTGGGTTGCTGAGGTGGTGTCCTAATCATGGGATGGTTGTTTGGCCTAGACTGGGGCTGTTGTGGCTGTTGGGTTTTAGGGTTAGTGTTAGGACGGTAGGTAGAAGGACTAGGGTTGCCCATAGCACTCCCCTGCTCGTTTTGTATGACCCCCTCGGTCGTGGGACTGCCAGTATGTGGAGCACCACCACCTTTCTTAAACGCCCAGGCCTTAGGCTCAAACATAGCCATAATCAGAGAGTCCTTCAGTTGAGTCTGGATATAACGGGCTCTCTCATACAACTCCTCCATTGTTGTCAGCTTGTTCATTGCCAAAATATGCCTGAACTACGACGTGGCATTTTCTGTAATCATTTTTACTTGCTCCGGCTCAGACAATGGATCCCTCAGTCTTTCGGCCATGGCTCTCCATCTGTCAGCATAGTGCATGAAATCCTCATCTACCTTCATCCTTTCAGCCATCAAATCTGTGATAGATAGTGCAGGACCAACCCGATCCCTATACCTCTGTTGAAACTTCCTCTGAACTGCTTCAAAGTCTTCAGCATCTGTGGGCTCTAGAGAATATAACCACTCAAGGGCAGGCCCATCTAATGATCGGTGAAAGAGAAATGAGAGGGTACGATTATTGTTCTACCAGAAGGAGGATTCATACATGAATTCTTTAATGTGTACGAATGGGTTGCCGGTTTCGTTGTAATGGCGGTAGACCAGCAACTCGGAGGGGGGAAGGTGAAAGACTGGCATAGACGTGAGTGCCAGTTCAAATGAATCCTTGGGTGTGTACACCCTCTTCAAGTCCTGCTCCAAACGACTCACCTTCGCTAGGAGGGCTTGGGTGAGTTGATCAGAGGATGGTTTGTGGGGCACCCCAGAAGAATGAGGTTGGGGTGTGCTCAATTGAGCGGAATGGTAATGGGGGTGTGCGCTTGTGGGCGCAAAAGCATGGGCCAGAGCCCGAGGAAGATAGTTGGGCCTTGCCGTATCATGGCTTGGCTGGACATAAGAGGGCCTCCCAACGGGGCTATGGGGGCGAGAGTGGATAACAGAGTTGGCCTGCGAGGGGGCAGGAGAGGCTCGGACCGTCGGGTCAAGGGGCGGGTTTAGTATAAACACCCGCATTTGGGTGGAGAACTTGGATTGGATCAGGGATGGATTTCCCCTTGAGAGCAGCCTGGACCTCCTAAAGTTGAGAGGCTTGGAGGCTTTGGAGAATGTCCATGAGTTGGGACAGATCAATGGAGGTGGAGGCATTTGCAGTGTTATGCCTCGAGGAGAGTTGGGGAAGTTGGGAATCCACCTCATGAACATGCGAAGTGGATGGAACAATGTGAGGTTGGTTATGGAGTTGGGGAAGTTGTTGATTGGAGTCATACACCTCATCGTATGCATCCTCATGATAACCCATGTCTTCGTATTCGGCCATTGGGAGAGATCAGTCTGAACGAAGTTGCATAAAACTTTAACAAACAAGTTCGATTAACAAGCAATTACCAAACAACTACTCAAATAGTTTGAGAGAAGAAGTTACGGCTTTTAATCAAAGACTTGGGGATGCTTATGTCTTCTTAATTGTTCAATATGATTCAATGCGGAGTTTAATTGAAGTATGACACTCCAAGTGGGCATGGGCCTAAGTGGGTAGGATGAGAACTTCGGGTCCACTAAACACGCTCCCTCTCACACAATGGGTGTTCTAACACGGGTCTCCAGAGTGGTACAACCTGCTCGGTCCACCGTGAGGGAATCCACGGGGTACGAAGACTTACGGACATCCCGATGAAGATTCTCTAGCCCAATGAGACGGAATGCCCAATGGGGAGATAGCCCTCACCGAGAAAGGTGTTTGGATCCTAGAAACAGGAGGGAAGGAGGTCCCTCGGTTGAAGGTATGCCCTGTAAGTGATGCAAGATGCAGAATGGCAGAAACAAAATGAGCTCTTTGTGACAGACTGAATCGCGTCCAGTATAGTGGACGCGCTTCAGATAAATCGCATTCGTTCAGTCGGCCGCGGATCTAACAGCTCACAGAAGCGGTAAGCGCCGCGGCGACTCCCTTCGGAATCTGTCACAGAAATGCATCGGATATATCTGCCACACAACAGCAACACAAATTGCGTCGCCTGTAGGTGACGCGAATCCGAGATGCACCCGAAGACAGTTATTAAAGCAGTAAATCAATGGAGCATGCTACCAACCAATCAAATAGCGATCAAATTCAAATGCTTTCTTCAGGTGAAGGTGAGTAGACAAGGAGGGGAGCAAGATAGTGATTTTTTTAATAAAATATTATGGAAAATGTAAAGAAAATAACACAAATACAAATAAGTAATAACGATGGGAGATCTTAAGGGCACCGCGCGGGGTGCGGAAAGAGGATGTGTACCGTGTGGGGTATGAAGGGAGGGACACACGTGGGTGTCGAAGGAGAGGCATACGTGGGTGCCGAAGGAAAGGTAACCGGAGCTAAAAAGAAAAGAGTCCCACTGTGATCGCCAATTTGTAGACGTGTTTTTTTCAAAACACACCCCACAAAGAAATTTATTTAAAAAAAAGAAAAGATTTTTATGTATATATGATGAAAAGAAAAGGCAAAAAGGGGTGGAAAGAAGAACAAAAGTGCGTGTGTGCACAATAAGGAGGTGTGATCGCCAGACACGCGAGGGTGTCGAAGGAGATGAGCGAAGGGGAAAAGTGGGTACTTACCTTCACCCAAAGATCATGGGAGAATGATGTGCGGGCTTTTCTTACTCCTTCCACCGGTCGGCCCGCAAAGGAGATTTATGATGAGGTTACCTTGCAAGAAATGACAATAAGAAACAGGTGAAGGTTTGATTAGACTTGAGGGTGTAGCAAAAAGCTCAAAGTGAACGAAATAAAAAGCATTAAATGGGCGATAACACACCTCGTGGGGTGGTGCTAAACCCCTAAAAGAAACGTGGGAAGGGAGTAAATGATGTGTGTGTGTGAAGAGTAGTGTGATGAATGCAATGAACCAAGTAGAGTGAAAAGATATGAAGGAGAAAAAAGATAAATGGCGATGTGTAGCCGATGTGGTTGGAGATGTTTGGAAGAAGTGGAAGCAGCGGAAAAAGCTCCCCCCACCCCCCTCTCACGCAAATGGAATGAAGAGAACGGAGGCTCCAGATTCCACAAATTGAGCGCGTGAAGTGGCTTGGAATGAGAGGTTCTTCTCCTTGGTTCGCAGCTGAGTTTCCAATCTGACAGGGCTTCACCGTAGTGTGTGAGTTATGCCCAAAACAATGGCTTCGGGGGGTCTATCTATAGGGAAAAATTGCTTAAATCGTGTCCGATACAGTGGACGCCTATCTCTTTAATCGCGTCCGACTAAAGCGCCGCGATTTCAAAGATTCACTTGCTCTAATTAAGCGTTGCCAAACATCAATTATAGCCTTCTTTACAATCGTGTCCGACATGTGCGCCGCGTTTCTAAACCTTCCAATTTGTACCGATTCTTTGCTAAATATCCAAAATGGAAACAATTAATTGCGTCCAACAAAGCGGCCGCGTTTCTTAGCAGAATCAGTCTTTTAAGGGAAATTGATCTTCTTCAGAGGAAGGTTAGAAACGCGTCATACATAGTGGACGCAATTCTATTTAGCAACTAAGTCTTTCCAAAAATGATTTTAGAAATTGTCGTAATTCAAAAATGGAAACTCTTAATCGCGACGGCTATGCTGGATGCGAATCAAAACAGAGTAAGCACCAGAAAAGGAAGTGTGATACGCATCGGTTTTACCCGCCGCGGATCCTTAAAAGGCATCCATTATATCAAACACATTCACTTAAGTTCAACAAACCCTTCGGACCCCTTAGAAAATTCTTAAAAATCCTAGAAAAATATGGAAAATAGAAAAATCACTCAAGAGGTTAATTGAAGAGAGCAGCTTCAAGGCATTATAGTGTAACATGAAATTTGCTCGATATGATGCCAAAATGGCGTGTCTATAGTGTTGACCTCCTGATGAACTTGTGTCAAGACATGTTTGCTGAAACTTCTTTAAAGTCCTGATTAAAGGTGTACAGTGTTAGAATGAGGTTTATTCACTATCAAAGCATTCTAAAACATTTATTATCATTCAAATGGTGTGCATTCATGATAATGTTGTTTAGTTATCATCAAAAACAAAATATGACATATTTAGGCAATCAAGTACACATTTACACAATCATGTCAACAAAGGATATGTTGATGTAGATTGGGATGGCTTACTAGATGATAAGCGATCTACCTCTGGATATTGTATGTATGTTGGGTAGTTTGGTTATTTGGAGGTGCAAGAAGTAGTCAGTTGTTTCTTGATCTATAGCAAAGGCAGAGTACAGGGCAATGCTATAGAGTGTTTGTGAGCTTTTTTGGTTTGAAAAGTTATTTTAGGAACTGCTACTGCGGAGTGGTTCCCCCCTTTGTCTGTACTGTGATAGTAAGGTTGCAATCGAGATTGTTAACCACCTAGTGCAATATGATCTTACCAAGAACATTGAGATTGCCCATCGTTTTATAAAGGAGATGATTGATCATGGTCAGATTTGCATTCCTTTTGTTTAGTCCTTTGGTTAGGTTGCAGATATTTTGACTAAAGGATTTAGTTCTTCTACCTTTTCTATTTTGGTGGGCAAGATGGGACTTCTTGATATCTTCACTGCATCTTGAGGGTGAGCATGGTAATAGCACTTTGAGGGTTTTTTCCCTAAATTTTCTTAATAAGAGATTAAGAGAGAAGGAGGCCACGATGGAATCCTTAATCTCTCATCCTTTCCATCTTCTTCTTCCATCCAACTTTATGTCATGAATGTCTATTGTTTCATACAATCAGCTAAGACATCATGTGATGAATCTAATGAGTCTAGTCTAACCAAGTCCAATGTGCTTCTAGGCTTACAATTTTAGATGTTAGAGGACCATATGAAATTGTCGCAAAATTTTTAGCCATAGTGCATTATATGCCACCTTTCATGATCTTCTTATAGATTAACAAAATAGTAACCATAATTGATGCCATATGTAACCCCATTGTCACTATATATAGATCTATTTCAACTTTTCATGACTTTCATGCTTGTTCATCACACTAATCAAAAGATAGTTTTTGATATTTCTTTGTGGATTGTATGATCATATTAGATGATTATTAAGGATGTTCCAACTCTTACGGACTTTTTGGTCAGCTATTTGAGATAAAAAGATCTTTGCAGGTCATAGTAACTTTTCTGTATGGTCCCCTACCTATAGGTGAGTTGGACACCATATGTTGAGCAGGGGGATCCCGAGTTCGAACTCAGGTGGGGTGGGTGTTTGCATACGGCCTTGGCCACTAGACTATTAACCAAAACAAAAAGACTTTTCTATATGAACTTTATTTTCCTCTTCAAAATCAAATATATACTTTCAAATGAAGTCTGATATACACTCCAAGGCAAGACTTGATGATAAGGAAAATATGTATACTCCGTTTAAGCACAATATCAAATTGTGTAGTTCTACTAAAAGTACTTCCAATGGTCAATAGAAATTCACGCTCGTTGATAGCATACTTTGAACCATAATTTCTCCATATTGACATTACCTATACTTTACAAATAGTAATCAATTGAAGCAAACTACTTAATTCATTTTCTTCTTTACCAAAATTTTGCACATCTCTCTCGATATATATGTGTGTGTATAATATCTCATTATTTCTAAATTGGTTTCCTTGTAAGGTCATTCCCTGATGTAGCTTCATGGTTAGAGTTTATATACCCACAAATAAATATTCCATCCTAATGAGAATCTTAATATGTGGTTAACTTCCAAAACTTCCATTCCCATTCACCTTCTTAACTTTTCAGAGTGAATTTATTCAAATTGTTTGAGATGAAGATCAACCTTTTAATCACTCAAGATCAATTGTTTTATCTTTAAAATTTAACGATAAAACATTTAGTAAATTTTGTCCTCGAGAAAAGATAAAGCTACAAAGAACCAATAGAAATACTCTATGATCTCATTCGATCTCATTCCTTGTACTTCAATAGAAATTGTCCCCTCAATAAGTGGAGTCCCAATTTCAATTAACTAGTTCGACATCATACTACTTAATAATGATTCATCAATTTTAGTCAAATTATGATTATTTAGCTAATATCAAAGAATCGGGTGTTGTAGAGGCATAGTTTAGTCCTATCATGTCCCAACGCAGAATATCGGAATGAGTAGCTATATCATTCGAGTCAATCAGAGTGAGCATTAAAAGATTAACATCATTCCATAAGGACAATAATAAATTTAACTCCAGAAAATAAAGAGCCATATATAATTTTGTTGATATTCAAAGGGCACTAAATTCTATTATAGCAAACTTTCCATAATTAGTACATAGGACCCATCGCAACTATTACATTGACTTGAAGAAAATAAAGGCTCTCTCATGACCCTACTAATGAAATTCTAAGGATAGCTAGGACACTCCATCATTCTTCTCCTTCCCCGTCGAAGTGTATGCCCTCATCAGTATTACCCAAAAATCACAATTTAAAGTAGGTTGAGTAATAAACTTAGTAGGAATATATCTCTATATCAGACATCTTTAAGTGATTAATACTTTAACATGTTGGGCACACTAAATGCCATGTAAACGATAAAATGAAAAGATAGGAAAACAATAATTCATAAACAAAAGACTTGGATTTATAAATGAACATTATTTGGCAAAATAAAGAGATAATTGAAAGATTCAAGTGCGCAAATATAATGACAACTAAAGAGCAAGTATTAAGTTTAATGATAATGAATTTGGCCATAATACAAGCAATGTCTACGAGGGTAACAAATCTAGCATTCATTTATTCATTCACGATTGGATTGTCATAGATCAATCTAGCATGCATATATTGGTGCAATGCCACACCATGTCAATCAACTCTCACGGACACAAGCACTGTTAGGCACTCCCCCAGAACTCGACTGGGCCCTATAAATACTAGGCATCAAGGTTGTGGATACAAGATTCAATGTAAGTATCTAGACAATCACATTTAAATGGCCAAGCAAATTCCAAGGATTTAAGCTTTTGTAAGCAAAGTATAGATTGCATGACATTCAAGGATCTTCTAAGGAGTTTGAGGTGAAGATAGACCTTCTAGGGATAGTAACGTTTGAACCTCGTATGAAATAGTATGCAAAACATGGGGTTTGAAAGCATCCACATAGCACAAACATGCAATGGAAGCACGTGATTAAACGCACTAGGAACTGTTGACCGCACAGAGAAAAGAATCAAATGCGTAAAGGAAGTGCATAATGGAAGGAGAAAGAAATGCAAGCAAGCATACAAGAGGACACACTGACTTTTATCTTGGTTTGCTTCTAACAGTGTAAGACACCTACATCCAGTACCCAGGGGAAATCCATCCTAAGCTTTCCACTATACTGCGCCAACAAAACAACCACTTGTTGCACAACCCACATCTAAGAATTCCTTCCGCAGAGGGAACAACCACCTGGCCTCGCCCGCCCTCCTCTCAACAAAAGGCACAACCACCTGGTTTTGTACACTCAGGTCTTCCTCTCAATAGAGAGCACAACCCCTGACTATGCTGGTCGTCCTCTCAATAGAGGGAGTAAGGCCAAATAGGCCAACCACTTCCAAAGAAGTCTCCACCAACAAAGTGTCTTCTGTAAGACTGATATAATGTTTAAAGCTAATGCACCACGATCAACTTCTATAAATATGAGCTTGATGTCGACTGCAGTGGATCGCTCGGAGTAGGTACCACTTTGATGTCGAGCGAATGCCTCTTGATTGGATATTATGATCACAATGTAATTGAGGCTCAGAGACAACAAACAAAGGATAGGAGTGACAACTTAGTCTCCTCACTAACATTGATGCTAGCTCACAAGATGTATCTTTTTCTATTCTTCTCTCATTAAAGCATCATCCTCTCTTCTTCTATTTCTTCTTCTATTCTACTACTTTTTCTTTTTCACTCATCTTCCTTTTTGCTTCAGGTCTCATATTTATAGGCACTTGACTTCTTGTTGAACATTTCAAGCTTTTCTTTCTAGATGCTTCTACTCTAGCTGTTGTACATGCTCCTGTAGGCTTCTATCTGTTAATCCTATGCTACTTGATTTTTCAAATTTCATTCGTTGGTCTTGATTAAGTAGGCTTGTAGGCTTCTGTCCGTTGTGTCTAACTTTGCATACATCCTTTCTTTGGCTTCCTCAGGTTAATCTATTTATCGTTGTGGCTGTTTAATGCAACTTTAGCTTCATGGTCTTCAGCTCGTTCATATGAATCTTCTTACTATTGTGACTGATAGGTGTTGTAGTTTGTGGTCTTCAGATTTAATCTAGTGTCCAATTAGAGCTTTACGATTTCTTGGTTTTCAACTTCTCTAGAATAATCTCTGACTATTGTGACTAATTATGCCCCATGAGGCTTCCTAGTCTCTTAAAGGTTTTGATAGCTTTCAAACAGTTTTATTGCATATAGGTTGGAGCTTTCTCTTCCTTTCTATGTTACATATGTAACCAGCTATATAAAAAGTGATTTTCTGATAAAGAAGTTATCTTCTTTGTATATCGCTAGTTTCTAAGACATACGACATGCTATAAAAATACTTTTAGATATCATAGCTTTTAAACCAAAGAGATATGGTTTAAACATGGCTTGGACGACAAGCTTGAAATAATCAGTCTTTTCATGGCTTCGTGACATGATTCTGACAAATAAAATTTTACTCAAATAAAAGAATGAAGACAAATTGCTTTAGAAATTATTATATTCAAATAAGTATACTTCAAAGCATATGTCATCTATTAGAGTTTTAACAATTTAAAGATAAGCATGTGAATTATTTGTTACATCTTGACAGATATATGTAGTCATTTTAGTTTTGTCAAGATTACGGATCTCACTGAACATTTCAAAAAAGATTTAACTGTGAAGCTTGAGTCAATACAATACTGAAAAGAATCCTTCGTTAAACATTGCAGTGTGCTTAATTAAAGATATAACAATAAGTACAATGAGATGGTGGCTGAAAACACATCATTAGAAAAACACCTATAAACATATGCTTAAGTAGTTTACAAAAGTTTAGTCAAGCGTAATTAACTTACTTAACCAAATATTGACTTTGTCGCAATTAGAACTGATTTTAAGAACACTTTGATGTTCCCAATGAATAGTATCTATTTTTGCTTTAAGGAACATGGATGCTTTGTAGGAGACTTAGTTGATTCATAGTATAAGTAAATCGACTATTAGAAGCAATTAGTACATAGTCAATTATTAGATAGATATTAGGAAAATATAGTTGGTTAAAACAATGTGTCTAGTACTTAGAAAAATTGCATGAAAATGTACAGATAGTCGATTATCGAGACAACAAAAATGACTATATCGACATAATCAAAGTTCACTCCATATTAAATTAGTTGATTGCTGAAATTCACTATGGAAATATAGTTGATTAATTCAATAAGTATCTACTACTGAGGAGTTAGTTTTTCATAAACCAACGCACAATGGTATACTGATTGATTTACGTGGGTCATTTAAGTGATACCATAGCTGTGATTGGTGTTCAGGAAATCTTGATCTTCAATAGGTACATAGGAATTGCAAAATCATGATATCATTGTTCTTGAACTAATTAGCTTCACAATATGTTCACTCATTATTTGATGTTTGAGAACAGAAAATATTGTCCAAGATATATGTAATATATCATCAGAGCACTATGATAATATTTATACGTAAGTGATGAAGTAGTAGATCATTAGAGAAGATACACATCGAATAATAATTTAATTCATTATCAAATATTTTGTTAATTACTCAAAACCATAAAAGGCGAGGGAAGCTGCAAAACAACAATCCATCCCTTTGTGTGATTGACAAAATCAACCTTCTATTGTGCTAAAAAATAAACCATTGGCTTAAAGACAGAGGTTCTTTCTCTGATAATTTTCGAGCTTCACAAACACATCCATAAATTTGAAGTGATGTGGGATTTTGAGTACACCATTCATCCTGAGGAATTGATCTTGAGACGTGTAAAGTTACTTCATAAATTTGATTTTCCAATAAACTATTAGCCAGAAAGATCCTGATAAAAGCTTCCAACAACAGTAATGGAAGCATATACATTTCTAGTAAGATGTTGCAGAACAGCATCTTTTCATAACAAGCTTTTCCATTATCTAATGAGATTAATTGATTTCTTAATGTAAGAAGAGCAGAGACATTGTCTGACTTAAATGGAATTAATTCTAAGGCATTCCAAGTACCTTTCGTCTTTCCCAAATCAATTTCATTTCTAGAATATAGTCTACCACAATTTCATCAGGACTATATTCTTCTTTCACATATAGTGATGCTTGAAGCCTGATGCTAGAAATTTGAGTGGGAGATGTTCCTATTATTTCCCCGTGAAATATTTCCTTTAGAAGTTCTTCTTCCTCTTCCTTTATTGTTCCCAACATCATCTTCTTTTTAGGTTTCCTCCTTCATCTCGAGATAGTACCGGTGTTTCTTGTTAGGTAAATGGGATGTTAGGGACAATATAAAAGAATGAAAAACTGAAGGTTGATAAAGTAAAAGATGTATCAAAAGTTGTGCTAGTTTGTCCTTATGTGTGGGGTCTTTAATCTCACATGAGATATCCTAAGGAGATAAGGGACTTCATAATTCCAAGAGTCTATGAAACTAGGACTGTTCATGGTTCGGTTCGGTTCGGGTTAAGGCCAATTTCGGGTCAACCCGAACCGAACCGAAGTCTATTAGGATCTGAACCGAACCGAACCGAACCGAATTGGTTCGGTTTGGATCGGTTCAACCCATCGGTTTGGAGTTGCTGGGCATTTTTTGGGGGCTGTTCATCGTTGGTTTGGGCCTGCTGTGTTTTTTTGGACTGTTCACATAAGATCATCAATTTGGGCCTGCTGGGGTTCTTTTTGAACTGTTCACATATAGATAATAATATTATTATATATATTATATATACATCAATATATATTATATAATTTGAATTATTCACATAATAGCATTCTAACAGTATGAATTCAACAGCAACATGGATATGTAATCCATAAAAACTTCCAAAAAAACATAAAATGCCTTCTTAAAAAGAATTATATACATAACGTGACTTCTCTAAGTCCAAAAGACATTACATCAAAAAAAATTGCATCCACACTAAATAGTCCACCATCATAAATATTAGATTTCCAAGACTCTGCATCTGCCTGCCCTTAAGAGGGACCCCCAGATAATTGAACACATCAACCTGCCTCCTGAATCCCATGATGTCCACAATTCGGTTAACACTGCATGTAGGAGTTTTATCAGAAATCACAAAATGCATCTGTGAAAATTTATCAGATATGGTCTCATCCTAACACAGAGATGGGAAGCTCTCAGGAGAAATAACTTTAAAAGTACCTCAATTTACTTGCATGATTAGTCAGTGAAAATTTCATGATTCAAAAGGCTAACCTTTTTTCTTTGTCCTTTTTTACCACAGTCCTTCCCAATGGACCACACTTTCATGTACATATTTATTTCTTAGTAATAATATGCACAACAACAAAGGTTTGCCATCCTCCCTAAGTTAATCAACATCAAACGTCATTGACAACAAGGTGTGAGATTGATAAAGATAGTTTGAAAACTAATTTAAGAGACTAAAAGTAGAGAAGTCACTCAAGCTGTACTGACAGGTCAATCAAAGAGAGCAGCTTATAAGATTACACCAAGTTTGAGAGGTCCGAAAGGTTCCTCCTCTTGTAGTAGGAGATTGAGATTCTTCACCTCTTAATTTATTTGGGATGACGGAGGAGCTGCTTCTCCTTTTAAGTGAAAGAGGCACATCATAGTGCCTGTCAAGTGGGCAGACTTCAGACAGTCATTTTCTACTCACATCTTTCAATAATATAATATGTGAAATTAGGTGATTCATGACTGTCTTGTGCAAGACTCATGGGAACCAACAATTTATATTGAAAAAATAAATTAGGAAGAAAAGTCTTACCTTGTTAGCTTAGGCCTCAGTAGTTCATTGTCTGCTTTAAAAACTTTGATGATAGCACATTCTGCAATGTGTGTGGATCCAGGGGACCTCATTGTAGAATAACAAAAGATAGGTCAAGATACATAATAGAAAAGAGTGTGTGAACAAGATCGATGGTTAATCTAAGAAAAGATCAGAATGCATTCTATTTGAATCTGTTTGTGCAAAGCATATCTCCACAGATTTCAGTATCTCATTTATGCACATAGCTAAGAATTTCTGTTTGTGGCTTTCTGCAGTAGCTTCTCAAGTTACTCAATGTCCAAGTTATCTTAATGCAATCTGGATAGTTTTATGTTGTACTCCATTTTTATAATTTGTGTTCAATCCCTCACCTCTCATGTAAGATATTTGCTCTGCTGAAATGTTCATTTTTCTAATTGGCCAAAAAAGGAAACATCTGTTCACTAGTCAGGAAGATGTAGGAAATTGACATATGAATTATCTGGATTAGCCACAGGATAATATATCCTCTGTAACACATAGCAGAACACATGGATGCATGCTTCATTTTTCTCTGTGGAGATATGCTCTGTTACCAACTCTCAGAAAAATATACTGTTACCAAAAAACTAAAATATTATCTTCCAAAAACAGTTATACCATAGTACATAGAATATGAAGGGCCTCGTGACAACAGTGATATCCATAGAAATCTAGTTTAAAGGAAACAACCACTAAAATGTCGTCCTAAGAGGACCTGCGTTGCAACCGTCATTTTGTTTAGTACAAGCTCAAGGATTTTGGAAAATGAAATGGCATTCCAACAAAGACAGATCAAGTTAAGGCATGTTCTGGGCATGAGCAACATTAAAGGCACATCTGCAGAGTCCACTTTTGGAAACTGAGCATTCCACATGTTCTAAAGGACCGAAACAAGTAACCACCAACAAACTACAGTAAAGAGGAACAACATCTTCCAGATATAGAAAATAGGAGGCCAATACAAGTGCTCAAACAACCTTACAGCCATGTAGTAATTTGGTTCTGGCTACATTCTCACAGAAACTCTGAAAATTTTCATTATACACAAGAATACTTACCAATAAAGCTTATGCAATATCAACAACTAGAGGCACTGATGTAACACCTGAAAGTTCTGGAAAAAAAACCATATATTAATAAACTCAAATTCATCCAAATTAACAAATAAATGATAGAAAATAAATATTACCTTCATCTAGTTGCTCAACTTCATCTAATTTCTCTTCAATGCTAAGCCGATCTTTAGATGACCGAACCCAATCTTGAGTGCAAATTAGCACTTCTACTATTTTAGGAGATAGAGAACTCCTAAATGCATCAAGAGCACGACCACCAGTGCTAAATGCAGATTCTGATGCTACAGTAGAGACAGGAATAGCCAAGACATCACGTGCCATCAATGAAATGATAGGAAATCTAGAACTGTTGATTTTCCACCAAGTCAAAATATCAAATGAGTCCACATCTTTTTCTCTCACTTCTTCCAAGTATTTGGCCAACTCAGATTTCACATCATCACTTTCCATTTCAGCTATATGTTGATGGAATCGATCCCTCATAACTGACCATACGTTTTGTGTCGGATGCTCATCATGTAGTCTAGTAGAAGTTGATGTTGAAGATGGACTTTGATACGTGCCTACATGCTGTCCACTAGAATTCCCATCCAAACTTTTGTATTCATCAAACAAAGCATAAAGAACGGTCTTCATTTTTTTCTTCAATGTCAATGCCATACCACTCTCATACATTTGAGATATTGAAAAATCAACATACACCAATTTATATCGGGGATCAAGAACCACAGCAACAAACATCATGAGATTAAGCTTTTCTGCATTTCCCCAATATTTATCACACTTTTGTTTCCTCTTGAATGTCATATCACTGAAAGCATAATCATCACTTCCACACCATTCTTTTAGGAGACAATCAACATTACTAATCTCGTGAAAGTATGTGCTAGAAGTGACATATAGTGCGCCAAAAACTCTCAAAGTAACATCATAAAAATTCTCCAACAATTTTGTCAAATTTCTCACTTTTCCCAATCTTCATCTTGTGGCTTTCCTAAGCCATCTCCTTCACTAAGTTCACTTATAAAAGATGGATCGTGTTCTTCATATCTCTCAAATGCCTTTTGAAATTTTTGTGCTGTATCTAACATCATTAAAGTTGAGTTCCACCTTGTAGGAACATCAAGACATAACAAACTTTTGCTGCAAATTTTTTCTTCTTCAACACATGACTTAAATTTTTGAAGTCTTGATGGAGATTGTCTCACATATCTCTCAGCATTTCGGACACGTGCAATAGACTCATTTGATAATTTCAAACCATCATTAACAACTAAATTCATGATATGTGCAACACACCTCATATGAATGAATTCTCCTTTCAAGATAGTGCCCTCCCAATTATTAAATCTCCTCTTCAAATATGCAATGGCAACATCATTGGAACTTGCATTGTCAACAGTAATTGTCATAACCTTTTCAATACCCCAACAGTTCAAGCACTTTTCAATTGCCTTACCAATAGCCTCACCTTTATGACTAGAAATTGGACAAAAATTTAAGATCTTTTTGTTCAACTTCCAATCATTATCAATAAAGTGTGCAGTTAGACACATATAATTGATCCGTTGCAATGAAGTCCATGTGTCTGTTGTAAGGCAAACTTTTCGGCAATTATTTTTTATAAAAGATTTCAGTTTTGTCATCTCTTCCACATAGATTTCAAAACAATCTCTTGCTACAGTGATTCTTGAAGGAATATGAAACTTTGGTTGTGCAACAATACAAAAATATTTAAACCCTTGCCCCTCAACAAATTAAAAGGAAGTTCATCAACAATCACCATATGTGTCAATGCTTTTCTAACTAGTTGTTGATCAAATTTCCAAGTTGATACAATATGTCTGGTCTCTCCCTCTGTTCCTTCGCCAACTAAAGGGCTATGAGGACTAACTTGTACTTGCTTGCTTATGTTGGGTTCTTCATATATCATGTTTTTGATGATCACATTAACACCCTTGAACATTGATTTAATGCAAAATTGATGTGCTAACTAACATGAAAAACACCATGAAAGTGATTGAGTTAAACATTGCTAAATCATACAATGTACATCACTAACAATGTATTTGCATGTAGGTGTACAAGCATGAAAGATGGAACTTTGAAGAGGCATTGAAAAGATGAGCAAAAGGCACAAAAATCTGTCAAAGAGGTGCATCTGTCGACAGATGCAATGTACCTGTCGACAGATACACACAGACAACCCAAGACAGAACTCAGGTTTGCATCTCTGAGTGCATCTGTCGACAGATGCAATGTACCTGTCGACAGATACACACAGACAACCCAGGACAGAGCTCAGGTTTTCAATTCCTGAGTGCATCTGTCGACAGATGCAAACTGCCTGTCGACAGATACACTCAGAAACTCATTTTCCTGAAACCCAGTTCTCAGCCTGAGTCTGCCTGTCGACAGATGCAAGTGCACCTGTCGACAGCCGACGGAAACTTCAGATTTTGGGTTTCCAAATCCGGCCCCACTTGGGTGTTTCCTTCCTCCACGACCCCCACCTTTACCTAACACTATATAAGCATCCTTTTGGAGCCAATTTCGCAGAGAGCAGCCTCCCATCCAAGAGCCTCCAAGGGACCAAGAGGAAAAGCCCCAAATTTCTGCTCTGCTTCAACTTTCCGCCCAGATCGACGTGGAATCACCATCTATGCGGAGCTGAAGCCGGATCGTCATCAATTCAACCTTCTACATCGAGCAATCTACATCCAATCGAAGTTTGAAGAGTGTTTGGACGATCCACGAGAAGAATTCCAACCGGATTTGTTCCCTAATTCCCAATTCTTCTCCATTTCATAATTTCCATTCCATCGTGTGTGTGTGTGGTTGTGTTTCGAGCATCCCTTGTGCTTGATTCACGTGTTTGTGGTTGTTCTGATCGTGGTTCATCAGACAACGTGTGTGTGGTTGAGTTGTAGTGTTGAACTCGCTCATAAGCAGTCGTTTCTGCGTGTGTGTGTGGACGGTGGATGTAGGATACACAAGTTGTGTACTCCGAACCACCTTAAATCATCGTGTTCTGTGGTTTGTTCGCGTTTTGCGATAGATGATTGGTAGGCACGGTGTTCATACGCACGTTTGATTCCCTGTTTTCTCTTAAATCAACTCAAGCGGTCTCACACTTAATTGAATTTGAATCAAATTTCTTTAAGATCGCTGTAGCATCGAAAAGAAGCCATCAATAGTTTAAAATTGCCGTAATCTATTCAACCCCCCCCTTCTAGATTACCGTATTGTGTACTTCCGCATAACTCTTCAGCTTACAGCTCCACTGAAGGGATATTTCTTGCATCTTACATTTAGATGCGTTCGAAGTGTGCTTGTGCCACAAGTGACTGGATCACAACTATAAATAGTACCACAGTAATTGCACTGACACTTATTCTCTCCTTCAATCTTTGTAAAATGCTCCCACACATTTGATCTTAAATTTGCGGTTTTCCTCTTTACTCTTGATGAACTTGTTTGAGTTTGAGTAGCAACATTAGGATCTGAACTTACACCCTCGGTTGTGGGAGTATTGGATGACATCTGATTAAATATATTCCTAATACAACATAAAAAAGATAATAAGACAACTACAACTAACTTCTTGCATCCATGTTGAGAAAGCATAATATTATAAAAAATAGTGAAGAAAATATATGTATTAATTCAGACATATTCATTTTTTTCCTGTCTCTATGCTTTATCACAAAATATGAGATAATCAAAAAGAAAAAGAGCATTCATTAATTCAGTCACCGAATCTGTACACATGATTTAGCAACACTCACCCAGATAACCACCAAACTTTCTGAGGATAAATGTACTTGATGTCCTTTTTAAATGCTTATAGAGTTCTTCTGACCCTGCAAAGATGACCAGAGAAAAAGAGAAAGATCTGAGGGTGATGGGGCATTTCTGCAAACAGTCAGAGTTGTTATACTAGCTAGAGTTGCTAATCTAAGAAGTAGTCACATAACCATGCCGGCCACAACAAAACAACCCCACCCCACCCCCACCCCCCCCCACCCACCAAAAAAAATGAAACATAGATCATAGGTTTCATGTTAGTTACTTAAATCCTGATTCCCACTAAATTACTTACACTTGCTTAACTTATAGCCCTCTTCAAAACTTAGCATCTCTTACATATCAATTTTGCAAAAAACATTTATTTTGGAAAGCCCTGACGAATGCTCTTCAGAGAAAAATGACTGTGTTAACCATAAAAATAATAGGTTACTTGGACGGTAAACTAGAAGAAAAAGTACATGAAGCAACAGCACACTACCTATGACTTGCAATGCTTCAATGCTACATGTACCATCCTCTATAGTTAAATCCACAACATCTTCTTGCTCTCTCTGGTGCTTCTATTTCAGCCTCTTCTCTGAAATCTTTACAAAGAAGTCAAAACCTACAAACATTACTAGGAAAAGCCAGTTAATAAAGGATCCACCAAGAAAGATGACTGTGTTAAGAGTCTCTTTAATTTCAAAACCATGTTACCAAATAATCAAAGCTCTGTAGAGAAGAACAAATTGAAAATTCTAACAGTGCTCAGTCAGCACATCAGAGAAGAATGACTACAGTAAAATCACTATTGAGAAATCATGTCTTCCACTAAAAAGAATAAAATATATATGGAATTAGAATACTACTTACCATCATCAGATGTGGGGAGCAATTTTTTGCTTCTGGAATTAAATCCAATACCTTCTTTTCCAATTGCTGAAACCTGCACATCAAATAAGACACCATCACATTGTTTTATCTTCCTATATGTAAATGCCAAGCGCAACAAATTTAAATAAGCAGAAGTGAGGATTTGGCAGCGATGAGTCGATTATTAGAAAACTGTCAAATCCTTGAATAACTATTTATACATCCAGTCCTGGTACAAAAATTATTAGAAAACTGTCAAAGAGCTCAGGCTCGAGACCCACCCTTGCAATTAAGCAGGGCATTTGACCCCGACACTTCCCTGTCTAAAAGAGTTGAACCCCGCGGTCACCATCTACTGAGCTCACCACAAAGACTTCTCCATTCATCACATACATCACAAATATTGGCCATTAAACTTTCACAAACCATGGGAGTAGGAGCTAGGAAGAAGAAGGGAACAAGAAGAAAAGGTGCAAGGAGACGAACATGTTGGAAAAATCAAACGCTGAACAGAGCCGCAAGCCCTTCACACCGGAGGGAGATAAACCCAATTGATAGTTTGACAAACCCAATTGAATAATTTGTTGGGCCTAATGTAGCGGTTCCTGATTCCTCAATCCCAGGTAGGAGAAGAGGCCAAAACCCCAAAATTTAGATCTGATGTCCAGGGTTCTGGCCTCTCTGCTATGTCCCTGTTGGTACAAATCCCCCATCCCGTCCTCCTTACCCCTTTCTTCTCATCCCCTTCCGGCTTCCTCATCTCTCCTCCTCCTTCCCCCCTTTGGCTGCTTCTGAATTCCAAGCACACAAGCACAACCTTATGCAGACCATGGGACACGCACCACAGTAACCTAAAAAATAGACATCCCTTTCTACTTCCATTCACACAATAGTTAAGCGAAACGGCGGGATAACCCTACCGGAACTTGAGGACCTTGGCGACGGCTTCCAGAAACGGGAGGGAGACGCCGAGGAAGTCCTTTCCAGGGTCCTTGTGAGCGGGACGCTGAGCCTGTATAGCTTCCAGAAACCTTTCTCCCTGTTCGCCACCTCAGTCTGGATGAGGTTCTTGTTCCTCCAGTCAAGCTCCTTCTCCGACGGCGATGGGTACCGCCGCTTCACCTCGGTCTGCCGACGAAGATGAAGACGACAAAGACGCCTTGGTCAAAGACTCCACGGACGGCGACAACCACCCTGGCCGACGACGCTCGCCTGCTCTCCTGCTCAGCGAGTCCCACACTCGGCTACGCAGCAAAGAGGAGAGCTAGATCTGGGACTCTGGGAGCCGGGAGGGATTAGGGATTCAGGGAAGGTATGCGTAGCAAAGGCCAAAGGAGATTTTAGGGTTATTTCGGTTCTATCGGTTCGGCTCGATTTTTTGTAAGAAAAAACCGAACCGACACTTTTCCTATTAAAGCGGTTTGATTTGGTTCATTGACCCGAAATGTAACTAGTTGAACCGAACCGAACCGAACCGTTCGGTTCGGTTCGGTTTCTCGGGTTGAACCGAGAATCGAACACCCCTATATGAGACTATGTCTTATAGATAATGGTGAGATTATGCTAGACCATATCGCACGCGCATTAGCCGATTTGACTTGACATCTTTTTACTTCTTCTTTTTATGTTTTAGCCATTTCTTGGAGAGTTTGGAGCTGTTTTGGGCCAGTTCTCTGAATTGGCCTATTGTTTTGGTCTGCGCGGGCGTTAGGCACTTGATATTGTGATTATGTCTCCTAATTATGGTTAACCAACACAGAAACATCTTCTCGACTCTCTAAAAGAGGAACCGCTCGCCATCCTATC
The DNA here is from genome assembly GCA_014218235.1 of Colocasia esculenta. Lineage (NCBI taxonomy): Eukaryota > Viridiplantae > Streptophyta > Magnoliopsida > Alismatales > Araceae > Colocasia > Colocasia esculenta. The sequence continues at coordinate 144,213,827 of CM024757.1, forward strand.
GCCCTCTCTCTCGCTTCTCCGACAGCATCGACGACTTCGACCCGCTGACTGTGCCTTCCCCCCGACGTCGCTGCTGCATCTCCGTTCTGCTGCACGATCGCATTTCGCCGATATTTGGTGCACTTCCTCTGTTCCCTATTTTTCCTTATTATAGACGAGGATTATGTTTCATATAGTATTGTTTACGAGATTAGGATAAGTGTGATTTCTAATCTCGTGGTGGTAGTCGTATTCTAAGAGAAGATCGCCTTACCCGCTGCACTGTTCTTGTGGGGGCAATATCTTCTCTAAGGGGAGTCTCCTTAGAGGCGCTTCTACTACATTCATATTGCTTTGGTTTATGTCTGTTTATAACATGATCATAATTGCAATCGATCTCATGTATACTATATTTTGGTTGTTATTATTTGGACTATTTCCATATGCCTATTTCATATAGTTCTATGTGCACATGTTTGTATCCAATTATTGTCATGATTGTGCCCTGTTACACATTATTTATACAACATTTCTAGTATCTTTGCTGCTAGTCCTGATGGCTCTACTGTTGCTGCTTGTTTTATTTGTTTTTCAATAATGGATTCAGTTGTTTCAGTGGTTGCTGCTATTGCTTCCTCTTTTTCTTTCACAAGTGCAGTTTTTGATAGTGTCTTTAGAGCTGAAGCTGCTGTAGTTTCTATTTCTCCTGTCTCAGCTGTTCCTACTTCGTTGAGTACTTCAACTAATTTTGACAGAGGAGTTTTAGTGTCATCATCTTCATCACTATTCTCAGATGATGACTTTTTTCTTTTCAAAATAGAGAGCCCTTTGTGTAACCCAGCCTTATTACTCTCCAAAAGATTTGTAGTACTTTTAAACTGAGAAGCTTCATGATGAACTGGAGATGGAACAGGTTATGGGGAGTTGAATTCTTGTTCCTTTAAAGATATGCTCCGAGCTTCCTGATTACTCCTCTGTTCCTCAAAAAATGTTGTGATTAGATCCTTTAGATCAAGAAAGGAAGAAGTAATTTTGTCCACCTGAGCTTTGTTTTCTTGATTGAGTACAACTATTTCATTCTGTAAATCTTGAATTTCTTCTTTGATCTCTCTGATTTCAGCTGATACTTGATCTGTTAGCTGCTCCCCCTGAGTCATTGTTTCAGTTCCAGGTATACCACTAGTATGTTTTGTTGATCATGTTTGGATCAAATCCCACAATTTTGACCATAAGAGAATCCACTTTTTATTAATGAGCATGTATTAACCAAACACACTGGTTGTCAGTCCCTTCTGACCCTTTTTCAAATTGAAATAGAATTCTTTTACCATATCCGAAAAGATAGACCTTATGAGTGTGCAGATGAACATTACTCCAGAAAATCTCAGGATTTCATCAATGTCTATCTTGTAATGCTCCAATTTGTCTAAATCAACAGTTTTACAATCCAGAATCTTCGCTTTCGCATTCTCCACCCATTTCCAACTTCGGAGGAAGTAGCAAAACGACGAGGTGCCATTTGGCGGTTCGTCTTGAAAGGGGGTTCCTCCTGTCAAGAAGTTATGATATGAAGGGATTTTATGAAACGTAGTAATGGTTTCCATTTTCATAGATTTTAGAGAGATAATTCGCTATATAACTAATATAAAGAAGAGCTTAAACAGATGCACATAAGTAAACAATGCATGTATTAACCAAACACGCACTATACTTTTATGAATATTATTAATCCTTTTATTAATTTATCTTAATTAATCTAGTTATTTACTATGTGTATGGTTGCTTATTGTTCATGTTTTTAAATTCCAAGTTGCTTGGGCCCCTGTATCAATTGCACTTTACCTCTTAATTATTTTTATAATCCATTTATTGTGTCTTTGTGGACAGTTCAATTGATTATGTTTTAATTTTCCACAAGATCTGCTTTGTTCAATTTTATTGTACTGTTTTTTCTGAATAATTTATATTATTTTCCTTTTTGATAGGTGAGCCTTTTGAGCATTCTTTATTTGAAGACTTTTGCTTGATGGGAGTTCTACTGATTTTATCATCATGGATTTTATTTTTTAAAGAACCTATTTTAGATTCTAGTATTTCATTTTGTTTCCTAAGACTACCATTTTCTTTTTATAAAACACTTTGCTTTTCTTTTATTTTACAGTGTTCTTTCTCTAATTTTTTTAATAATTTATTGACACATTTACAAAAATCATATAACTCACAGATTGCATTTTCTAGTGGTTCCTAATCAAATTTAAGGTTATTTTCATTATCAATATTTTCATCAAAATAAAGGGTGAGATGCTCAGTACTTAACCTCTAACGCTGATAAAGCAAGATGGTGTTCCTCATCGTGTCGATTTCTTTGATGTCCAAATTTGTCGAGGCTAAAGAGGAATCATCTTGTTTTCTCATCTCGTCATCGCATGAAACTATTTGCGTACATCTTCCTTTGTCTTCAGAAGAGTAGATAATCTTTAAAATCTTCCGGATCTCCTAAGTTGACTTGCATGCTGATGTCCTTCCTTGTAAGTCCATAGCACAAGTACCTAACTTTGGGATTCAAAGATAAAATTTCTTTGCCAGTAGTAGTATAATTTTCTTTAAAATTTTCTGGCGATGTATCACGTTCTTCAATTATATATATACCGAAGATCGTAACTTTGACTGCTACTGAAATATTCCATGAGGATCTTCCAATATAAGTAGTCAATGTTATCGAGAATTGGAGGATAATTAAGAGAATAATGAACTATGGTTTCCATAGTTATATCTTTTTTTTTAGATTGTTAGATTTTTCAAAATATGAGAACATATTACTCTGATATCACTTGTTAGCCATGCTATGAATACTCGATGTGTGTGTGTGTGGGTGGGGGGGGGGGGGGGTGTTGAATAGATATAGATCACGGGGATAAGAATTAAGTAAGTATAGAAAGTGCATAGCAGAAGGAGAAAGAAATGCAAGTCAACACATAAGGGACACAATAATTTTTATCCTCGTTTTATTCTGAAGGTGTTAGACACCTACGCTTGGTCTCCAAAGGAAATCCATTCCTGTGCATTCCACTATACTGCCTGAACAAGACAACCACTTACCCCACAACTTGCAACTAATTCTTCCTACCCGAAGGGAACAACCATCCAGCTGTGCTGATCCTCCTCTCAACAGAGGAGACAACCACTACAAGAAAAAGCAAAATTAGAGACCGAATACTTTGGTCACTATTCGGTCTGAGATCTGAGATCGAATAGTGACTGAAATTATTCGGTCACTAATATTTACATTTAGTGACCGAAATTTCTTCAGTCACTATTCAGTCTCAGATCTAAGACTGAATAGTGACCGAAAATATTCGGTCGTAAATTTTAAGACTTTAATATGACAAATATTTTTCATATAGTGACTGAACTTTCTCGGTCACAATTCGGTCTCAAATTGGAGACCAAATAGTGACTGATTATAATCAGTCGCTAACCTCTTTTCTTTGGCGCCATTGGGCCTAAAACCTTGCATCTGAACTTTGATCAATCACTATTCGGTCTCATATTTGAGAGCGAATAGTAACTGATTTTAATCAGTCTCTAACTTATTTTGTTTGGCGCCGTTGGTTTATAGAGTTTGCGACTGAACGTTTTCGATCACAATTCGGTCACAGATTGGAGACCGAATTGTGACCAATAATAGTTCGGTCACAAATGTTTGCAGTCTTTGAGACTGAATAGCGACCGAATTATTCGATCACTATGTCCGCGATTCCCCCTCCCCCCGTTGTTCTTCTTCTCTTCTCTCTCTCTCTCTAGTAGGGGTGGAGGGGGGGGCTTGCTGTGTGGGGGTGGGGGGGCAATGTGGGGGTGGGAGGGGGGGGTTGGCTATGTGGGGGGGGGGGGGGGTGGCAGTGTGCGGGTGTGGGAGGGGGTTTGTGTCACGCCCCGATATTTAGCAGCGGAATAAATACTGGGAGGCATGAGCGATACAAACAGACGTATCACAGTTGAGTAACGCAGAGTAACAATTACATATAACCACACATTTCATATCATAATAACATCATCAAAGGTACTCCTTATTCCATTTCAATCAACTAGTTAAAACCTTACATAGGAAGAACTCACTGAAAAGGGTTCATTATTCAAATAACAATGTTTCTCTAATACATCAACTACTCAAATGTCTATTTCTAAACTGTCAACTCCTCATATAGCGAGTGCTCATCACTCTTGCCCGGCCCCATCGGACTCCACTGGTTCCTCATCACTACCTGAAAAAGGGCAGGATGATAGGGTGAGCGAACTAGCTCAGTAGGATTTACATCTCAATATTGTACGGGTACTAATATACGTGATTAACATTTCAATTAGGCAAGATATGAACATGTATATGATGACAATGCATGCATCACTAACAGATTGAATAGCGGAATAGAACGGGTATCATTTTAGATCAAATGTCGAGTGGCATACACGATGGACAGATATTTCAAGAGTAGAATCGTATCAAAAGAGATTGGCCATATTCACAGATATCATGTATTCACGTGAACAAACGTATCATATCAAATCTTATCATATCAGATCAAATCAAACTTATCTTATCAAACGAAGGCACATTTCCACTAATCTTGCTTATTCGTTGTGCTATGCCAAGCACCAGAAGTCCATACTCCCGCGGTTAATAAGTACGTTGGGGCGCTCCTCCCCAGGACCGGACCAGGCCCCTTTTTTGCATAGGCATTAGTCAAATGGACCGAAGTCCCATATTGTGCCGAACAAACATATTCATATAATGGCCACAGAGTTTCAATGACGAGCTCATAGTAAAAGGCACATGATCATTCATAGAGTCAAAGTATGGCAATTAGCTCAAGAGAACAGAAGGCAGTATAATGACGTATCATGTTCCATAATCCATTAATGTCTTGACATGAGGATGTTTCTAAAGATAGATCGTATGCGGAACATGTGCTTTCCTAACATGTATGCATATGGACAGGTAATTAACTTAACACCTGAAAGCATGAAACTATTGAAACTCGTATTCAAATCATGATATTAACTTCAATAATGAGTCCATACTAACATGTATTCATCCCCATTATCACATCATATTCTTATCTTATCAGTTGATAATAGGTAAGATCACAAGATAATCCAATGAACATAAGGACAATCAAAATTACCCATTCCAATCATATTCGTATCATTACCATTTTTCAATGGGTTGATTCCTTTTAGGTCCATGCATACTATATAACATCATGCACATGCTAGTAGACATCATGTAATGATCAGACCCAAGACATGTAATATTTTTGCAAAGGTAGTGTCGACACACCCCTTACTGGTGTCGACACAATGCTGCAAACATAAGGCAAATTAATGCAGAATTGGTCAAGTAGTGTCGACACTAGATCAAGTAGTGTCGACACTAGAGACAGCTTCCAGAAACCTTCTGGCCAATATGGGATAGTGTGTCGACACTAGATCAGGTAGTGTCGACACTAGAGACCCTCCCAGAAAACTTCTGGGCCAATTCGGGACAGTGTGTCGACACTAGATCAAGTAGTGTCGACACTAGAGACCTTCCCAGAACACCTTTTGTGCTGATTTGGGATAGTGTGTGGACACTAGATCAGGTAGTGTCGACACTAGAGGCCTTCCCAGAGAAAAAAACATATATGTCAAGTGTAAACCAAAGACACATCTCATGTAGCGGTGTACTTACCCTGCTTATAACTCTCTAAAAAGTGACATTTAGATAAAATGTTCAACACAAAATATGACGAGAACAATTAGTAGAAGAACTTTGATGTTGGGGGTTTGATCTAATTCTGTCTCGAATCCTGAGAAGACATATGAAGAACATAAAGCTAAGTGCAGCCCGAAATCACAGTATCATGCAGTGACTCTCTTACCATGCTTATAACCCTCTAATGAAAGACTTTTGGAAAAAATGTCCAACATAAAAGATTATCGTGACTACAGGTAGAAGAACTTTCATGAAGGAAGTTTAGTCTAATTCAGTCTTGAATCGCATGTATAATAAGAAGAATGGGAAAAACCCTAACTGTGCGCGAGTTAGGGACAACTACGAATACACAATGTATACTCCATGAAAACTAGTCAAACCAAATGCAAATGAACCTAGACTCGAAGAACTACATGATGGTGTTGGTTTTATTTAATCTTGGCCAGAGAACACCTACCTTTGGATGCTAATAACTCTTTGCAAGTTTCTGGGTTGATGCAGAGCGAGGTTGAGGAAGACCACGTTTTCCCCAACCGTTCTCCTCTTCCCCAGCGCTCCAAACTTGCTGTTCACGACCCCCACTTGTTGCTAACCCTTCCTTAAATGTTTTGTGAGGAGTCCTTATGGTTTTAGAGTTCTAATTCATGCCCCAATGGAACTAGGAAAGGGGCTGTGAATTCTGTTTCTCACTTTCCACAAAATCTGGGATTCTCTCACCCAAAGGAGGTAGCAAAGGTTTAGGAAACCTTCTCATAGGGTTGGGTCCGGTTTTGGCTTACCTTACATGACTAATCACCCTTATTTTAACCCTAAATTGTCCTCCATAATTACTGCATAATTACATACACGAATTTCTGGGTATTTTCTTATCTCAATTTTCATCTTGGGCCAAATGTGCTCCATTGGTCCAATCTTGTTAATGGGTTACATGATATTGGAAAACTCTCCAACATGTTTACTTAACTTATGGTCGGGTTATTTTTCCGCGTTAACAATTTTCCTTATGTGTTTTCTCTCGTACGATAATGGTACATGAGTTTTATCGTTTCGATAATTACGAAATTCATTTATTCTCTTTTTATTCTAAATCACTAAATTTCCGGGGTGTTACATCCTCCCCCACTTATGAAATTTGGTCCCCAAATTTACACATAAAGGCGTAGTTTGTACCTGAGAATAGTTCTGGGTGGTTTTTCTTCATTCTTTCCTCTGTTTCCCAGGTAGCATTAGTCACTCCGTCTCAACTCCATTGGACCTTCACCATAGGTACAGTACGATTCCTGAGTCGCTGAATCTTCTGATGCAACAGTTTGATCGGCTTTTCTTCATAAGTCAAGTCCTCCTGAATCTCCAAGTCCTCATGGTTGATTACATGGTCGGCATTGAATAAGTACTTCCTCAGCATGGATATGTGGAACACGTTATGCACGTTCGCCAGCTGTGGAGGTAGTGCAAGTCTATATGCCACATGACCAATCCTTTCCAGAATTTCAAACGGTCCGATGAATCTGGGACTCAACTTTCCTTTGATCCCAAATCTTTGAATTCCCCTTGAAGGTGAGACCTTCAAGAAAACATGTTCGCCAACCAAAAATTCTAGTTCTCTCCTTCTCTTGTCTGCATAACTCTTCTGCCTAGATTGTGCTATCTTTAGACATTCCCTGACAATTTGAACCTTCCTGACAGCCGCCTCAAGTAAGTCGGGTCCAACCCATTGGTTCTCCCCAACCTCTTCCCAACAAAGGGGTGATCTGCAACTCCTGCCATATAAGGCTTCAAACGGTGCCATCTTGATACTTGCCTGATAGCTGTTGTTATATGCAAACTCCATTAGGTACAATTGATCATCCCATCGACCTCTAAAATCTAGAACCAGAGCACGAAGCATATCTTCCACAATTTGATTGGTCCTTTCGGTTTGTCTATCAGTCTGAGGATGGAAAGCAGTATTAAAGTTTAGTTTAGTACCCATTGCTGCTTGTAAACCCTTCCAGAAATGTGAAGTAAATCTAGGGTCCCAATCTGATATTATGTTAGATGGAACCCCAGGCAATCTAGCTACTTCCTTAACATATAGTGCAGCCAATACATCTACTGACCATGTACTCTTAATCGGCAAGAAGTGAGCTGACTTAGTCAATCGATCAACTATTACCCAAATTGCATCCATGCCACCTCTAGTCTTGGGCAATCCCATGATAAAGTCCATACCGATGCTATCCCACTTCCATTCCGAGATTTCTAGTGGTAGCAGTCGTTCAACTGTACGGAAATGCTCGGCCTTGACTTTCATGCATGTTAAACAGTATGACACATGATCGGCCACATCCCTCTTCATGTTTGGCCACCACTATGACCTTTTCAAGTCTTGTTACATCTTTGTTGATCCGGGATGAATTGTGTACTTGGACTGGTGAGCTTCATTTAATAACCTCTTCTTGAGCTCTCCATGATCAGGGACACATGTTCTACCTCAGAATAGTAATCTTCCCTCAGCTGATAGAGCAAAGTCAGGTCTTTGTTCTAGCTTCTCCTTGATCTCAACTAAGAATGGATCCTCTCCCTATTTCTCCTTGATTTCGGTCAGTAGATCGGATTGTATCTGGAGGTTGGAAATCATTACTTATTTTTCCTTCTTTCCCATGTCTAAGTTATGCTTGCAAATTGCTCCAATAAATTCCATTCACCCAGCATCATACTAGCTAGCATAGCTCCTGGTTGTCTACTTAAAGCGTCTGCCACTACATTGGCTTTCCCAGGGTGATATTGGATGGAAAAGTCAAAGTCTTTCAGGTACTCTAACCACCTTCTTTGTCTCATGTTAAGCTCCTTCTGTGAGAACAAGTATTTCAAACTCTTGTGTTAGAAAAGACTTTAAATTGCTCACCATAGATATAATGCCTCCAAATCTTCAAGACGAATACTACAGCTGGTAACTCCAGGTCATGAACCGGGTAGTTCACTTCGTGGATCTTCAACTGTCTTGAAGCATAAGCTATTACTTTCCCTTGTTGCATTAAGATGCATCCCAGACCTGTTCCAGAAGCATCTAAATAAATTTCAAATCCTCCCTCTTCAGTGGGTAAGGCGAGGACAGGAGCAGTAGTCAGACACTTCTTCAAGTTGTTAAAGCTTTCTTCACATTCATCGGTCCACACAAACAGATTTTCCTTCCGGGTCAGCTTGGTTAACGGCACTGCAATCTTTGAGAAATCCTTTATAAACCTTCGATAATATTCTGCTAATCTAGAAAGCTCCTGATCTCCGTGACGCTTGTCGGTCTTTCCCATTTCAGCACAGCCTCAACCTTTGATGGATCAACAGCGATATCATCCTTGGTTACCACATGCCCTAAAAAGGATACCTCCTTAAGCCAAAATTCACATTTACTTAGCTTGGCATATAATTTATTCTCCCTTAAAATCTGTAATGAAATCCTCAAATGCTCCTCATGCTCTTCCTTTGTCTTCGAATAGATCAATATATCATCGATGAATACTACCACAAATTTGTCAAGATATGGGCGATAAATGCTATTCATCAACTGCATGAAAACTGCAGGGGCATTTGTTAGTCCGAAAGGCATAACAATAATTCATAATGCCCATACCTGCTTTGGAAGGCTGTCTTGTGAATGTCTTCTCCTTTGATCCTCAATTGATGATAACCGGATCTGAGATCTATTTTAGAGAAGTATTTAGCTCCAGATAATTGATCAAACAACTCATTAATACTTGGCAGAGGGTATTTGTTCTTGATAGTTAACTGGTTTAGTTGTCTGCAATCTATACATAACCTCATCGACCCATCTTTCTTCTTGACGAAGAGGACAGGTGCACCCCAAGGTGATGTACTTGGTCGGATGAAACCCTTCTCTAACAGTTCCATCAGTTGCTCTTTTAATTCCTTCAGTTCTGCGGGAGACATTCTATATGGTGCCCTAGATACTGGTGCTGCTCCAGGGACCAACTCGATGGTAAAATCGACCTCTCACTCAGGAGGAATTCCTGGCAAGTCTTCTGGAAAAACGTCAGCGTACTCGCTGAAGACATGGATGTCCTCAACTTTGACTTCCTTCCTTGCGATGACAATAGTAGCAGGAAAGGTCATACAACCTTTCCTCATCATCCTTTTGGCTTATAGTGCAGAGATGAGTGACAATCTCCTGCGATTTCTATCCCCTGTGAACACTAGTTTTGGGTAATGGCTAAAGGTTACCCGACTTCTCCTGCAGTTGATACTAGCCCCATGTTCAAACAACTAGTCTGCTCCCAGTATCACATCATACCCCTCCATATCCATACATATTAAATTTGTTGGTAGGTTTTGTGTTTCAATCCACACTTCACTAGAGAGCATATGGTTTGTAAGAATGGTGCCAGGACCAATTGGAGTTGACACAACTATTCCGGATCTCATTGGGATGGGTTTCACAGGTAGGGTATCAACAAATGTTTGAGATATAAAGGAATGCGTAGCTCCCGTATCAAAGAGAACATATGCGGGTCGGGAAAGAATAGTAAGTGTACCTTCTACAATACCTCCTTCTTCCACAACTTCAGGTTCCTGAATACCTTGCAAGCAGCCTTGCCTCTTCTGTCCATTTGGATGCTTGTCCCGAGGGGCTTGTTCTTTCAGCATTGGGCAGTCCGAGATCCTGTGGTCACGACTACCACAACACAGGCATCTCCCTTGCGCTTTCCAGCATTGCTCAAACCGGTGACTAGCTTTGTCACAGTGTTTGCACATTTCTCCCGTGGTCACCACTATCTGCTTACCTAACTCCTTTGGCTTTTTATCAGCTGGTTCATTTACCCCACCACTGGGCCTTTTCTTCCCAATGGTCGGCTGATACCTTCCTATAGTAGACACTTGCTTCCTTCTCACGGGTCTTCCCATAATTCTTTCAGCAGTCTCCATGGCATCTTCCAGTAATTGAGCCTTCTTTACCATGTCAGCATAGGTTTGAATGTCCATTGGCGCCAGTTGAGTGATAAAATGGGGCCTCAAGCCATTCAGAAAGTGTTTGCCTTCATCCTTTCTGTCCCAATTAAGTGAACAGCATATCGGGACAGACGAGAGAATTGGGCCTCATACTCGGCCACATTGAGTCCTCTCTGCTTCAAAGCCGCAAATTCGGCTGCTTTCCGTTCCTGGACACTCTCAGAAAAATACTTGGTGTTGAATTGCTCAATGAACTGAGCCCACGTCAGTTGCTGGCCATTCAGGGTTGCTTCTACCAACTCCCACCATGCCCTGGCATCCTTTTCCAATTGGAAAGTCACCAGTAGTACTTTGTTCTGGTCTGTGCATTGCATGACCCTGAATATCCTTTCAATTTCCTTAACCCAGTGTTCAGAAACATCTGGGTCAGTACTCCCTTCAAGCCTAGGCGGATCCATATTCCGAAAATTCCGATGGAGATCACTGGCTCCGCGGTTACCTCCACCCTGGGTGGCTTGCAGGATAGCCTGAGTCAAGTTCTATATTGTTCGTTGCATGTCCCTAGCCTGGGCACGTTCAGCGGCCATTAAGGTAATAAGTACCTTCAAGATAATAATATAAGTCAGTCATCTAAATATATCACATGTGACTTCTATTCCCCTAGTTCTACCCAAGCTCACATTAGGTACAACAGATTTTGACTCGTCTGATCTAGTTTCATCCTATGTTCCTATTCCCTTGGATCCTAAAGTTTAAGGCTCTGATACCAACTGTCACGCCCCGATATTTAGAAGTGAAATAAATACCGGGAGGCGTGAGCGATACAAACAGACGTATCACAGTTGAGTAACGCAGAGTAACAATTACATATAACCACACATTTCAGATCATAAAAACATCATCAAAGGTACTCCTTATTCCATTTCAATCCACTAGTTAAAACCTTACATAGGAAGAACTCACTGAAAAGGGTTCATTATTCAAATAACAATGTTTCTCTAATACATCAACTACTCAAATGTCTATTTCTAAACTGTCAACTCCTCATATAGCGGGTGCTCATCACTCTTGCCCGGCCCCATCGGACTCCACTGGATCCTCATCACTACCTGAAAAAGGGCAGGATGATAGGGTGAGCGAACTAGCTCAGTAGGATTTACATCTCAATATTGTACGGGCACTAATATACGTGATTAACATTTCAATTAGGCAAGATATGAACATGTATATGATGACAATGCATGTAGCACTAACAGATTGAATAGCGGAATAGAACGGGTATCATTTCAGATCAAATGTCGAGTTGCATACACGATGGACAGATATTTCAAGAGTAGAATCGTATCAAAAGAGATTGGTCATATTCACAGATATCATGTATTCACGTGAACAGACGTATCATATCAAATCTTATCATATCAGATCAAATCAAACTTATCATATCAAACGAAGGCACATTTTCACTAATCTTGCTTATTCGTTGTGCTATGCCAAGTACCAGAAGTCCATACTCCCGCGGTTAATAAGTACGTTGGGGCGCTCCTCCCCAGGACCGGACCAGGCCCCTTTTTTGCACAGGCATTAGTCAAATGGACCGAAGTCCCATATTGTGCCGAACAAATATATTCATATTATGGCCACAGAGTTTCAATGACGAGCTCATAGTAAAAGGTACATGATCATTCATAGAGTCAAAGTATGGCAATTAGCTCAAGAGAACAGAAGGCAGTATAATGACGTATCATGTTCCATAATCCATTAATGTCTTGACATGAGGATGTTTCTAAAGATAGATCGTATGCGGAACATGTGCTTTTCTAACATGTATGCATATGGACAGGTAATTAACTTAACACCGGAAAGCATGTAACTATTTAAACTCGTATTCAAATCATGATATTAACTTCAATAATGAGTCCATACTAACATGTATTCATCCCCATTATCACATCATATTCTTATCTTATCAGTTGATAATAGGTAAGATCACAAGATAATCCAATGAACATAAGGACAATCAAAATTACCCATTAGAATCATATTTGTATCATTACCTTTTTTCAATGGGTTGATTCCTTTTAGGTCCATGCATACTATATAACATCATGCACATGCTAGTAGACATCATGTAATGATCAGACCCAAGACATGTAATATTTTTGCAAAGGTAGTGTCGACACACCCCTTACTGGTGTTGACACAATGCTGCAAACACAAGGCAAAATAATGCAGAACTGGTCAAGTAGTGTCGACACTAGATCAAGTAGTGTCGACACTAGAGACAGCTTCCAGAAACCTTCTGGCCAATATGGGACAGTGTGTCGACACTAGATCAGGTAGTGTCGACACTAGAGACCCTCCCAGAAAACTTCTGGGCCAATTCGAGATAGTGTGTCGACACTAGATCAATTAGTGTCGACACTAGAGACCTTCCCAGAACACCTTTTGGGCTGATTTGGGACAGTGTGTGGACACTAGATCAGGTAGTGTCGACACTAGAGGCCTTCCCCGAAAAAAAACATATATGTCAAGTGTAACCCGAAGACACATCTCATGCAGTGGTGTACTTACCCTACTTATAACTCTCTAACGAATCACATTTAGGCAAAATGTTAAACATGAAATATGACTAGGACAATTAGTAGAAGAACTTTTCTGTTGGGGGTTTGATCTAATTCGGTCTCAAATCCTGAGAAGACATGTGAAGAACATAAAGCTATGTGCAGCCCAAAATCGCAGTATCATTAAGCGACTCTCATACTACGCTTATAACCCTCTAAAGAAAGACTTTTGGACAAAACGTCCAACATAAAAGATGATCGTAACTACAGGTAGAAGAACTTTAATGAAGGAAGTTTAGTCTAATTCGGTCTTGAATCACATGCATAATAAGAAGAACGGGAAAAACCCTAACTATGCGCGACTTAGGGACAACTACGAATACACAATGTATACTCCATGAAAACTAGTCAAACCAAGTGCAAATGAACCTAGACTCAAAGAACTACATGATGGTGTTGGTTTTCTTTAATCTTGGCCTGAGAACACCTACCTTTGGATGCTAATAACTCTCTACAGGTTTTTGTGTTGATGCAGAGCGAGGTTGAGGAAGACCACGTTTTCCCCAGCCGTTCTCCTCTTCCCCAGTGCTCCAAACTTGCTGTTCACGACCCCCACTTGTTGCTAACCCTTCCTTAAACATTTTTTGAGGAGTCCTTATGGTTTTAGAGTTCTAATTCATGTCCCAATGGAACTAGGAAAGGGGCTGCGAATTCTGTTTCTCACTTTCCACAAAATCTGGGATTCTCTCACCCAAAGGAGGTAGCAAAGGTTTAGGAAACCTTCTCATAGGGTTGGGTCCGGTTTTGGCTTACCTTACATGACTAATCACCCTTATTTTAACCCTAAATTACCCTCCCTAATTACTGCATAATTACATACACGAATTTCTGGGTATTTTCTTGTCTCAATTTTCATCCTTGGGCCAAATGTGCTCCATTGGCCCAATCTTGTTAATGGGTTACATGATATTGGAAAACTCTCCAACATGTTTACTCAACTTATGGTCAGGTTATTTTTCCGCCTTAACAATTTTCCCGATGTGTTTTCTCTCGTACGATAATGGTACGTGAGTTTTATCGTTCCAATAATTACGAAATTTATTTATTCTCTTTTAATTCTAAATCACTAAATTTCTGGGGTGTTACAGTTTGGCTGTGTTGGGGAGGGGGGGGGGGGGCAGTGTGGGGGGGGGGGGTTCGACGGTGTGGGGGAGGGGGGGGGGGGGGTGTGGGGGTGGGAGGGGGGGGCTTGCTGTTTGGGGGTGGCGGGGCAGTGTGGGTGTCTCCCTCTCCCCTTTCTCCACAAAACAATTTGTTCCTTAATTTCCCAAAATACCCCCCATTGCTACGGCCGGATGCTGTTTTATATCCGAAATGGAAGTATAAATCATACCAGTAATTATCGGAACAATGCAGAGGGCATAAAGGGGAGAAGAATACCAGAAAAAAATAGATTTATCATTTATTGATCACTTTACTACCTTTATTTCTCTGTTGGAATTGTATATTGACTGCACTTATTGCAATTTTAAAGAACTCTCATTGGGCAATGTCTTAGCCACCTGCATGCTAAATAAGAGATGACTTTAGAAGTGTAATAAATATATTTTGAAATTGTAAGAAGTATTTCTCTATTATTATAGATGCAAAAGTTTGTAGTGTAGAGATGGGATCGTAGTGGCAACATGAATCACCACCATCATTCCATTCAGTGAGTAGATTAAGTAACTTTTATGTGTTTAATTTTATTTTTCTTCTCATTTTTTTAATGTATCTTGATTTGGGTATTCTATATCTAAACTTATATACATTTTATTTGTAGGATAGGAAATCCCCAGTTAAAATAACCTGGGGTACCTTAACACTATTTTTAAGCCTTTTTAGTTTGAGGAGATTTGTGGGGCCCAAGGGTTAGGAGGGGTTAGAATTACCCCTCCAAAAAGGGTGGGGTAGGCTAACCCCACCCATACCCCCATAACCCACATTTTAACCGGATTACACTAACCCCTCTACCAAACTACTCAAATCCCCTAACCCTTCCCATACCCCCTTCTACCCCCTCCCTTAACCCCCGTCAAAGTCGCCCAAGCTTTTATGTACCGACATTGGGCAGTTTATATTAGTAGGGTCCTTTTCTTTTTTCTTCCCATTTCCCCCCTTTTTACTTTTGCATAAAGGTGGAGGCAGGGTATAGATATGTTTGCTCCACCACTGGGGAAGGAAGGAAATGTCACGTCCCGATGTGAAATATCAAAACGTGAGGCAATTGCAAGTAAACGAGTACAGAGCATATAATAGACATCAAACCATTGGACAACGAATAATGCTAAATCAAATGTATTTTATTGACAATTCCTCATATGTCTATTATAATCACTAATATCAGAGTCTTTCTATACGGCCCACTTGACATCATTACATTGAATGAAATTAAAAGACTAACTAAGATTCTAACATAATACTAATGTGCCAGGGTACTCTTGATTCACTCCTAGTCATTCCCATCCTCATGAATGTAGGTATCTTCTTCAGTTTCACCTGAGAACACATGACAAATAATGCAGGGTGAGCTATAACGCCCAGTAGGACTTAAATCTCATGATCAGGCATGCTCTTCATGATTAATGTATTAAAGAGCAGAGTAACTAAGGACAGAGAACGAGAGCCAAGTTTCTTGTCAAGCAAGTGATAGCACAATAGCATGATTCATATAGCACAAGTATAGAGTATAGCACAAGTAGCAGGATGACAATAGCACAAATAGCACAATATAGTTCACGAAAGCACAACAAGTCGAGTATAGAATAGCACTTTGATTGTCATATAGATAGTCGAGATAGATAGCACTTGAGTGTAATGTCAAACACTCTGATCAATTAACTCCCATAGGTACTAGCACTTTTGGGCACACCTCCCAAGACCAGACTGAGCCCTTTATATTGCCAAGCATTAGTCATATTGTTTATCTTTAGACAATCAGTCAAATGGCCATAGAAAGTACCAAGAATAGATGAGAGTATTTGATGAATAGACGAGAGTATAGAGAATGTGAATAGATGAGTGAATAGAGTATAGATGAGAACTATAGGTCAATGCGCATGAAACAACGTTAAATAAGCGATAGTAACGGTTGCACAACACGCATGATTGGTGCTAGCAGTCAGGTAGAATTCACTAACCAACCAATAGCCATGCTACAAGCATAGTCCAGAGGTTCGGCATGATCTCATGGTAAGAGAGAGAGCATTCTAAGGCTGTTTGGATCTTACTAATCCCTAAAGGGTGTTATGGGTATTGAGGGTACAACCGGCTCGTCGACCATATGGGAATCCATGGACAGAGGAGACTTACGGAGGCCTTGAACAAGGATTCTCTAGTCCGACAGAAGGAATATCCAACAAAGAGTTTGTCCAAGTCAAGAGAAAGTGTATATAAAAATAAGTTGCTCAACGTTCTGAAGGAATTCTAGAATAGTGGAGCGTCGGTAACAGTATTCCCAAAACATAGAGAAACGAAGACAAGACCATTAAAATGGGGAAATTATATACAATATTGAAATAAATTAACAGATATATTATGAAACATTTTCATGCCAAGTCAGGTCATAATGGATGGTTACAAGTATGTGCATGTAATAAAAAGAATCGTAGATATGAA
Organism: Colocasia esculenta; assembly: GCA_014218235.1. Taxonomy (NCBI): domain Eukaryota; kingdom Viridiplantae; phylum Streptophyta; class Magnoliopsida; order Alismatales; family Araceae; genus Colocasia; species Colocasia esculenta. The sequence continues at coordinate 144,230,717 of CM024757.1, forward strand.
AAGATCATGTCTATGGCTTTTAATTAACTATTACATATCGATGTTCAACATCATCTTTTACTGCATTTAAGATAGTTAACAGGGTATATAGTCACTGTAGAAAGACAAGAACACCAAAATTTAGGGTCTTATGTACAAAAGTCCAGAAGGCGGCGTACCACTGTAAGGAACGCGATAGGTGTTGGCTCTTTTGTTACGGCAGTAAGCTAACCTAGAGGGGGGGGGAATAGGCTTTTCTAAAATATGAAATAGAAACTTAAACACAGAAAATTATCACTTGAAAGTTTGGTTAGTTGAGTGTGATAGAGAATAGTAATGCGGAAGTAAATAAATAATCACACAAAGGACACAATGAATTTATCCTGGTTCGGCCCTTCCCACATGGAAGTCCTACGTCCAGTCCACAAGCAATCTCTTGGGATTTTACTAACCAAGGGTACAATCCCCCTCAAGGACAATACAACACCCAGCACCCCAGTTGATCTTCTTCTCTTTCTCGGGAAAGAAGGCAGCCCACTTCTTTTACAGGTCAAGAAGCCAACATCCTGGTACAAACCCCAGTGCGGTTCTGCTAGACATAAACCCCCAGCTAGGTTCTACACTAAGTACACTCCCTCAACTGGACAGAAATCTTTCTTAGAAAAGAAAGAACAGACTAAGAGCTATTACAAGATTAACACTAAGAACTCTAGCTCTCAGCCACATACTCTCCCCCAGATTTACAATGACCACAGAGAAAGAGAAGAGAGGAGAAGGAGCTTGAAGCTTGAAGGTCTTCAGATGCTTGAGCACTTCCTCTTGGTCTCAGGCTCTTTCTCTCTTTTCCTTTGAGTGTATGTGGAGTTGAGGTTCCTTACAAGATGTACACTCCTTCAAAGATCTTCAGGAAAGCTCTATACGCTTCTTCTTTAGCCTTGCTTCATCTTTTATACGAGCAGTCTTGAACAAATTCGTTGGAGTTCTAGTCGTTGCTCATCTTCTTTTTTTTTCTGATATTTTGTAGTCTACGAGGTCTAGAAGCATAGAAGAAAGTGTTTAGATAAAAGAGTGTTCATGTCAAAAAGGTTCATACCTCTATGTTTCCTTTTGTCTCCTAGAAGTGGTAGGTAAACCCGTTTTTGTCTGACAGTAGAGAAGAGATCTAGAGAGATAAAAAAGATCTTCTGTCAGAAATATATTTGACTTTTCACTAGATGCCAAAACATTTTGAAATATAAAGGAAATCGATGTTTATGTGAAATCCATGTGCTTTCAAGTAAATCTATGTTTAAGTGAAATTCATGTTCTTTCAAGCAAATCTATGTTTAACTGAAATCCATGTTGAAATCCATGTTCTTTCAAGCGAATCGATGTTTCACTTATGAAATCGATGTGAGACCAAAATCGATGTTTCACTTATGAAATCGATGTGAGACTGAAATCGATGTTTCACTTATGAAATCGATGTGAGAGTGAAATCGATGTTTCACTTATGAAATCGATGTGAGAGTGAAATCGATATTTCACTAATGAAATCGATGTGAGACCGAAATCGATGTTTCACTTATGAAATCGATGTGAGAGTGAAATCGATGTTTTCAACAGAATCCATGTTTTCAATAGAATCGATGTGGCACTTTGTGAACTGAAATCGATGTATGTTGAATAGACATCGATTTGACTTTTCAGTGTAAATCACCCAGTAATAATGCCATAAATTTACATTTATTAGAAAATTATGATATTAAATATATTTATAATATTTAATTAATCATAAGTTTTGTTATCACTAAAATAAATTTGTTATCACCAAAATATAAGGGTAAAATATAAGAGTGGTTCAACAATCTCCCCAATTTTGGTGATGATAAAATTTATGAGAATTTTTGACAAAAATACTTAAAGCATAGAAAATACAAAAAATTCATAGATAATGCATACTCTTCCCATTTTTGTCACTAACCAAAAAGGAAGGATCTTACCATTGCACTCTCTCCTCTTTGTGAAAAAATTCTTACCATTGAGGGGTTCAACAATGATTGACATTAATGAATAACTCCCCCTTAGTCTGTGCTCCCCCTGAATGAGAGACTCCACCTGAATGAGACTTGCAAGTAGTTGTTAGTAATACTAAAATTTAAAAATAAATTAGTGACTACTCTCACTTCAGATATGAGTTGGATGAAGAGCTGACAGTCACCAGTGCCTTGAGCATCCTTTGTTCCTTATGCTCCAAGGCTATCCTGCAAACAACTTATTCAAATGTAGGTATCCAAATCTTTTTGGGTCCTTGATGGTTAGATGCATAAAAATATCCTTTCAGAATCCATACTAGGTGCCTTGTTGTGCAGGTGTTTACTGTGTCTCCTAATTTATTACAATGAGAACAACAATGAATATAATTTATTTTGCAGTTCCTATTGTCTTTGTAATCTCTGTTTAGAACACAATTTTTGAAAACTTTTTCCTATTGATAAAGCTTGTTCATTACAGGTGCCTTTTTCTGAGGCATTTTGGATTCTTTTACAAATTTTGGCAAAAGATATTTTCCTAGAATTATGACTTGTTTTTCTTTTTCCGGAGGTATGTATCCAAGCCCTTGTTTATTGTTTCTAGATTTTGATCATTTTAAGCATAGAGCTATAGATGTTTTTCCTTTGGTCAATTTTCTAACAGATTCTTTTAAATAAAGATTTTATTCAATTAGAGTTTTCAGTTTTTCTTCTAACTCTAACTTCTCATTGTTTTTGCTTTTCAAATCTTCATTTAAAAGATAATTATTATCTTTACTTTCTTTTAATTGTTTTTCTAATTGTTCCATTTCGGATTTAAGATCTGAATTAGTGTTTTCTAAGTAAGTAGTATTATTTTTCAGAAATTTTAATTCTTTTACAACACTTTTATGTTTTTCATAAAGTTCATTAAAGACTTTTTCTAAGTCTTTAAACTCTGACCCTGAATCAGTGTATGAATCAAAAAATAGCTCATAATGTACCTCATCTAGTCCTACCATGAGGGCTAGACTTTCCTGCTCTTTTTCGGGATCTGAGCTTGATGATTCTGAAGTTGTGGCCTCTTCATTGTCCCAAGTAGCCGCCATGGATTTTCTTTTGAATTTCTTGTACTTCTTTTTGGACTTTTCTGGTTGACCAGTCTTCTTTAGTCGAGGACAATCTGGTCTTAGATGTCCAGGTTTTCTGCATTCATAGCAGACTAGTTCTTTTTCTTTTCTCTCTTTCTTTTGAATCCTTCTCGATCCATTTTTCTTTTTCTTGAGAATATTCTAAAGTTTGGATAGAACTTCATCTACATCACTGTCTTCAGAACCTACATTTTTTGAACTAGAAGAAGAAGAAGAGGTGGAAGGAGTAGCTACAACTTTAAGAGAATTAGTAAGTTTTTCTTGGAAGAGCTTTCAGATAGCCGCTCCATATTGATTTCATGTGCCATGAGAGAGCCAATTAATTTATCAATGGAAAACTTGGTTAGATCATGGGCTTCTTCAATAGGTGTGACCTTAGGGGTCCATGAAATAGTTAAAGACCTAAGTATCTTTCTGACAGTTTCCCCATTAGAAAGAGTTTTACCGAGAGAAGTTAGACCAACTACTATGCTTGAAAATCTATTATACATCTGAGTGATATTTTCGTTTGGAAGCATTTTAAATTGCTCATATTGAGAGACAAGAAAATCTATCATAGTTTGTTTTACTTTATCTGTTTCTTCATAAGTTACCTACAGTTTATCCCACATTTCTTTTGCAGATACTCTACTAAATTCCTTTTTGGATAAAGCACAACATAAATACTTCTTTACTTTAAAATTTAGAGATAATTTATTCTTATCAGCTACTGTAATGGCAGTAGTATCTTTAGCAGGAACAACAACAAAATCACCAACCTCTATTACCTGCCACAGATCAAAGTCTATGCCTCGAATGAAGCATTCCATTCTCATTTTCCAGTATTGGTAATCCTCTCCATCGAAAAGTAGAGGTCTGATGACTGATTGACCATCAGCAAATCCTTGAGCTGCCATGGATCTTCTCTAAGATCGTTGGATCTTCTTGATTGATCAGAGAACCTCACTCTGATACCACTTGTTGGCCCTTTTAGTACGGCAGCAAGCTAACCTAGAGGGGGGTGAATAGGTTTTTCTAAAATCTAAAATAGAAACTTAAACAAAAAAAAATTATCACTTGAAAGTTTGGTTAGTTGAGTGTGATAAAGAATAGCAGTGCGGAACCAAATAAACAATCACACAAAGGACACAAGGAATTTATCCTGGTTCAGCCCTTCCCACATGGAAGTCCTACGTCTAGTCCCCAAACAATCTCTTGAGATTTTACTAACCAAGGGTGCAGTCCCCTTGAAGGACAATACAACACCCAGCACCCCAGCTGGTTTCTTCTCTTTCCCGGGCAAGAAGGCAGCCCACTTCTTTTACAGGTCAAGAAGCCAACCTCTTAGTACAAACCCCAGTGCGGTTTTGCTGGACATAAACCCCCAACTAGGTTCTACACTGAGTACACTCCCTCAGCTGGATAGAAATCTTTCTTAGAAAAGAAAGAACAGACCGGGAGCTATTACAAGTTGAACGCTAAGAACTTTAGCTCTCAGCCACATACTCTCCCCCAAATTTACAATGACCACAGAGAGAGAGAAGAGAGGAGAAGGAGCTTGAAGCTTGAAGGTCCTCAGATGCTTGAGCACTTCTTCTTGGGCTCAGGCTCTTTCTCTCTTTTCCTTTGAGTGTATGTGGAGTTAAGGTTCCTCACAAGATGTACACTCCTTCAAAGATCTTCAGGAAAACTCTCTACACTTCTTCTTTAGCCTTGCTTCATCTTTTATATGAGCAGTCTTGAACAAATCCGTTGAAGTTCTAGCTGTTGCTCATCTCCTCTTTTTTTTCTGATATTTTGTGGTCTACAAGGTCTGCAAGTATAGAAGAAAGTGTTTAGATAAAAAATTATTTCTGTCAAAAAGGTTCATACCTTTATGTTTCCTGTTGTCTCCCAGAAGTGGTAGGTAAGCCCATTTTGTCTGACAAGAGAGAAGAGATCTAGAGAGATAAAAAAGATCTTCTCTCATAAATATATTTGACTTTTCACTAGATGCCAAAATATTTTAAAATATAAAGGAAATCGATGTTTAAGTGAAATCAATGTTGAAATCTATGTTCTTTCAAGCAAATAGAAGTTTAAGTAAAATACATGTTCTTTCCAGCAAATCGATGTTTCACTAATGAAATCGATGTGAGACCGAAATCGATGTGAGAGTGAAATCGATGTTTCACTAATGAAATCGATGTGAGACCGAAATCAATGTTTCACTTATGAAATCGATGTGAGAGTGAAATCGATGTTTTCAACATAATCCATGTTTTTAATAGAATCGATATGGCACTTTGTGAACTGAAATTGATGTATATTGAATTGACATCGATTTGACTTTTCAGTGTAAATCACCTAGCAATAATGCCATAAATTTATATTTATTAGAAAAATATGATATTAAATATATTTATAATATTTAATTAATCATAAGTTTTGTTATCACCAAAATATATTTGTTATCACCAAAATATAAGGGTAAAATATAAGAGTGGTTCAACAATAGGGTACATCCACAATGCGACAGGGTCTGTCAAGGAACGCGACAGGTCTGTCAGTGCAGATAGCCAGAACACGACGCCAGTGCCTGTCGCGTTCAGAATGCAATAGGTTCCTGGTTGTAATCCACTCTTGAGAACGCAGCCTATCGGGCCGTCACGTTCTCAGGATCTGTGTCTGTGCCCGAATAAAAAAAGGCCTTGCCTTAGATTGCAGTTCGGGCTTTCCAAGGTTTGATATAGGGTTGTTTAAAAATCGAAATCTCGGTGTACAGTTGATGAAAAATCATTAAACCAATTTTAAATGAAACCAGACTTGCGAGGGTATAACCAGTAAAGAGGAATTAGAAACTTATCATGGTTTTGACAGGCTTTGATCAGGTTCTTTCACGAAGAACACAGAACATGATGCAGTGATAGAAAAAGAATTAATTCAAGGAAGATACTCAATAGAAGTTGGAGATAAAGATGGAAAACGATTCTTGACAACATGTAGTATCTACAGTAAAATTTGCATAGCACGAGATCAAGTCTGGAGAGAGATCTAAGGTGAGCATGAGGGTTCGGAAGTAGGTTTTTAACAGAACTTCCAACATGAAAATGTCATGATAGGGTCGATGGAAATTATGGCAAATAGAGGGCTTTTGTTCTTAATGTCAAGAACATCCTACAGACGAGAGTAATTTAATTTTGCTTGTGAGAATACCTATCTTTGGGTCAATTTGACTTCTAGGGCTTAGAACTCGAAGAACAACTTGTAGATCTTTGAGCGAGCCTTCTCCCCATGATTCCCTTCTCCTTTAGCCTCTCCTCCATGTCCAGGAAGTCTCAGCAACACATTAGGGTTGGTCATGAAGAGGTTGGGGTGTATTTAATCATCTAGTGTGTTTAATTCCTATTACAACTCTAACTTCTATTAAACTCCGAATTTCCATGTTTCCTCCAACCTTCCTAGCTATACTCCTCCTAATTGGATTAGGTTGAGTTCCAATTTCGTACCTAGATAATTAGGGTAGGGTTAGGAGTCCAATTACACTATATTTTAGCTATATTAATGATTTACTTACTCTCTTCAATTTAGAAAAGCATCAAGGTTGCAAATTTAGGGTATTTTTCTCTTATTCCAAATTTCATAACTCCTATTTTGGCCCAATAACTTTTATATGAACTATTTAGCAAAGCCTATTACTTCTTTTTGTTTAATGTGTTTTAATTAAATCATTTTCCTTTAAATTTTTCTATTTATTCATTTAGTAAAATATCAGGTTGTTACATCCTCCCCCTCTTAAAGGAATTTGGTCCCCAAATTCACATGATCGTAACAGGGAGAATGTCTTACCGAATAAGTTGGGGTAGTTTCACCTCATTGTTTCTTTGGGTTCCCATGTGGCTTCTTCTACTCCATGATTATTCCAAAGAACTATCACCACATGAATAGGCCAGTTTCTGAGTTGTTGCACTTTCCGCTCTAGTATCTTGATCGGCATTTCTTCATAAGTCATATCTTTATGCAGTACTAAGTCCTCATGGCGAATTTATGAGTAGGATCGTACACATACTATCTGAGCATAGAAACATGGAACACATTGTGTACGAATGCTAGATGTGGCGATAGTGCCAGTCGATATGCGACTTTACCAATCCTTGCGAGCACTTCGAAAGGACCAATGGATCTTGGACTTAACTTTCCTTTGACACCAAACCTCTAAATTCCACGAGTGGGAGATACCTTCAAGAGTACATGATCTCCTGCTTTAAATTCCAAGTCTCTCCTTCGCTTGTCGGCATAGCTCTTCTGTCTGGATTGCGCTATCTTGAGTCGATCCCGAATGACTTTTATATCCCTAGTAGTGGCTTGTACCATGTCTGGGCCTAACCATTGCTATTCGCCAACTTCAATCCAGCATGCAGGAGATCTACAATTCCTACCATAGAGTGCTTCAAATGGAGCCATTTTTATGCTTGCCTGGTAACTATTGTTATAGGCAAACTCAATTAAAGATAGTTGCTCATTCCAGTAGCCTTCAAAGTCTATGGTGCAGGCTCTTAACATGTCTTCCACAATTTGATGTGTTCTCCCAGTCTATCCATCTATTTGTGGATGAAATGTAGTACTAAAATTGAGTTTAGTACCTAGTGCAGTTTGAAGTCCTTTCCAGAAATGGGAGGTAAATCTTGGATCTCGGTCCGAGACTATAGATAATGGCACTCCATGCAGTCTTATTATCTCTTTTACATAAAGGGCGGCTAGCACATCCATAGACCACTTACTCTTGATGGGCAAGAAGTGTGCAGACTTAGTTAGTCGATCAACGATGACCTGTATGGCGTCGAGTTCACCATGAGTCTTGGGTAAACCCATGATGAAATCCATCCCACTTCCACTCTGGGATGTCTAAAGGTCTAAGTACACCAGCAGGGCGCCGATGTTCTGCATTTACTTTTTGACAAGTAAAACTATGAGCAACATGCTGGGCTACCTCGCTTTTCATATTAGGCCACAAAAATGTTCTTTTCATGTCCTGATACATCTTGGTACTACTCGGGTGAATAGTGTACTTGGTTTTATGAGCTTCATCCATTAGCTTCCTCTTCAGTTTTTCATTGTCCAAAACACATGTCCTCCCTTGGAACACTAACCTTCCATCCTCAGTCATAGCAAAGTCTGGTTTTTCCGCCAAGGTTTCCTTAATATGAACCAAGAATGGATTGTTATCTTGTTTGACTTCGATCTCTACAAGCAAGTCAGATTGAATCTTGATATTGGAAACCAAGACTCGATCATCTCTATGTTCAATATTCAAGTCTAACCTTGCGAATTGTTCTAGTAGTTACATCCTGTCAATGACTAGACTAGATAAGGATGCCATCGGCTTTCTACTAAGTGCATCAGCCATAGCATTTCCCTTGCCTAGATGATATTGGATGTTGAAGTCAAAATCCTTTAAATACTCCAGCCATCTTCTTTGCCTCATATTGAGTTCTTTTTGGGAGAATAAGTAATTCAAGCTTTTATGATCTGAATAGATAGTGAATTGCTCACCATATAAGTAATGTCTCCAGATCTTTAATGCGAAGACCACAACAGCCAACTCAAGATCATGCATGGGGTAGTTGACTTCATAGGTCTTTAATTGTCTTGAAGAATAGGCGATGACCTTCTCTTTCTGCATCAGAACACAGCCTAGGCCAATTCCCAAATCATCAGTATAGATTGAGAAACCTTCTCCCTCTATAGGAAGAGCGAGAACAAGGGTCGAGGTCAAGAATTCTTTTAAAGTTTGGAAACTTTTCTCGCACTCTTTACTCCAAGAGTAGGGATTCTCCTTCCGTGTAAGACGAGTGAGAGGAACAACTATCTTGGAGAAGTCCTTTATGAACTACCTGTAATAATCAGCCAGTCCTAAGAAGCTTCTGATTTCTGTGACATTAGTTGGTCTCTCCCAATTAAGTACAACTTCAACTTTGGAGGGATCCACAGAGATGTCGTCCTTGGATATAACATGGCCCAAGAAGGACACTTCCTCAAGCCAGAACTCGCACTTGTTTAGCTTAGCATATAGTTCGTTGTCTCGCAAGACTTGCAGAGCTATCCTCAGATGTTCTACATGTTCTTTATTGGTTTTGGAGTATATGAGAATATCATCAATGAAGATGACCACGAACTTATCCAAGTATGGTTGGTATATGCTGTTCATGAGTTGCATGAAAGCTGCAGGAGCATTGGTCAAACCAAAAGGCATAACAATGAATTCATAGTGTCCATACATGCTCCTAAAAACTGTTTTGTATATGTTGTCATCCTTGATTCTCATTTGATGATAGCCGGATCTGAGGTCGATCTTGGAGAAATATTGTGCTCCAGATATATGGTCGAAGAGTTCATCGACGCGAGGCAATGGATACTTATTCTTGATGGTGAGTTGATTAAGATGTCGATAGTCGATACATAACCTCATAGATCCGTCTTTCTTCTTTACGAACCGAACAGGTGCTCCCCATGGGGAAGTACTTGGTCTAATGAACCCTTTTTCTAGTAGTTCCATCAGTTGAGCCTTTAGTTTTTTTAACTCGGCAGGTGACATCCTGTATGGTTGACGTGACACCGGTGCAGCTCTAGGGATTAAATCAATGGAGAAATTTACATCTCATTCAGAGGGAATTCCTGGCAGCTCCTCGGGGAAAACGTCAGGGTAGTCTTGAACTATGTGTATGTCTTATATCTTGGATCCTTTCCTTTCGACTACTACAGCTGCAAGGAAAGCGATGCAACCTTTCCTTATCATATTGTGGGTCTGTATGGCAGAGACTAGAGACATCCGTCTGTTGTGTCTAATCCCATTGAATGCTAACATAGGGAACTCACTAAACATAACCTTCTCTTTTTTACAGTTGACACTTTCCCCATAGGTGGACAAGCAATCGGCTCTAAGAATAACGTCATAGCCTTCCATGGGCATACACACTAGGTCAGCTCTTAGGTTAAGTTCTCTGATTATTACGTCGGCTAATGGGAAGTATTTGTTCAATTTTTCTTTCTCTCCTAGTGGTGTTGTCACAGAGAATTATGATCCCATAGATACAGGTTTAACATTCAGGGAATCAACAAAGTTTTGAGATATAAATGAATGTGTAGCGCCAGTATCAAACAAAATAAATGTTGATAGAGAGAAAACTTGTAGTGTACCTTCCACCACGCCACCTTTCTCAGTGGTTTCTTCATCTCGCAGGGATTGCAGTCTTCCCTGTTTCTTTGGCACGTTAGTGCGCCTCTCATTCTCTTTCAACAGCGGGCACTCAGGGATGCGATGCTCGCGACTGCCACAGCGCAGACATGCGCCGACCTTCCTCTAGCATTCATCGGCGGTGTGACTTGGCTTGTTACAATGTTTGCAATTGCCTTTAGCCGGAGTAGTGGGGACAAACACTTTGGGTTTCTTTTCTTGATTAGATCCTTCTGTGATGTTGAAAGGACGTTTCTTGCCGACAATCGGCTTAGCACTTGAAGAGCCTGGTGTTAGCTCCTTCTTTATGAACTTTCCTTTTATACGGTCAGTGAAGTCCGTAGCGTCTTCTAGCAGTGGGGCTTTCTTAACCATCTCGGCATATGTTTGGATGTCGAGAGGGGCTAGTTGTGTGATATACTGGAGCTTGAGGCCACTAAGAAAACGCTTAGCGTTCATCCTTTCAGTGTTTACCAGATGATTGGTGTAGCATGCCAGCCTGGAGAATTGAGCCTCGTACTCAGCCACAGAAAGGCTCCTTTGTTTGAGAGCGGCAAATTCTACAGCCTTCTTTTCTTGTACACGTTTCGAGAAGTATTTGGAGTTGAAAGCTTCCTTAAATTCAGTCTAGGTGAACTGAGCATTTGCCCTGGTTGCCTCTACTGACTCCCACTAGGTGCGGGCATCCTTCTCCAGTTGAAAAGTAGCAAACAACAGCTTATCCCCTGCCGCACATTGCATAACACAGAAAATCCTTTCTGTTTCTTTAAGCCAGTGCTCGGCTTCGTCCGGGTCAGTGGAACCACTGAATCTTGGTGGATTCAGGCTTCTAATGTTCCGATGCAACTCGTCTGCACCGTGATTTCCTGCACCTAGTGCAACTTACAGAAGTGCATGGGTGAGCTCCTGAAATGTTTGTTGCATCCCCCTCATCTGGGCATGTTCATCAGTCATCTTAGTTGCTTAAGTTCCTACAAAAGTAACTTGTTATTATGATATTGATGTGGAATTTAATTTGTGCATGTGTGGGTTCATTTTAACTAGTTACCATGGTTCTAACCACATCTCACATAGGTAGGATAACAGACTCTAGTCGAGGTTGGTCAACCTAAATCATCCTATACTTAAGAACAACCTAGGCTCTGATACCACAAAACTGTCACGCCCTGAGGCTAGCATGTCCTCACTGTATGGATAATACCAAATCATTTGTACTTAAACATGGTGGAAAGTCATGCTGGTTTGATTGCCATCGACATTTTTTAGCAACTGATCACCCTTTTACAAGACAAAAAGGTGTATTCCTAAAGAACATAATGGAACGAGATAAAGTTATATTCGAGAGGTTGTTCGGTCATCAAATGGCAGCACGTGTACAAAATTTTCCAGATAACACACAACTGATGGGCAGTACACGACACCTTTCAGATTTTGGGAAGGAGCACAACTGGGTGAAGAGAAGCATTTTCTAGGAGCTACCTTATTGGTCAACTCTTCTTGTGCGGCATAATCTAGACGTGATGCATATCGAGATAAATGTCGTTGATAATGTGTTCAACACTATTATGGACATAAAAGGTAAAACAAAGGACAATGAGAATGCACATTTTGGACTTGTCCATGCTTTGTAAACATCCAGAGTTAGAACTTGTTGAAGTAAATGGGAAATTAATTAAACCAAAAGCAGTTTATGTGCTTGGAGGTGGACAAGTAAAGGAACTTTTGTTCGATGTACTTTGAAGCAGACATACAAGCTCGTCGTACTCAACCTCCACGTAATGATGATGGGGGGGAATTTGTGTGTTTAGATTGACTCTCAATATTTAATCATCCTGGACGTACGTTCGGACGTTCTTCAACTCGCATGCTTGATGACAAAGAGTTATGCGCCGTAAAGATATATATTCTTTTAAATTGTGTTGAGCTTGAGTATTATGTTGAGTAAGTCGTAAACTCGCAATTTATTGTGTATATAACTATTTTGCCCTTCTTCTAGCTATTGAAGGTGGTCTTCGATTCATATTGCAGACAATTTGATTTAGAGATAATTCAAAGAAATCCATATCTCAGTGATTATAAGGTTGAAAAAGAATGAGAGAAGTCATTGGCCTTATGGCTAAAAAAATGTGTAAGTGTACATGCTCAAAGAGTACGAAAGATAAGTTATGTTCACTTTTAACTAGTCTGCTCTATACGTAGGTTGAACAAGGTTTAATTACTAATGAAAGAGTTCGCCAGATAGCCTATGGCCCATCGAAAATTGCACATAACTATCCTAGATTTATTGTGAATGGGTATAGATTTCACACAAAAGACTATGGGCAGAGTAAGTCTACCATGAATAGCGGCGTATGTGTTAAAGAAAGTACGTACAATGAAAATGAATATGACTACTATGGTATTGTAGAGGAGATCTTACAGTTGCAATATGTAGGACAAGACAATCATATATTCTTATTCAAGTGCCATTGGTTTGATCCGAATTCCATTCGAAATGACACAACGCATGGGATTGTCGAGCTTAAACATAAATCCAAATTGAATACTTATAAGCCATTCATTTTAGCCACACAAGCCCAACAAGTGTACTATACAAGCTATCCATCATCTACGAACAAAGAATGAAATGATTGGTGGGTAGTTTGCAGAGTTAAGTCTAAACTATTCTCTGATTATGAATTGGACATGACTAATCAGACACCTGAAGAGGTCAACGCCGAATTCTTTCAAGAAGACTTGGTTGATGATGTAGAGTTGACAACTCATACTGGAGTAGACGAATCTGTAGAGCCAATTTGCTTGTCTAAAGGAAATGAGGTCGAAGAAGTCGATCCACATGAGATAAAAGGGAGTAGTGGAAGGCGAATAGATATTGATGTAGGTCAGGTGTTTGGTGAAGATTTTGATGAGAAGGAGGAATATACCAGTGATGAATGTGAAGATGATGATGAAGATAGGGCTGAATTAGATATATTGTCATCATCTGAACAGGAAATGGATATCATTTAAAAATGGGTAGAATTTTTTCACATCTATTCAGTATATTTAAAGTTGCCCACTTTCAATATAAGTAATTGACTAATGAACATGAATTTTGATGTTCCCTATGAAGATATGGTGCGTGGAGCACGATCAGGCTCCAGTTCTGGGAGGAGGCTAAGTAATAGGAGGGGTTCCTCTACGGCATCAGATATGTATATTTAAAGTTATATTTTTCTTTGTTCAATAAAGTTACTTATTATTTATTACAACTTCTGATCCTTCTGTGCCTCCTCCTCTGGCATCAGGTATGTATATTTAAAGTTGTAATTTCTTTGTGCATTGATTCACTTGTATTATTTATGCCATTAAAATTCATACAGGCTCGGGTCAGTTTATGCCTCCTCCTCCTATGGTATTAGGTATGTATATTTTAATCACCATCGTATTTGTATAGTTGTTATTTAGATTCGTTAACATTGTATATTTAAAGTTGTATTTTTCTTTGTATATTATTTATACATAGTATTTATGCCATTTAAATTGTTACGGCTTCTAGTCCTTCTATGCCTCCTCTAGCAGTAGGTAAGTCTTGCTTTGTAGTTGTAAGTAATTGTAATTTGCTAATATATTTTTTTATTTCTTTCTCATTCTAACAGGATCGAGTCCTCCCACTCCTCCTACGTTTCCTATGACAGGTATGTATATTTAAAGTTGTAGTTTCTTTGTGCATTGATTCACTTGTATTATTTATTCCATTAAAATTCTTACAGGCTCTGGTCAGTTTACGCCTCCTCCTCCTACGGTAGCAGGTATGTATTTTTAAATTTGTAAGTATTTATATAGTCGTTATTTATATTCTTTAACATTTTATATTCTTGTACATTACTTTTGTCTATCAAATTTTTGTACAGGACCGAGTGCGTCCGCACCTCTAGGTTTTTTGGCAGGCGCCTCTACGGTGCCAGAGGCAGAGGATGTTGTCAGTCTACAGGAGGGGGGCGGCAGTTTTTATGATGGCACTCTACTAAAGGTGTGGATAAATGGGTATGTAATAAATTTATCTGTATCTTTTATTAAAGATAGTTAGTTAGTTCATAAGTTCATTGTAACAAGTTACATAATTACATGGATAAAATAGAGCCTGCCAAGCGTTTCAATTCATCACAAGATCAATTTAGGCACATTTGCCTAAGCCTATTTGTAGATTCAATGATTTCCCGATGGATGTCTAGGAGTTGTCATTTCAGATGTTCATGGTATGTAATTTCTTATTATAATCTATTTGTTTTCTTACTCCTACATTCATTAAACTAACTCTTATCTGTACAGAGCAATCATCGATTCATGCATCCTTCAGACGAGGCGCGGTCTCGATCAATATGGACAACCACTACCCGATCAAATTTTAAACATCTTTTGTATAATGTGAGGGAAAATGCACAAAGAGTTTGTCAGAGTCCAAACCCGACTGTTTGGAGGGAGTGCGCACTGACATGGATGAGGAGAGACTACTGGCAAAGTCTGTGCAACATATGGGCCGCAGAGAGATGGAAAGAAACCTCCACAACAATGAAAGTGAATCGGGTTGCTAATCCAGATGCCAACAAGCATACAAGTGGGTCCGCCTTCTTTGCAACCCATCAGTCTAGATTGGTAAGTCATATGTCCATTTGTGGTATATTTTATTTATATAGGTACTCATTTATGTAATGTTTTTCTGTGAAATAGGAAAAGGAGCTAAAACAACCTCCGACATTTTAGGAGGTGTTTGATAAGACATAAGAAAAAGGGGACGGATCAGTACGTTAGCGACAGAGCCCAGGAGGTTGTTGTAAGTATTTACAGTCTATTCACTATTTATTTTTCTCGTTACAAATTAATATTAAATTGTCAATTTTATTTTTTGCAAGAGTCGTATAGCCAGCAAATGATAGAGAAGTATGTCGGGGAGGAGGCGCAGCCGCAGTTAGATCCTGAGGTATGGGTTGCTGCATCTGGAGCCCCAAAGAAAGGCCATGTGTATGGTTTTGGGCATAGTATGGACATGAGCAGTGTGTTATCTGGCACCTCGAGTTCAAGCTCACAAGAGACTAGTGCATTCACCACACCTGGTGCTCTAAGTACTCCCAGTGAGATGATGGGCTTCATTCGAGATGAGATCTCTGGTTTGGAGTCTCGTTTGGTCTACACGATGCATACACAGGTGTCTGACGCTGTCCAGGAACTTTCCCAGGCTATATCCCAGGCCCTCTTCCAAGTCAGCATTACTCCTCAGGCAGCGCCATCGACATCAGCACGGGCCCCTCATGTGAGTAAATTGATTTTATTTTAATTTCTCTATTGTAATAGTCAATTTTCTGATCACTATCAGATTGACATCTGATTTGTTCCAACATGACTGGGGCAATGAGTGTGACTTATGAAAACTGACGGTGTTCAAATCAGATTCCCGGTTTGATTTCGGCACTTAAATTCACATTAAGCAAGTTAGTTTTGTTTAAAAACAAAGAACTTAGGTTTGGGGGTCTAAAATTAGAAATACTAATTTAATTGACCTCTGGTTTGTTCCAACATGGCCAGGAAGATGATTGTGACTTGTGGAAACTGATAGAGTTCAAATCAGACTCCTCGTTTGAGGTCGGCACTCAAATTCACATTAAGCAAGTTAGTTTAGTTTAGTTTAGTTTGAAAAGGAAGAACTTAACTAGATTTGGGGGGTTCAAAATTAAAACAATAATCCAATTGACCTCTAGTTTGTTCCAACACGACCGGGGCAATGAGTGTGACTTGTAGAAACTGACGGACTTCAAATTGGACTCCCGATTTGAGCTCGACACTCAAATTCACATTAAGCAAGTTAGTTTAGTTTAAAAATGAATAACTTAGGTTTGGGGGTCCAAAATTAGAAATACTAATCTGATTGGCCTTCGGTTTGTTTCAGTATGGCCAGGGCGATGAGTGTGACTTATGGAAACTGATGGAGTTCAAATCGGACTCCCGATTTGAGTTCGGCACTTAAATTCACATTAAGCAAGTTAGTTTAGTTTTAAAATGAAGAATTTAGCTAGGTTTGGGGGTCCAAAATTAGAAATACTAATCTGATCAGCCTCCGGTTTGTTCCAGCATGGCCAAGGTAATGAGTGTGACTTGTGGAATCTGACAGAGTTCAAATCAAACTCTCGGTTTGAGCTCGACGCTCAAATTCACATTAAGCAAGTTAGTATAGTTTAAAAATGAAGAACTTAGGTTTGGGAGTCCAAAATTAGAAATACTAATCAGATTGGCCTCTGGTTTGTTTTCCAGCAAGGCTAGGGCAATGATTGAGACTTATGGAAACTTACGGAGTTCAAATCAGACTCTCAGTTTGAGCTTGGCACTCAAATTCACATTAAGCAAGTTAGTTTAGTTTAGTTTTGTTTAAAAAGGAAGAACATAACTAGGTTTGGGAGTCCAAAATTAAAAATACTAATATGATCGATCTCTGGTTTATTCCAGCATGGCCAGGGCAATAAGTGTGACTTGTGGAAACTGACGGAGTTCAAATCAGACTCCCGGTTTGAGCTCGGCACTCAAATTCACATTAAGTAAGTTAGTTTAGTTTTAAAAAGAAGAAATTAGGTTTGGGGTCCCCAAATTAGAAATATTAATCTGATTGGCCTTCGGTTTGTTCTAGCACAGCTAGGGCGATGATTGTGACTTGTGGAAACTGACGGAATTCAAATCGGACTCTCGGTTTGAGCTCGGCACTCAAATTCACATTAAGCAAGTTAGTTTAGTTTAGTTAAAGTTTAAAAAGGAAGAACTTTGCTAGGTTTGGGGGTCCAAAATTAGAAATACTAATCCGATCAGCCTCTGATTTGTTCCAGTATGGTCGGGGCAATGAGTGTGACTTGTGGAAACTAACGGAGTTCAAATCGGACTCCCGATTTGAGCTTGGCACTCGAATTCACATTAAGCTAGTTACATTAGTTTAAAGGTGAGTGAATTATATAGAAAAATAAAATCTAAGCATTTAAATAATTTATTACTTATAACAGTATTTAATTTTAATTTATTATTGTTATATATTTATTGTAGGTTCCTTCATCGAGTGGGGTCGGAGGAGACGAGGACGAGGATTCATGATTTTCTTTTCATTGTTATGAACATTTTATGTATTGTAGTGGACATTTTATGTATTATTTTTGTAGACATTTTATTATTGTTGACATTTTACGGACATTTTATTATTGTTGACATTTGTCGTAGTACACTTTTTATTTTTATTATATGCACAGGTTATTTTGTTAAAAAATATGTATCTTTTTTAAAAAATAATTAAAAAATTAAAGACCGATTAGCGACCAAAATTATCGGTCTCTATGTAGCGGCCGATCACTTTTAGTCACTATATTGGTCACTATCTTGTGACCAAAATAGTGACCAAATAGACCAGTCGTAAATAGCGACCGAACATTTCAGTCACTATTTCGATCACTAGATTGTGATCGAAATAGTGACTGAGTAATCGGTCGCGGATAGCGACCTCAATGTATTAGTAACTGTTTCGGTCACTATACAGTGATCGAAATAGTGACTAAATGTATAGGTCACTGATAGCGGCTGAAATAATTTGGTCACTATCAGCGACTGAGTAGCGATCGAAATTTTTGTCACAATATTGTGACAAAAAATTCTTCATCGACAACTTCGATCCCTATTCGGTCACTAATTGATTTAGTGACTGAATAGTGATCAAATAGGACCCGAAGTTGTCGGTCGCTAAAACAACTTTTTCTTGTAGTGAACCACTGGTGCCACACACCTAGATCTTCCTCTCAATAGAGGGCACAACCCCTAGCCACACCAATCGTCCTCTCAGTAGAGGACACAAAGCCAAACAAGCCAACCACTTCTAAAAAAGTTTCTACGAACAAAGTGTCTTTTGCTAAGACTGATATGATGTCGTTGAAAGCTATTGGAAACAATTGACTACTACAAAGATGAGATTGATGGCGCTTGATGTCGAGCGTAGTGATTGGAATAGATTATAACACTTTGATGTTAAGCGAATGCCTCTTGACTGGATATCCGATCATTATATAATTGAGGCTTGGAGAAAGTGAACAAAGGATATGAGTGAAGGCTTAGTCTCCTTACTAGGATTGATGCTTGCTTAAAGGATGTGTCTTTCTTTTCTTCTCTCATTAAGCATCCTCTCTTCTTCTATTTCTTCCACTATTCTACTCCTTTTTTATTTTCAGTCATCTTCTTCATTACTTCAGGTCTCATATTTATAGGCACATGAACTCATGTCGATTGTTTGAAGCTTTTCTTTCTAGATGCTTCTGCTTTAGCCGTTGTGCATGATCCTATAGGTTTCTATCTGTGGTGGCTATTTCTGCCACCTAGCCCAATTCGTCAGCCCATCAGTGCCTTCTCTTTGTGCACCGACCTCCCCGTACGGTCCCACGTCTCCGTGCGATCGGGTGCAAGGGGGCCACGCGCCAGTCATTCCAAGTGAAGCGTTGCCGAGCTCACCAGCGGGTAGCTTCCGAACAGGAGCGTCAATCCTGATGTGCGGTACAACCCTGGATATCACCGAAGCACTTCGGGCTCCCATGTGGCTCACCTGCTCGAAGGTATGTCCAGAGGGTGCCGAGCAGGTTCTCTGGCTTGCACCGCGGTTATAACCGCCCCAGGCCACGTGCTCCATTATCAAGAGGCACTAACTGCCTGGCATCCCAACGGGCACCTAAGCGCATAACTCCTCCATTATGCGCGCTTATCAAGGAGCCTTTTCAGGCACGATCTACCACGTTACGCATGTTGGCCTTGGCACCAATGCCTATAAAGCATAGGTACAGTACCATGCAAGGTATGTTCTCTCTCACGCGAATACGATTCCACATTCCAAAACCCCCTGCCTTGCAAGCTCTCCACTGACTTAGGCATCGGAGGGTTTCCCCGATCTTCACCGGGCCCCCTGATCCATTTCTGGTCTTGCAGGCTCTCGTCCACACTGGCGATCGTCTCCCCATCTTTCCAGTGGAGGCCCGTTTGGCTCAGGCCCAATAGGATTACACCACCACATTTGGCGTTGTCTGTGGAAGCGACGCAGCCATGGCTCGCGGACGATCCTCATACCAGAATGTAGGGAGCCGGGCGACGAGGTCCCTCAGTCGCGAGGGACTCTCGCCGGAGATCCCCCCCTGTTGACGTCGCTATCGCCCCTGCCGGCGCTAATCACGACGTCCCTGCACCAGCGGCCGCCGCACCTGCAACTGCCCTTGAAGTAGCAGAACTTCGGGGGCAGATGCAGCATTAACGGCATCTGCCTCGCCCTGCAGGTTCAGCTGGCAAGAGCGGCGGCCCGGCGGTTTCCTTGCAGCGCGAGCGGCAGGCGGAATCGTCGCATCGACGCTCTCCGCGCCCCCCCCCCCCCCCCCCCCGGCGCCTCAAGAGCGCAGGCTGATTCGCCGCACCGTTCCACCGAGCTCCGTCGGAAGAGCGGCACCGAGCGCCGCGGGCGTTCGCCCCGTCGCTCTGTCGCCTCCCCCCGTCGGCCACGATCGTTCGTGGGGGCAACTCCCACGCGTCCGGACGAGGGGCCCCGCCAACTCCGAGCAGGAGCTCGCCAGCGCTTAAGGCGTGTGGTTGACCTCGAGCGCCGCATGGATGCGATGGTTCAGCGCGCTGAGGGAAAGCTCCGCGGAGGATGACTTGGACTTCTGCTCCCCTTTCAGCAGGGAGATTCTGGAAGCTCAGGTCCTCCAAGCTCCCTCTACCCACCATCACACCCTACGACGGCACTACTGACCCGGCCGACCACATCCATGGCTTCGAGTCGCACATGGTGTTCCCTGGAGCATCAGATGCGGCCAAGTGCAGGGCCTTCCCTGCAACTCTCAAGGAGACTGCCAGGGCCTGGTTAGAAACCCTCCTGGCGGGCTCCATCACCTCCTTCCGCCAACTAAAGAAGTCCTTCTGGGACAACTTCCTTGGTGAAAGGTCGCAGCCGCGAACGGCGGCTTCTCTCCTGGCCGTGCGCCAAAAGAAAGGCGAGGCACTCTGGGACTTCGTGAAGAGGTTCCGAACAGAGGCGCTTCGCATCTCGAGCCTGGACGTCCCTCTGGCAACCAGTGCCCTTATCCAGGGCACCCGCAACGGCTTTTTGCAGAGGACCTTCGGCGTCCAGCAGCCCGCTACCCTCGCCGAACTGCTCTCCATCGCACAGCGCCACGCGGCTTGCGAGGAAAGCCTGGCAGCGAGGGCCCGAGCAGGGGAGCTCTCAGATAAGACGCGCCATCCGACAACGGTTCCGACCGAGATCGGAAGAAGGGACGACGCAATGGTGATTCTCCGCGTCGTCCGCGCCCCTTCACCAACTACACCCCCCTCACCGTGGCACCCGAACAGATCCTGGCAGAGATCAGGAACGAAGCATTTGTTCGGTGGCCACAAAGATGCACTCCGACCCCCGGAAGCACGATCAGAACAAGTACTGTCGCTTTCTCGCGACCACGGCCACCACCTCCGAGTGCCACCAGCTTAAGGACGAAATCGAAGACCTTATCAAGCGCGGCTATCTTGGGCAGTTCGTGCGCCGGAATGAAGAACGCCCCAGACGCCGAGAGCGTACTCCCTAGCAACCGATCAATAATGAGCCCAATGGGCAGGAGATCAATGTGATTGCGGGAGGCTTCGGAGCGGGCTGTGAAAGCACTTGAAGCCGACGCGACTACGCAAGGCGAGTGCAAGTCGTAGATAGGCCCTCTGCACCTCGCCAGCTCCATATCCCGCCATTCCTGCACGCGCACAGCCCGAGGAGGCTATAACCTTCTCGGACGAAGATCTTGTAGGGGTTACGACCCCACACACTGATGCGTTGGTCATTTCGCCACCATCAACCACCGTAATGTGCGCCGGATTCTGGTGGATAATGAAGCGCCCCCGATGTCTTGGCTTACGACTATTTTGTCCTCATGGGCCTGGGAACCGACCAACTCACCCCTGTAAACTCGCCTTTGTTCGGCTTTTCGGGAGTTTTGGTCCAGCCCATGGGAAGGGTTCGCCTCCCAATCACCTTAGGGACGGCTCCAAGGTTGTACCAAGGTCGTTGACTTCTTGTCATCAACAACATGCCTGGATACAATGCCATCCTCACAGGGGTCTGATCGGGCGCATCAAAGCAATACCTTCGTCACTCCATCAGAACATGAAGTTTCCTACTCCGAGTGGAGTCGGTGAAGTGCTCGGGTGTCAGCGCGAGTCTCGCCGTTGCTATGTCCTCTCCTTAAGAGACAAGCACCACTCACTGATCCAGCCCCTCCAGCGGCCGGTCAACCTTCTACCAGTCGAGGAATGCCTGCTGAAGATTTAATCCCCATCTAGGTAGATGAAGACCCCGAACACGTCCTATACATTGGCGCCTTGCTAAACAAGGCCGAGCAGCAGCGCTACACAGCCTTCCTGCTGGCCAATTTGGACGTGTTCGCCTGGTCTGTTGATGAGCTTCTGGGCATCCCCCCGGAGGTAATGGTCCATCGCCTCCACCTGGATCCACGGATCCCACCAGTCCAGTAAAGGAGGCGACCTGTGAACCGTGAACGGCAAACCGTGATTCAGGATCACGTAGTCAAGAGCCGAACTGTTGGGCTCCTCCGAGAAGCCCAATATCCCAGATGGATCTCCAACGTGGTCCTCGTACGCAAGGCCAGTGGTAAATGGTGTATGTGCGTGGATTACAAAGATCTCAATAAAGCAACGCCCAAGGACAATTTCCCTCTGCCGCGCATTAACCAGCTGGTGGATGCTACTTCTGGACACGAGCTTCTCAGCTTTCTGATGCCTACTCTGGTTACCACCAAATCAGTATGCATCCCCCAGATCAAGACGCCACGACGTTCGTCACAGACCTAGGCCTATACTGTTTTACCAGAATGCCTTTCGGTCTAAAGAACGCGGGTGCAACTTACCAGCGGCTGGTCAACAAGATGTTCGAGCAACAGATCGGGCGCACATGGAAGTCTATGTGGATGACATGCTGGTCAAAACGCTTCCGAGCATTGACCACATTTCCGACCTCCAGGAAACTTTCGCAACTCTACGAAAGTACAATATGAAGCTCAATCCTGCCAGTGCGCGATTGGTGTCCGGTCGGGCAAGTTCCTCCTTCCTCGTGTCAAACAGAAGAATAGAGGCAAACCAGAGAAATCCAAGCCGTGCTTGAGATGAGCAGTCCAAAGACAGTGCGCGACGTCCAACGTCTGACAGGACGTCTTGCTGCACTGACCGGTTCATGTCTCGAGCAGCGGAAAGAAGTTTTAACTTCTTCAAGTTGCTCCGAGGCCCTAAAAGCTCCTCGAAGCAAGGGGGGCAAGTACGTTGGACTGAAGATGTGAGGCTGCCTTCACCGAGCTGAAGCATATTTGGCAGCCCCTCCTGTTCTCTCAAAGCCTGTGCTCGAAGAACCACTGTTCGTGTACCTTTCGGTCACCGAACACTCCATCAGTGCAGTCTTTGATCAAAAGTGGGAGCGGCGCAGCATCCAGTTTACTACATTAGCAGGGTCCTCCAAGAAGCCGAAAGGAGGTACCCCAGAGCAGAAAAACTTGCCCTTGCTCTCGTCACGGCTGCTCGAAGCTTAGGCCCTATTTTCAGGCCCATTCTGTTACAGTTCTAACCGATCAGCCGCTGAAATCCATCCTTCAGCGGCCCGAGGCTTCCGGCAGGTTGGTTAAGTGGCGATAGAGCTTGGTGAGTTCGACATCAGCTTTCGACCGAGGACGGCGGTCAAAGCGCAGGCGCTAGCAGACTTCGTGGCGGAATGTACCCTTCCCCGAGCAGGATCCACCATTGGCAGACGAACCCCCATGGGAGCTCTACGTCGACGGATCCTCTTGTGTCACAGGGAGTGGAGCGGGTTTGGTCCTCACCTCCCCGGAGGGGTTAGAGTTCCAATACGCCCTCCGTTTCCGCTTTCCGGCCTCCAACAACGTGGCCGAGTACGAAGCTTTGTTGTCCGGTATTCGCATGGCTAGGCACCTTGGAGCCATTCGCTTAGAGTCTTTAGTGACTCTCAACTGGTTGCCAGCCAGGTGAGCGGACAGTTCGGAGCGAGGGAACCCCGCATGGCTCAATACCTCCAACAGGTCAAGAGCCAGACAGAGGGTCTCATATACATTGAAGTTATTCATGTTCCACGGGAGCAGAATGCGCGAGCTGATGCACTGGCCAAATTGGCATCTTCAGGTGACATCGCCCCTTCCCGCTCCATTTTTATTGAAGAGCTCACCTTACCGAGCACGGAGGTTGATGTAGCCGCCATAGAAACGGGCCCACCAACCCCAAGTTGGGTGGACCCTCTCTTGGCGTACTTTCTCCGAGGTGAACTTCCGCCCGAACAGGGCGAAGCTCGAAAAGTCAGAATGCGCTCTCAGCATTTCACCCTCGTAGAAGGCAAACTGTACCGACGGTCCCTTGCAAGACCTCTTCTGCGTTGTCTCAACCCTGAGGAGGCCCTTGCGGCCACAGAAGAAGTTCACGAGGGGCTGTGCGGAAGCCACCTAGGGGGCAGAACGCTAGCACGCAGCATCATCCGAGCAGGGTTCTGGTGGCCTTCTCTTCAGAAGGATTGCATGTCCTTTGTCAGGAAGTGTCCAGAATGCCAAAAGTTCGGAGAACTCATCAAGTAGCCTGCCGAACAGCTTCACAGCCTGTTCGAGCCCCGCCCTTTCGCCAGATGGGGCATTGATATCTTGGGTCCCTTCCCAGAGGCCCAAGGCGGAAGAATTTCTGTTCGTGGCCATCGATTACTTCACTAAGTGGATCTAGGCCGAACCTGTCACCACAATCACTGAACAAGCCGCATGGAAGTTCGTATGGAAGAACCTTCTCTACAGGTTTGGCGTCCCAAGGGTGATCACCTCTGACAACAGGAAGTAGTTCGACAGCACCTTCTTCAAGCAGAAGTGCTCTGAGCTCGGGATTTACAACCACTTCACCTCCGTGGCTCATCCTCAGGTAAATGGTTTGGTAGAAAACGCCAACCGAACACTGCTGCACGGGATTCGCACGAGAGTGGAGGCTGCAGGTGGATCGTGGATCGACGAGCTCCCAAACGTCCTTTGGTGTCACCGAACGACTGCTCGGGTAGCCACAGGGGAAACACCTTTCCATTTAGCCTACGTTTCGGAAGCAGTTGTACCTCTGGAAGTAGCCCTTCCAACCATCCGAACAACCCACTTCGACGAAGCCGCCAATAATCGTGCTCTTCGAGAAAACTTGGACATGCTGGGCGAACGACAAAGCGACGCCAGCATTCGCCTCGTTTCTTATCAGCAACGACTCGCACAGTACTATAATGCGCGAGTTCGGCAAAGGCGGTTCAACGTGGGAGATTTGGTTTTGCGCCGCTGTTCGGCTTCGGATCCCCGAAGAGCAGTCGGCAAACTTGCCATCAAATGGGAAGGACCTTATCAGGTCACCCATGTCCTCGGAAAAGGCTCATATAAGCTAACTACCCCTAGTGGCAAAGCCATACCAAGGACTTGGCATGTCTCTAATCTTAAGGCTTATTATTTATAAAAGCCTTCTCTCAGCATCCTACCTCTCTCCTCCCTGTTCCTGTTATTTCATAAGCATTTGGCATATACACCTGATCGGAATCTTCTTTACGATTCCCTACGATCTGCGTCTTACATGCAACGCTTATGAAGCTAACGGACTCCGATCCGAGCAGGAACAACCAACAAAAAGGGGGAAGATAGAGAAAGTGAAGCTACAAGACAATCTCATGAGCAGAAGATTTCATTCACAAAAAGTTTTTTTTTTTTACATACGGGCCTTTCTTGGCCGCTGTTACAAAAAGAAAGTATAGGAAGGACATGGATCAGGAGAAAGCTAAGGAGCCTGTTCGGAGGGGCCGACACCTTCATCTGAAGAAGGCATTCGCCCAGATTGGAATTGCGCGAAGCGCACAGCATCCAAGCGGGCATCATTGGTCCGGCGCTTGCACTCTCGAACAGCGGCCTCGAAAGCTTCTTGGGCGCACTCAACCCAGGATAAGCTATCTCCGAACTCTCTCCCAGCGTTGAGACCTACTCTGTAGCAGCGGGCCCCATACTGCTCCAATTCCTCCTTATAATCAGACCCAGTTTTGTAGTCCGCCACGGCACGGACCCCGGCATCTGAGACCACCTTGGCCAGAGCTTCCTTCTCGGCCCGGGCCACGGCGACATTCAGCTCCGAGGCTTGAAGGGCAGTCTTGAGGTTCTTCACCTCCTCCTCCAAATCCGCCTCGCGAGCCTTGTGCCTCGCCGTGAGGTCCTTGCAGAAAGCCGACTGTGCTTCGTATAGGTATTTTTGCTTCCGGGACCGAGCAGCCATAGCCTTCAGAACGCCTAGCGATGTGGATATCCCCTCCACAAGAGCCTCCAGATCGACGTCGCTTGCCACGTCATCATCTGGGTTCTCGGGATGGTACTCTTCCGTTTGCACCTCCGGAGTCCTCTCGGCGGGAAGGTCCTAGCACCTTGCTAGGCGATCAAGGTAAGAGGCAGTCGGGCTGGGAGGCAGCTTCCTTGGCGACACTTCGACGCGACGAAGCGTCGCCTCCAGCGCCGCCACCGAGGGCACCTCGTGGAGCCTTCGGCGCAGCACCTCCCTCAGAGGCCTATCATCGTCCCTGGAGCTCTCGTCCCCAGCCACAGCAGCGGCAGACGAGATCGGGGCGTCATCAATCACAAGGTCTTCCGGCCGACCCGACCCGGAGGTCATGGCAATAACGCCCGTCGAAGCCGAAGCTCGACCCGCCCCGACGGCCTCCAGCCTTGTCGCCGGCCGAACCTCCCCACCATCCTCGGTAGCGGAGGCTGCAAGGGCTGCTACACAGCCCTCCTCGGCATCTTCAGGAGCTTGATTTCTCTTCTCCCCGAGGATGGCTGCACTCTCCCGACTACAAGATCCTCAGCAATCACCTCGGCTGCATCCTCGCCGACTACACGGCCTTCGGTGATCACCGAGGTGGGGGGCATGGGGGGCAGGATGTCTCCACTTCCTTGCAGAATATCCCCCCTCGGAAGAACTGCCTCTCCAGAACCGCAAACAGCCGCTGGCGCAGGAGTGAAGTCCGAGGCGACCGCCCCGTCCTCGCACCGAGCTGCGCGCTCTCGTCTGGCACACCATCCTGCTCAGCGCTCCCTTCACTGGGTGGACCTCTTGGGTCTCGCGCACCGGCGACTTCGCCGGCCCTCCGGAGCGGTCCGATTCATCGCTGACCATAATAAGGCCAAGCTCGGCGGACATCCTCACGACCGCCTCCGAACGGTCCATAGCTGGAGTTGCGGACACCCTCTCCTCGGACGTCCCCATACGCTGGCGAGAGCTTCTAGCCAGCAGAGGCTCAAGATCCTCTTCTTCTTCCTCCACTACCGCGGCGCTCTCGGCAACGCGTGCATCGGCTTCGTCGCCTTCTTCTTCTTGCGAGCCCGGGGCTCGTAGGACACCTCCTCTTCGGAGGTGCGGCCCCCGGCCTGCGACTCCACCACAGGCCGCCTTGCGCTTCTCCTTCCTCTTCGTTTGAGGGAGAGAAGTCGCCCCCGCGGTCGTCGCCGTCTCAAGTGCCTCTTTCACGGCACCTCCTCTCGCTACGGCCTTCGCTTTCTGCGCGGGCCCCTTCGCGGAGCCTCCCTTGTCCAGCCTTATTGAGGAAAGGCTTATAGGGATCATCTCGGCGTAGTTCGCCATCTCCTTCTGGTCCCGACCAGCAGCTATTTCTTCATCGTCTAGAAGAAACAGAAGAAGGGTTAGAACCCATGTATGTGGGAAAAGAAAACGAGCAGAGCAGCAGAAGACTTACCCCAGGCGCGGCTAAGCTTGCATTTCACAAGCTTGTACTCGGTCAGGTACCCCTCGGCGTGGTTCACCCCCACCGTATTCAGCGACTGGGAGGCCGCGACTGCCTCCTTAATCAAGAAAGGGGGCATGTCTGCCCTCCTCAGGGGCTCCACCACCCTCACGGGGAAGTCCCACTCGGGGATGTTCGCTCCCTTTCTTCGCCCCACGGAGAAAAGGCGCCCTATCCACCCTTTGTTGTTGGACAGTCGGGGCGAGAAGTTGATCCGCATCCAGTTCGTACGGTGTTTCACGTACACGATTCCCATCCCGGACTGCGGAGAGCACGCCAAACTGAAGTGATTTCGGAAGATCTCCGCAGTCGCTTCGATCTTCCTCTTCCTGCATATGATGCAGAAGACGAATATGGTCCTCCACGAGTTGGGCGTCAGCTGAATAGGCGCCACCTTCCAGCTCTGGAGCAGCTCCTTTGCAATCTCCGGCATCGGTAGCCAGAGACCAGCCTCTAGCAGGTCCAATGAAAGCACGAAGCACCCCGGCTTTAGGGTTAGGTGCGACTCGTCCACGCGCATCAGGACGATCTCGTACTCCTCACCTATCCGGAAGCGCTCTCGGAGACCCTCGAAGCTCCGATACTTCGCCGCTTTCAATGCCACCGGCGGCATCCCGCTGGCTTCAACAACCTCCTTTCCCTTCTGGGCCATCACCGGAAGGCGGAGAGCACAACACACGAAGAAGAGAAAGAAGAACAGGAGCGGAGGAAAGCTCGAAGGAGAAGATGGAGAGTGGCTTGGGAAGCAGTGGACTCTGGAAAACCTTTCGAAGATGAAGACCCCGCTCTCACCCCATCCCCTTCCTTATAAGGAAGGCGAGGCGCGAAATTCGAAGCGGGGCTGGAAACGACGTTTCCCTCCACTCCAAGTCTCCTCTCGAATGACCCGCGGGTGACCGTTCGGGCCTGGCGTGTGACGTTTCGGGTTTGACACGACCCACGTGGTCATCATGAAAGCCTCGTCTTCGAGGCGAACCCCTCTGCAAAAGCATCACTACGAGTCTGTTCGGATCTCCGTGGATGATACCGCATTTATGGCGGAGATGACACCCGAGCAGGGCGCCGCCCTCAAGCGCCCCGGCTTCTGAGCCACTTGAGGGCGTGGGGGGCAAGTGTGGTGGCTATTTCCTGCCACCTAGGCCCAAATGCGTCAAGGCCCATCAGTGCCTTCTCTTTGTGACGCGACCTCCCCGTACGGTCCCACGTCTCCGTGCGGATCGGGTGCAAGGAGGCCCACGCGCCAGTCATTCCAAGTGAAGCGTTGCCAAGCTCACCAGCGGGCGTCTTTCGAACAGGAGCGTCAATCCTGATGCGTGGTACAACCCTGGATATCACCGAACAGCACGTTCGGGCTCCCATGTGGCTCACCTGCTCGGAAGGTATGTCCAGAGAGTGCCGAGTAGGTTCTCTGGCTTGCGCCGCGGTTATAACTGCCCCAGGCCACGCGCTCCATTATCAAGAGGCACTAACTGCCTGGCATCCCAACGGGCACCTGAGTGCATAACTCCTCCCGTTATGCGCGCCCATCAAGGCACCTTTTCAGGCACAATCTACCAACGTTACGCACGTTGGCCTTGGCACCAACGCCTATAAAAGCACAAGTACAGTACCATGCAAGGTACATTCTCTCTCACGCGAATACACTTCCACATTCCAAAACCCCCTACCTTGCAAGCTCTCCACTGACTTAGGCATCGGAGGGTTTCCTCGGTCTTCACCAGGCCCCCCTGATCCATTTCTGGTCTTGCAGGCTCTCGTCCACACCGGCGATCGTCTTCCCCATCTTTCCAGTGGAGGCCCGTTTGGCTCAGGCCCAAACAGGATTACACCACCACACTATCCATTAAACCTATGGTGCTTGATTTTTCAAACTTCATTCATTGGTTTTGATCAAGTAGGCCTATAGCTAGGCTTTTGTCTAACTTTGCATGCATCATTTCTTTGGCGTCCTTATGTTAATTTACATACCATTGTGGTTGTTTAATGCATATTTAATTTTATGGTGTTTAGCTCGTTAAAATGATCTTCTAACCATTGTGACTGATAGACATTGTAGTTTATGGTCTTCATATTTAATTTATTGTGAGTTTAGAGCTTTATGATTTCTTGGCCTTTCATTTCTATACACTAATCTCTAACTGTTGTGACTGATTAAGCCCCTTAGGGCTTCCTGAATCTTTTAAAGATCTTGGAAGCTTTCAAACAATTTTGTCACATATAGTTTAGAGCTTTCTCTTTCCTTTCCGTAATTACATATGTAAGCAACCATGCAAAAAGAGATTTTTTGACAAAAGTGTTACCTCCTTTGCAGATCATTAGTTTTCAACATATATAGCATGCTATAATTTTATATAATATATATATATATATATATATATATATATATATATATATATATATCATAGCCTTATAACCAAAGATATATGGTTTCAGTATGGCTTAGACGACATGCTTGAAACAACCAGTCTTTACATGGCTTTGTGGCATGATTTTGAAAGATAAAGTTTTGCTCAAATAAAATAATGAAGACATAATGATTTTGAAATAGATAATATATGTTCAAATAAGAGTGCTTCAAAACATATGTCATCTTTTGGAAAAACTCACTCCATATTGAATTAGCCAATTGCTGAAATTCACTATGGAAACATAGTTTATTACTTTAGTGGATATCTACTACTGAGGACTTGAAATTTTTCATAGACCAATGCACAATGGTATACTGATTGATTTCTGTTGGTCATTTAAGTGATACTATATCTATGTTTTGGTGTGTAGAAAATCTTGATGAGCAATATGATACATAGTAAT
The DNA here is from genome assembly GCA_014218235.1 of Colocasia esculenta. Lineage (NCBI taxonomy): Eukaryota > Viridiplantae > Streptophyta > Magnoliopsida > Alismatales > Araceae > Colocasia > Colocasia esculenta. Next base: position 144,260,711 of record CM024757.1, read on the forward strand.
TGTAAAATCATGACATCAATGTTCTTGAACAAATTAGCTTTGTAATATATTCACTCATTATTCGATGTTTGTGAATAAGAAAAATATTGTCCAAAGATACATGTAATATATCATTAGAGCATTGTGATAATATATATACGTAAGTGATGAAGTAATGGATCATTAGAGAAGATACAAACTACATAATAAATAATAATTTAATTCATCATCTAATGTTTTGTTAATTATTTAAAACCATAAATAGTTAGGGAAGTTGCAGAACAGCAGTAACAACTGTCATGTTTAGAGATGTAATCAGACGAATAGGCATGTTAGGACCTAGTCATGGCCATAAAACTTAATTATGAGATAAGAATTAAAGTCGTAGTCTCAGAGGCTGACACATTGATGGATGCGATCTTAATATTTGACGCATTAAGAGACTGACTAGTAGAGTTCATCATCTTAGCAAGAATGCTTCTCAAGGCTAGTAGAAATCTATCTCCAATGTTAGACATGGTTTCATGAGGTGTGTTCAATATTTTTTTACGGTACAACCTACTCAGTGTGTGATACCCTGAAATTTTCATTCTTTTATATCGTGCATGTGTATTTACTTGTTGAGTGCATAACATGTGTATTTTATAGCGCATGTTATAATTCTTACATTTCTCATGAACGTATGCATGTATATATGATATTTAGGTGAAAATAGGCAATTAACAAATTTGTGCATACTATGTATACTAAAATCCTAGTATATAATACATAGGTAATATTAAGCATGATAATCGAATTACTGATGTGCATGTTTAGTTATCTATTTCTTGCATAATGTATATAATTATGTTGTATACGTGTGTATAATTATACATACGTAAATTCAAGTGGGTGCATGTAAGAATTTGTGATTGTGGTATAAATTATTCTTAGTTAGCTTATTCTATATTACATCTTACAGATATTATATATGTAAAATCTTGAAGTGTATTGAACTATCTATTCCATGGATGTTGTGTGTAAATATATGAAGTACATACGTATATATATGTATGTTATCTTATGCATGTGATATCTATCTATCTAATCATATGTACATCAAATCATCTATAATATATGAATAGTACTTAAATAACATTGTGCATGTGATAGGTAAGTAATGATATAGGCCATGTAAGTACATGAAAGTTATTTGCGTACAAGTATAATTATACATAAATGTGCATGCACTATCTAGTTATCAATATATGTAAATCTCATGCATATGGTACGTATTGTACACATAGTAAGAAAACACTATCATACATTTTGTAAATAATCATGAGTTTATTTCCGAGCATGCAATATATATTTAAACGTGTGTGAATTATCTAATTATTGAGGTGCCTATTGTATTTAATTATTTTAATGCATGTAGTTAGTATTATGGATGTGCATATGTATACATACATGTGTTATTCTTGTTTAAATAATATTTATCTACTTTAAGCATGTTAAATTATTTATGGTGTGTGAAGTACTTGGGTGATAATGTGCATACAATATTTAACTAATAATGAACACATTTTAATCATAGGTTCATGCGTAATGTATGTAATTATGCAATGTGTACGTATATGTGCATATATGTATGTATTGATGCATACTGATCTTAATTATGATTAGTGTAAGTTGTATTTAATTAAATATTGTGAAATGTATGTACTTTATGTGGTAAGAGCATATGCAATTATTTTTACACATACTAGATTGCTTTGGTGTATTTATACATTTAATTTTAGGTTTGACGGAGTTTTGGCTGCACTGTGCTGCTGGCGGCCAAGACCTGGACGCCAAGACACTGTTGGCGTCCACCCCCTGGATGCCAACCACAGTGGACGACCACCCTCTGGACGCCAACCCCATTCTTGTGGCCAGACCTTGACGTCAACTGTGCAGTTGACTACAACCGATGTTGACGTTAATATCCTCTTGCGTAACGGTTCCAGAATTGTTAATGCTCGTGTTTTGGCTGGTTCCGGATTAGGAAACCCTTCCTAATGCGTAGAAATCCTACCCTAGTATGTATCCCCAACCCCAAGCCTATAAAATACCCATCTTAGGACGAGGAAAAGGCTTTTTAGCATTTGGTGAAATCCCTAGCTCCGAGATGGTGAAAAGCTGAACTTCAGAAGGCCGGATCCGTCGACTGGAGGTGTTCATCGAGGAGCTACAACATCTGGAGGACAGCCAATACATCCAAGAAGAGATCCCAACTCCGAGGAGCCATCTACATCGACTGGAGAAGAAGATCTAAGGAGTTTCTGAGCACCTTTTTGGCAGGGCCAAGAAGGGCTTCATCGACATATTCTGATCTTTGTATATTTTTTTATGAGGCAAGTAAACCTAGATCTTGATCTTATACATGTCCCCTTAAGTCTTAGTATTTTTACGGATTTTTCCTCGAGTCCTGGAACCCCAAATTCACCCTTGTATGAAAAGTTGATTGTATGTGCTGCTGGGACCAGGTTTACGGCAACATAGGTTGCAGTCAAGTTCTTCAATTGAAGTTGATGGCAACATCCCTTGACGTCTATTTCTTCAGGACCTGAAAGTGTGCTTTTTGATCTTCTTTTGCTGTTTAAATAATTTCTGGACATGAGTATATACTGAAATTTTTATAGGTGATTGTATACTGTTAGTAGGTCATATCATGAGGTTGCCTAAAGATTCTATGAACCATGTAAATTATTAAAATTTAGAGAGTGAATAAGGAGCATGACATGAACATGTTTAAATCTAGTATAAATAGATTTTGTTGTAAATTAAATTTTATAAAATTTCCATGACAGATTGAATACCGGTATTAGGTTTCTGTTCTATTAATGTCCAAATAGGTTGGTGTGTACCATACTTAATGATATTTCGATAATTATGGCTGCAACTTAGATTTAATTATAGAAATTATATTTACTGTTTGAAAATTCTGAAAAATTGCATATGTGACATACTTACTGCTAATGACTTGTGATAAAAATTTAAAATCAAATTGATGACACAAGTATAGTTATTAGTTAAACCATGGAAATTGTTCATATTAGATGTATTGAATTCGATCTTGTGCAATTCAGTAAATGTACAACATGTTTAGGACTGTATGTTTTAATTTTGAAAACAGTAGTATCATGATTAGGTTAACTAAGACATGTGAAATTGATAATTAAGATGTGTAAAGTGATTAAGTATTATATGTAAAATATGTGAATAGGGTGTGAAAATGTGAATAAGTAAATGTGTGATAATTGGGCCAAGAATGACACTGCTACCCTAGAGGCTTCGAGAGCTGTACATAGAAAAGTCCCTATGGAAAGCTCTATGTGTGAAAAGTTTGTCCTAAGGCATTGGGAAAAACCTGGAGGTGGACAAGTACCACTGGATAGGGTGGAGAGTGCTTCTCCCGGTCTGCGCAGTTACCAAGATTCACCACTACATTGCCTAGGTGGTGGGCATGTGATATGAGTTAGTGATATGAGTTATGTGTTAAGAGTTATGTGCTATGAGATGCGATGAGTTATGAGTATGAGATATTTGTTTGAGTCCTCTAATAGGTAGTTAGGACTATGTGTCATGGCATTTTTTAAATTATTGGAATATGAATAAGTGTACAATGATATGCAAAAGTGGCAGGTGATGAGTGCAAATGACATAATATGTGATAAGTGAAAATGAAAGAGTAAGTAATATGAGATTATGTGAAGAGACAAGTAAAGAGAAAAGTTAATGTTAATAAGAATGTGCTTGCATGTGAAAAACTAATATATTAATGCAATATGTTCATATAATTTCATGTATTAGTTACCATAATTGTGATATCATGTTTAGTATCATGTTAGGTGTTCTATTTCTTTTTATGAGATAGGGGCACATGAATCAACATACGTTATCATGCCATTTATGTAACCTGAAAAATTGAGCATGTGAGGTTCCTACAGGAGTGGGATTGTGTGTGAATAAGACTAAATTCATATAATGGAGTTTATTCCATGCTAGAACAACAAGTAAAATATAGTTATGAATGTGTTAAACATAAGGAAGAATGTTTAGATTCCATGCTAGTTGTGATGGGTGCTTAGTATAGAGTTCTATGTTTAAATTGTGTAGTATTGCCAATCAACTTGACTATGTTCTAGACTTTTAAATTCATGCTATAGAATATGAAACCATGTGTATGATAATTATTTGCATTAGAACAGCAAGAAAAATGTGAAATTAGATATGAAAAGTACATGTGAAAAGTGAATAGTCATCATGTTAGGTTGTTCAAATCTTTATGCCAAATTCTATGTTCTAATTGTAGGAATATATCGTGAAATGAATTAAAGTGTGAATGAATGAATCATGTTACATGTTAGGTGTAAAGAATATGTTCAAGTGTATAATATTAGTATCCATGATTTAAATTAAAAATGTAATAGAGCAAAGTATGGTTAAGTGATTTAGAAATGTGTTGATAGCTAAAAGTATGTTCCATGCATGTTCTTGTAATTTAAATGCTAGTGTGTATTCCTTAGTGTTTAATAGCTTAATGTGAATGTGATATGTTTAAGATTAAGTCTTTGTTTTACTTGCTGAGTCTTTGGACTCACCCTTGCTTCGGCGTACAGGTGAGACAGGTATTACTATTTTGAAGGAAGGCATAGCGAAGGTTGATCTCTTGGAGGAGTAGCTTTTGAGGAGCAAATTTTCAGTTGTACTTTTCTTTTCATAGCTTGAATAAAAATATTGTATGGACAATATTTGGACAATGTAGTTCTTTCCTCATGTAATAATGTGGACATTGTCATTTTATTTTCGCTATATAGACTGTGGAATATGTGATGGTGATGGACTAAAGTTGAATTGTTTATTTTATTCCGCTGAAATAAATTGCTATCTACGTACTTTTCAACCTATCGGCTAGTGTTGGGTTTTATCCCACTGTAATGACGCTCTTTATACCGATGGGGATTGGTATAATCGTACCGGTATGAGGAGGGTCGTTACAGAGATTGGTATCAGAGCCAGGTTTCGATCCTGGGACCTGTGGGTTATGGGCCCACCAAATGGCTGGACGTGGTAGACGTAGTGCTCAGTCTAGGAGGTATGAGCAGAACCGCAAGATAAAGAAGTTCGTGAAAGGACTCAAACCATCGGTGAAAGCTAGGCTTCTAGAGCTTGACTCCCGTACCTTGGAAGAAACTCTTGGCATGGCGAATCAGCAAGAGAATAAAGTGGAAGCATATCAAGGAGAAAATGATGCTCAAAAGGAGGGAGTACCAAGGCCATTTCAAAGGCAAGATAGGAAGATGAAGAAGCTAATGGATGGTCAGAAATCAACTGTGGCATCAGGCAGCGGGAAGTCAGAATGTATCCATTGCGGGAAGCGTCATGGCGGGAATGCATGTTGGAGAATGGAAGGGAGGTGTCTTAGATGTGGCAGCAAGAATCATCGGCTTAAGGAATGTCCGAACCTGAAGACGAAGTTCATCTCAAGAGATGCTTCATCAGTAACCATAAAGGAGCAAGGATTAGTCAGAAATGACCTCGGCGACGTCATTACAGGTACTTGATTCGATCTTCGAGGACGAAGATCTTTTTCAAGGAGGGGAGAGTGTGATACCCTGAAATTTTCATTCTTTTATATCGTGCATGTGTATTTACTTGTTGAGTGCATAACATGTGTATTTTATAGCGCATGTTATAATTCTTACACTTCTCATGAACGTATGCATGTATATATATGATATTTAGGTGAAAATAGGCAATTAACAAATTTGTGCATACTATGTATACTAAAATCCTAGGTATATAATACATAGGTAATATTAAGCATGATAATCGAATTACTGATGTGCATGTTGTAGTTATCTATTTCTTGCATAATGTATATAATTATGTTGTATACGTGTGTATAATTATACATACGTAAATTCAAGTGGGTGCATGTAAGAATTTGTGATTGTGGTATAAATTATTCTTAGTTAGCTTATTCTATATTACATCTTACAGATATTATATATGTAAAATCTTGAAGTGCATATTGAACTATCTATTCCATGGATGTTTGTGTAAATATATGAAGTACATATGTATATATATGTATGTTATCTTATGCATGTGATATCTATCTATCTAATCATATGTACATCAAATCATCTATAATATATGAATAGTACTTAAATAACATTGTGCATGTGATAGGTAAGTAATGCTATAGGCCATGTAAGTACATGAAAGTTATTTGCGTACAAGTATAATTATACATAAATGTGCATGCACTATCTAGTTATCAATATATGTAAATCTCATGCATATGGTACGTATTGTACACATAGTAAGAAAACACTATCATACATTTTGTAAATAATCATGAGTTTATTTCCGAGCATGCAATATATATTTAAACGTGTGTGAATTATCTAATTATTGAGGTGCCTATTGTATTTAATTATTTTAATGCATGTAGTTAGTATTATGGATGTGCGTATGTATACATACATGTGTTATTCTTGTTTAAATAATATTTATCTACTTTAAGCGTGTTAAATTATTTATGGTGTGTGAAGTACTTGGATGATAATGTGCATACAATATTTAACTAATAATGAACACATTTTAATCATAGGTTCATGCGTAATGTATGTAATTATGCAATGTGTACGTATATGTGCATATATGTATGTATTGATGCATATTGATCTTAATTATGATTAGTGTAAGTTGTATTTAATTAAATATTGTGAAATGTATGTACTTTATGTGGTAAGAACATATGCAATTATTTTTACACATACTAGATTGCTTTGGTGTATTTATACATTTAATTTTAGGTTTGACGGAGTTTTGGCTGCACTGTGCTGCTGGCGGCCAGGACCTGGACGCCAAGGCACTGTTGGCGTCCACCCCCTGGACGCCAACCACAGTGGGCGGCCACCCCCTGGACGCCAACCCCATTCTGGCGGCCAGACCTTGACGTCAACTGTGCAGTTGACTACAACCGATGTTGACGTTAATATCCTCCTGCGTAACGGTTCCAGAATTGTTAATGCTCGTGTTTTGGCTGGTTCCGGATTAGGAAACCCTTCCTAATGCGTAGAAAACCTACCCTAGTATGTATCCCCAACCCCGAGCCTATAAAATACCCATCTTAGGACGAGGAAAAGGCTTTTAGCATTTGGTGAAAACCCTAGCTCCGAGATGGTGAAAAGCTGAACTTCAGAAGGCCGGATCCGTCGACTGGAGGTGTTCCCCGAGGAGCTACAACATCTGGAGGACAGCCAATACATCCAAGAAGAGATCCCAACTCCGAGGAGCCATCTACATCGACTGGAGAAGAAGATCTAAGGAGTTTCTGAGCACCTTTTTGGCAGGGCCAAGAAGGGCTTCATCGACATATTCTGATCTTTGTAGATTTTTTTAAGAGGCAAGTAAACCTAGATCTTGATCTTATACATGTCCCCTTAAGTCTTAGTATTTTTACGGATTTTTCCTCGAGTCCTGGAACCCCAAATTCACCCTTGTATGAAAAGTTGTCTGTATGTGCTGCTGGGACCAGGTTGACGGCAACATAGGTTGCAGTCAAGTTCTTCAGTTGAAGTTGACGGCAACATCCCTTGACGTCTATTTCTTCAGGACCTGAAAGTGTGCTTTTTGATCTTCTTTTGCTGTTTAAATAATTTCTGGACATGGGTATATACTGAAATTTTTATAGGTGATTGTATACTGTTAGTAGGTCATATCATGAGGTTGCCTAAATTTTCTATGAACCATGTAAATTATTAAAATTTAGAGAGTGAATAAGGAGCATGACATGAACATGTTTAAATCTAGTATAAATAGATTTTGTTGTAAATTAAATTTTATAAATTTTCCATGACAGATTGAATACCGGTATTAGGTTTCTGTTCTGTTAATGTCCAAATAGGTTGGTGTGTACCATACTTAATGATATTTCGATAATTATGGCTGCAACATAGATTTAATTATAGAAATTATATTTACTGTTCGAAAAATCTGAAAAATTGCATATGTGACATACTTACTGCTAATGACCTGTGATAAAAATTTAAAATCAAATTGATGACAGCAAGTACAGTTATTAGTTAAACCATGGAAATTGTTCATATTAGATGTATTGAATTCGATCTTGTGCAATTCAGTAAATGTACAACATGTTTAGGACTGTAAAGTAAGATGTTTTAATTTTGAAAATAGTAGTATCATGATTAGGTTAACTAAGACATGTGAAATTGATAATTAAGATGTGTAAAGTGATTAAGTATTATATGTAAAATATGTGAATAGGGTGTGAAAATGTGAATAAGTAAATGTGTGATAATTGGGCCAAGAATGACACTGCTACCCTAGAGGCTTCGAGAGCTGTACATAGAAAGTCCCTATGGAAAGCTCTATGTGTGAAAAGTTTGTCCTAAGGGCATTGGGAAAAACCTGGAGGTGGACAAGTACCACTGGATAGGGTGGAGAGTGCTTCTCCCGTCTGCGCAGTTACCAAGATTCACCACTACATTGCCTAGGTGGTGGGTATGTGATATGAGTTATGTGATATGAGTTATGTGTTAAGAGTTATGTGCTATGAGATGCGATGAGTTATGAGTATGAGATATTTGTTTGAGTCCTCTAATAGGTAGTTAGGACTATGTGTCATGGCATTTTTAAATTATTGGAATATGAATAAGTGTACAATGATATGCAAAAGTGGCAGGTGATGAGTGCAAATGACATAATATGTGATAAGTGAAAATGAAAGAGTAAGTAATATGAGGATTATGTGAAGAGACAAGTAAAGAGAAAAGTTAATGTTAATAAGAATGTGCTTGCATGTGAAAAACTAATATATTAATGCAATATGTTCATATAATTTCATGTATTAGTTACCATAATTGTGATATCATGTTTAGTATCATGTTAGGTGTTTTATTTCTTTTTATGAGATAGGGCACATGAATCAACATACGTCATCATGCCATTTATGTAACCTGAAAAATTGAGCATGTGAGGTTCCTAAAGGAGTGGGATTGTGTGTGAATAAGACTAAATTCATATAATGGAGTTTATTCCATGCTAAAACAGCAAGTAAAATATAGTTATGAATGTGTTAAACATAAGGAAGAATGTTTAGATTCCATGCTAGTTGTGATGGGTGCTTAGTATAGAGTTCTATGTTTAAATTGTGTAGTATTGCCAATCAACTTGACTATGTTCTAGACTTTTAAATTTATGCTATAGAATATGAAACCATGTGTATGATAATTATTTGCATTAGAACAGCAAGCAAAATGTGAAATTAGATATGAAAAGTACATGTGAAAAGTGAACAGTCATCATGTTAGGTTGTTCAAATCTTTATGCCAAATTCTATGTTCTAATTTTAGGAATATATAGTGAAATGAACTAAAGTGTGAATGAATGAATCATGTTACATGTTAGGTGTAAAGAATATGTTCAAGTGTACAATATTAGTATCCATGATTTAAATTAAAAATGTAATAGAGCAAAGTATGGTTAAGTGATTTAGAAATGTGTTGATAGCTAAAAGTATGTTCCATGCATGTTCTTGTAATTTAAATGCTAGTGTGTATTCCTTAGTGTTTAATAGCTTAATGTGAATGTGATATGTTTAAGATTAAGTCTTTGTTTTACTTGCTGAGTCTTTGGACTCACCCTTGCTTCGGCGTACAGGTGAGATAGGTATTACTATTTTGAAGGAAGGCATAGCGAAGGTTGATCTCTTGGAGGAGTACCTTTTGGGGAGCGAATTTTCAGTTGTACTTTTCTTTTCATAGCTTGAATAAAAATATTGTATGGACAATATTTGGACAATGTAGTTCTTTCCTCATGTAATAATGTGGACATTGTCATTTTATTTTCGCTATATAGACTGTGGACTATGTGATGGTGATGGACTAAAGTTGAATTGTTTATTTTATTCCGCTGAAATAAATTGCTATCTACGTACTTTTCAACCTATCGGCTAGTGTTGGGTTTTATCCCACTGTAATGACGCTCTTTATACCGATGGGGATTGGTATAATCGTACCGGTATGAGGAGGGTCGTTACAGAGATTGGTATCAGAGCCAGGTTTCGATCCTGGGACCTGTGGGTTATGGGCTCATCAAATGGCTGGACGTGGTAGACGTAGTGCTCAGTCTAGGAGGTATGAGCAGAACCGCAAGATAAAGAAGTTCGTGAAAGGACTCAAACCATCGGTGAAAGCTAGGCTTCTAGAGCTTAACTCCCGTACCTTGGAAGAAACTCTTGGCATGGCGAATCAGCAAGAGAATAAAGTGGAAGCATATCAAGGAGAAAATGATGCTCAAAAGGAGGGAGTACCAAGGCCATTTCAAAGGCAAGATAGGAAGATGAAGAAGCTAATGGATGGTCAGAAATCAACTGTGGCATCAGGCAGCGGGAAGTCAGAATGTATCCATTGCGGGAAGCGTCATGGCGGGAATGCATCTTGGAAAATGGAAGGGAGGTGTCTTAGATGTGGCAGCAAGAATCATCGGCTTATGGAATGTCTGAACCAGAAGACGAAGTACATCTCAAGAGATGCTTCATCAGTAATCATAAAGGAGCAAGGATTAGTCGGAAATGACCTCGGCGACGTCATTACAGGTACTTGATTCGATCTTCGAGGACGAAGATCTTTTTCAAGGAGGGGATAGTGTGATACCCTGAAATTTTCATTCTTTTATATCGTGCATGTGTATTTACTTGTTGAGTGCATAACATGTGTATTTTATAGCGCATGTTATAATTCTTACACTTCTCATGAACGTATGCATGTATATATATGATATTTAGGTGAAAATAGGCAATTAACAAATTTGTGCATACTGTGTATACTAAAATCCTAGGTATATAATACATAGGTAATATTAAGCATGATAATCGAATTACCGATGTGCATGTTGTAGTTATCTATTTCTTGCATAATGTATATAATTATGTTGTATACGTGTGTATAATTATACATACGTAAATTCAAGTGGGTGCATGTAAGAATTTGTGATTGTGGTATAAATTATTCTTAGTTAGCTTATTCTATATTACATCTTACAGATATTATATATGTAAAATCTTGAAGTGCATATTGAACTATCTATTCCATGGATGTTGTGTGTAAATATATGAAGTACATACATATATATATGTATGTTATCTTATTCATGTGATATCTATCTATCTAATCATATGTACATCAAATCATCTATAATATATGAATAGTACTTAAATAACATTGTGCATGTGATAGGTAAGTAATGCTATAGGCCATGTAAGTACATGAAAGTTATTTGCGTACAGGTATGATTATACATAAATGTGCATGCACTATCTAGTTATCAATATATGTAAATCTCATTTTTTTTTTTAGTAAAGCCAAACCGAGGTAGGTAGGGGCGATCTCACTAGTGAGGTGAGAGTGCCACTACCTCCCTAAGTGGCAAGGGGTAGGTTTTCTATATATGAGTAAAGGTAAGTACATCAAGGGGCTAGGACCTGATGGAAGGATCTCCTACCTTATCAAGATGGTAGGGATCCTTAACAGTGGTAGGCAGGTCGCCCCAGGAACTCCAAATGACAAAACGGGTACAGGACATGGCAGAACTGGCCAGGCAGTCCGCTACTCTATTAGCTTCCTTGGGAACATGTGCAATTTCTGCTTTCAGATTCAAGGTTTTCATTGCAATGTCATGCATGATACAACTGAGATCCCACTGGCTGGAGATCTGATTGGTAACCAGCTGAAGGAGATTGAGGGAGTCTGTCTCCACCAAAACTTCAGAAATACCCTTACCGCAGCAAATGGAGAGGCCATCGTTGAGTGCCATAGCTTCAGCTGCAAGACATGAGTTTAGATCATGGTATGCCCGGGCGAAGGCCCAGCACATATTGCCCTCGTGATCTCGAAGTATACCTCCACCTCCGGCTGCCCCGGATGTCCTCATAAAAGCACCATCTACGTTTAGCTTTAATCTCCCCGACGGGGGCGTGATCCATCGGACAATAGTCGGGGTTCTACTTTTCAGTTCTTCCGTACCATGTTCAGTTTGATGGAGTGCAGCTAGCCATGCTTGCGGGACTTTCTGAAACTTGAAGGCGATGCAGATCGCACGGATGGACAGCATTGTTCTATTGATGGTGTGCTTGGCCCTCATCCCCTGATCTTGGAATCGTGCTTTGTTTCGGCTACACCATATCTCCCATAAGGCAGCCATGAAGGTGCACCGAACGAGGCGACCGGATGTGGCAATAATTTCTGGGCGGGCAAGGAAGGCAGTCACACCATCTGTCACTGCGCTAAACCCCCTGTTGCTGAAATGCAGAAGATAGGAAAGCTCAGACCAGACTTGATCGGCGATGTCGCTTCTGAAGAATAGGTGAAGGGCGCTTTCTTCTTGAGGTTGGGGGCAGCAGGAACATTTAGAAGCGAGGGGCACTCCTTTTCCCTTCACAGTCTCATCCACCGGGATGGAGTTGAGGACAAGGTGCCATACTAGGACAGACCATTTAAGGGTGATGTGGGGCGACCACAGGACAGCCCACTACTGAGAGTTTGCTGGTGCGAGGAGGGAGCGTACTGATTTTGTGGAGAATTTGCCGTTTGCAGTAGGACTCCATATCCACATGTCCTTGGTGCCATTAGAAGTCAAGAACTGCAACAAAAGATGTCGGGGGCAATACCGGGTAGCAGTCTGCAGCTGAAAGCTCATCGGGTGGTTAAAGGCCTACTGAACTGTGCAATACTTATCGGATATGTTGTTCCAGATGTCTTCAGGGATGAATTCCTTCAGGGGCTTCTCTCCGGTCCATGCATCATACCAGAAATAAACTGAGGGGCTGCTGTTCATAGAAACAATTCTGTGGTTTCTTTGGATGATGTGGGCTGCTTGCTTCCATAAGTTTCTGTCCGAGGCCAGCATGAAGGGGAAGTGAGCTTCCGAATGATGACAACTATAAAGGTGTTTGCTTCTGAAGAACCTAGCCCATAGAGAGTCTGTCGTCAAAGCTTTCCATAGCATCTTTGTCCTGAAGGCGATTTGCATGTGATTCAAATTTAGAACTCTCAGTCCTCCGCTTTCCTTTGGCTGTGCGATGGTGCTCCAGCTCTTCCAGTGTTTTTTCGGGGATCCCTCATAAGATCCCCAGAAGAAGTTGGCAAGGATCCTGTGGAAGCATCTAACCACAGTGGCCGGGATGGGCATGGCGTTCATAGTGTAGATGGGAAGGGCGGTCAGAATATGTTGTATTAGAACGAGTCTGCCACCTGAAGAGAGCAGATCTGTTTTCCACCCTTGAAGTTTGCTGACCGTCTGGGAGATGATGTTGGCGAAGTGGGCCGGTTTTTGCCGGCCAGCATACAACGAGCTTCACCAGAGAAAAATTGCCAGTCAAGTACCTTGGGGTTTCCATCATGCATATGGTACGTATTGTACACATAGGAAGAAAACACTATCATACATTTTGTAAATAATCATGAGTTTATTTCCGAGCATGCAATATATATTTAAACGTGTGTGAATTATCTAATTATTGAGGTGCCTATTGTATTTAATTATTTTAATGCATGTAGTTAGTATTATGGATGTGCGTATGTATACATACATGTGTTATTCTTGTTTAAAAATATTTATCTACTTTAAGCGTGTTAAATTATTTATGGTGTGTGAAGTACTTGGGTAATAATGTGCATGGAAATTATATTTACTGTTGGAAAAATCTGAAAAATTGCATATGTGACATACTTACTGCTAATGACTTGTGATAAAAAATTAAAATCAAATTGATGACAGCAAGTATAGTTATTAGTTAAACCATGGAAATTGTTCATATTAGATGTATTGAATTCGATCTTGTGCAATTCAGTAAATGTACAACATGTTTAGGACTGTAAAGTATGATGTTTTAATTTTGAAAACAGTAGTATCATGATTAGGATAACTAAGACATGTGAAACTGATAATTAAGATGTGTAAAGTGATTAAGTATTATATGTAAAATATGTGAATAGGGTGTGAAAATGTGAATAAGTAAATGTGTGATAATTGGGCCAAGAATGACACTGCTACCCTAGAGGCTTCGAGAGCTGTACATAGAAAAGTCCCTATGGAAAGCTCTATGTGTGAAAAGTTTGTCCTAAGGGCATTGGGAAAAACCTGGAGGTGGACAAGTACCACTGGATAGGGTGGCGAGTGCTTCTCCCTGTCTACACAGTTACCAAGATTAACCACTACATTGCCTAGGTGGTGGGTATGTGATATGAGTTATGTGTTAAGAGTTATGTACTATGAGATGCGATGAGTTATGAGTATGAGATATTTGTTTAAGTCCTCTAATAGGTAGTTAGGACTATGTGTCATGGCATTTTTAAATTATTGGAATATGAATAAGTGTACAATGATATGCAAAAGTGGCATGTGATGAGTGCAAATGACATAATATGTGATAAGTGAAAATGAAAAAGTAATATGAGGATTATGTGAAGAGACAAGTAAAGAGAAAAGTTAATGTTAATACGAATGTGCTTGCATGTGAAAAACTAATATGTTAATGCAATATGTCATATAATTTCATGTATTAGTTACCATAATTGTGATATCATGTTTAGTATCATGTTAGGTGTTTTATTTCTTTTTATGAGATAGGGCACATGAATCAACATACATCATCATGCCATTTATGTAACCTGAAAAATTGAGCATGTGAGGTTCCTAAAGGAGTGGGATTGTGTGTGAATAAGACTAAATCATATAATGGAGTCTATTCTATGCTAAAACAGCAAGTAAAATATAGTTATGAATGTGTTAAACATAAGGAAGAATGTTTAGATTCCATGCTAGTTGTGATGGGTGCTTAGTATAGAGTTCTATGTTTAAATTGTGTAGTATTGCCAATCAACTTGACTATGTTCTAGACTTTTAAATTTATTCTATAGAATATGAAACCATGTGTATGATAATTATTTGCATTAGAACAGCAAGAAAAATGTGAAATTAGATATGAAAAGTACATGTGAAAAGTGATTAGTCATCATGTTAGGTTGTTCAAACCTTTATGCCAAATTCTATGTTCTAATTGTAGGAATATATCGTGAAATGAACCAAAGTGTGAATGAATGAATCATGTTACCTGTTAGGTGTAAAGAATATGTTCAAGTGTATAATATTAGTATCCATGATTTAAATTAAAAATGTAATAGAGCAAAGTATGGTTAAGTGATTTAGAAATGTGTTGATAGCTAAAAGTATGTTCCATGCATGTTCTTGTAATTTAAATGCTAGTGTGTATTCCTTAGTGTTTAATAGCTTAATGTGAATGTGATATGTTTAAGATTAAGTCTTTGTTTTACTTGCTGAGTCTTTGGACTCACCCTTGCTTCGGCGTACAGGTGAGACAGGTATTACTATTTTGAAGGAAGGCATAGCGAAGGTTGATCTCTTGGAGGAGTAGCTTTTGAGGAGTAAATTTCAGTTGTACATTTCTTTTCATAGCTTGAATAAAAATATTGTATGGACAATATTGGACAATGTAGTTCTTTCCTCATGTAATAATATGGACATTGTCATTTTATTTTTGCTATATAGACTGTGGACTATGTGATGGTGATGGACTAAAGTTGAATTGTTTATTTTATTCCGCTGAAATAAATTGCTATCTACGTACTTTTCAACCTATCGGCTAGTGTTGGGTTTTATCCCAATGTAATGACGCACTTTATACCGATGGGGATTGGTATAATCGTACCAATATGAGGAGGTCGTTACATAGTGGCCATGTGAGAATTCATGATCAACAAAGCCTTATGGGGGTCTTAGTGAAGAAGTTCCAATCCGACGAGAGGAATACCTGATGATGGGTTCTAACTTCACCAAGGGGTTTTCACAGAAGCAATAATGATTGAATCATGCCACCATTAGGATGGCATGGTTTTGATTAAACTTGAATTTACGTGCATCATATCGATTGAAGCATGAAACAAGGCTTTCATATGGTATAAAACCAAAAACCCAATTTATATCATATGAAATTAAACTTATATTCTCACAATGCATGGTTAAAGATGATTTTAGATGTCAGAATATCGAGGTGTACGATTAAGGGCATGATGATCGAAACATGCATGACAAGATCAAAGAAGTTAGTTTCTATTATGTGTGTTTTAAAAGGATGTATCAAGTATTCACTAAGCGACATGCTGAGTTAAAGCATGTGTTAATAACAAGGCTTAGCATGTTTATGGTATTTTTTTTTTAAAATAAGGCATTTTTCAAAAGGCGATCTCACAGTCGAGTCAACTGTCATGACACTAAACGTGGTTGGGACTGATGATGCGACATGGTAGGTCTAATGTTCCTCTCATTCCCTCACATTCCCACCTCAAAAGCTTGCTCATTTCACATCCATGGAGCGTGGAACGTGAGGTGGACGACCCCCACTTCTTCCTGAAGCCTTTACATGAGCTTTGGACGCCATCACACGCCAGGGAGTCGCCCTCATGGGGCTCTTTCTTTCCTCTCTTTTCTTCATGCATTTTACTTCATTTCTAGATAGGACTCATTCCCTTTTCTTCCCACATTTTCCACATACCCTAGGGGTTTAAAAACCACCCCCAGGTTCGTTCCCACCATGCTTCCTCTTTTCTTTTCATTTTTTAGTGGATACCGCACTTAACTTGTTCTAATAGGGCATTTGTTGTTTTCTCTTATTTTTGGCAGGCACCCAAGCAATATTCCACGAGGAGCTCTCATCCTCTGGCCGGCTGGAGGATGGGAAGAAGGTCCCATCCATCATCTCCCGCACAGAAGAGAACGCGACGGTGGAGGGCGACGCGACAAGGAGATGCGTCCGGCATAGGCGACGCGTTATCAGAATGGTCGGGGCAGGTACGGCCGCCGCGATACCATGTCCACCCTCGTTCTCTATCCCTTTCCTAGTGTAGTTAGCCTACATCATTTCTTTCATTAGGCAACTATCTAGGTGGCGATCACATTCCTCTTTTCCATGCTATTAGATTTAATACATGCTTGTGTATTGGGGGGGGCACAATCCCCGTGATTACACCAACAACCTCCAAGAATTGCCCAAGGTTGGCTAGGTAGGGGTCTAAGGTCCTATTTATAGATCTAGGGCCCAATTTTGGCTCTTACTCTATGGGAGAGATACAAATTAGATTTTGATTCTAAATTCCCAGAGTTGGGGCTGACTTCCTCCTTTTAATCCTTATTTAGCTCTTAGTGGATTAGGGTTTAAGTTCCATCTTTGGCCCATTAAACTTGGGTTTTAGCCTATTTGATCGAATTTTGCCTGTGGATTTTGGGCATTTCACTTTTTGAGGTATTTTTTCTTTCCTTGAAGCTCAATAAGTCTTTCTTTAGTCCAACATACACAGCAAACTTCTATTTAGTTTCCTCTTAAACCTTTATTTCATTACTTATAGAATTATTCTTAGGAAAATTTTATTTATTCATGCCTTTCAAATATCTAAGTTGTTACACCCTCACACACTTATAGATATTTGGTCCTCCAAATTCACATGATGCACTAACTAAATCCATGACAAGGATCAAAGGAACTAACATGTGAACAATTTTAGAAACCTTTCTTAATGGCATCCTCCAATTCCCACATGGCTTCTTCTAGTCCATGATTACTCCATTGATTCTTCACTATCGGTATTGCTCTATTCCTTAACTGATGTATCTTCTGATTTAATATCTTGATCAGTTTTTCTTCATATGAAAGTCTTTCCATAGCACTATTTTAAAATCCAGACGTTAATCATGACAACTTGAGTGCTTTGGTTCATCCCTTCTCCTCTCAGTCCTTCTTGTTGTGCTAGAGTCTAGGTGTTGTCTGGTATCACCCCCTTAATTGTAAGGGAGGTGCATGCGTCATTGTCTAGGAAGACTGAGTCAATCCCCTCCAATATTTGTATCTTATCATAATCCTCTGTTCGACATGGACCAATTTTGGGTCCTTGCCGACGATGTCCTGCCCATTGGGCTCCTCGAGGATGTGGCCAAACCTTCTGCGGCCATTCCCTCGGGGCACATCCAACCCCCTCTCATCATTGGGAGTCGGTCCCGCCCCCCTTCTCCTCCAGGGGCAGACGATCCCCATTCTCAGTTTAGCCAGCTTCTCCCGCATCTCACTCCGGACCAAGTCCGTGAATTCCTGGCCGCTGCCAAGGGGAAGCGACCACTATCTCCACCCACTTAGAATTCATCCCAGCCGGCGGCTTCCTCCACCCATATTGCTTCTGCACCACACCTATCTTCCTTAGGGGCAGATCCTACGCCCCTCAGTCCCCGGGCCATCCATTTTTCAGAACCTAGCTACCTTCCAACACGAGAGGTTCGGCCCAGATCCCCTCCAACTTCAACATACTATGCAGCCGAACCTGCTCCCCTGCCCCGTGAGAGATCTCATTCTTTCGAGCAGCCCCACTCTCTTGTTCCTACACACCATGTCCAGACCCCCTCCGACTTCCTTGCTGAGTGGGCAACCATGAAGATGGAGTTCCATGACCTCAGAAGGCAGATAGACCCTCGTAAGGTAGCTGACATCTCTCTCCCATCATTCCAGTATCTCCGGGTTCCACCCCAATCAGAGCTCCCTGTTTATCGGTGGTACTCTGGGGTAGGGGACCCTTATGTTCACTTGAAGGATTTTGTGTATGAGTCTGCACCACACAAGTATGACCGTCACCTCATGGCCTACTTGTTCAGAAAATCCTTAGATGGTCCGGCCCTCGAATGGTTTTATTCTTTACCCCCTGAGGACTTCCAAATTGTCCAAGAAAGGTTCCTACAGCAGTTCCAAGATGGGTTGGACCCGAATATTCCTTTGTTGATTTGGTGGCTGAAAAGATGAAATCTGATGAGGAGTTCTTAGCCTATGCTGACCGGTGGCGCTCACTGGCTGCCAAGGTCCGTTGCCCCATGCCATAGGAGGAGAAGGTCAAGTTGCTAATCTCCAACGCCACCCCAACCTACCGAGCTATCTTAGCCATGAACGACATCACTACCATGCACCAACTGTATAGCCAAGCCCGTTTCATCCAGAACCAACTCAAGGACTCGCCTATCCACTCCATGTTTGAGACCCCTAAATCTCGTTACACTAAAAGGCCTCAGGGCCCAGTTACCGAAGGGATCCAAACCAACGAGCAAGTAAGTGCAGTGAGTAATCCCCAAGGCCCAGTAGGTAGGTCTTCTTACACTCAGCAACCCCAGCAACCCTGGAATAACAACAGGCAGCCACCTCCTCAAGGCCAGAACCCTCCACAAGACCAGCACCAATACTCTCAAGTTCCTCCACCCCAAAATGGCTATGCCCCCAGAAAGCCCAACAAACCCAAGAGAGCCCAATATCCTTCTCTCCCGAGACCTTGGCCGACGTCTTTGCGACCCTTATGTCTCTAAATGCCCTCAGGCTCCCTCCCGAGAAGCCAAACTAGAATATGGCAATGGACCAAACAAAGTACTGTGTATACCATCGCCATTCAGGCCACAATGTGTCAGACTGCTTCCAATTTTGGGACATTATATATGATCTTCATGAGCAGAATCAGATCGACTGGGCAGAAATGAAGAGGTTGATCCAGACATTGAGGGACCAGCAGGGTCAGAGACAGCAGCAGCAACAGCAGAGGCGACAGCAGCCACAACAACAGCAACAGAAGCAACAACAGCAGCAATTCCAGCCGTTCCAACAATAGTTCCAGCAACAACAACGGCAACCTCAACAGCCAGCAAATGACCTTGGCATAATCCGCAATCCCATGCCACAACATCCACCTGCTCCAAATCCCCAACCTGCTCCACCACCTCCTCCACCCGCACAAGTTAACCCAGTCATCCACCACCAGCCACCAGAAGCTCCATGGGCCTTTGATGATGAACACGAAGCGGGCCAGCTTTTGGTCATTTCCCACATCACTCCCACTACCACCACACCTACATCCCCTATATCGGTCTCCTCCGCAACCACCATTGCCGCCATCACCTCACCATCTTACAACTCCCCCGTCATACCACCCATTATCCCTTCGCCCAGCAACATCCCTCTCTCCCCTACGCCAACACCATTATTAGCCAACCCCTCCATCCTTGACATCTTTCCTTCTCCACTCCACCATAACCTCGCCTTGCGGAGCGGGCGGATGTTTCACCAGATGTACCCTAATGCATCCGTATCTATGCCAGGCCAACAGGCACAGCAGTCCAACACCCAACAACAGCAAGACATGGAAGAGATAGATCCTGTTCCGAGGACCCAGTACGATATTCTAAAGCATTTGGATCAAACTCCTGCCAAAATCTCTATTCTGGAGCTAATCAAGAGGTCACAAACCCACCAAGATGTCTTGAGGACCTTCTTGCAAAGGGTCATGGTAAGTGAGGACATGAACCCAGATATTCTGCCCTCTGTGCTCTCTATTGTAAACAGAGGACCCACAATTACTTTCTATGATGGCGAGTTAGCTCCCCCTGAAGCCAGAAAGATGCCCCTATGCGTGACTCTCACGATAAATAAAGTGGCCATTGATGCAGCATTGGTAGATACATGAGCTTCCATCAATGTATGTCCACTAAGCACCTTAAGAGCCTGCAACATTCCAGCGTGCCAGTTACAACCTACCCCTCCCACCATAGTTGCCTACGACAATTCACGGCGGGCCTGCCATGGGGTCATTTCTCTACAAGCAGAGTTGGGACCGCTCATCATGTCAGTGGAATTTTATGTTTTGAATATCGATCATGCTTACAAGGCCATCTTAGGGCGCCCGTGGATCGAATCACTAGGGGCAGTACCATCCACAGCACATCAATGTTTAAAATTTCCCTTCCAAGGGTGAATAGTCAAAGTCAAGAGTGTAGCGACAACCCACACAGTGGAAGCTATTGAGAAAGTGTTGCCGTCAGTCTGTCCTTCCAATAAGCCCGTTATTTTAGTGCTTGACGTGAATTATCCTTGGGCTTATACTTTCTCTTCCAATCGCCCAATTGTGTCCCCATCAGTGGTAACTGTCAGGAAGGTGTGTCCACGAATGCAAGAGGTTGGGATATCATGTTCAGACTTGGCTATCAAACAGGAAATGGTTTGGGAGCTCATCTCCAAGGGAGAACCGAAGCAGTTTCTAGCACAAAGATGTTTACAAAACATGGCCTAGGATACACAGAATGGGCCGCATTCTCACCTTCTTCACAGTCAGACCATGGACCTCTTATCTGGACATTGTATGATCACTTCGTCAGAGGACCTTTGCAGCCTGGGTATAATACCACAATGGAAGAGGCACCAAGGTCAGCATATCAAGCCTAGAAGCTCAGCGACCCAGCAAGAAGAAGAAGGCAGATACAGAAACAGAAGAACCAGACCTTGAAGACCTGATTTCAGCAGTCAGTCTGTTGTTCAATGAAGATAGCAACATCTCACCCCCAGAAGATGAGACAGAAGAGCCAGAATTAGAGGACCTCATCTCAGCGGTCAACCGCTTGTTTAGCGAGGATGATATTTCGCAGTCTCAGGCAGCAGCACCATCAATACCACCAGCCACCACCAAGCGACAGTTGCTTGGATTTGGTGAGGAAATTGTGATCATGAATCCAGTCGATTTGACAAAGGAGCTCTGGCCAGGTTTTCCCGGCCCAAACCATTTCGTTTCATCCATTCTTGTCCATAATTTTGATTTTATTGCCTTGTCTCCCCGACTTATTCTCCAACTCTCCCCTGACGCTATTAAAGCATTCACCTGCCCTTCACCTCTCTTCACTATCTTCCTCAATGGCTCGCTTCTGTCTCTTTCACAACACCCCTGATGTAATGTAGTTCTTTTCCTAAAAAAAAACAAAAACAAAAACAAAAAAATGTGTGTTTCTCTCCTCCCCAATCCCCTTCTTTGGACGGCGATCCCCGTCCTTCCTTCCCCCCTTCTTCGGACGGCGATCCCCATCCTCCCTTCTCCTTCCAAGCATCGATTCCACTCCCATCCTAACTCATGACGGCGATCCCCGTCGTTCACCGTTGGTGGCCTTCTGCCCTCAAGCTCCCTTGCTCTCGACGGCGATCCCCGTCACCCTCGCACTCCTCTCTGCTTTGACGGTGATCCCCGCGCTCCTCTCTGCTTCGACGGATATCCCCGTCACCTTCACACTCCTCTTTGCTTCGACGGAGATCCTCGTCACACCCGCGTTTCTCCTTCCTATTGACGGCGATCTCCGTCACTCCCTTTTTTTATCCTTGGCGGCGATCCCCGCCCTGCTCCTCCTTCTGCTCAAACTACGTTTTTTCCGTCCGCTGACCGCTATGCTCACTCTGGGCGATTTGGATGTGGGGCCTTCTGTTCCCTTGCACCCCAGCTCAGCTGCGGGCACCCTGAGCTCGGGTGGCCCGCCTCTTCCTCCAGACCCATCGGACGGTTCCTGCGGCCTGCCGCATCTCGCTCTTCCCATTTCAATAAACCTCTGGACACTCCTCTAGAGCCTTCTGTAAATATCAGGCCTAGTTTAGATTCAAGGGTAGAAGCTAGCAAGTCCCTGTCCCAGTCTAGGAAGAAGAAGGGTAGTGGCATACCCCGTAGGTATTTTCTCGATCTGGTGCAAAGGTATGGCACTCTTCTAGCTGTTGAAGAGTTTTTCCAAGAAGCAGTGGTTCTGAACATGGAAGCTCAGCACGAAGGAGAAGGGCTAGACGAAGGATTTGGAGTATATGAGATCTTAGCTGAGGATGACCCTGCAGACGAAGGAGATTGTGAGATAGAGGATGCTGCCGAGATGTATGCAAGTGGCATGAGGAGATTCGATGAACCCACCTTGGAAGTAGATGAACCCACCAAGGAAGTAAATGTGGGAACGGAAGAAGACCCTAGGATCTTGACTATAGCTTCCAGTCTCCCTCCCGAGGAAGAAGTGGCGCTCATAGAGATGCTAAGGGAGTTCAAGGATTCCTTTGCTTGGTCTTATGATGACATGCCCGACATTGACCCTGAGTTGGTAGAACATAGGCTAATCTTGAAACCAGGGACAGTTGTTGTTAAACAAAAGTTAAGAAGGTTCCTCCCCCACATTGTGTTGAAGATGAAAGAGGAGATCGATAAACTACACAAAGCTAAATTCATCAGTGTAGTCCTCTATCCATTGTGGGTGGCGAACATAGTCCCGATAATGAAGAAAGAAGGAAGAGTGCGGATTTGCATAGACTTCCGGGACTTGAATAAGGCATGTCCAAAAGATGATTTCCCTTTACCCCACTTGGATGTCTTGATTGACAATATCGCTGGGTATGAAACTCTATCATTCATGGATGGGTACTCAGGCTATAATCAGATTCGTCTAGCCCCGGAGGACCAAGAGAAAACCTCCTTCACCACACCCTGGGGAACTTATTGCTATGTGGTCATGCCGTTTGGATTGAAAAATGCCGGCGCCACTTATCAAAGGGCAATGTTAGCTATCTTCTACGATATGATTCACATTGATGTTGAGGTGTACGTGGATGATATTGTGGTGAAGTCTCGGACTCGAAGAGAACATTCCTCCGTGCTTGCCAAAGTATTTCGCCGCGCACAAGAATACCAATTGAAGATGAATCTAAAGAAGTGCGTGTTTGGAGTTTCTTCAGGCAAATTGCTAGGTTTCATAGTCAGCAAACAGGGGATCCAAATAGACCCGCACAAGGCCAAGGCAATCAATGAGATGCCACCTCCTATGAATATATCTGAACTTCAAGGTTTGATCGATCGGCTATAGTTCATAAGGAGATTTATATCTCAGTACTCCCAAAGATGCTGCCCCTTCTATGAACTGCTGAAAGGAGGAGCCAAGTTCGAATGGAACGCTAAGTGCCAAGAGGCCTTCAATGAGCTCAAGAGTTATCTCATGAATTCGCCCGTGTTGTAGGCGCCTGTCCCGGGGAAACCTCTGATCCTATATCTGTCGACTATTGAGGACTCCCTAGGAGCTATCCTTGCACAACATGATGACTCTGGCAAAGAGAGGACAGTCTATTACCTATCTAGGCTCTTCAATCCTTCCGAGCTCAAACTCACCACAATGGAGAAAACATGTGCAGCGCTAGTATGGGTAGTGCAGAAATTGAAGCACTACTTTCTAGCCTATAAAGTGAGTTTGATTTCTAGAATGGACCCCATTAGGTATCTCCTAGAGAAGCCAGTCCTCGCCGACAGATTGGCGCATTGGCAAAGCTTCCTATCTCAGTTCGATATCACCTTTATAGTTCAGAAGGCTATAAAAGGGTATGCCATTACTGAGCACCTTGCTCACCTTCCTCTTCCTCACAGTGATACAGTTCAAGAGGATTTTCCCGATGAAAACTTATCACTTATCTCTCGCGAACCCTTCTGGTCGCTCCATTTTGATGGAGCTCTCAATTCTAGGGGACGGGGCATAGGTGCTGTTCTGCTCACCCCAGAAGGGATCACCATTCCACTTGCCTATCAGCTCCAGTTCCCTGCCACCAATAATATTTCCGAGTATGAGGCTCTCCTAGCTGGTCTAAAGCTTGCCTATCTCTTAGGCGCGCACCATCTCAAGATCATAGGAGACTCTTAGCTCATTCTTCGGCAATTCCTTTCTACCTACCGCACTCGTGACCCCAAGCTCAAGCCTTATCAAGATCTGGTCACTCTCCTAGACAAGCAATTTTGCAAGCTCATCTACATCCATACTCCTCGCTCTCAGAATATCCTGGCCGATGCCCTGGCTTCCCTGGCATCCTCTCTCTCCTTCCCTCTCAGCCGCAGTGCTGAGACAATCACTGTCCAAAGGTTAGAAGCGCCCTCCACTCAGGACCCTTGGTTCGTTAACCTTAGGAGCTCATTGGTGTTGAAGGCAGAGAGAAAAGAAGCGAAAGAGATAATGCTTGTGGAACTAGGAGAAATGATGGAAGAAGAAAGGCCGTAGTATCACGAAATTGAGCAATATTGCAAGGACGGTACCTTCCCCGAAGAAGCTGAAGCTGAAGATAGGCGAGCCATCCGTAGAGCGGCGTTAAGGTATACCATCGTCGGAGAAGTGTTGTACAGACGTGCTCTAAATGGAATGCTCCTCAGGTGTTTGTCAGATGAAGAAGCTTGGAAGGTATTGGAAGGATCTTATTCCAGTGAATGCGGTGGGCATGTGAATAGCCAAATGTTGCTAAGAAGATTCTTAGGCAGGGCTACTATTGGCCAACCCTAGAAGAAGACTGTGCCATCTACGTCCGTAGGTGTGTTAAATGCCAAGTCCATGCAGACAAAATCCATGCTCCATCCTCCTCTTTGAATCCACTATCTTCCCCTTGGCCTTTCTCCATGTGGGCCTTTGATATTGTTGGCCCCCTTGGTGATCCTAATGCTCAAGTAAAACAAAAATCTTTCATTCTCACTGCTACTGAGTACTTCACCAAGTGGGCCAAAGCTGAAGCATTTGTAGAAATCAAAGGTTCAACTGTGTGCAGATTCATCATGAGGAACATCATCTCGCGGTTTGGAGTACCAAGTGACTTCGTCACCAACAACAAGCCGCAGTTCATATCCCAGGAACTTCAGGATTTGTGTAAGAAATTTAATATTGCTTTGCATCATTCATCTCCATATTATCCACAGGGCAACGGCCAAGCCGAAGCCACGAACAAAATGCTTTTGAAAATTCTAAAGAAAACTTGTGAGTCCCATAAATTTGCTGATTGGCCAGAGAGATTGATTGAAGCTCTATGGGCCTACCGCACCTCCATCCGCACGCCCACTGGGCAAACTCCATTTTCACTTACTTATGGGATGGAGGCGGTATGTTCGCATGAGATTCTCATTCCTTCGCTAAGGGTACAATTGGATAAAGAACATAATCTCGATGAACGTCTGGAGGCGTTGCTTACACAGTTGGAACTCTTAGACGAACGGCGTATTGCCGCAGATGATCATGTACTTCATATCAAAATAGGCTCTCAAGATCTTTTCAAAAGAAGGTGATTGAACACAAATTTCAACAAGGAGACATGGTTTAAAGCGTTTCATAAAACCTGGAGGTCCTAGGTCCAAGCTGCAAGCTAATTGGGAAGGTCGTACATCGTTAAGGAATATACCCTAGGAATGCATACAGGCTGATAAATGCTGATGGTGAGGAGCTCTCTCACCCGTGGAATGATTTGTATTTGAAAAGATTCTACCCTTAATAAAAGGTTATCTATAAGGGCACCCTTTTCTAAAAGAGCATTGACTATTTTGAGTTTCTCATCCTTTATGACTGTTAGATCACCCCTAAGTTTAGTCACCACACACTACATGGTCGCCCATAGCCGAAGTCCCTTAGACAAGAGTGCTCCGGCCTAGTCCTTGCGTAGGAGGGGTACAGGTCTGTTCTCTTCTTATTCGGACAAAGGTTTAGGGGTAAAAGGATTGATTGGTTTGTAGACTAGGTAAGGGGGAGTCGATCATGTGCGAATGAACTCTCAAATAGAGACGGTCTGTGAAAATGTGCAAAAGAAATATGCAATGAAAAAGAACAACTGAGTCAAAATATGAGGAATAGGGGCATGTCAAAGAGTGGCAGTATAGTTCCCCGCGGGACGCCCTTGAGCTCGGTCGTACGCATGCCCTAAACAAATGACCATAAAGTCTCTAGACAACAGACGGATTTCACATGAAATACTCCCCGTAACCAGATCACACAAACCAATGCCCTGCACTCCGACGCCATGTCTTTCTACCTATATGTCTTCCCGTCTTCCTAAAAGACCGAATTCCCCTCTACACTTGGTCTATGTAGGAACACTGATGACTAGGGGCAATCGGCTATGGGAGGTCCAAGAACAAATGCACACTGCACCTAGGGGTTGTTCGACAGTCAGAAGAAAAAGAGACTCATAATTACTTGCTCAAATGCGAAGGGTACCACTATAGAAAACCCCAAAAATCCAAAAAAATCAGAAAACCCTAATCCAAAAAAATCAGAAAACCTAAAAAAACTCCAAAAAAAAAAAAAAAACATCAAAAATCCAAAAAAGAAATCAGAAAACCCTAAAATCCAAAAAAATCAGAAAACCCCAAAATCCAAAAAAAAATCAAAAATCCAAAAAAAATCCAAAAAATTACAAAATCACGAAATCCCAAAAAAGATGTCCATATCATTTTCTTTTAGCATGCATTATTTCTTTTAATTTTCCGCCTATTTAATAAGGCTCAGCCCCTTGACTATCACGAAGATCAAAGCACCCCTTTATTTAGAGCAAGGGGCTGAGCCAAAGAGCAGATCTAACCTATTTTGCTAAGTGTGCAGGGATTGGAGATTGAAGAACAATACAACGTTGTACTCAGTTCATTTTCCACTCTCTTTCTTACTCTCTCGTTCATTTGGATCTCATCTCACCGTGTCAATCACATTCAGATACAATCACAAACTTTGGCGTGAAATGTAAAAAAAAATTACTAATAAGGACAATATGTACAAAGATAAGGGGGAGGTGGCTCACAAGCTCCTCACTGACCACCACCACTCTCCCCAGATCCCTCATGCCTGTCGGGTGGTGGTGGCATCTCACCACCACCCCGACCGCTCCTGGCACTCGCCTCCTCTGCCAGGCGTCTCTCCTCCTCCTCATTCCTCCGACGGCCAGAGGAGTCTACTAGATACTGCCTCACGAAGGTGCCCGTCGCCGGCTAGCACCGCTCGTACCGCTCCTGCTCCTGCTCCGGGACTGGCCGATCGTCATCATCATCTCCTGCAGGCTTCGAGCTAGAGTCTACTGTGCGTGCAAGTCGAAGTGAAGTCGCGTCAACTCCGCCTGATCCGCAGCTGGTCCCTACGTACGCAACCTCGCTAGCTCTACAGTCATCTCGATCATCTGGGAGCGTAGCTGATCTCTCTCTGCTGCTACGCTGTCCCTCTCCCTCTCCAGCTCGGCTACTCGGTCAGTGGCGGTTCTCAGCTCGTCCACCTGCAGGAAATCAATTCAAGGCCAGTATGAATAAAATCTCAATTTTCAAATCACTAGGCACACTTACCCACTCGGCTAATGATGCCTTTGCCTCCTCAGCTCTCCGTACTGCACCGGCCAGTCGGTCTACTAGATCCGACTGGGAATCCTCTACTTCTCTAGAAGAGGAGGCACCTCCCTGTGTCCTCCTCGCTCGGTCCAGCTCTCCCTGCTGCACATTTAACACACGTCAAAAATTTTCCCCAAAGCAGCTATGAAATTGGTAAAGTGCTGAAGTCTGAGTAAGTACTTACCAGCTGCTCCACCTCCTTCTGCGCCACCTCGCGATCCTGCATCGCTGAGAAGAGCAGGGCCCGGAGTGAGGCAGTCTCTCTAGTCACGTCCACCTGCAATTCATTTATAAACCATTAGCTCAATTCCACTATGGTGAATTCACAAAGTCGTGGTTTAGGGTTTTTACCTGGCGTCGGGCACTCTTGTACACCTTTCCACCGTACTTCAGGGCGTATGCCTGAAGCTACGCGTCATCCGAGGTCGCACTAGACTTGACTCCCTTGCCCGACGCTCCCAGTTATGGATCTGTTCCTTTGCCCGCTCGCGCCAATCGGTCGTGTCGTGGAGTCCTTGGAAGGTCCGACCCGGTCTGCGGAACCGGTCCCGGGTGGGGAACTCCACCGCACTCTGTCGAAGCCCCAGGGAGCACTGGCACAAGTACAAGTGCAAAGGTAGCACAAGGTTGAATGCATGTACCCACACTGACCTACCAAAGTAGGGGCGGGCCTGCACCAACCATGGTTGTCCCTCGTCGCTCTCCTCCAGGTATGGCTGTCACACCACCTGCACGCCAAAGCACAATTAGTTACCAAGCAGTTAATCAAACATAGATCTAGAGGGAGGGAGATTAGAATGCTCACATCCAACTGAGGATAGCAGTCAATGGCCTCCTGGAGATGCGCCAGCTGGTCGCCCAGGGTACGGGTGTCCCGGCGCGAGTCCCACCGGCGAACTATGGGCACGAGGCCCGGTCGCGCGAGGATCCCCCTCCCTAGGCCTGGGAGGTGGAGGTAAGTCCAGACCTGCAAAAGAGAAGGTAATCATATCACAATTCAAAGCAATTGCATTTGAGTACAAAGGATAAGAAGAGGGAAGTGTACCTGGAGAAAAGGGAAGAAGCCGCTCGTAGATGTCTGCCGCTCGGAGATGCTCAGACTATCAAACTGGTGCGCCAGGAACATTGCACCCCAAGCATAACTCCCCACCTCGCTCAGGTCCTCCAGGAGAGGCAGAAAGCGGCAATGGACTGCATCGCCCCTCGTGGCAAACTGAAGTCCACCAAGGAAGAGGATGAGGAAGCGATGTAGGTCCATGTCCGCCTCTGCCCCTGGCTCGTCTGCTAACCCCGCCTGGCAACCCCGGGTCAACCTCTGCAGCTGGTCATCCGTTGTCTCTCCTACTCTCTTCCCCACTTCATACAGTCCGAAGCTCTCCTGAAGTGCTACCCGGGGAACAAGGGAAGACCTCTGCCCTACGGGTAATCCTAGGAGTCGACCGGCTAGATCTCGGTAGCAGGGGTAGGTGAACCCGCTCACAGGCCTCCCGTACACCCCCAACCCCGTGATCCTGCTGACGTCCTCAAGGCTGGGGATCATATGACCCCATGGAAATACGAAGGCAGTCGCCTCCATATCCCACCTGCTCCGCAGAGCCTGGGTGAGCGCGGGATCCGCCCGCATCCTATCCATTCTCAGGACCTCCCCAAACCCCATCTCCTCTAACCTATCTCTCTGGAAAGAAGGGAAGGCTAGATAAACGGCTAGCACTAAAATCCAGGACACCCGGGCCCTCATTTCACCCTGCATGCACAAGTTAGCCAAAAAAACCAGTCAGGATTTAAGCCGCTCGGTTGGAGTCGCAACCTCCTTGTAGGCCGCGACCATGTCGTGACGGCGCGGTGCGCCGCGACCAGGTCGCGTCGCCTCCTTGAGTCGCGATCAGGCTGCGTCAGCTCTCGCCGACGCGACAAGGTCGTGCCCCCTTGGTCCGTCGCGACTACTGGTGTCGCGACGGATCGGGCCGTGGCATTCTCAGGAACGGACTGGCCAGAGCCTCCCTTGTCCGATCCCTTTCCCCTTGGGCGTCACGCCCTACATGCGCCCTCTGGGGGCCTCCTCTCCCTTTCCCAGTAATTCATACAAGGTTTTTAAGGTCGAGCTACTCACCGATTTCATCGCTTTCTCGCGCTCCTTCCTCACCTTCTCCACGTCGACGATAGGATCTACCTCTTCTTTCACCACTTCCATCTCAATCTTTGGGTCCACCTCTTCCGCCGGGGGTGCCTTCGCACGGCGCCGAGAGCTCCTCCTCGCCGCGTGCCTCATCCCCCGAGAAGAGCCCGCTCCGGCATCACCTCCTCCGTCATGGGATTGATGAATGGGTAGGTTAGAATTTGGGGGAAAGAGTGAGTCCGGAAGAAGCAAGGGAATCTAAGGATCCAAGAGAGGGGGGGGTGGGGTTCGAAGGCCTCTCTCTCGGATGGTTTGAAAGCACAAGAAGGGGGAAGAAGAAGGGTGCCTTGCATTTTTGAATGTTCGGTTCAAGACGCGACGTAGCGGGCTGCCACGTTAACGTCACGCTGCTCTGGGTGGCCGTGACTCACGGCTCCCACGCGACACTAACGCGACTGCCTTGACTATCGTGTTACAAATAGAGCCATGCATAAACACGACAAAGTTCATGTTTATTCATTCAAACTATTCAATACATTCTCTAAATCATTCCTACATTCAATCAAATTCAAATTTCCTACCCTAGCTACCATCTAACATCCTCTCCAACATCAATGCAGCTATCCTCAAGTCTCTGCTGCAGCTGGCTAAATCTCCTTCAATGCCTTGAGGTATTCCTTGATCACATCTTTGTCTTCTACCACTGTGGCCTGGATAAGACCCATCGTGCACCCCTCCCAATGGATGACGGTGCTCCGCACATCGCGTTCGTCCTGTTCGTCACCCCTCTTCCTCTCTTGAATAGGTGGGTAATGTGGAAGATAGGGAACCACCGTGTGAGCTGCTCCACACTGAAGGTAGCAACGGTCTGGATTGTAGAGAACTAATGCTTCATTGCCCAACAGTCGTAGTGCCAATCCGGAACATTGAGGCAAGTGGATCATTCTGTTGTGGAGGAAGCGCGGACGCATCTCGAACTCCGCCACTGTCATCTTCCTGAGATAATTACGCCAGTCTTTCAACCCTTTCACTTGTGCTGTCTTGCACCACGCCTGTGGTGTCATGTAGAGAGGCGCACCGACGAATGCAAGGGGATGATGCAGCATGGTTTTGCACTCTGTAGAGATGGTGTCTATGGCCCGAAACTGTACATGCATGCCCATCCAGAGTTCGAGTGCAATGACAGAACCGTAGAAGGGGCCTCCGGTGGCTGCAGAAGTAAGTCCAGCATATAAATAACCAAGCACGGCCTGTCCTATGCTCATACCTTTAGAAATCGAGCAGATTATGCTCATATTGGTGAAGGAGATGGCGCCGTCCATCGCTGGGAGAAGAATAACACCATAGATGCAAATGGCGGCTGTCTTGGCAATGGCAGTGTGGTTATCGGTCTTGCGCTTGCATTGAGAGATGATCCACTGCGTGATGGGGAGAAGGTGCACGTGCATCCCGCTGGTCATGGAGTGCAGGTCGGTCTTCTTCGTGGTAATCTCCGAAATGATACTCCATGCGTTAATGGGAGCCACTATGTAGGAAATCGCAAGCTCCTCGCCTCTCTAATACCGTGGGAGACCTAGCATTATCTCCAACTCCTCCAGCAAGATAGTAGCCTCAAACATAGGGAAGATGAACGTGTGGGTTTGGGGATGCCACAGTTCCACCAGTGCTGTGATGCTATCCCACACGTGCACAATCTTGTGGTATTGCTTGGCGAGCACAAACACAGTGGACGGTCCCCACTCCTTCAAGTGGCGGATCGAGGTAGGCGGAAGTAGCTCTACCATAGGAGATAACCATGGCACTTTGGAAAACCTCCTTTGGCCAGGAAGAATCTGAAGAGATATGGGAGAGGGAAAGTTGAGAACAGGGAGGAAGAAGAAGAAGAAAACAGAGCAAAATAGGGCAAAAGTTCAGAATTTAGAAGGAAAAAGAGCACTTACTTGGAGCTCCGGGCGCATGCATATGTGCCCCGGGATAGAAGAGGGTTGCTGAAGTTCAGCATGAGACTCCCGGGTAGCCTTGGGACCAGCGTAAGGTGGTATGTCTTCTTGGAAGGCTGAGAAAGACCTCTTCATTACTGTAGGAGAGAGAAAATAGAAGAAGAGAAGAAGGAGGGAGAAAGCTGCGGGATTAGCACCCTAAACTCCCCTATTTATAGAGCTCTAAGAGGTGCAAACCCATCTCAATCCTGTAACTAGGCGTTAGGATAAGGTTAGGAGAGGTCTAGGAGTCCTAATGGAGTTCTAGGAGTCTTAGGATAGAGATAAACATGTGTCTTTTGCGTTTTCAGGGTTCGATTTGAGTCGCGACGCCACGATATGACGCGACAAGGTCGCGACATAGCGGAGTGACGCGACTATGTCGCGGTCTCCACAGGCGTCGCCTCTCTACCATGTGTGTTATTTCCATGAATGTGCATAGTATGTTTGCTTGTTCGATTGTGTTTATGTATACATTGTTATTTTTGTGCTTATTATGTCTATTTTGTCAAAAACAAAAAATAAAAAACAAACAAAAACAACAAAAAAAATCAGAAAATCACAAAAAGAAGGACATCACAGGTAAGTCAGGTAAGTATTCCTTTCCTTACCCCTGCATTACTATATGGTATTCTACCTATTATATGATTTCAAGGACCGGATGGTTCTCAATGTGCTCTGGGATTTGAGTTCCCCTTTATCAAAAACAGTGATAATCTAGGTGCACATTGCTAATCGTTGGATAGGCCGTTGAGTTAGGTAAGTCTGGGGACGATGGATTCAGTCTCACATTGCGGTTGTAGGTAGTCTCTTGACACATTCTTATTTCGCTTAACAATATTATCCTTGATATATTTTCTATTTTCTCCTTTTATTTGTATTTGTTTTGACGATTTCTTTTATTTTAGCCCAGCATGCATCATGTAGGACTTTAAGCTTTCCTGACTCATTCCTGGCTAATGGTGAGCCCTTGTTGAGTGCCCAATTATCCTTCATACTTCAAATAAGAAATCTTATTCCACTCCGAATCGGAAGGTTTGCCTCCGAGTGAGTTGTTCCCGTCAGTTTGACAAGAATTTCCCTGTCTGGATTACCTATCCAATTTTCATTTTATTCCTTAGATCTGTTTTAGTTGCGAACTGCTCCCAGGATAGAGCCATGAGTTACCTGCCTGACATGCACATGTCCCTCTAAAACGAAACCTGCAGGCCAATCGGCTAGGGTACCTCTCAATCGAGGGGTTGATCGTCCCTTTCTTCTCCTTCTCGTCCAGACTTGCATTTTTCTTTGCATTCTGCTCGAGCAGCTAACTCGGGGCTTTCACGAAGGTTCCAATTGCTTATTGGTTAGATCAGGTGTCTCTTTGCCTTGGCTCCCATCTTTTCAGTCCTCTTCGCATCATTTCCGTTCCGCCGTCACTTTGTGACACCTCCACTACACTTCTGCCTCGTTTCCTTACAAAGTGGAAGCCAAGGAGGGGCAATCTGTAGACACCCGATTCTGACTTATAAGTTGAACTATATTTCATGCTATTCTAGTGAGACCCTAGTTGGTCACTCACCTTGAGCCCATCATTAGCCTTGTTTTGAGCCCATTAACAACTCAAATTTCCTTGAAATCTCACCCATTGTCACTTGGAGAGAGTCCTTAGGCCTAAATAACTCTTATTCTTTCATGTGATTGGCTGATAATTCACAGATAATTGATTTTATTGACGCGTCGTATCGTAGCGCCCCGTTACTTTATCGCGTCGCCAGAGTCCGCCGTGACAGCCCATGAATATTCATGCACGTGGGCATACTGTCGGGATGCCTAGGGCCGTCGCGTTAGTAGGTCGTGTCCCTACGATATGAAGCGACTACAGCCGCGCATGCAGGCCTCCGCAACTACCTCCTATTTTCCCTCCTATGGCTTTATCCCTATCTCCAAATAATATCTCAATCCCTTGGGCGAGGTTTGGGGCTAGGGGACTCTTTAGAAGGCCTATAGGACTCTCCCACACGAATTTTAATGGGATTTATCTCTTATCTGAAGTATTAATCATTTTAAGGGGATAATATCTCTCAAAAGTCTATAAAGGCAAGGCCCTCTCTTCATGGACGAAGGGAGCCCCATTTTCTACCCCGAAGGGCTGCCAAAATCTCCTTTGATCTGGACTTAGCCTCGAAGCTCTCCCATTTCGTCTCATTCCCTCACATTCCCACCTCAAAAGCTTGCTCATTTCACATCCATGGAGCGTGGAACGTGAGGTGGACGACCCCCACTTCTTCCTGAAGCCTTTACACGAGCTTTGGACGCCATCACACGCCAGGGAGTCACCTCATGGGGCTCTTTCTTTCCTCTCTTTTCTTCATGCATTTTACTTCATTTCTAGATAGGACTCATTCCCTTTTCTTCCCATGTTTTCCACATACCCTAGGGGTTTAAAAACCACCCCCGGGTTCGTTCCCACCATGCTTCCTCTTTTCTTTTCATTTTTGAGTGGATACCGCACTTAACTTGTTCTAATAGGGTATTTGTTGTTTTCTCTTATTTTAGGCAGGCACCCAAGCAATATTCCACGAGGAGCTCTCATCCTTTGGTCGGATGGAGGATGGGAAGAAGGTCCCATCCATCATCTCCCGCACAGAAGAGAACGCGACGGTGGAGGGCGACGCGACAAGGAGACGTGTCCGGCATAGGTAACGCGTTATCAGAATGGTCGCGGAAGGTACGGCCGCCGCGATACCAGGTCCACCATCGTTCTCTATCCCTTTCTAGTGTAGTTAGCCTACATCATTTCTTTCATTAGGAAACTATCTAGGTGGCGACACACTACAAGAAAAAGCGGAAATAGCGACCGACAGATTCGGTCGCTATTCGGTCGTTATTCGGTCGCTATACCCATCGGCGACCGACTAACCACCGAAATGCGACCGATCATATCGGTCGTTATATATCGGTCGCTATACAGCGACCGATTGTTATCGGTCGCAAAATCTGTCTCTGATAGCGACCGAAATATGTCGGTCGCAAGGTTCGTCGCAAATAGAGACCGTCCTTGTCGGTCGCAGGTTGGTCGCCCACAGCGACCGACAGTCGGTCGCTGTTACGGTCGCTAACAGCGACCGATATTTATGGTCGCTAATGCGGTCGCTAATTTAGAGACCGACTTAGCGACCAAATATTTTCCGTCGCTATCGGTGAAGCGACCAATTTTAGCGACCGATCAGCGTCGGCATTATATCGGTCGCTATTCGGTCGCTAATTTGACAATTTTTTTTTTTTAAATTTACATAAACAACGATAAATCACCTGATAAATAACAATACCACAAAACCACAATAAATCAACTACACAATCTCCACAAAGTTCAAATTCATCACATAAAATACAAACACACAAACTAATCATACATCCATAACAAACCTCAAATTCATCACATAAAATACAAACACACAAACATCATACATCCATAATAAAATAACAACATGCACATAACTAAAATGAAATCACAAATCCTCCGCATATGTGTCATCCTCATCCTGGTCGTCGTCTCGTCCAACATCTCGCGACGGATAATCCTGCATATTATTTAAAAAAATTAAAATTAAGTACTTAATAAAGAAATCAATTATTCTTGAAAATTAAAAGCAAGATATTTTTCATTTAACTGAAATTGACGAATGATAGTTTTAAACGTTTTGCTCAAATCGGTAGTCCAATTTGCAGTCCAATTTGAACTCCGTCAGTTTTTACGTGTTACTTTCACCCCCCATGTCGTGTTTAAACAATCGATAGATTGATTGGACATTTCTTTTCAATTTCGGACTCTCAAACCCAAGTTCATAGATTTGAAACTAAAGTAGTTAAGAAAATGCAAAATTGTTTGTCCATGCCATATCGGGAGTCCAATTTGGACTCCGTCAGTTTCTACAAGTCATTCTCACCTTTCCGGTCGTGTTGGAGTCATTGACAAATTAATCGGACCTATTTTTATATTTTTGACCCCCTTAAATCCGATTAAATTAGTTCTTCTTAAGAAATGTAAATTTGTGCATGAAGTTCAAATTTGGAGTCCAATTTGAACTCTGTCAATTTCTACGGGTTACTTTCACCTCCCATGTCGTGTTGGAACAATCGATAGATTGATTTGACCTCTATTTTCAATTTCGGACCCTCAAACCCAAGTTCATAGATTTGAAACTAAACTAGTTAAGAAAATACAAAATTGTTTGCCCAAGCCATATCGGGAGTCCAATTTGAACTCCGTCAGTTTCTACAAGTCACTCTCACCTTCCCGATCGTGTTGGAGTCATTGACAAATTAATCGGATCTATTTTTTTATTTTTGACCCTATTAAACCCGATTAAATTAGTTCTTCTTAAGAAATGTAAATTTGAGCATGAAGTTCAAATTTGGAGACCAATTTGAACTCTGTCAGTTTCTACGGGTTACTTTCACCTCCCATGTCGTGTTGGAACAATCGATGGATTGATTAGACTTTTCTTTTCAATTTTGGACCCTCAAACCCAAGTTCATAGAGTTAAGAAAGTGATATTTTTCCCTCCTCAATCTAAATTCTTATATTTTGTAAGATGATATTTAGAGTTAACAAATAGAAAATCAATAAAATAAAATACTTACCGGAGGCTGCTGTGCAGGAGGTGCAGGAGGTGCTCTATTACTAGGAATTCCCAATTCTACGAGCATCTGGGAGACGGTCTGAGAGACGATGGTTGAGATATTCTGAGAGACGGTCTCGTTCACGATCGCCCTAAACATATCCGGAGTCATGGTCGGGCCGGCACTGGAAGAAACACCTGGGGCTGCTGGTGTGGTAAATGGAGAGGTCGCATGTGAGACCGAACTCGAGCATGATGATATCACCTTGGTCGTGCCCAAGCTATGTCCAAAACCATAGACATGGCCTTTCTTGGGTGTCCCAGATGCTGCAACCCAAATGTCAGGATCCAACTCTGGACGCTGACTGTCATCCCCGTACCTCTCATCCATTCCTCTACTATATGACTCCTGCAAAAAATAAAACAAGTAAAACAAAATTATTCTACAGTTTAACCACAATAAATGAAAACTATTAGTGTATACACTTACCGCTACCTCCCGAGCTTTCTCACTAATGTAATCATTTGTCCCTTTCTTCTTATGAGTTTCATCAAAAAGCTCTTGAAATTGAGGTGGCCGCTTGAACTGTACTTCCTGTTATTCAAATAAATCACAGTTTATTATTAGATTAAAAAAAATTCACAAATGTAGAAGTATACTTACCAATCTCGCTTTATGCGTTGCAAAGGAGACAGAGCCACTCGTGTGTACATTCGCTTCAGGATGCGCTGCTCTGTTTTGCTTTGCTTTGCTTGAATTTTCACTCCATTTCTCCGCTCCCCAAATGTCGCACAGCTCCGTCCAATACTCCTTTCTCATCCACACAGGCCCATGCTCCTTCCATTCGTTCTTATCTGTACTTGCACATGCTCTTTCTGCAGTTTTTCGAACATTGTACATAAGATGTTTGAAATTTGCTCTTGCAGTACTTGTCCATGCAGATCTAGCACGTAACTCATGTGAATGCTCTGTGAATCGATGATTCTTCTACATATTAACAAAAAAAAAATTATATGTTACATAATAATAAGTGTGTTCAAATAAGAATTGAAAATGACTTAATATGATAAAATAAGATACATACCAAGAACATAGAGAACAATAAATCCTGAACATCCATCGGAAAATCAGAAAAGCGATGGATGGGGCCTGGAATATGTGCTTGAATTGTCTTTGTAATAAATTGTGATGCTTGGGCTGGCTCTATTTTATTCCTGAAATTGAGAATATTAATACCACAATGACGAATAGATAACAAAAATAATGCATTACATACCCTTCATTTATCCACACTGCCCGCATCGTCTCATTATAACTGCCCTCCCCCTCGTGATGACTCGTCTCGTCATCAGCATGTACTATACGAATTAAATAGTATAAATAAAACAAACTATAAAAAAAATAGAAATGTAAATGAACATACCTGGTGTAGATCTACTCGCCATGTGTGATGGAGATGCAGAGGCTGTCAATCTACCTGCTGCCGATGGTAAAAGTGCAGAGGTCGTGGGTCCTGTAAAGATAAGAATAAGATACCACAAAAATATAAAGAATTATTTTAAACAAAACATACAGTGCATTATACATGACATATTTACCTGCTACAGGTGGTATCGGTGCAGAGGTCGTGGATCCTGAAAGGATAAGAATAATATACCACAAAAACATAAAGAATTATTTTAAACAAATACTACAATGCATTATACATGAAAGTATACATACCTACTGCCGGTGGTAGCGGTGCAGAGGTCGGTGGTATCGGTGCAGAGGTCGATGGTACCGGTACAGAGGTCGTGGGTCCTGTGAAAATAAGAATAAGTTACCACAATGACATAAAGAATTAATTTAAATAAATATCGCAATGCATACAAATCAAAGTATACATACCTACTGCCGGTGTAGAAAAGGAAGTAAATCTCCTCCTACTACCCTCTCCCCTCCCACTACCCTCACCCCTCCCACCTGAAGAAGTCCCACGCCGTCCTCGAACCATATCTTCAACTGGTAATAAAATACATGCATATTCATCAAATAGTGGAAGAAAAATGGGCAGACACGGGAGTATTAAAATTACAGAGTACCCTTCATTTTAGGTAAAATTGTATACCATTAATCAAACATTCTCCATTTCATCTTCAGATGTTGGAGATATATCAAATTCAGCATTCACATCTTCATTATCAGATTCATTTTGATCACTAATATATTCCTCCTCATCGGAGTCCCCCAACTGTATTTCAAGTTGTTCTGGTTCGACTTCTTCCACTTCATTCTCTTTAGATAAAGACAGTGCCTCCACAGATTCATCACTAGAAGCAGGCAAGTCTACATCATCACCCAAATCTGATTGAAAGAATTCGGAATTCACATCCAACTCTACTGTTTCAGTCAAATCCAACTCATAATCCGGGAAAAGCCTTGTCTTAACCTTGCAAACTGCCCACCAATCATTTCTTTCTTTATTTCTAGACGATGGATACTTTGTATAATAGACCTGCTGGGCTTGTGCGGCCAAAATGAATGGATCATAAGTATTCAATTTGGACTTATGTCTGATATCGACAATCCCATATGTTGTGTCATTTCGAACAGAATTTGGATCAAACCAATGACACTTGAACAGAAATATATGGTTGTCATCTCCGAGATATTGCAATTCTAAGATCTCCTCAATAATACCATAATAATCACATTCATTTTCATTATATGTACTTCCTTTCACACATACCCCGCTGTTCATTGTTGATTTATTCTGCCCATATTGTCTAGTGTGAAATCTATACCCATTCACAATAAATGCTGGATATGTACGTGCAACTTTCGATGGGCCATAACTGATCTCTCGAATTCTTTGATCAGTAATAAAATCATTTTCAACCTACATATGGAGAGCACACTAGTCAGAATTAGTCATAAATTGGCCTAACAAGGAGAAAGATTAGTAATAATACTTACACGATATTTCAGCCAAGAAGCCAATGATTTTTCTCGTTCTTTTTCAACCTCCATGTCAGAGAGATATGGACATCTTTGGATTAATTCTGAGTCAAATTGTCTGTATTATGAACATTGGAGCGTTATAGATGGAATGAAAATTAACAAGTTATGGACATAAACGTAATGTGAGCAGAGAACTTACGCAACATAAGATTCAACCTCCATACAATTTAAAAGGATGTAAATTTCTGCACAGTGCAATTCTCTATCATTTAGCATCCGACACGAAGAACGTCCATACGCACGTCCAGGATACTTAAATATAGAGAGCCGATCAGAGTGAAAGGAGTCTCCTCCATCATCATTACGTGGTGGCCGAGTACGACGAGTTTGTATCTCAGGTTCAAAGTACATTGAACAGAAATTTGATATTTCTTCCATAATGTACGCCTCCGCAATGGAACCCTCTACTTTTGCCTTGTTGCGAACTTTCATTTTCAATTCATGCATGCACCTACCAGAATGTTCATAGGATAATGAAAAACACATCAAGAGATATTGAATTATGAGGAGAAAATATATATAAATTACCTCTCAAATGGATACATCCATCTAAATTGTACTGGCCCTCCTACTTTAGCCTCATATGGTAAGTGTATAAGCAGGTGCTCCATTGAATCAAAGAATGAGGGTGGAAATATCTTTTCCAATCTACAAACTGTCGTGATCACATTCTGTTCAATAGTTTCCACATCTTCATACCTGAGCTCTGATGTACATAAAATTTTAAAAAACTGACTTAACTCAGTCACTGCTCCCCATATCGGCTTCGGCAGCATATCACGAAATACAATAGGTAACAACCTCTGCATGAACACATGACAGTCATGACTTTTCATTCCATATATTTTCCCCTCATTTGTATTCACGCAACGAGCAATGTTGGACACATAACCATCTGGAAATCTCAATTGTTTTAGCCAAAAGCATACTTCTTTAATCTGTGCAGCTCCAAGGGCGTAAATTGCTTTCGGTTTAACTGTTGTACCATTTCTATCAAGAAGTTCCAGTTCTGGACGTTTACAATGTATTTTCAAGTCTAAACGAGCATTCACATTGTCCTTTGTTTTGCCTTTTATGTCCATAATGGTGTTGAACACATTATCAAATACATTCTTCTCAACATGCATGACGTCGAGGTTATGTCGTATAAGAAGAGTTGACCAATAAGGCAATTCCCAGAAGATACTTTTTTTGACCCAGTTGTGATCCTTCCCAAATCCAGGGAGATGTCTTGTGCTGCTCGACAATTGTGTTATATCTGGTAAGTTCTGTACCCTTGCTGCTAAATGTGGACCAGACAACCGTTCAAAATCAGCTTCTTCCAATTCAATTTTGTTCTTTAAGAAAGCATCTTTTTGCCTTCTAAACGGATGGTCCCTTGGTAGAAATTGTCGATGACAATCAAACCAGCATGACTTGCCACCATGCTTAAGTACAAATGATTTGGAACTGTCCATACAGTAAGGACATGCTAGTTTTCCATGGGTGCTCCAGCCAGATAACATTCCATATGCAGGAAAGTCATTTATTGTCCACATCAATGCAGCCTTCATAGTGAAATTTTGCTTTCTGGATGCATCATAAGTAGTAACCCCATCGGTCCATAACAATTTCAACTCATCAATCAACGGCCTGAGATATATGTCTAGTTTTTTTCCAGGATTTTTTGGACCAGGGATCAATAATGATAGAAATAAATGCTCTCGTTTCATGCACATATTTGGCGGAAGATTGTATGGTGTCACGAAAACTGGCCAGCAAGAGTAGGAAGTCACTGAACCTCCAAATGGATTGAATCCATCAGTACATAAACCCAGTCTTACATTACGCGACTCTTTTGAGAAAGTAGGGTGAGCACAGTTAAAGTGACTCCAAGCTTCGGCATCTGCAGGATGAGTGATTACATTATGTTGTCGACGTACTCTTTCCGCATGCCATCTCATATGTTGAGCTATCTTTGGTGACATATACATTCTCTGCAATCTCGGTGCAATAGGAAAATACCGCAATGACATATATGGTATATCTTTTTGCTTTGAATTGTCCCCTTTCTTAGGCTTGAATCTATCATGACCACATATGGAACATGATACCTTACTTTTATCCTCATTATAATATAGCATGCAATGATTAGGACATGCATCTATTTCTCATATCCAAGCCCTAAGTCAGTGACCATCTTCTTTGCACGATAAAAATTTTCAGGTAACTTCTCATCTTGTGGCAACATACTTTTGATAATCAGTAACAAACGATCAAAACAAATCTCACTGATGTGAAATTCAGATTTCAAGTTCAATAATTGTGACACCGCAGACAGTCGAGAGTGATTTTGACATCCATTCCACAATGGCTCATCAGCATCTTTGAGTAGCTGATAAAATCTTTCAGCTGTCTTGTT
Organism: Colocasia esculenta; assembly: GCA_014218235.1. Taxonomy (NCBI): domain Eukaryota; kingdom Viridiplantae; phylum Streptophyta; class Magnoliopsida; order Alismatales; family Araceae; genus Colocasia; species Colocasia esculenta. The sequence goes on from CM024757.1 coordinate 144,302,876, forward strand.
TGGCGGTTCTTCATCGTGTACATGCTCCTCATGAACATTGAATCCTGGACCAGCAGCATCTATGACCATATCAACATATGAACTTCCACTTCCAACATTGGCAGGCTCGGCAGGCTGGAAGGACCATAATGTTTCACCATGACATATCCAGTTTGCATAATCTTTAACAAACCCCTTTCTGTATAAATGACGTTGTACATCCCATGTTGTCAGCCACTTCAAATTCTTACAGACTGCACAAGGACATCGGATACGACCCTCACAATCTACAGCTTCAATAGGATTTCTCAAAGCAAACTGAATGAATCTCTCAACTCCATTTTTAAATTCCGTAGACACCACCTGATCAACTACTCTACGGTACATCCATGAACGATCTTCCGACATTTTCCCTGTGCGAATGAAATGTAAACACACAAAACTTTAACATGTCTAACAAAATAAAAAGTCCAACCCTTTCCTCATATCGTCCATCTCTGCCATTTTAAATAGGAAGGAAATATCATTTAGATTTTCCAAAGAGTTTTCAGCCCAAGTGTCTATACCTTGTGGAATGTCTGCCTTTTGACATTTCAATGTCCATGGGGGTCGGAACGTATACATTCAAGCAGTATATATATATATATATAGTGACCCAAATGGGCCAAAACCCATGTTCAGTTCACCCTCATAATTCCAAATCCTTCTCATGCTCACACTAACCTATACTCACTGTAATGACCATGCCTATAGTTTGTTCGATCTGCATGAAAAACATACTCCAAAAAAGACTCTACCCTCTGCAGATATCTGGGATCTCCTCGATTATTAACAAGTTTCATCTAAGTCTTATTAGGTCCAGCCATTTCTATGTATCATATAACCATAAACAAAAAATAAGCTTGTAAGTTTTTTTGTAGACATGACTGTGTATAAAATTCTACTACATAATTCAGTAAAAAATTCGACAGCACCTCCCCTGTACTGAGAGTAAATCCACATGTGTACATCCACCTGTATGCATACACTGTCAAATAAAATGGGGTACCTACATCAAATCTTGCCCATTCATAGATATTTGATCATCTGATGCTCTCCATTATATGTGTTTATGATAGTCTTAAAATTTCGGCAGCATCTCCCCACACTTCTCCAATATACCACCATTATTTACTAATTTAATTTTACTCAAAAAATCACTCGTAAGTACAAGTGAAAAGATGAGTAGTTTAAATTAGCAGGTATATTGGAGAAGAATGGAGAGATACTGACGAAATTTTAAGACTATCATAAGCACATATAATGGAGAACATCAGATGATCAAACATCTATAGATTGTTCAACAGGACAATTCAAGACTTTATGATCGATATATGTCATTACCATCAAAAGATAGCAAAAACATATATCATAACAAAAGTCTTGAATGGGCAAAAAATTAAAAAAAAAGGTCGATACATTCACACACCACATCTAGATTTTTATATCCACACGCTTGCATCCTGCATTACAATATAATTTGACAATCACATCCTGCAAAAATTACACATTCGCATTCACATTTTTCAAATAAATGTGAGCCACCACCCAGACTCGCTGGATCAACATATATATATAGAGGGGATGAAGAGTTTACCTGCGCAATGTGACTGGAAATACAAATGCAAAATGAAAACCTACATTAAAGAAGAGAAATCCATAAGAATAATATACTGTTTCACTCAAAGAATGCTGACACACAAACACATACACACTGAGAGGGAGAGAGAGTCCTTCACAACACAGTAAGAGTGGGATTAAAGCAAAGAATTGATTAAATTAGTGAAACATATGACATGTTAATTAAACACTAGTATACGCTTTAAGGAATGCAGGTTATCGGTCCTGTAAGAATTTTCGTTTTTATTGCAATAGCAGTGTCTAACATGTTACAATAGCAGTGCCTCAAAACCCTCTTCAGAAACTTCTGGATGGTTATTATAGTAATTATTCAATGTAATAGCAATCAGTAACTCCATGCAAAACAGGGACCCAACAACAGGGAGCGGCTTATCTTTTGGATGGTTGAGCTCAACATGAGTCAATTAATCTCACGGGTCTATTCATTTTACATAGATCACATTAGAATTTGAACTATCTGTTCATTTTACATGTAGAATGAAAGAAATTCATCTTGTTGGTGGTAAAATCTCACATGCATGTTTATATGCATACAGGTCTTCTTGAGATCCTACTTTTGAGTTCAGCTGCTTATTATCCCTGAGCAGATGGAGAACCTATTAATTTTAAAGAACTTTGTAGTTTACTCAGTTGATGAGCTATTGCATTCATAAATTATACAGTTCTTCAATCTGTGAATAAAAAAATTCAAGAGAATACTTACCCTTGTTATGTACTGCACATATTATTCTTGTTAGATGCCCTCTTTAAGTGACAGCTGGTCTGAAACCTATTGGTTTTAGTGGTGACTTGATTTTATGATGGTCATCCTTCATGAAGGTTCTGATTGCATGGGTGCAACACATATACACCTTAATCCTGACTTGTTTTATCAAGAATGATTCTTTGAAATGGAGTTGACAAATGAAATCATAATCATATTATCATATGGTCGCAATTGGGGCTGCAGCAACTACATAGACTGAATTATATGTGAATCTTAGCTAACATAATCTAGGACCGATAACCTGCATTCCTTACAGGACCGATTTTGGAGTCCCAGCTTTTTATTTGGAATTCAACTTTATATTTTTGGAGTCAATTGATGTGGCACGATTCATAATGTCGCATCAGGTGGATGAATAACGGGTCAAAAGTACATTTAAATGCGGCCTTACTACACTTCTGTAAGTGTAGTAAACTTTTCTCCATGCCAATTTAATCAATCCAAATTTTATCATCAAAACTGACCATATGTAGGGGGGGGAGGGGCGGTGGTGGCTGGGCAGGGAGAGAGATAGAGAGATCCAGACAGAAAGACAGAGGGACAGAGGGAGGGAGGGGCGGTGGTGGCTGGGCAGGGAGAGAGATAGAGAGATCCAGACAGAAAGACAGAGGGACAGAGGGAGGGAGGGGCGGTGGTGGTTGTTTGGCTGGGTAGGGGGGGTGGCTGGGGAGCTGGGGCCGGGGAGGGGGCTGCAGGGGAGCTGGGCAGGCGGAGGGGGGGGGGGGAGGGGGGGGGGAGTTGCTGGGGAGCTGGGGCCAGGGAGAGGGGGCAGCAGGGGAGCTGGGCAGGCGGAGGGGGGGGGGGGGGCTGGGGTTGCTGGGAACTGGGGCCAGGGAGAGGGGGCGGCAGGTGAGCTGGGCAGGGGGAGGGGGTAGTGAGGGAGCTGGGCAGGGGGAGGGGGTAGCGAGGGAGCTGGGCAGGGGGTTGATGGTCGGGAGGGGGAGGAGACTGGAGTTGGCGCCGGGAAGGGGGGCACACGAGAGAGAGAGAGAGAGAGGGGGCTTACCGGCGACGAGGACGGCAGGAAGGACGGCGAGCAAGCGATGGCGAGCGGGCGCGCCGTCGACGGCGAGCAGCAGGCGGGGACGGCGGCGATGGCAGCAGCCGGCGGCGACGTCAACGCCGGTTCCAATGGCGAGCAGTAGGCGGCGAGAGGGGGAAAGACGGGAGGGGGGAAATTTTGGTCACGGCGAGGAGGAGGGGGAAATTTTGGTCACGGCGAGGAGGAGGGGGAAAAGTTGGTCGTGGGGAAAAGTAGGGCATTAGCGACCGATTTGCGACCGAAACACAAATCGGTCGCAAAATGGGTCTCAAGTTTGCGACTGATAATATTAGTCGCTATTCGGTCGCTATTTGCGACAAATTAGCGACCGATAATATCGGTCGCAAAATCGGTCTCTATAGCCGCTTTTTCTTGTAGTGACATTCCTCTTTTCCATGCTATTAGATTTAATACATGCTTGTGTATTGGGGGGGGCACAATCCCCATGATTACACCAACAACCTCCAAGAATCGCCCAAGGTTGGCTAGGTAGGGGTCTAAGGTCCTATTTATAGATCTAGGGCCCAATTTTGGCTCTTACTCTATGGGAGAGATCCAAATTAGATTTTGATTCTAAATTCCCAGAGTTGGGGCTGACTTCCTCCTTTTAATCCTTATTTAGCTCTTAGTGGATTAGGGTTTAAGTTCCATCTTTGGCCCATTAAACTTGGGTTTTAGCCTATTTGACCGAATTTTGCCTATGGATTTTGGGCATTTCACTTTTTGAGGTATTTTTTCTTTCCTTGAAGCTCAATAAGTCTTTCTTTAGTCCAACATACACAGCAAACTTCTATTTAGTTTCCTCTTAAACCTTTATTTCATTACTTATAGAATTATTCTTAGGAAAATTTTATTTATTCATGCCTTTCAAATATCTAAGTTATTACACCCTCACACACTTATAGATATTTGGTCCTCCAAATTCACATGATGCACTAACTAAATCCATGACGAGGATCAAAGGAACTAACATGTGAACAATTTTGGAAACCTTCTTAATGGCATCCTCCAATTCCCACATGGCTTCTTCTAGTCCATGATTACTCCATTGATTCGTCACTATCTGTATTGCTCTATTCCTTAACTGATGTATCTTCCGATTTAATATCTTGATCAGTTTATCTTCATCTAAAAGTCTTTCCATAGCACTAGGTCATGTTGAATTACATGGGTAGAATCATAGATATACCCTCTTAGTATAGATACATGGAAGACATTATGTACTCTTGCCAACTATGGGGGTAATGGCAACTATTAAGCCACTTCTCCAACTCTTTTAAGAATCTCAAAGGGGCCATGAAATCTTGGTCTTAACTTCTCCTTAATTCCAAATCTTTGAATTCCTTAGGTAGACGATACTTTCAAGCAGACGTGATCTCCTACTTGAAACTCCAAATCTCTTCTTATTTCGTTAACATAACTTTTATGTTGCGATTGAGCAATTTTTAATTGGTCTCCAATGATTTCAATTATCTTGGTTGTGTTTTAAACAATATTAGGTCTCAACCATTGTATTTCTCCAACCTTTTTGCAACATATAGGTGATTTGCAACTCTTGCTATACAAAGTTTCAAATGTAGCCATCTAAATACTTGAATGATAGCTATTATTGTATGCGAATTCATTTAGTGGTAGGTGCTCATGCCAATAGCCTACAAATTAAAAAACGATGGGATCGACTGTCGTTAACATTTATGGTTAACAGCTAGATCAATGACGTTAACATATGTTAACAACGAGATCGATTGTCATCAAGTTCACTACAAGAAAAATCGGAAATAGAGACCGAAATATTCGGTCTCTATTCGGTCCCTAAACAGCTCAGAGACCGAATAGTGACCGAATTTGTCGGTCAAAAACTTCTGGTCACAAATCTGTGACCGACTAAATTCGGTCCCTATTCAGTCACTAAATAGGGACCGAATAGGGACCGAATCAGATTGGTCCCTATTTAGGGACCGAACGTATTCGGTCCCAGTTCGGTCCCTAAAATAGAGACCGAATAGGGACCGAATATTCGGTCCCTATTTAGGGACTGAACTGAGCCGGTCACTATTCGGTCCCTATTTTAAGGACCGAATAGGGACTGAATATTCGGTCCCTATTTAGGGACCGAACTGAGTTGGTCTCAATTCAGTCCCTACAAATAGGGACTGAATTGGGACCCACTCAGTTCGGTCCCTATTTAGGGACCGAATATTCAGTCCCTATTCGGTCCCTATTTTTAGGGACTGAATTGGGACCAACTCAGTTCGGTCCCTATTTAGGGACCGAATATTCAGTCCCTATTCGGTCCCTAAAATAGGGACCGAATAGGGACCGAATTATTTCGGTCCCTAATCGGTCTCTATTTTTTAAATATTTTTTTAAAAAATATATACATTTTTAGGAAAATAACCTACGTAAAATAAATAATATCCACAACAATAATAATTGTCCACAATAAAAATGTCTACAACACAAAAATAATAAAAATATCCACAACAAAACAATAATAAAATGTCGACAACATCAACACTAATAAAAATATCCACAACACAACAATAATAAAATGTCCACAACATCAGAATAATAAAATGTCCACAATAAGAATAAAAATATCCACAACATCACAATAATATAATGCCAACAACAATAATAAAAATGTCTACAACAATAATAATAATGAAATGAAAATCATGATGCCTCGTCTTCGTCTTCATCCTCGTGCTCGTGTCCTCCCACTCCACCCGATGAAGGAACCTACAATACATATATAACAATAATAAGTTAAAATTAAATATTATTATAAGCAATAACGTATTTTAGAAGCATAAATTAAATAAAACTATAAGCAATGGAGGTCAATTAGATGAGTATTTCTAATTTTGGACCCTCAAACCGAAGTTCTTCATTTTTTTAACTAAACTAACTTGGTTAAGACGACTTGGAGCATCGCAGTCAAACCGGGAGTCCGAATTGAACTCCGTCAGTTTCCACAAGTCACACTCATCGGCCTGACCGTGCTGGAACAAACCGGAGGCCAATTGGAAGAGTATTTCTAATTTTGGTCCCTCAAATCGAAGTTTTTCATTTTTTAACTAAACTAACTTGGTTAAGACGACTTGGAGCGTCGCAGTCAAACCGGGAGTCCGAATTGAACTCCGTCAGTTTCCACAAGTCACACTCATCGGCCCGACCGTGCTGGAACAAATTGAAGGCCAATCGGAAGCGTATTTCTAATATTGGACCCATAAACCGAAGTTTTTCATTTTTTAACTAAACTAACTTGGTTAAGACGACTTGGAGCGTCGAGGTCAAACCAGGAGTTCGAATTGAACTCCGTCAGTTTCCACAAGTCACACTCATCGGCCCGATCGTGTTGGAACAAACCGGAGGCCAATCGGATGAGTATTTCTAATTTTGGTCCCTCAAACTGAAGTTTTTCATTTTTTAACTAAACTAACTTGGTTAAGACGACTTGGAGCGTCGAGGTCAAACCGGGAGTCCGAATTTAACTCTGTCAGTTTTCACAAGTCACACTCATCGGTCCGACCGTGCTGGAACAAACCGGAGGCCAATTGGATGAGTATTTCTAATTTTGGTCCCTCAAACCGAAGTTTTTCATTTTTTAACTAAACTAACTTGGTTAAGACGACTTGGAGCGTCGAGCTCAAACCGGGAGTTCGAATTGAACTCCGTCGGTTTCCGCAAGTCACACTCATCGCCCCGACCGTTCTGGAACAAACCGGAGGCCAATCGGATGAGTATTTTTAATTTTGGGCCCACAAACCTAAGTTTTTCTTTTCTAAACTAAACTAGTTTGTTTATTGTGACTTTGAGCGTCGAGCTCAAACCGGGAGTCCGAATTGAACTCCGTCAGTTTCCACAAGTCACACTCATCGCCCCAACCGTTCTAGAACAAACCGGAGGCCAATCGAATGAGTATTTTTAATTTTGGACCCACAAACTTAAGTTTTTCTTTTCTAAACTAAACTAACTTGTTTATTGTGACTTTGAGCGTCGAGCTCAAACCGAGAGTCCGAATTGAACTCCGTCGGTTTCCACAAGTCACACTCATCGCCCCAACCGTTCTGGAACAAACCGGAGGCCAATCGGATGAGTATTTTTAACTTTAGACCCACAAACCTAATTTTTTCATTTCTTAACTAAACTAGCTTGTTTATCGTGACTTTGAGCGTCGAGCTCAAACCGGGAGTCCGAATTAAACTCCGTCAGTTTCCATAAGTCACACTCATCGGCCCGAGCGTGCTGGAACAAACCGAAGGCCAATCGGAAGAGTATTTCTAATATTGGACCCATAAAGCGAAGTTTTTCATTTTTTAACTAAACTAACTTGGTTAAGACGACTTGGAGCGTCGAGGTCAAACCAGGAGTCCGAATTGAACTCCGTCGGTTTTCACAAGTCACACTCATCGCCCCAACCGTTCTGGAACAAACCGGAGGCCAATCGGATGAGTATTTTTAATTTTAGACCCACAAACCTAATTTTTTCATTTCTTAACTAAACTAGCTTGTTTATTGTGACTTTGAGCGTCGATCTCAAACCGGGAGTCCGAATTGAACTCCGTCAGTTTCCACAAGTCACACTCATCGACCCGACCGTGCTGGAACAAACCGAAGGCCAATCGGAAGAGTATTTCTAATATTGGACCCATAAAGCGAAGTTTTTCATTTTTTAACTAAACTAACTTGGTTAAGACGACTTGGAGCGTCGAGGTCAAACCAGGATTCCGAATTGAACTCCGTCAGTTTCCACAAGTCACACTCATCGGCCCGACCGTGTTGGAACAAACCTGAGGCCAATCGGATGACTATTTCTATTTTTGGTCCCTCAAACCAAGTTTTTCATTTTTTAACTAAACTAACTTGGTTAAGACGACTTGGAGCGTCGAGGTCAAACCGGGAGTCCGAATTTAACTCCGTCAGTTTTCACAAGTCACACTCATCGGTCCGACCGTGCTGGAAAAAACCGGAGGCCAATCGGATGAGTATTTCTAATTTTGGTCCCTCAAACCAAAGTTCTTCATTTTTTAACTAAACTAACTTGGTTAAGACGACTTGGCGCGTCGCGGTCAAACCGGGAGTCCGAATTGAACTATGTCAGTTTCCACAAGTCACACTCATCGGCCCGACCGTGCTGGAACAAACCGGAGGCCAATCGGAAGAGTATTTTTAATTTTGGACCCACAAACTTAAGTTTTTCATTTCTAAACTAAACTAACTTGTTTATTGTGACTTTGAGCGTCGAGCTCAAACCGGGAGTCCGAATTGAACTCCGTCAGTTTCCACAAGTCACACTCATCGCCCCGACCGTGCTGGAACAAACCGGAGGTCAATCGGATGAGTATTTTTAATTTTGGACCCACAAACTTAAGTTTTCCATTTCTTAACTAAACTAACTTGTTTATTTTGACTTTGAGCGTTAGGCCCCTATTAGGCCCAGATGTGCCATTGATGGAAATTTCTTAACTAAACTAACTCCGTCAGTTTCCCCTGTTAGGCCCAGATGTGCCATTGATGGACATTGCACCCTGGCCAGAAGGTGACAAAAATCTGCCATATGATTCTCTTACAAGGAGACATATTTCCCCAAAGTGAAAGGCATCACAATTTATTATAGATAAAAAATCCGATGAACAAATCTGAGGATAGAAATGTCATCCTTCTGAGGAAAGTAACATTCTGAAGTACCATCATACGGCACCAAGTTAATACAGTGTGAGATTAGAAGGAGAGAAAGGAAACCAGTGTGCAAAATCTTCAAACAGTTGCATAGATATCTCTGTTAAAACAACTCAGGGGGCCTTCCAAATCTTCAAAGATTCCTAGATCCCTGGAAATCATAGTCAAAAGCTCCAGTTCAACTTATGCTACAGTACAAAAAGGGATGTGAAAGTTAACTATTTTTCTACCACATGAGAGTTAACCTTTTTTTTCTTGGTTGAAAAACTAGCCTCCTATATTATTCTTTAGAAATTCTTTAGAATCCTATTCCCAGTGGTATCTAAACCCTTGACCTTTACAACTTGGTATACATGGAGTGGTAACCATTAGGCCACTGCTTGAGTACACAATGAAAGTTTACTGGTAAACATCATTTTGCTGAGACGATTTTCAGACTGCAAATAATTCATCTTGTTATCTAACATCAGTATCACAATTATAAACATCTTTATTTGCCATGACGGTGTACCCACTTGACAGCAAACATTCAGTTCTAGATCGTTCCTGGGACTGTTCAATAACTCAGCACACTTCCACGGAAAGCTCAAACGCATTTGACACTAGTACCAAAATGACAAAAATGTGAAAATAATAATAATGATAATATTCCATTGAACTCCCACGTGGTTATAATAACCATCTAGATGTAGAAATGTGCATTAATAGTCAAGATTTTATTCAGAGAGCCAGGGCAGCCACCTTGGGTATGCCAGGGCAGCCACCTTTTAATTAACTCTCAAGAGGAATCATAGGTCTGAAGCAGAGCCAGAGACTGCTAGCAATACATAGCTAGTGAGCTTGACATACATGCACACATAGTGACACCACTCTTTTGGCAATTGTTTAGATGGATGTCTTCAAATTTCCATACCAGGTTATAGTCAGAATTTTAGTTCTTTTCCTTTTCTTCAGAGTGCTTCCAGAAAAAAGGGGTCAATGCAGATAAAGCCTAAAGCAATACATGTCACACAAGATTTTCTGAATCACTAATAGCATGATGAAAGATCAGTTGGCATTGCTGGCACAACTCGGAGAATGATGATATTCAGTTGACAAAAGGGTGGGATTCATGTCAATAGAGTATTCTAATAAACAAATTAGAACTTTCTTACTAGCTGGCCACTGCATATCATGCAAACCTGACCCAAAAGAAATGCATGAGGTAGAAGCCAGAGACACACATGTAACAAAAGAAACCTTAGGTACTCAGCCCCTTGTTCGTATGATAGTGATGCTGCCTTTCCCACCTTCTATGCCGATCTTAGTCTTCACAACAACGGGCTTCCCAGAAAATGCTGACATAGGATAGCAATCTGAAGAATCCTCATTTTTTGCATCCTCTGTTTTCAATAATACTGGAGCATGAATTCTTTGATTTATATCCTTCAAAGTTACATCTCCCTGGACTCCGCAGGGCTTAATGAGTGCAAAAGGATAGGCAACAGAGGAAGTCATTTTTGTTGGTGTTCTGATGTAAGATTTCTGACCTGGTTATCATAAAAATAAAATATGTGGATCAGAGAAGCTAGGCTGAGGAAAGAGAAATGGCTAGGCCAGTTATAGTAGTGAGTGATGGAGAAAAGAAGATGTAGCTCAATTGGCAAGTACCTTTGAATTTGCTGCAGGGAGTGGTTGAGACCATCGCTGGTGCTGTAACATATGCATCCATCCCCACTTCCAAGCATCTTGCTTCATCAGATGACATTGCATGTGCTGTCAATGCAACAATTGGAATGTGAAAACCTGTTCCAGCCTCGAGTTTCCGGATTTCCTTTGTTGCTTCATAGCCATCCATCTTTGGCATCTGCAGTTTTGTGTACGTAAAGGAATTATGTGTCTGCGGTAATTCTGATATGTAGATGCAGTTCACAGTGCCAATTATGAAATGTTCAAGAGAAGAAACTAACTGATGGAGCCTCCATACTTCTTCATGCTTATTATGTTCCTGTATTTCACAGCTTTAAAGATTACCTGATAACTAATGGTACAGACTGCAATAGCAACTACAGCATGGAGAAATGTCCTCTATTATTGGATGCTGATGCATCATTTCATAAGTAGCAATCGCTGTTTAAAATCAAATGTTTGTAGGAAATAATAGTGCATCATTGAAGATGTTAGCATATCTTTTACCATCATTAAAGATGTTAGCTTATCTTTTACTAGCAGTTACAAATTTGAGATTACTTGCAGGAATTAGTTAATTATTGAAACTGCAAAAAAATGTTAGCTGTTAATTAATTTATTCATTAGTTGTTAATTAATCTATTCATATATTCCAAGAGTATGATGCAATTTGTTTGTTAGAGACCAAATTCAATGTGGATGGTGGGATCATATTTTGGTGTATCAGAGAAGCAATGTGTTTGGAACTTTGGAAGACTACATGAGATATTTTGGTGTATCAACAAGTCAAAAAGTTTTATTTAACCTGAAATATTACTAGACAAATAATAAATTGAGAGAGAGAGATAAAGAATGACTAAACTATATGCATAGTTAAGACATCCAGCAATAAAAAACTCAACAAGGACTGCTGCATTTCATGAATCAGCCAGCTTTTTAGTCTTATTATTCTTATAGGCCTGCTCGCCTAGGCGACCACTCGCCTTGGCGGTTGGCCAGCGCCTTGTCGCCTAGCCGACGCCTTACAAACAATGTTATTAACCTGAAAAAACAAAGCACTTGTTACTCAACAATAGTTATTACACAAACATGTAAATAATCATAATAAGATGAAGAAAAATTAAATATATACATACATGACTAGCACCAGAAGAAGCCACATAGTTATCAATGTGGAAAATAGGATCAATAAGAGAAGATATATCAATATAGAGAAATATACAAGGTAAATACATTTCACATTCAAATGTTCCTTTAGATCATGAAGGAATCCTGCTTGCGCTGGAAATCCTAGGTAGCCAAGGGAAGGGTGGCCCAGAACACCAGTCCATGTGCCCCCCAGGCAGAATCAAACCCAGGACCTCTGTTTCATTAGCCAGGGTTGTCCAGACAATTTCACCACAGAGTTACCCACACATTTCACACTTGAATGTGTCCAACACATAGTTATCAATGTGGAAAATATAGTAGGAAATGAAGCATGAAACAACAGCAATTTGGTAACATTTCGAATTAGAAACTAAGGTGAAACAAGAAATGAATGTGAGAAATGGCAAGTGAAATTTGACATATTTTAAGGTGAAATAGTCTCCCACTAACTATGATCTAACTAATTGTGCCCTGTTATTATGTTTTCAAAATATTTTCACAACTAAGACAATGCTTGTACGAAAATTTTATTGATGTATGCATGAGAAAGAAGTAAGAACTAGAAAAGTAGGGTGATATCTGAGGATCAGGAAAATGGCTATGTATTGGGATGACAATAAGCAGAAGCTCCAGTAGGCTAGAATAGAACTGCTTCAGAAGGATTATAGAAGCGACACCATCCAGTTGTGTTCATATGTACATCGATGCATCTTCCTATTTCCTTTATGGTGCTTGGAAGAGAGTGAATGACTTCATCCAGGTGTGCTCTTGTATTGAGAGGCCTCAGTATTTCATTCCCCTTTCTACACTTGTACATTTCCTGTTATACTAATAGACACTGCAGTAGAACCATTTTCAAAGAAATCATCACTCAGAATCACCCACAAGTAGCTATTCATTTCAAAATTGTCAGTCTAAATCACCCATGACTAAATGATGAATTTTTTAATCCAAGAATTCCCTTCCTACAGCTAGACCCCACACCAATAATGGAGGAAAGGACCATGGAAGCTAGCATTTGTTACTGATAAATGTTCTTCACAATCTAATAGTGTCTATTTACGCAATCAAAGAATAATATTCAAATGGCCGTGGCTACTGGCTACCCATGATGCAGATTTGACCCTGGGCAGGTGGGTTTACACAGTATTCACAATGAATTTATACATATACAACTATATATACTTAAAATCACACTATGCTCAAACGATGCGATGAAATGTAAGGCACCTGGAAAGCCTGCTAACCTTTATGCGCTCATCACTGCTAAAACCATCAAGTTGATTCAGCAATTCCAACATTGTTCGTTGGACTTCTCTATCTCCACTCACCTCACTGCAATTAAGAAGGAAAATAAGGCTTGGTCTTCTCTATCTCCACTCACCTCACTGCAAGTTGATTCAGCACCAAATAAAAGAACTGAATTGAAAGGCTTGGTCGTTTCTACCAAGATTGCAATACGCTTGAGTTTTAAAAAAAAATTAGCACCATGATATTCAGTACATTACAATATGGTAATACAAAGTCTATACAGGATGAAACAAGGTTTACCTATCAAACCGCTTGGTTCCAATTGCATCAATCTCATTAATAAAGATGATGCAAGGAGACTTCTCCTTTGCAAGTAGAAATGCATCACGAACTAGTTTTGCTCCATCCCAAATAAACATCTGATAAATTCCATGTGGGTATACACTAGTTAGCTGCTAATGTTTCTAATGCAACTTTGTCCCTTTCCAAGCAGTATCCATGCTCAAATTATCATTGTTTATGTCTTTTGTAAATTAAAAGTGGTGGTGCATAATGTAGATGAGATATCGAGGAATTGCTCCAACAAAAGGGCATATATGATAAACAACCAAGAGACAAGAAAAGCAGTGAACCTGAGGATGATATTGGCATGCTCTAAACAAATATTTAAAATGGTGACAGTCACAAAGATTACATTTAAAAAGCCTTTTACCAATCCTGAATTCTCATTTACTCTGTTTTGGCCCATTTTGGAGAAGTGGCAGAACATACCACCAATTTCATTGAGGTGTAAACACAGATAGTACATCGAGATGGACCATAATATTCTACTTCATAGCCTTTCTAGGCTTTTTCTAATTTGTGAATTAGGTGGTTTAACTATAACAGTATACCATCCTATTCATACAGAAGAGGTCTCATAAACTTGTTTCTACATACCAATGTCTTTTTCCAGTCACCTCTTCTTATTCTGTTAGGGTCATTCGCTCAATCAGACCACATCAACCTTTTTTCAAAAGCTTGCCAAAGTTCCTGGACCAGTTTTTTATACCCTAAAATAGAATTCAGATACACAATGGGCCAGTCTGTCCTGGAGGTCTAGCAGGGCTTCCAAGTTTACACAAGGCTTAAACTGATCTCATTGACCCAAAAACTATAGCAGATCCAGATTGGCACAACATGCTATATTGAAACTCTGCGCCAGGCCTGGAAGATGTAAGAATGATAAGCGTGACACTGGTAGATGAATAAAGATTTTTCCCCTAATTAGTGCAAAGTGAATGTCAATGATCAATAACTGTAAAATGGCATGCAAGCATCTATTTGCAGCAATTAAAGGATTATTAGCTAAATTTCATTTTCCACTGGACAATAGTTCCAATGAACCACTTTTCATTATGATCTGAAAAGCAGCCAAGCATTTAGATGAAATTCAACAAAGATTGTGTAAATTGACATTTTAATGAGAAAAAGTGAAGGTGCACTTGCTGTCCATGCAGGAGCTTCTTGATGAATCATGTGTTACAATGTGTAGCCATCTGGTAACTTATCTTTTCCCTTAAGCTATATAGTGGTCTCGATAATGAAATCCTAAAGAGTGGGTCCTACTGAAGCTGCCAGGGAGAGCATTATATCATAATGTATATTGTTAGATATGTGGCTTTCGAAAGAAAGAAAGAACTTACCATGATATGCTCCCGATATCCAAGAAATATGGTTGTTCGGGAAGAGTTTTAAACACAGAAAAACTATGCCGATTGGCAATGTATCCAAAAGAAGAAAGTCTCACCTTAAATCTTTCCTCAAGACCAAAGCTGAACCTATAGAACAGGGATGTCAATAGGTCAGCTTCAGTATGAATCGATAGCGCACCTAACTTACGATGAATAACCATTGTCTCAGACCTGTCCTAAAGTTATAAAGAATTTGTCTAAAATAATACCAACTGTAACTCTGTACTTATATGACGGTATAACAGGTTCAGGTTGGATTCATAACTGGTGTCTTATTTGATACGAGTAGGCTCTACATTGTCTCAGATAACAAGTTGGTTAAAAAAGCTTATTTAATCCTCAATAAAACACCATTAATTCATGGTTTACCGGTTACCACTGGCATTCCCACAACATACTGGACAAATGGCTTCAGTCCAAGGTGAGCTTCCCAAACTAGGCGTTCGAACTTCCAAAACACCCAATTCCTATTCCAAATTTCCACAATCCGCCCATCTAAAATGGCATTGCCTGGTACAAGGCTGATCTGTATCAAGTTAAATGGCCCAATCCACTAAAATTTCTACAATCAAGACGGGAAGCGTTAATCCCTAAATATGATGATACATCTGAGTAAGTAACATCTAAAAGCTTCAAGAATAAATGACACAAATAGCTGGAAGAGCTTGAAATTAGAGGATCCTAACCAATTTACATTCGATAGCAACATAATAACTTCTCTAAAAGGAGGGGGGAGAGATCGTACCGTGATCGTAACAGTCTGCAGAAGAAAAACAAACGATCAACCATTCAAAACAAAAGGAAAGAACAGGGGGTGGAAGGAAATGGGAGGCCGAGGAGTGCAACGTGAACAATACCAGCGGCGGCAGCGTTGCTAGGAAGGACATGGAGAGCGTCGTCGCAGACCCCGGGTTCGGCGACCTTCACGAGCCCCCACGTGAGCAGCTCCCTGCTCTGCCCATCCATCCTCACCCCGACCACCACCGTCCTCCCACTCTCGACGCTCTCTCCCGCGTCCCCGACGGCACAGCAGGCGTCTCCGCCCCTCGCCGACCTACCCCACTCAGCTGCCTTCTCCTCGCTCTTCCCGGTGTCTCCACCTCCGCCCGCTTCCCTTCCGATCGGCGAGGCGTTGGAGACGATTTGCTTTCCCACTGCTGCTGGTGTTGGTGGAGGGGGTGGTGCGCAGGGAGGGAGGGGTCCGGGGTGGGGGGTGTTGGCGGGTGGAGGGGTTGGTGGCGTGGTGCGCAGGGAGGGAGGGGTGTCCAGGATGGGGGTGGGCGCAGAGAAGGAGTCGAGATGGGGGTGTTGGCGCGGCGGAGGGGGCCGGGGTGGGGATGTTGGCGGGGGAAGGGGGAAATTTTTTTTTGGAGATTTGGCGCCTAGGGGAGGGGGATTAGTTTGGAAATGTAGGGGTTTTAGATTTAGTATTTAAAATATGTTTTAAGTAAATATATTATTATTATTATTTATAATATTAAGATATATTATTAGTTAAATATTATATTTATATTATTCACATTTAAAATATTAAGATCTTAACTATTATATTTAAAATATTAATTAAAATGAAAGATAAATAAAATAAAATATATATTATAAATTATATATATATATATATATATATATTACAGAGAGCTAGGCCGCTTCGTCGGTTCTTATCGCCAAAAAATGGAACATCTAGCTTGAACCATGTGTACGTAGCAAATATATATGTCACTGTGAGGATGTTAGACATGTATTGTCAAGTAAATGGTAAAATCATAAATAAGAAAAGTCAAGTAAGCAAATTTCTTCCTTGTAGTTCTCAGGAAGTGAGAATTTCTCATGTACTAAACAATTAGATATTGAGTTTCAAATACTCACATGTACACTATCTGAAACCAGATAGCTACAAATTTTTAGCATATACTTTAGGTGCAATGCCACACCAGACCATTCACACTCCCATGGGCACAAGTACTTTTGGGTGCTCCTCCTAGGACCATGTCAGGGCCCTTTTATTGGCTCATTGTAAATTAATGAGAGATCTAGCTACAGATCTCAAGTTTTAGACATTACAAGTGAAATTTCAAGAACATGAGATAAGCAAATCGAGTAAGAACTGATACGTGAATACATTATAAATCACTTTTTAGAAGAAGGAGTAGCTTAATAAATATTTCAAGTAAATCTAAAATTAATTAGTGTATCATAGTTCATGTAAGAGTTATTTCAAGTTCGAATTCTAATTAGCAGGGTGTGTCGACCTAGAATATGGATGTGTCGACCTAAGTCACTGGAGACAGGAGTTAAGTTGATTTGAAAATAGAGTGTGTCAACATAAATAAAAGAGAGTGTTGACACTCTGAAGGATAGTGTCAACTTTCTGCAAGGTATAGGTCGATATTATGAAGGGATAGGTCAACACTATAAGGGATAAAATCGGTCAACACTACTGGATAGATAATGGTGACACTACTGGATAGATAGTGTTGACACTACTGGACGGATAGGTCAACACTACTGCATAGATATATAGTGTTGACACTACTGGATAAATAGTGTTGACACTACTAGATAGATATGTGAACACTACTGGATAGATAGTGTTGACACTACGGACAGATAGTGTTGACACTACCACTGTTTCCAGAACACAGTCGGAAGAAAAGAAGAAGAATAAGAATCCTTCACAAGAACACTTACCTAAGACATGAGTATTAGCTAAAACACGTATACAAGAGACCAAAAAGTATACCTAATAATCTTTATGACACGCAAATCAAGGGGTAAATATGATAGATACTCATATTCAAGATCCTAACCAAAGATGGAGACATGAAGGAAAGGAGATACAGAAATATTCCTACATGATGATCACACAATTCCAGAAATCATATAGTAGCCTTTAAAAATGAAACTTCAGATGGAACATTGTTTTTCATTTATATTAACTGAAGTTCTTGACTTATAAACTTGATTAAAGATCAAGAAAAAAATTATTATCTTAAAGGTAATGTGAAGGTACCTACCTTACACCTTATTTCCTTCTTCTTTATTTCCAGAAAATCAAGTAGCTCGTTTTTCCTTACGCGAAAACTCCTCCCTTCCTGGCGTTTCTTCCTCTCCCAATGCTTCCACCGCCAACCCCTTTCTATATACTCTTATATTATATATATATATACACTTGCACATGCATATAAACACTTCCACACTCCCCCACGTAGCTATTTATATCTCATCATTACCTCCACTTTCTTTTAAGACCTAATTACACACTCCCATGTGACACTAATTAACAAGCACGTACACTTCACGTATATATATGCATGCAAAAAGTTTATCCATTTCGTTGACATTATTTTATCTTTTCTTTTAACACACACACACACACATATATATATATATATCTAATTAGTACTAATAGAATAGAATCCTCCTCCCTTCGTGTCTTCTTCCTTTCTGTTGTGGGGAGGCTATTTTCAGCCCCTAAGGACTGCTACTTTGATGAATGAGGTCTAAGGTCTTAATTCCTAATGCTACTCCTACTGCTATTGCTATTGTTACTGCTTTTGGGAATTGGCATCTTTCTTCAGAGGGGCCTAGGCAAGGAAAGCTTTCCAATTAAATGAATGTGCTTGCGTACTCTTCTATTCCTGAGGGAAGTGTGGGACTAATTGAATTTCATTCTTGTCTGCTAAGAGAATTCTTCTTCCTCACAGCTTGCATTCGATGCTTATGATTCAATAATTCCTGAAAACAGGGCATTCACTGAACTAGTCTCCCTTGGGTCCCCCCGTCGGGAATGGAGGATTCTAAACCTTGCCCTTTCTATTTCTAATGTCAAACCTGCAAACAACCCCTTCTCTTCTTTTGCACAAGCCCTTTTTGCTTGAAGCTCTAGCCCTTAATGCCCTATTAGCCCTTCTAGCCTTTGAAAATAGATTAGTACTAATTAGATATATATATATATATATATATATATATATATATATATATATATATATATATATACACTTTTACACATACCTGCCACTACCTACACATGTTCACATTTAGATGCAGGTTAAATCTTACGTAAACAAGTTACGTAACTAGATTACTATATATTCATTTAATTAGGTCTTTTTGGAACCTTAATTTAATATGTAAATGACATCCAAATAAAATAAAATTTCAACCACTGTCTAATTACAATGTGATAAGTTTATGATAATTTTTATTTAAAATTTTCTTAAAAAAATATTTATCAAGTATAAATTGTCCTAAAAATTGATAAATCATATTTACCTCATTACCCGTGCATCAAAAATTCTCAATATCCACATTTTTGGTATCAACATATTTTTTTGATAATTATGGTAATTTCAAACTAAATTTATTACCAAAATCCAGTGACACCTTGTCAGTGTACATATGTGCAGAAATGGTAACGACATGAAACAATATAAATCTTTAAATGATTTTCTACTGCAAATATGCGAGGGGCTTCATACTTGGTATTAATTTGAGTTGTCACAAAATTTTCTCACATCATTGAGAATTTGTGATTGAAATATTTCAGTCTCTATATTTGGGACCGAAATAATTCGGTCTCTATTCGGTCCCTATTCGGTCCCTAACTAGGGACCGAATAGGGACCGAAATATTTCGGTCTCAAATATAGAGACTGCTTTAATTCGGTCCCTATTCCGTCCCTAAATAGGGACCGAATAGGGACCGAATTATTTCGGTCTCTAATATAGAGACCGATTTAATTCGGTCCCTATTCGGTCCAGAAATAGGGACCGAATAGGGACTGAATTATTTCGGTCTCTAATATAGAGACCGATTTAATTCGGTCCATATTCGGTCCAGAAATAAGGACCGAATAGGGACCGAATTATTTCGGTCCCAAATATAGAGACCGATTTTATTCGGTCCCTATTCGGTCCCTATTTAGGGACCGAATAGGGACCGAATTATTTCGGTCCCAAATATAGAGATCGATTTAAATCGGTCCCTATTCGGTCCCTAATCGGTCCCTAATAGGGACCGAATTATTTCGGTCCCTATTTCGGTCTCTATTACCGCTTTTTCTTGTAGTGGTTGGCCTTGATGATGAAAGGTGCGCGGAATTATCTAAAACAGTAATCTAGAAGGAGGGTTGAATAGATTACTACAAATTAAAAGCACTATGACCTCCTTTGTGATCCAACACTGACTTATCGAAATCTTAAACAAATATGTATTTAATTCGAACTATGGTGTGTGTGCAAGTTGTGATTAGGAACTTAGCAATCTATCTAACGTGTGAACAATCACTCATGCCTACCAAACATCTATCGTAGAAATGTGCAAACCACAAGACACGAAGATTTAAGGTGGTTCAGAGTACACAACTTGTGTATCCTACGTCCACTGTCCACACACACACACACACGGAAAGACTGCTTATCAAGCAAGTTCAATCAACAACACACACACCACGTTGTCTGATGCAAACACGCAATCAGAACACCACCACACACGTGGATCAAGCACAATGGACGCTTGAACCACTACCACACACACAGAATAGTGAAAAGTGGAAGGAAAGGAAGAGTTCTGAGTTGAGAAATCAAATCCAGATGAGAACTCTTCGTGGTGGTCGTCCAGAAGAACTCCAAGCTTCGTATGGATGATGATCAGATGATGGAGAAGCTTGAATCGTGGATGGACCAACTTCAACTTCGCTCGTGAGATGGATCTTCCTTGAAGAGGATGGAGAGTTGAAGCAGAGCAGCAGAGAGAAGCTTTTCTTCTGGTTTTTGGTTAGGGTTTTGGTATGGTGGCTTCTTGCTGCGAAAATACCTTCATATGATCTATATATATGGGTGTCCAAACATAGAAAGTTGTGTTACAAGGGAACAACACAATATAGATCATATCCTCACCATCTGTTGTGACTTAACCTTCGGCTGTCGACAGGCTCATCATAGCTGTCGAGAGGTACTGCTCAAATTTGGTTTCCAGAACCATGTTGTTGCTGGAAAACTGGGGTTGTCGACAGGCGATCCCTGGCTGTCGACAGGCAACCTTATCTGTCGACAGATGCACTACAGCTGTCGACAACTACTGTTTCAATTGAGCTTCCAGTAGCTTGTTTGTTCCTGGATGGTCTGTCTGTCGACACATGGCTTGAGGCCTGTCGACAGATGAATACTTGGTGTATCTATCCAGACTTTTGCACTTGTATTTGGTTGCTTCTCTTTAGTGTTCATTCACACCTACATAAAAAACATTTTAAGTAAGATATAATGAATACATGGATGATCATAAAAACATTTTTCACTTTATCATTTCTTTCATGTCTTTGTCCATTGTTATCATGTTTCCAACATCAAGACAACATCAATTATGTCACACATCATCAAAAACATTTAAGCACAAGACATCATACACATTTTAACTCAACATTCTCCCCCTTTTTGATGATGACAAAATTACAATTGATGTTTCTCCCCCTTTTGACAACATTCAAAAAGATAAATCATGCACACATGGATAAAAAGAAGTTAATAACTATGATTTCATTGATTGGAGTGAGAATTACACAGTTCAAAATGTATCCAGTACATGACGCAACAAAAGCAAAAGAGAAAGGGAATGAAATGACATAGCTAACAGACTTATGACTCAAGACAAGTGAAAAGAACTACATGACCCCAAACTCGACCCTAGACACTCTAAGCATCGTCATTCCCAGGAGCAGTGGGATGATGAAAGTCATGAAACTCCTTAGAGAGGGTTTCAAGCTGCTGCTAAATGTTGGCGTGGGAAGCATCTAAAGTGTCCATGCAGGCGTTGAGTTGATCAAAGCCAGTAGTGAAGAGTTGTTGCATCTAGACCATCTGACCGGTGAGGAAATCCCGAAGAGATGGTACTTCGGCCGGTGGAACTTGTTCTTCAGGAGCATCTGCATCACCTCCCTGAGCATCCATGGGCTCTGGATGGGAGTTGTCATCATTGTCCTCATCATCAGCCGATTCTTCTTCAACATCCTGCTCCTTACCCTTGAGAGTCCTGGTGACTCTTCCATCAACTAGCTTGTAACCCATTCTATGGGCCGCAGTGAGATCGAAGGCACTACGGGACTTGAGATGGATACACTCATCATCAGAAATGGGAATGCCAATGAAGGATAAGAGTGAGGTAATGGGGCAGGCATAAGGCATAGACCTCTTGGGGTTAGTGAAACATTGATTGATGAGGTCTACCATAAGTTGAGGAAGGTTTATTTGCTCAGCCTTGAGAAAGAAGAAGAAGTGGGACTTGTGTACTTCAGTCATGACCTCCCTACTTCCATCTTTAGGAGCAATAAGTGTGGTGAAAATGTGATGGATGAGACGATTAAGAGGAGGGAAGGAGTTTGCATTGATCTTGACATTGTCCTTGGTAGTATCATAGAGTTGTTGGGTGATGAGAGTATAGTATTTCGAGGCAGGGGGATGGTAGACAGACACATCAGCCCCGGAGTTGGGAATTTGGAAAGCACGACTAAAAAGATTAGGTGTGACCTGGAAGGAGGTACCTTTCACCGTGGTGTATAACTCCCTATGAGCGGTCATCCACATATTGTTGAAAAACTCGGTGGCAGCGGTCGAGGAATAGCGCTTGTGAGAATAGAGAAACACTGTCCAGCCCTGGGTGTCAAACAGGGGTTGTAGACGTGGGAACATGTCTTCAAGGGACACGAAGTCCACATACCGTAGCTGGACGAATTTGGTGAAGGATCCTCGTACCCGAGTGAGTTGCAGATTCGGGGGAACAATGAGCTCCGACAGACGATCATCTCGGTGTTTGCTCCGACGCTCGGCAGGTGCCCCTGAGCCTTCCCCGACTTCGGGCGAGATGGGACGCCGACGAGAGGCAAGACGTTTGCCCTTGTGAGCCATGGAGAAGGAGATGCACGAGGTGTTGCCCAGTTAGGTAGCCCAGAGGGGGGGTGAATGGGTCTTTAAAATTTATCAGCTAATACATGTTCACTAAAAAGATTCACAGAGAAATACACTTTGAAGATTCTTAGTGTTAGTAAAGAGAAACAACAATCACACGAAGACAATCACACAACACAAGATGTATCCTGGTTCGGATCTCCTCTCCACAGGAGTCCTACATCCAGTCCCTGAGCAACAACTTAGGATTTCACTAACTAGGGTAAAGTTCCCGTATGGACACTACAACACCCAGCCCAGCTGGTCTTCTCTTCACAGCCCGAAGAGGAACAACACCCTAGATACCCCACCAGGTCTTCCTTCTCAACAAAAGGGAACACTCACAGAAACAAGTAAGCAGGAGATTAAGCCCCTAGATCAAGCTTTGAAAAGCCAAGATCTGAAGCAAGGGACTGAGAGCAATGAGATATATGATAATATCATAATTATCATGAATAATCATGCCATTTCAATGACTAACACTTGATAAATTCATATGATTTCTATTATCATGGACGATAATTGATTAAATTCAATTTTATGTTGTATTTGTAGGTTAATGGGTCATTCTATGAAATGCTTAATGGGCCAATGGATTTGATTAAAGCAAGAGAGAATAATGAGAGATTCTATATTTTTTAAATATTTTCTCTCTCTCTTTTCAAAAATACTTTCTCACTTTTAAAAATATCATCTCCTATTTTCTAAAAATCTCTCCTTCCTTTTCTCTCTCCCCCTTCCTATCTTTCTCTACTATTTTAAAACCCCCCTCTCTCATTCCCCCTCTAAATTACTTTCTCTCCCTCTCTCCTCCGATCCCTTTCTTCCTCTCTTCTTCCCCTCTTCTTCTTCTCTTCTTCTTCCTCTCTTCTTCTTCTTCCTCCCGGCCTCTCTCTTCTTTGCACAAGAAACAGCAACAGCAGCAGACCGCCCAGCAGCCCCGCCCCGCGCGCCGGGTCCCGCCAGCCCGCCGCTGCCACACCAGCCGCCGCCTGCCGCACCTGCGCCCCTACTGCTCGTGCCCGGCCCGCCAGGCCAGCCCGCGCCCACGCGGCTACCCGCGTGCCAGCCCGCGCCCACGCGGCTGACCAGGCCGTGCCGCCTCCCCCTCCCCCTTACGTTGCATGCATGCAACGTGAGGGCGTCTCCCGCGCCTCTCTCTCCTCTCGGCGCTCTCTCTCCTCTCGGCGCCCTCTCTCCTCTTGCGCCTCTCTCTCTCTCTCTCTCTCTCTCTCTCTCTCTCTCTCTCTCTCTCTCTCTCTCTCTCTCTCTCTCTCTCTCTCTCGCCTCTCTCGTTCCTCTCTCTCTCTATCTTCTCTCTCCTCTATCGTCTCTCTCTCTCTCCTCTCTCCTCTATCTCCTGCGCTCTCTCTCCTCTCTCTTTTCTCTTTCCTCTCTCTCTCTATCCTCTCTCTCCTCTCGCCGCCTCTCTCTCTCTTTTCTCTTTTTCTCTCTCTCTATTTTCTCTCTACTTCATCTCTCTCTCTCTCTCGTTCTGTTTCTCTCTAGATTATTGTTTTAGTTGAGTTTTGTACTGTGTTAGACTATCACATTTATGTAATAATGTTAGTTGTTATTTGTTATTTGGTACTTGTTCTCTCTCTTTCTACTCTCTTATTCTCTCTATCACTTTCTTTTAATGTTTATTTAACTTAGATTCAGTTAGTCTAATTAAATAATTAGTTTATCCTATCTCTCTCTATCTCTCTCTTTAATTTAGATCTATTTAGTGCAACTTAGTATTAATGTCATCACGCTATTTTCCTAACTAAAAACCCAACGTTTTCAACTCTAAAATCTCGTTCCCTGTAGATTCGACTCGGCTCTCACCACTTAACTATTGTTAACATCTTTAGTGTAAGCCGATAAATTGAGATTGTTAGTCACATGTTTAACGACGCATTCGTGGGCTATCAATATACAAACAATGGCTCACTCTCAGAACCAAGCAATCTCTCTCAAAAATCTACAAACAATGCAGAGAGCAAAGAGCTAATCTAATGGAATGAGGCTTGGCTTCTTCTTGAGAACTCGCAGAAGACTTGATGGTCAGAGAGTTTTCTATGACTGTCGTTCTCTATCTGCGTGTATATTCTTCTAGAGCTCCTTTCTTCAATATATAGCTTCAATTTGAAATCTAGACGTTGAAGTATCTGTTGCCTCTAGCTTTTGGTGGACGTTAGACTGAGTGGCACTTGGAAGCTTCCAGTCAACAGTCCTTTATCCATTTGTGCACGCAAAGAGATAGGATCTTCTGAAGTGTCCTTTGGCTTTTACAAGGTCCAACGTTGTATGACGAATGTTGTCAGAGACCTGCATACATTAAATGCTAAAATAGTAGACAACTAAGTTGTCTCTTGTTTGTCAGTCAACGTTAGTGTGAATATTCATCAAAATAGTAATGCTATTCTGTTGTTCTAAAAGATGCATAAAGAATAGACACGATAATGGATGATATGGTCTGCATGCATGCAGAGATATGTTCAGTCTTCATTAAATGCACAGCTGACAGAAGAATATGTGCGAAGACTTTGACTATTCAACCAGATGAAAGGATAAGTCATATGTCAACTTGATTGATATGAAATCGATGCATTTATGACTTATGAAATCGTTATGCAACCAAACAGCAAATCGTTGTGAGATATGAAAGAATCGTTGTGATCATTGAGGAAATCATTATGATTACTTAAGAAGTCGATGCGCAAGGCAAATTGTTATGAGAACCAAAGAAATCGATGTGATTACCTAAGCAGATCGATGCGCAAAGCAAATCATTATGAGAACCAAAGAAATCGTTACGATTACTTAAGAAGTCGATGCTCAAAGCAAATCGTTGCGACGACTAAAGGAATCGTTACGAAGGCAAGTTGTAATGATGACTAAAGGAATCATTACGAAAGCAAGTCGTTACGATGACTAAAGGAATCGTTACGAAAGCAAGTCGTTACGATGACTAAAGGAATCGTTACGAAAGCAACTCGTTACGATGACTAAAGGAATCATTACGAAAGCAAGTCGTTGCGATGACTAAAGGAATCGTTACGAAAGCAAGTTGTTACGATGACTAAAAGAATTGTTACGAAAGCAAGTCGTTACGATGACTAAAGGAATCATAACGAAAGCAAGTCATTATGATGACTAAAGGAATCGTTACAAAAGCAAGTCGTTACGATGACTAAAGGAATCGTTACGAGAGCAAGTCGTTACGATGACTAAAGGAATCGTTACGAGAGCAAATCGTTACGATGACTAAAGGAATCGTAACGAAAGCAAGTCATTACGATGACTTTCTTTTGAATTCAACCGATGTTTCATTTTATGAACAAATCGATAAGGCACCTATGATACCGTTATGAGGAAATCGTTATAGTTCTACTGCAATCGTTATGAGTTATAAAGGAAACCGATGTGTACTTAGAGAAATATCATACTTGATCTTAATGTTGCTTCAGTAAGAATAATACTTACCAATTTGGCTTGAATTTCCTTGTTATATTTCATGTGCTCAAAACTTATGGAAAATAGGTTAGTGACCTTAATCAAGGGTTTGATAATTATTAACATAACATGGTTTTGTAAATCACCAAAATAGAAATGAGATTAAATTAAATTACATGGGGATAGACTGTTCATCACGAGGGAGATAGGATCCTGAAATAGGAGAAAGATAGGAGGAAGAAGAGACAAGAAGGAGATGATTCTGGGTGTTGGCGCCCTGGAGAGAGGGGTTTAGGGTTGAGAGAGGGATGAGAGCACCTTTTGGAGGAAGGTGAGAGGGTGAAGAGTTGTGTTTCCCGCTTTGGATGTATTTAAAAGAAGTTTGAAAGAAGGGGGGGCCATAAAATCCGGCCAAAAGTGGTGCCAGTTGGGCTTCTAAACCGCTCAGAAAACTGGTTGTCGACAGATGCCCATGCGCCTGTCGACAGCTAGGGGCTAAACCTGTTCTGGAAGAGATTTTGACAGAAATAAAAGGGGAATGAATGTTCAAATGGTATTTTAAGGTTAAGAACTGGTATATACCCATTGCAAAGTGTCATACACCCTAGTGGAAAAACATATAAAGATTCTACAATGGTTAAGAGATAATACTCCAGGAATCTTAAGTTGGATCATTTAGAATACACCGTTCAAAAAACATATGCATTTTAAATAACCCCTTTGAATAAAACCGTTGTAGAAAAACATGGTCCTTGGTGGATGGTGTTCAGTTGGTAAGTGAAAGTAATGCATACATGAGCAATTAACACTAAACAACATATTTCCCTTGATTTAAAAACATGGAGGTTGCACTCTATTTCTTGCATAGAATTATGTTATCAAGAGGATGTGGGAAAAGTGGTAATAAGGTGCACTTTCACCTTTTGACGTGAAGGTAGACATTTGTGATGTCCATACCCCCATTTACTCAGTGTAGGTGACCATCATACCATTGTGCAGAGATAATACAAGGACTTTTTGACGCGAAGACGGACATTTATGATGCCCATGTCCCCGGTTACTCAGAGATGCTCATCATTGCTCTGCCTTTATCCCATGTCAATTAATTTGTTATTTGAAGTTTGAATTTAGAAATAGGTAGCTTTTCACTCTTTTTTTTAATTCTTAAATCATGGTCAAAAGGTTATTTAAGGTCAAAAGCCAATGTAAAAATATTAAGTTCAAAGACCTTCTTGCTTGCCAATCCAATTCAAAAAAAAATGATCATCCACAAGGAGTTATTCAAGTGAGTTAGGTTAAAGCTATTAGATTTGTTCAATGTGTTCGAAATGATACAACCTAGACTCATGCACAAAATATTATTTCAAAATCATTGTAATTAAGTCAATGTCTTTGGTACTATAGAAGTATGAAAGGTTGCAACGAATATTAATACCAAATTCTCTCCTTGCACAAAGATAATGAACATTCTCATGAAGAAATGCTAAGGAATGGTGAAGAATTCAGACATGATAGTCATCTGTCGACAGCAAGGATGGGGCTATCGACAGTTACTGTGAAACATGCAAACTAGTGTTCTGGAAGAGGTCATCTGTCGACAGCTAAAGAAGGAGTTGTCGATAGCTACTGTTGCACAGAAGAAGTGTGGTTATGGGAGAGGGGATCTGTCGACAGCTGGTGGTCTGGCTATCGATAGGTACATGAAAACTCAATTTTAAGGCATTGAAGTGAGTGACATGAAGACCAAGAGTTTGAGAAATAATGACACAATAAATATAAAGGGTATCTCTCAAACATTTCACTCAACCTACCTTGACTTACTCCCCCATAGTGTGTGCATGTAATGACTCAACATTCAAACAATTCAAGCAATGTCACACATATTCATGTCAAGCATTTGCACAAAGAATAAACATCCATTAGCATGTGAGCACCAAAGTTTCATACTTTTTGAGAGATAAATGTTCCAATTAAATTTGATGTCCTCTTATATGCATATAGACTATGGATACTTGGCAGAGGATTTTTCCTCACGCATGATGATAGTTTTCCGAACAAGCCTGACTTGTTCTTCCACATTTCACCATTTGATATACCACATAGTCATCACATATAGAGATCATTGAATTTTACATAAGCCCATTTCTCTTCTCAGTGTAGTGAACCTATCTTCAGACAATGGTTTTGTGAAGATATCAGCCAATTACTTTTCAGTTGGAAGCATACTTACCCACCTTACCTGTGCCAATGATTTGGCCTTCATTGTTACCTCCAAACACAACTTGTCTGCCATCCTTTTCAATCAACAAACAGAATTTATCATTGTCGCCCGTCATGTGCCTCGAGCAGCCACTATCCAAGTACCATTTGTTTTGATTTTGAGCTGCTAGGCATTCCTGCATAGATGGATCAGACAAGAAGTTTTTGTACCCAAATTACTTTCGGTCCCAATTTTTCATTCATACCAAAAAGTAAATACTTTGGAATCCATACTTGTTTGCATTTCATTTTGTTTAAATTATTCCAGCTTTGTTTTTCAGTATGACCAAGTTTTTTACAAGTATTGCATGATGGAGTTTTACTCAAGCCATTTCTTTTGCTATTTTGTTGAACTTGTGTTTGCATTTTACCCTTTTGTTGCCGAGTTGGCTTTCTCTTTTCAGTGTACTTCCAAGCCTGTCGACAGCTCTCATTGGGTCTGTCGACATATTTCTTCACTTGTTGAACAGATGAGATCTTTTGTTTATTTTACAGTTGCTTACTTTTAGTTTGGGCATGCTTGCTTGTACTTGGACTGCAATCAACAGATGAAGTAATTAATCTTTCTCCATTTTTCTTTTGTTTTTCAGTTTGAAACCCAAGCCCATGCCTTGTGATGTTAGATTTGACTCCCAAAATCGCATCCAAATTTTCTTTTCCTTTTACAAATCTTGAGAGATCATCAGTTTTTCCTTTTAGTTCTTTTTGAGCTTGTTCCAACTTTTTCTGAATCTCTCGATTCTCTTGTTGAATAGTTTCAACTGATTTATTTAAAACTTGTTTCTCCTTTTGATTTTCCTGAAGTTTTTCTTTCAAGTAATCCATTTCCTTATGGTGACTTTCCTATTCAATTTTAGTACCTCAATTTTTTAGTTAGGATTTCAATTTTTTCATTGTTACTTGTGCTATGAATAAGTGTGTTGATTTTCTTTTTCAGTGTTTTATTTTCAGACTTATATTCATAGAACGTTTCAAACAATAAGGTATATGCCTCTTCCCAATCATCAACAGTGTAATTTTCAAAAGAAGAGTTTACCTCAATAGAGTCTTCACTTCTTGCCATGAAACACTAAATCTCATCATTATCAGAATTTTCCTGATCATTCTCGTCTTCATCTTCATCACTACAAGTTGCCATCATCGCCTTGGCTTTCTTGTATGAAGAGTTGTCCTTCTTTAGCTTTTTCTTGAGCTCTGGGCGTTCACCTCTCATGTGCTCTGGTTTCTTGCACTCATAGCACACAATCATGTCAGATTTTTTATTAGAATCAAACTTATTTGAGAAATCTCTTTTTGGAAGAGTTTTGAAGTTACCTGAGCCTTTCTTTTTGAACTTGAGAAATTTTTTGAACTGTCTAGTGAGCATGGCCATTTCATCATTCTCACTATCACTAGACGGTTCAGATTCATCACTTTCCTGTTGTACCTCTTTCTTGGAGCTTGAAGAACTTTTGTTAGAGGCTTTTAAAGCAATGGATTTTCTAGGACTAACCTCAGTTTCTTTTCTTTTCAGGTTTATCTCATAAGTCATCAGGGATCCAATTAGTTCATTCAATTTCATTGTGGAAAGGTCTTTAGAATCCTCAATGACAGTGGCCTTAGTATGCCAAGATGATGGAAGAGACCGAAGTATCTTCCTTACTAAGTCACTCTCACTGTATTCTTTCATAAGACCTTTTAAGCCATTAATTATTAGCATGAACCTAGCAAATATATATGATATTGTTTCTTCATTTTTCATTTTGAACATTTCATATTCAGATACTAGCATGCTAGCTTTGGTTTCCCTTACCTCAGATGTACCTTCGTATATCAGCTCCAATTGGTCCCACATTTCTTTTGCTGACTTACATGTGGAGACTCTTGAGAATTCTTTCGGATGCACGGTGCACTGCATTGTGTTCAAAGCGCTCTAGTTCAGGGTTCCTTTACAGATTTGTTCTCTGGTCCAGTGTCCTTGCGACGACCCTCTTTATATACCGGTACGGTTTATACCAACCCACGTCGGTAAGCGAGCGTCATCACAGTGGGACATTTACCCAACAATGACATTCAGCTGAGATACACGTGAATATAAGAACAGAGTAGCAGAAGTAAAAGAACCACTGTCTTCATTCATTCATCATCCACATTTAACATACATGAATTGATAACATTTAAAGAACTAAAAGTCCACATAGTTCAAATTGCTGAAAATTAAATACATAAATGTCCACACTTATACATTCTTCCATGATAAAGATAATACAATGTTCAATTTACATACTATGAAAATCACAAATGTCACTAGTGCTCCAACACTCAAATCTCCACGCTCGGAGTCGGTCTCCAACGTCTCCTCCATAAGTGTCTCATCACCAACTACACTTGTACGCGAAGCAAGTAGTGAGTCTAAAAGACTCCGTAAGTATTCTACACATACCACACATGCACATATCATGGTAGTTTTACATACACATTCATAAGACACAACATGTAGCATGCTCGACATTAATTTTTACAACCTATCATGGTGAATCTACAATTTAAACACATGGACTATGCTTTCAGATTTGCAGAAATAGAATCACCTATCACATGTTTTCTATTCATTTCTCACATAAGAATCTACCTTCAACCAACTAAGACATGAAAGCCATTAACATAAATTTCCGAACATGCATGAAAGGACACATACCTAACATGGAATCTACACACTCCTAGCATATACATGACCATTTTTCATACTTTAAGCTTGCTGTTTTGATGTTGGTTAACACTTTACAATCTAACACATGAAAGCTACATTCTCATTCAAACCACAATGTGAAAGTAAACATACATGGAATGATTTACACATAAGTAAGGATTGTCCCTAGCATGGATTCTACGCATTGTACACACATAAGACATGATCGTAACCACATTTATATTGCTGATCTAACATGATTTCAGATCCTCCTATCTTGTATTTCAATCTCACATCCTCACATTTTTACACAATTTCTTGTTCACATCTTTAACACATTACACATTACACGTTTACACATTGTTCACACTACACAATTTGCACATGATCACACCACATTCACATTTTGTTTCACATGGACACATACACATTTACACATTCACATTTAGTGCCGTGACACATAGTCCAACCACCAAAGAAGGACACAACACATCACATCACATAGACGCCATCTAGGCAATACAATGGCGACTCTTGGACTGCGCAGACCGGAGAACAAGTCTCCACCCTAACCAGTGGTACTTGTCCACCTCCAGGATTTCCCCCTAATGCCCTTAGGTCACTAACACATGAACCTTCTCAGGGAGACTTTTCCCTGATACGGTTCCACTGCCCTCTACGGAAGCAGTGTCACATTTGGCACAAGTTACACATTACACATTTTTACCGATTTTTAACACATAGGTTTACACATGTCACTCTCATTTCATTCACTTTCTCACTCACATGCACACTTCTCTATTTTTCCTAACATGGCACTATAATTACAAAATGTTAGCACTCAGGAAATTTCGCTAATCAGGTTGCTATATACAAAATCAAATCATTTTACAAATGCATGTATTAGTTTCACATTTTTACATGGAAAATTCATATTGCATCATGTACTGGTCCAAATGACCTGAAATTTTAACCACAAGCTAATTTCGGGCTTAGGATCTCACATGCAAATTTTCAGATTTTTCTGACTCAAAATGAAATTTCAGAAAATTAACCATCCATTCCACACTAATATTCATAATGCAATTTAACATGGAGTTAAACAAAATCACAAATTTTAATAGCTCATTGTCTGCACCCTAGTATGCATAGGGTCACAGAATTTGGTTCCCGAATTTATCGAGCAACATGCAATTTACTGGAATTTAACATGACCTACGCATGATTTCTATTTTTCCCAAACAAAATTTTAAATAATCATACAAGCAAGGGAAAAAATGTCAGAAACTCAGAGCACATATAGTAACATGCATACGTGGTCTAACAAAATTTGGGCAACAAAACTTTGCCATTGATCATTAGGATCATGGTGAATACACATGGCCATTCTTTTCGCATACACATTAGGTAAACAATCAAACTCAACCATCCACAAAATAGATGTACATTCATTCTCCCATTCATCACATTAGCTAGTTACATAGTAATAAAGAGTTACATTAATCCCCATCGCAAAACACGTCGAAATTATTCATATAGAAGGGCAGAACAGCTTGTTGTTCTGCTCAGATGAACTTGGCGGCGGCTCTGGCCGCTAATTCAATGTCAACGGCATAATCGCTAGACGCTAAGCATGATCTTAGCGGCAAGGGTATTGTCATTAATGTCAAGTCTGTGCAGAACACAGACCCGAGCTCCAAAGATGGGTGAACTTGGGGGTCTAGGACACGAGGGAAAATGTATAAAAATGGTTAAAACCATCCTAGACACATACATGAACACTATGGGTAGGGTACTTGCCTTTTAGGTACACTCCAAAGGGATCAAAAGCTTGGTGAAGCTCTCCTTGGCTGTCCCAAGAAGCCTCCAAACACCACCTCCTCGGGTTCTTGGTCGATGCAGGTGCTAAGCCAGTGGTGGGGAAAGCCTTCTCCTTGGTTCCCTCTAGCCTCCAGTTGCAATAGAACGTCGGAGGAAGCCTTGGATCGCCGGATTGAAGCCTCCAAAGTTCAGTCTTTGCACAGATCCGAGCTAGGGTTTTTCTCTCTCTCTTTGCAAAGAGTCAAGAGAGGTTTTCTGGTGCAAAGGGAGTTTGTATATAGAGGAGAGGAGCTTCTCCTCTCACGCAGGTCGGACAAGAGGCCATCAGACCGTTGGAGACAGCTCCCCAATGGGTGAGCTAGCTTGCTCCCCCGGAATTCTGGGCTCTGCAACGCATGCAGGTCAGAGAAGTTGGCATCCACATCGCTGGACGCTGGACTTCGTATTGGCGTCCATGGGGTTGACGACTACTCCACTCAAGCGTCCATTGATATTGACGCCAATATGCCCTCGGCTAGAACTCTAAAACATGCAGAAACCATGCACATTTTACCTATATACATGCCATATGTATACGTTATCATTGTATTACTACCATCATAATACCATTCATACACTATTTACATTTAGTTTATACACATGCATGTAATAGTATAATACTAGTACTTACGTAAATAGTTACATACGTACATACACACATGAATTATTTACATGCAATACAATAATGCAATAAAATTCGAGGGCCTTACAGTCCTCGTCAGCGGAAAGCTCATATGGACCCTTGCTCACAATTTTCCACAGCTCATAGTCTTGAGCTCTCAGAACACCTGCATACGATTTTTTCCAATAGTGTAGTCAGTGCCATCAAGAAGGGAGGCCTAGACACTGAGTGTCCTTCATCCTAAATCCCTTGTTAGTTTTCCATGAGACCGAATTTCCTCCTGATCATGAGATCAAGCTATCAAAACAGTAAATCGGAGAAACCTCGCTCTGATACCAATTGAAGGCCGCGGAATTATCTAAAACAAGTAATCTAGATGGGGGGTTGAATAGATTACTACCAATTAAAAAAACTATGACCTCCTTGTGATCCCACTGACTTATCGAAATCATAAACAGATATGTATTGAATTCGAACTATGGTGTGTGTGCAAGTTGTGATTAGGAACTTAGCATCTATCTAACATGTGAACAATCACTCGTGCCTACCAAACATCTATCATAGAAACGTGTAAAATACAAGACACGAAGATTTAAGGTGGTTCAGTACACAACTTGTGTATCCTACATCCACCGTCCACACACACACACACTGAAAGACTGCTTCAACCAAGTTGAATCAACAACACACACACACACGTTGTCTGATGCAAACACACAATCAGAACAACCCACCACACACGTGGATCAAGCACAAGGGACGCTTGAACCACTACCACACACACATAATACTGAAAAGTGGAAGGAAAGGAAGAGTTCTGAGTTGAGAAATCAAATCCAGATGAGAACTCTTCGTGGTGGTCATCCAGAAGAACCTCCAAGCTTCGTATGGATGATGATCAGATGATGGAGAAGCTTGAATCGTGGACGGACCGACTTCAACTCTGCTCGTGAGATGATCTTCCTTGAATAGGACGGAGAGTTGAACCAGAGCAGCAGAGAGAACTTTTCTTCTGACCTTTGGTTAGGTTTTGGTATGGTGGCTTCTTGCTGCAAAAATACCTTCATACGATCTATATATATATGGGTGTCCAAATATAGAGTGTCGTGCTACAAGGGAACAACACAATATAGATCATATCCGGACCATCCGTTGTGACTTAACCTTCGGCTGTCGACAGGCTCATCATAGCTGTCGGCAGGTACTGCTCAAATCTGGTTTCCAAAACCATGTTGTTGCTGGAAAACTGGGCCTGTCGACAGGCGATCCATGGCTATCGACAGGCAACCTTATCTGTCGACAGATGCACTACAGCTGTCGACAGCTACCTGTTTAATTGAGCTTCAATAGCTTGTTTGTTCCTGGATGGTCTATATTCGACACATGGCTTTGGGCCTGTCGACAGATGAATACTTGGTGTATCTATCCAGACTTTGCACTTGTATTTGGTTGCTTCTCTTTAGTGTTCATTCACACCTACATAAAAACATTTTAAGTAAGATATAATGAATGCATGGATGATCATAAAAACATTTTCACTTTATCATTTCTTTCATGTCTTTGTCCATTGTTATCATGTTTTCAACATCAAGACAACATCAATTATGTCACACATCATCAAAAACATTAGCACAAGACATCATACACATTTTAACTCAACATATCATACACATTTTAACTCAACAGATGACACTTTATCTTACCGTCAACACGGGTATGACTGCATGCATGATTTGGTCATACATAGTATGACATGCACACCCCTTCGAATGTGGGTGGATAAAACCCCTCTGCTTGAGGGAGAGGGATTCAAAAAAGCTCTATGGGATAAGAGTTTTTGGAGCCTTCTAACCTCTCTCCTCCTTCTCCTCTCCTCCCTTGGCCTCTCTAGAAAAAGAGTGAGGAGTGCAAGAGGGTGGGACTCTCTTCCATCCTCT
This sequence comes from Colocasia esculenta, assembly GCA_014218235.1. Taxonomy (NCBI): domain Eukaryota; kingdom Viridiplantae; phylum Streptophyta; class Magnoliopsida; order Alismatales; family Araceae; genus Colocasia; species Colocasia esculenta. The sequence continues at coordinate 144,338,553 of CM024757.1, forward strand.
TACTGGTGGTGCTCCTACTACTGCTGCTTCACCTTGGAGGTGCACAAGGAGTGCCTCAATGTGGTGGAGGGTCGCCCCGAAGAGGAGCTATCGTTTTCAGTCACCACCGTGTGAATACTACTAGAGAGGAGTTCACGAGAGCTTCTTCCTTTTGACGGGTTAGGTTTTGGACGTTAGGGGATTTATGAACTCTCCTAGGTGAGAATGCCTTACCCTTGAATGAATTGCATGAGATTTATGCACCTAGACATCATCCTGGTCCTATATGTCTTGTGGAAAATATGTTTTTGTTTTCAACTTCATTCCGTGTACATTAGATGCTCTTGCACGTTTTCCTATAGCTAGCTGCTGAACTGGCGTTGCTTGGGGAGCTGCTTGCTACTGCTCGCCTGCTACCATCTATGGAAATTGCTGACCTCCTACAACCATCTGCTCATATTGCCACAGAACCTAAAACATGGATCTCTACATATGCTTGACCATCGACATCATCATCTCTGTAGGTGGTGGTGGCGGCTGGTACCACTACTACTAGTATGCTTCCTGAGACGGTGGAACACCCTATTGATCACCCTGTTGAGCTTGAGCAACTATCGGCTCCTACTGGATGCAGCTAGCTGGTTCAGTGCATCTTCTTGCTACTCCATCAACTCTCTGACCTACCTGTGCCTATGCGGAGCCATGTCTTGTATAGCACAACTACCACCACAGTTAGCGATAACAACTCAAGCAACTAGCAATGTATGTGTACTTTTCCGTAGGACTTCTTATCGTTATTTAGTTTTGCTACAAATCATAATAGACCCTTACTCTGATACCAACTATAACCTAGGAACCTGAAGAATCTGATTTCCGACACCACCACTAACAGATCCGAGGACCTAGAGAGGTTGAAAGATCAGTCCAACATGATATTTAAAGAAATAAATAATAACTATTATACTAGAATTGTACGTGCAAGTGAAAGTAAACAACAAGGTCAAGACGTTCCTCCCTGCAGCACCTTTGATTTTCAGGACGTCCTTTTGCCAGTGGGTCTTGAAGGTGCTGGATATGTTGGGAATCGGTTCTGTCACGCCCCGACGCGGAATATCGGAGCGCGAAGGCAGTTGCAAGTGAATGGGTATAGACCGAGTACTAGACATCAAACCATTGAACAAGAATAAATACTAAAACCATTTCATTCATTAATAATCTTTCAAATGTCTAGTTACAACCACTAATATCAGAGCCAACCTATCGGGCCCGATTACATTGGAATAAAACAAAAGACTGAACTTTCAAACCTAACTACTACAACACTAAACATAGTAATAGGACGCTAGGGTACTCAAGACATCACTCCAGGTCGTTCTCGTCCTCTTGAGTGTATGGTTCATCCTCGGTCTCACCTAAGAACACAACGACAAATAACGCAGGGTGAGCGATAACGCCCAGTAGGACTTAAATCTCAGGATCAAGCATGCTTTAAGTGATTTATGTCTTATAAAGCAGGATAACTAGAGAGGGTAACGAGAAACATATAGAAAGTACTGGTACACGATAACGAGGGACAATAGCACAATGCACGAGAGTATAGCACGACAAGTTTTGATATCGGATTGGCCGTATAACAAGATAATAAGTAAAGTTGCACAATAGTGCACAAGTCACGATAGCAAGTGTTGATCGATATTCTTTCAACCACGAGATTCAAGTAAACCAATAATTGACTGTTTGATTAATTGATTGCCATAGATCGAATCTTGCGTGTTCATGCATTAGGTGTATGCCATCACCCAGATCATTAGACCCCCGCGAGTTATAGCCTTTCAGGTGCTCCTCCCAAGGACCAGACCGGGCCCTTATAATGTTGCCTAGCATAGTCATGTTTTTATCGTAGACAATCAATTTAATGGCCAAATAGAGTACCAAGAAATAGATGAGAGTACTAGATGAATAGACGAGATAGTAGAGTGAACGTGAATAGATGAGTGAGTAGAATATAGATGAGGGCTAAGGGACAATGCACGTAACTCTCCGAGTAAACAGGCGATAGTAACAGTTGCACAACACGCGCACATGGTGTTGGCAGTCAGGTGGAACTCACGATCTTCCCGCTGGTCATGTTATGCACAAGTCCAAAGGTCCGACGTGATTCAAGGTAAGAGCGAACTTCTAATAGCCGTTTGGATCATATCGATCCCTAAAGGTGTAATGGGTGTTAGGGTACAACCGGCTCGTCGACCATGTGGGAATCCATGATCAGATGAGACTTACAGAGGCCTTGTGCAAGGGTTCACTAGTCCGGCGAAAGGAATATCCGACGGAGAGTTCACCACAAGCCAAGTAAAGTGTGTATAAAACAGGTACTCGACGTTCTAGAGGAATTCTAGAACAGTGGAGCGTCGATATCGGTATATAACCAACGCAAGATACGAATACAAGTCCTTTAAAAATAAGGCAATTAATATACTTTATTGCAATAAATTACCAGATACATTATGAGGTATTGTATGCCAGATTTCAGCCATATATGGATGGTTCATGTGTGTGCATGTGAGAGAGAAATCATAGATAGAAAAGAAGTCGTGAATATGTATTTTAAAGCATTCAATATAGCTCCATTTTAAAACAAGTGTTTTTACTATGTGTATGACTGTGAACGCGACGTAGGCCAGTAAGGATCGCGACAGGGTCAGGGCAGATCGCGACAGGGTCTTGTACGGGTCGCGACAGGGCTGTCTGCTCAGGCAGCCAGAACGCGACGGGGTCTCTTGTCGCATTCAGAATGCGACATGACGATGGTCACGACGGCTCTGAGAACGCGGCATGTCGAGCCGTCGCATTCTCAAGTATTTCACCTGAGTTCGAGCGGGAAACATGTTCTACATCGGATTGTATGCCAACTTGACTTGTTTGGACACAGGGTACTTTGAAAAATCATAACTAATTACATAGTCGATGAAAAATCACAAAACAAGTTGCAAATTAAAGTAGACATGTAAGGGTACTTCCAGTAAATTGGAATTAGAGAGAGAGCATGGTTCATATAGGGTTTGAACATGAGCAAGAACGAGTTATTCAGAACATGACACAGAGAGAAAGATCGATTAAATTCGATCAACATGCTCGATGAAATTTAGGGCTTTTAGGGGCAAACGATGCCTAACATGCATCAGTTCCTACAGTAAAAATCTCGTAGCATGGGGTTGAGTATACAAGGAGATCAAGAGTAGAGGGTTCGGGGTCATGTAAGTTGCAGAACATGAAAAATCAAGAACAAAAGATATGCTTGTTGGAAAATTACGAAACCAAAGGGCTTTTGCTCCTGATAGATGAGACATCCTACAGAAAAAGTTTCATGGTTTATGCTCGTGAGAATGCCTACCTTTGACTCGATTTGTCTTCTAGGGTTAAAATCTCCAAAAACGAGGAAGAAGCTCCAAGAACTCCTTCTCCACACGAGATCCTCTCCTCCTTGGCCTCTTCTCCACGTCCAACAACCTTTGGCAACGAGCTAGGGTCGGCCAAGAGGGTTTAAGAGGTGTATTTATATAAATACAAGTTCGTATTCCTACTACTACTCAAATTCCTCTTAATTACGAGATTTCCTAACTCCAACCTTACTTTCTTGCTTTCCAACCTCTATTTAGGTTAGGATGGGATCTAAATTCATGCTAGACTATATGGGATAGGTTTAGGAATTCAATTCCAACTCTTATTGCCTCTTTTAATGCTTAAAGAATCTTTTCTATTTAGGAGATATTAAGACTCCGAATTTAGGGTATTTTCTTTTTATTTCCTTTTCGTAAATTCATATTTTGACCCAATAAGTTCTAGAGGATCTATTAAGCAAAGCCCATTACTCTTTTCCATTTAATGGGTTTTATTAATACTCTTTTCATTGAATATCCCTTTAGCTGAATTTTTAATTTATTATTTAAATTTTTATTTTTCTCAAAAATTCATGTTGCTACAGGTTCACTTGGTTCAATGGGTGATAAGGAGTGTTTGGACCCGGCTAGATCACATCATGATGAATTCGTTTTGGGCTTCTTCTTTCCCAAGATTAAGGGTAAAACATAAAATCTCATATAAGAAAATATTTTTTAATTTTTTTTATATATAATGATCTACTTAGTACCCCTAAAAAATTAATTTATGAATTTTTTTACTTAAAATTCATGAATTTTGGCATCCTTGAAGAGACCTTGTAAATCATTTTTCTCAATTTCTCTTCCATGTAAGATTTTCATGAGTGAGACTACAGTCTCTGCTCTCATTTCTAGTGCTTCTTCTATACTATCAACTGTCATCTCTAAGGTGGCGACCAATGACTATTGACTGGTGACAACGGCCAATGATTGGTGTCGGATGCCGATGGTCGGCGCTCGACACCAGATGATTAGTGCTCGGCGGCCGTCACCCATTGCCTGACACACAGTGCTCAAGGCCGGTGCCGTCTGTCTAGTGCCCCGACAATCAATGCCAGGAGCCCTACAACTGACAACGCATGGCGTTCGACACCCAACGGCTAGTCATTGACGGCCGACGTTGGGCGGTCATCACTCAGAACATATATTTTTTATTTTTAATATTTTTTTCTGAAAAATATTATATTGAAAAACAAGCATCGAGAATTTTTTAAAAAAAATCATTTACGTGGGTACCAAACGAGCAATTATAATTTTTATTTTTCTGTAAATGTTTTCTTTGAAATACCTTTCATAGGAATATATTTTAAGGAGAATTAATAATTGGTCCCTAATAGGTGATTGATATTATTTTTAGTTCCTATCATATTTTTTTAATCTCATGGTCCTTGATTTTTTCTAAGATTTATTTTATGTCCTTGATTATTAATTTACAGAGTTACAGACTTACACAATCTTTTAAATAGTTAACTTCGCAAGTCCATAAATCTATAACTATGTACCTCTAAGTTTTAGGGACTTAAAAATAAGTCTAAAAAAAGCAGGGAATATGGCGTTAAAAAAAATCTGACAAGGACCGACAAATAATACCAGTCACCTGTTACGGATTAATTATTAATTCTATCTGTACTTTAGAGCCTTGCTTGTAAAATAAATTCATAAGAAAAAGGTTTTTCAAAGATTAACTTTTATAGAAAAATTAAAAATATAATTATCCATCTGGTACCCACGTAAATGTCTTTCCTGAAAAGATTTTCTGATGTTGTTTATCAGTAAAATATTTATTAAAAATAAATTTTTAAAAAATAAAAAAATATAAAAAATAAAAAAGTACATTTCGTATCTCGACAACCTGATTACTCGACATCAGTCACCCGATACTAGACATCGGGTGCACCGGGCGTCGGGCGCTAGCCTCTGGACATCGGGCACCAGGCGTTGGATGCACATGCGTCGGACGCCGAGCAGCAAACGCTAGATGTCGAGCATCGGTCGTCGGGCTCCAGACGTCCGACCGCTGAATGCCGGGCGCCGGACGTCAGGTGCCATGCGCCGAACGCCGGGCACCGGACGTCTTCTGCCGAATGTCGGGCATTGGCCGCTAGGCCGCAGGATGTCAGGCGTCGGACGGCGGCCGCTGGAAGGCGCTAGATGCCGAGCAACACCGGGCACCGACTATCGGTCGTTAGACGTAGGGCTCTAGCAGCCGACCGCGCCAGACGGTCGGACATCGGATGCCAGCTGTCGGACGCCGGGTTGACAGCCGCCGACCATGGAGTTTCAAGCATCGGACACTGAGAATTATAGTGGAGATTGTTCACACTCATAAAAATCCTATATGAAAAAGAAATCTAGAAAAATATTTTATGGAGTCTTATAAAGAATGTCAAAATCTATAATGTTAGGTAAAAGATTTTCTTAGATTAATTTTTCAGTGGCGCCAAATAGATTATGATATAAAATTTTTTTCGAAAATCTTTTCCTGACATAAATTTTTATATTGAAACAAACGGGCTCTAAAGGCTAAAGTGGAGCATCTTTCCAGGTTATGTTCGGACCATTGTCCTGTCCTTCGCTCCTTCTCACGATCTCTGCAGTCTGCACCTATCTCTTCTGCTCCTCCCCATTTCTGTTTTTCGCATACGGGGAGACTCAAATTTCATTCCGCCTGCTTTAGCTGCTTGGAAGGAGGCCCCGTGGCATCCAACCCGCTGTCTACTCGTCTTAGAGCTGAAATCAACCAAGAAGGCTCTGAGGCAGTGGAATAAGGAGATATTTGGTGATGCCTTTCACAATATTAAGGCGGCAGAAGATCGGGTTTTGATGGCCCAGGTTTTCAGAATGTTAAGGCGGCAGAAAAGGGCAAGTTAATATTTCTCTTTGTGATAATTATTTGACATATTAATTTTTTTATATCTGTGGATAATAAATTTATTTTTTTTTCATATCTAACATTACATGGGTAAATCTTTGGAAGATGTAATTGCTTCTGTTCTAGCAGATTTTGATCCGTCTAATTAACAGACAATGTGTGAGAAATAGAATAGTTCAACTGAATAGGTAATAATATAGATTTAGTATATATTCATTCTTCATGTTTATTTATTGGAAATATATTTGACATTTAAAATGTACGTTTTTGCATAACATTTCTAAATGAAATAAGACAAATCAGTCTCAACAACTATGCCATACAGGTAGGGCCGGAATAGTCATTATCAATTCCAGGACGAGTTTGTAAGTTTTTTGTTTGACTAGATTAGCTTTCATTTATTTGCTTCTCACTCCTTTTAAGACATGTGAATTGCATCATGTTCATGATCGTGATCCCAATCGTCTAGAGATTTTCAAAATGGGTAGATGCATGGAGCTTCCTGATGGCAGTGAGTAGTAGATAGATGACGAGAGTAGGAGTCCATACGTAAGTACATATTTTTAATTATGAATGAATGTCTATGTGAATAATTAATATCATTGATAAATAATTGTTATTGAATTTTTATGTTGCAGAGGATGACCCAGCTGACGACCCTTCCTTAGAGAGTGGGAGTGGGAGTGTCCCCATTACCCCTGAGGAGGCTTTTATTGTAGTTATGATGTACATGGATGCAATGGACAATCAAGAGGGGAGGGGTGAATTAGTATTAATCGTCCAATAAAAAATTCTTTTACACAGAATATATTATACTAAATTAATCAAACCTATTATGTGATATGCACAACGGAATAAAACAAGTATATAGACAAAATCAACTATCCTAATGTGTATAGAACGAAGGTAGAAAAGATAGATCAAACCATATATGCATGTAGGATTTATAGTGGTTTAGAAAACACACCCATGTGTGCGCCCACTACAGGAAAACCAGGTTTGCTTACGTCCAAACACCGTAGGTAGATAACCAAAAACCGTAAGCATAGTCTTTGCTTATGGTGTTACCCTACGGTTGGGTTTCGTCGGCAGAAGACCGACGGCAAAGGCCTAAGGCTACGGTGTTTTAAACTCCGTAAGTATGAAGCTATAGTGACGGTGTTGGTAGCCGTAAGTAACACCATAAGGAAATCTGTTTTTGGCTACGGCGATGTTAACCGTAGTCATATTTTTTGTAAGGATAGACTCAGTGACGCCGAATATCCCTACGGCATTTTGAACCGTAAGCATGTCTCTACGGCCACGTACACCATAAGCAAATATATTTCCCTACGGCCATATACACCATAAGCAATTTTTTTCAGCAAAAAAAAAAATAGTAATATATTTAAATGGATCCACATTCACCTACATTTAGAGATCTACATTCACAAACAATTGGATTGACACATACACATCCACATTTAAATCCACACATTCACATTTGGATCAACACATACATCCACATTTAGTTCCACACATACACATCCACATTTAGATCCACATATATTCACACCCACTCATTCACAATGCACAACACATTAATAATATAAAAAACATTGTCGTTTAACAAACAATAATGTTAATAAAAGATTACATCAAACTCCGTTGTTCACATTCACATACTGTTCAGAAGAGGAAGTTAATTGTTAGTAAGATAAGAGTTGCCAAATGGCTGTGAGGATGATCATAACAGATAGGAGACCATGTGTGATATTGTTCTGCCTATTCACATTTCTGATCTCTTTTGCTATCTCATCAGCTCCCAAGTCCCCAATACCCTCTGTCTTCTGATCCACTCCTACAGCTGGGAAAGATGAAGTACTAGATGAATCCTTGAGAGAGTCCAACTGTTTGTTACAGAAATAGAACAAGATTCTAAGATAAGTGTTCAATTTAAAGAAGCTAATTAAGAAAGCAACTTTGGGCCACAGAATATCAGAATGGATGGCATGATGAAATTCAGATCTAAGTAGTCATAGAAATTAAAAATTGTTTCATGAATGCATGAATGCAGAGTCGCTGATTGGTTAAAAAAAAGAGAGAGCAAACAATGGAAGAAAAGAGGAAAAAATATCAGCACACAAAATGAACTCTGCTGTCTCAGTTGTAGGTAACACTTAACTTTGACGTGGTTTTGGTGAATTTTTATATTGTTCACTACTTCATTGCAGATAAATTAGCTATTAATTTGTCATCTAAAAGGATCCATGGGAAATTTTGATTTCCATCATGAAAAACTCAAAAAAACAATTAATCAATTAATTGAGGATTTGATGACAAAATCATTGCATTTAACCAAGACATAGCACATTGAAACACATTTGCTATAAGTGAAACATGGAGATACAAGAGACTTACAGTTCACACAGATTTGTAAGGTTTCCCAGGGATGAAGGAAGATTTCCTCTAAACTTATTGTCTTGCAAATGCCTTAAGTTATGCGTGTCATCATAACTCACATTTCGTTTAGTGCAGTTAATTTAGCAATATAATGTGATAGATTTCCAGAGAGACCCATATTTGACAAATCCCTGCCAGAATAGAAACATCATCAATTCTATAATACAGAGTAAGAACATAAAAAATTTAAAATATTACAATGATTTTGAAACAACTCACAGCTTCACACCACGAACTCGGGGCCCTGGCCTTGTGGAGCACTAACCACCCAAGACTATAGATGTGTGGAAGGGCATCTGAGCCCCCCATGATCTTATCTTCTGTGTTCGCTTTGCTCCACAAAAGATCAGCTGGTTTTTTAGCTTGGAGGAACCAGGTTCTTTTAGTTCTGGTTATGGTGCTAGTACAAGAACCAGTTGGTTCCTGCTATATCCTCCTTCGAAGTGGGACTAATTCCAAAAATGTCAGAGGGACTAGTTCTGGTTATGGTGCTAGATAGATAATGTAAGAGGCACTTTTGGTTCCTACATCTTAATAGTAAACTGTCTCAAAAATGGAGATAATTGCAAAGCTCAAATATGGAAAAGCTCCGAAGCTCCCATCTTCATAAACTTCTCACATGAATCCCTAAAAGCAAAGGCCAAGAAGCACATACTTTATTGCTACATCATTAATTTAGAGACTCAACATTTCAAAAATCAGTCTTCATTACTAATCTGCTCCTTTAGAAGCATAAAGATGGTTACAATATTATGGAATATGGAAGAGATAACACAAACTGAAAAATGTGCAGATGGAATCAGCAAACAAGTACAAGCATACAACTTCAGAACTTCAAAAGTAAGTGGAGTTCCCACGCCTTGATTTCTGGTTTCACCTCCAGAAATTTCTGAACTTGAGAACTTCAAAATTCTGAACAGAGTTCAGAACTCTAAGTCTGTTCAGAATTCTGAACTTCAGAAATTTTGAACATAGAATTCTGAGCAGGGACAGACAACTGGAGATTTGTGTGTATAGCTTCTCCAATGTGCTGGCAGGGACAGACAACTTCTCTGATGATAAGAAGCTTGGACAGGGTGGGTTTGGGGCAGTTTACAAAGTGAAATCTACTGATGCGCTGTTTTTTTTTGCAGACTTTGGCAGGTGGGTTTCCATTACAAAGTGAAATCTACTGATGCGCTGTTTTTTTTTTTTTTTTTTTGTTAACCTGAATTGATTTGGGTAGCCTTGAAGAAGACAAGAAGACAATTCTTTAAAATAAAAGTCAGTTTAAAAGAACACAAAACAAAGCTGTAAATCACCTTCAATGCCGGCTCCGAGACTTTAACTACATTTTGATGACAAATCTAGAGGTATACTCCCAAAAGTCTACATTCATAAATTGTAATGTCATAGTTATATGTGAAGCTTGCTTAACATGTTTGTACCAGACCTCATAGTCTACTTCTAACCAGTCAAGGTGGTTAGCCAGGCCAGTCAAGGTGGTTTGCTTAACATGATTGTTATGGTATAGATAAGTTTAGTGGCTAAAATAAAATCACTAGAGCATTAGTGTAAGGAACATCAGGAGTCCAAAATGTGCACATGCATTATGAATAGACCACTAAAGTGGTCGAGACTTGCCGAAAGAAATAGGCACTTACAGCAACAGTAATAACTCCTTCCTTGCCCACTTTTTCCATGGCCTTAGCAATGAGCTCGCCAATCTTTCTTTCTCCATTTGTTGATATTGTACCAACCTTTTGAAAAGAAGTAAAAAAGTTAGAAAATAAATGCACACTTTACAGATTGAAATCAGATATTTATGAAAATCTCAAACACATAGCACTTGGGAGAATTCTTAGGAAATCTGTATAAATCTGAAGCTCTGCTGACTGCAACAAGAAATCACCTTGAGCAAAAAAGGGGCGGCTTCAAGAAATACTAGAATGAAATGAAAATCACAGAGTATAGAGAGGGTCACAAGTATGACAGAGTATAGAGAGGTACCGCATCTTCTGAGATGCTGCCACCTTCAATTTGGTTCCCTTTAGCATCAATGCTTTTGTCATTCTTAAGTTCTACCGATTTGCTATACCTGAAAAAAGGGTTAATAACTTAAAAAGATATTCGCAAGAATATCTGAAAACATAAAAAGGCCACACTGATATACGTAAATGAAAAGCAAGTATGATCACCAGGACTAACTGACTTGGTACACATGAGCTTCAGTTTTCTGACGGCAGAAACCAGATTTTCAACCAATCTAAATAATGGAATAGATAATTACACCATTCAAGGAAAGACCAAAATAATACTTGCTTTGAATCCAAAAGGAAAGGATTCATGACAGGCTACTAAGGTTTAAAAAAAAAGAGAAGAAAATTGGACAATCATAAATCCAGTTGTTGAGGCAAGGCATACCCGTAGCTTAGACAGATTGTACTTCACCGTTCTTATGAGTATGATAACCATCAACGAGCCAAGAGAAGTGTTATGAAGAAGACGTTCTTGATACCATGGAACATTTGGCAATATCTACAAAATGAAATCCATAAGGTTACTTGTAGAGAAGATGGAAACTTTGGAATCATTCGATTATATTCTTACCAGCTTATGAATGCTGGTGTTGAATGATGAATCTTGACTTAGTATGAGAAGAATAATCAGCAACATGTAAATTTGATTGGATGTTCACCTTGGAGCATTATACAGTGTTTCCAAAATCGGCATCAACTGGTGATCACATTACCATATAATTAATACAACTTAGCCATGTCAGCAGTTCACAAAGTTAGCTAAGGGGCAACGAGACATGTAGAAGAAACAGATGAAAAATCAGCATAGAGAGAATTAGAGGAACACAGAAAAAAGACCATGAACTTCAGTTAAATACACCCAATCGAATATATTATCAATTTTAGCAAGCAAAACAAGGAACATAGTAAAGAAGAAATGATGAATCACATGAACAACACATATAACGAAAACAATTGTCAATTTCCAGATATCTAAAAGATGTCAAATTTGAATTTCATCCTGGCAAATAACTGACCACCTATAAAAGAAATATGTAGTCAGATGACACCTACCAATGTATCAAGATCTGTTCGTACCAAAACATATTCCAAGAAGTCCGAGTTCCCATGCACCAGAGAGTAAAGCAATAGGACAGAACTCTCATCAGACAAGCACCTGAAGAATCAAATCACACAGGATCAAAAATATAAGTTGAGAGTATGAGAAGAAAAGGAAAATTTATCGATTGTGTGGATTAAACAACACAAACAGAAATTGTTAAACTGAGTCATGAAAAAGCAATAAAACTTGTCAGAGACACGGTTATCAATTTGTCAAATGGAAAATATTCAGTTTAATAGAACTTCACATTTAGTTCCCTTCGATTCCAAATTATTGAGGACCAAAAACATGGTCATATCTGTGTTTGTGTCGATGTACATAGGTAGACAAGTAGATAATTAAATGATTACAATCTAGTATTCGGTTGCCCTTCCCCTGCGAGAACACGTTGGTGTGCAGTGTGCAGGGGTAGGTTTCCCAAGAACTCGAAGTCGATCTTGTCGTGGGTCGGCCCCTGGGACGACAACTATTGCAGAGATCCCAAACGCGCCGAATCAGATGCCAATATAGGTAAAATATGTACGCCGACGTCGCCGAGATAGAAAAATCAAGGGACCCGAAAAGAGCTATCTCGGGAGCATAGAATGCAGAAACGTAGACTCACATAGTAGGCGGTGACGATGCCCACGGAGTTGCCGGGGATGAGCTTTATCTGCATGTCGATCTTCCCAAAGAGGTACTCGTTCTTGGACTGGAAGCTGGAGCCGGAGGCCTTGTCGAGGGACAGGGTGAGCAGCTGGCCGTTGTTGAGGACCTTGCCTCTGCCATCGCCCCAGGGACAGGGTGAGCAGCTGGCCGTTGTATAGGACACTGCCGGCACAGGGGGAGCAAGGCGGGACACCGCCGGTGCCGGGGAAGTGCTTGGCGCCGTTCCTGACGAAGACGTATGACCTGGTGGATAGGTCGGGCTCCGAGCACATCGCGCCGTGGAACGAGGAGGGGATGACATTTGTGGTGTGGCTGCCCAACGATGGGGGGGGGGGGGGGGTGGAGATCGCCGGCGGCGTAGGTGAGGGGAAGGGAGGGGGGAGATCACGGGCAGCGCGGGGGGTGGTGTGGTCTCGGGGTGCCCTAGAATGGGGGAAGGTTTGACAGATGTTTCAATCTAGAGAGAGTTTGCCGCGATCTGAAAAGGTTTGGAGGGTGTTTTGAATTTTTTTTTATAAGAAAAAATTTTGGATGACGTTTATACCTACTATTAACTTACTGTAACACACTCCGTAAGCATATAATTTTGTTATATGCTTACAGTATTACGCCATAGGGATAGGTATATCTTGAAAGTTCAAGAACAAAACTTATCTGATATCCTTACGACATGTACAGTTCGTAAGTATAGATATGTCTATCCATACGAATAGCTTACGAATGTATTAAACCGTAAGCAACTTTTGTAGGCAGAGCTAAGATTTTTTGTAGTGGCCTACGTCCACTACCCCACACCCCTGTGAGGACTTCTACTAGCTTGTTTCCTGGTACAAGCGTACCCCCCCACACACATGCACACACGGTTGCTTACGGGGACAACACAAGTCCCACCTAGTTTTCCGAGGATGAGACAACCCAGTGTGTATGTGCGCATGTACTACACACTCATAAAAAATGATGTGCTCACAGCCGAGCACACGCACACATAGATATGTTCAGGGTTTAATAAAGAATAGATAAAAGAATGTGAATAGGAGGATAACAATCAAAACAGTAAGGTGTAGAGTTCTCCTGTCACAAAAAGATTCGACCTTTGTATCCGTCTTTGCTCGACGATACACATAGTAAAACTGGTCGATGTAGAAAGCTTCAGAACATAGCCTTGCAAGCAGCAGCACATAGTCCATGACTTTTTGATGAAAACAACATTTTAGGTATGTCTGGAAGGCTTCTGGATGATGAAGACTCGTTCTTCAAGCTTCTACAGGTTCAGAGCATCTATTGGCTCTTCCTAGGGCTTCATAATCCTCCTCTAAACTCTAGGGTATGAAGCAACCTTCTTGGAGGCGTGTTCTCTTCTTCAAAAACATGGAAACATGTTGTATTTATAATCCCAAAGAGTCCCTGTATGTTTGGAAAGAGTTGGATCTTCATAGAACTATGTTTAGGAATGTCCATATGGAGAAACACCGGAATCGGTCGTTCGAATTCATCGGATTGGTCGTTCGATTTCAACTTTTTGCTTTGACTGGGCTTCAACTGATGAATCGGCTATATGCTCAGTTGACTATTTCTTTAAGTTGGTCCTCTGACTTTTCGACTGTCCCACTGCCAAACTATCACGCCCCAATATTTAGCAGCGGAATAAATACCGGGATGCGTGAACGATACAAATAGACGTATCACAATTGAGTAGCGCAGAGTCACAATTAAACATAACAACACATTTGAGACCACAATATTGTCATCAAAAGTACTCTTTATTCCATTTCAATCCACTAATTATAGCCTTACATAAGAAGAACCAACTAAAGGGTCCATTATTCAAATATAAACTTCATGAAAATGTATCCTATTACATAAACTACTCAAACATCTATTCCTAATACTTCATCTCCTCATATGACGCGTGCTCATCACTCTTGCCCTGTCCCATCGGAATCCATGAGATCCTCATCACTACTTGAAAAGGACAGGATGATAGGGTGAGCGAACTAGCTCAGTAGGATTTATATCTCAATGTGCGGGCACTAATATACATGATTAACATTTTAAATGGGCAGGATATGAACATGAACATGGTGACAATGTTTGCTTTTCTAACAAGCCAAATAGCTGAATAGAACGAATATCATATCAAATCAAATATCGAATTTCATATACGATGGACAGGTAATTCAAGAATAGTATCAAAAGGAATTGGCCATATTTACACAGATATCACATATTCACGTGATCATACGTATCTTATCAGACTTATCAAACAAAGGCACATTCACACAAATCCTACACACATGTCAGTGCCATGCCAAGCACCACAAGTCCATACTCCCGCGGTTATAAGTATGTTGGGGCGCTCCTCTCTAGGACCAGACATGGCCCTTATTGCACAGGCATTAGTCAAATGAACCGAAGTCCCACGTTGTGCCGATCAAACATATACATATTATAGCCACGAAATTTCAATAACAAGCTTATTGTAATAAGGACATGATCATTCATAGAATCAAGGTAAGACAATAGCTCAAGAGATCAATTGGACAGCATAACGACGTATCTTATGTTTCATAATTCATTAATGTCTTAACAAGATGATGACTAATGACAGATCGTACACGGTACAAGTGCTCTCTATCTCCAGAGTACTTCATGGTACAACTAGCTCGGTCTCTATGAGGGAATCTATAGAGTACGGAGACTTACAGAGGTCTTAGGGAAAAGATCGCTAGTCTGCCAATACGGAATGACCGGCAGAGAGCTCCTAATTCCACAAGAGGGGTGTGCCTAATCGTGCAAATGTGTAAGTGACGTGTCACAGATCTTTCCTAAACATGTATGCAATTGATGAATAAATAATGGAACATCGGAAAGCAATTAAATAAGGAACAAAACCCACATGCAAATCATGATAGAACACTTAACTAACAAGTCCATTCTAACATGTATTCATCACAGATTCATAACACATACTTATTATGACAATTTCATCTCAAGCTAAATCACAAGAAGGTAATCAAATGATCATAAGATCAATCACATATACACATTAGAATCATATTCATGTCATTACCATTTTCATATGGGTTGATTACTTTTAGGCCGATGCAAACTAAGTGACATGCTTACAAACTAAGAGATTAAATATGCTGACTGACTAGCCAAAACGTAAAGTCTCGGGTCGGTCTTTGAATCGCGCCCTACACAGTAGACGCTATTCATAACACGTTGTACAGTTAAACAAGGCTAACTATGAAGAATGTAAATCATGACGGATTACCTGGTCGCCTTTTACCTTGAATCGCGACGGGATACCCCGTCGCATTCATGAAAAGCATTAAAATACTAATATAAAAATTGGCAAAAAACTTTGAGCGGGAAAACATGTCAAATTACGCGGGGGTACCCGTTGCATTTCAGACAAGCGCTGAAGTCCACGCAACGCGAAGTCCCATGTGGACCGTTGACTAGTCAGATAGTGAATCCCGTCAGACCTCATAGTTGCATTTTACCGAATCGTGACGACCAAGGCCAACGCGATACCAGGCATTGGAATCGCGTCGTCTGGTCTGGTCGCGATTCAAACTTCAAAACCGAAAACGCAGGAACGACAGTGATCTTCTTACGACACTTATATCTCTCTATCTACTGACATTTAGAAAAACCTTCAACATGAAACATGACGAGGACAACTAGTAGGACTTTCATGTTGTGGGTTGGATCTAATTTGTTCTCGAATCACTTGCAACACACTAAGCATGCAAAAAGCCCTAAACATGCGCGACTTAGGGAAAACACTTATAACTCGACAAATACACAATGAAAATTGGGCAAATCAAGTGCATATGAAAGTAGACATGTAGCACTACAAGATGCTATAGGTTTCGTTTAGTCTTGGCTCGAGATTACCTACCTTTAGATGGCTGTAAGAGACACAATAACCCAGGTCAATGCAGAGCGAGGTTGAGGAAGAACTCGGTTTTCCCCAGCCGTTCTCCACTCCTCCTGCGCCCTACCTTGCTCCTCACGACCCCAACTCAATACCAAACCTTCCCTAAGAGTCTCTTCACGATTATATATACATCTAGGGTTTAGTTTCATGTCCTAATGGTGTTAGGAAAGGGGGCTACGAAATCTGCATTGCACCTTCCAAAAATTGGGATTTCTCCTCCCAAATCAAGTAGCTACACCATAAGAAAGTGCTAAGCATGGTTGGCCACGATTTGGCTTGCTATGCTTGGCTAATGGCACTATTTTAAACCCTAATTTGCCCCTCCCAATTACCCCTTAATTACAATTACGAATTTTGGGGTATTTTCTTGCTCCAATTTATTCTTGGGCCAAAAAGTGATCCATTGGCCCAATTTTGTTAATAGGTCATCAATACATGATGTTGGAAGTCTCTCCAAGATGTTTATTTAATTTATGGTCGCATTATATTTCGAGTTAACGGTTTCCGACTTAGTTTCCTAATTTGAGTAATTCGTCACATTGTGACGTACACAAGGCCAATCAAATTTTTTGTTGAAAGAATTTCTTCGTGGAATGCTTAGGGATAATATTTGGGGTTGATTTATAATTTTTACGGAATTTTTCGATGTGTTCTCTCACATACGATAGTGGTACGTAAGTTCTATCATTCCGATAATAAGGAAGTTATTTATTTACAATTTTAAATCACTGACTTTTCTGGGGTGCTACCCCATTCCGATAATGGGCTATCAATCCATGTTGTTTAAAGTCCACCCATCATTTTTTAATTTAGTTTATGATCTCATTTTATACACATGATAATGGATTTTCCAACTCATTTCCTAATTACGATAATAATTCACAATAACTCTTAAATATACCCCAAAATGACTTTTATTGACCCAAATTTCTTGATGGATCCTTAGAGGATATTATTTGAAGTCCATCCATGCTTTTTATTTAATTTTCTGACTCATCTAAGTATGTGTGATAATGATTTCCCAACTTACTCCCTGATTACGATACTCAGTCGCAAAACGCCTTAAACATGGACCATTCGATTTTCCTTTGCATGAATTTCTCTGTGGGTCATTAGGGAGTATTATTTAGAGTTGAACTATGATTTTTATGAAATTTTATAATGGGTTTTTGTATGTACGATAATGGTACGTACGTTTTTGCTATTTCACTAATATTGAATTTATCGTTTTCAATTTATTTCTAATTTTCTAATTACTAAATTTCCGGGGTGTTACACAAACCTTCTAGCTTGGTCGATCGACCGAACATACCAAATCGGTCGTTCGACTTCCTCTTGGTCATCAATCAATTGTCCATCGATTTCCCTTGCTTCACAATCGATTGGGCATTGATTGGATTGTCCTTCAATCAATTGGCCTTTCATTATCGGTTGATCGATTTCCACATTTCAGTCGTCTAATCTCCTGATCTATCTTTTTGATAATCAGTCGATTGATGTCACAGGTCGGTCGTCCGACTGTCAGTTCTGCAAACTTTCTTCCTATCTTGTCTTTATGTTTTTCCAAGTCTTGGGCTTTGTATTGACCACTTCAAATATGATTTTGGACAAAAATACTACACACTTAACACATAGTTAGACCCTCAAATTAAATAAACATAAATCAAATGTTTGGTTATGAAACTGAATTATATTCAGTGTTTTGTGATTTTCTAAACATGAGTTAATCTTAGTATTTTGTGATCATCAAAATCTACAGAGTAGAACAATCTCCCCTTCTTTTATGATGACAAAACACCTGTAAAACACTTGTAAAATTTTCATACAAAACACAACATAGGTGTAAATACCTTTTATTTTTTCTTTTTGTTCTTGTCTTTTATTTTTGACTGGCATGCATTCATGCATAAACATTTACTCCCCGTCACAAAAATACTTATGACTCTAACTCTCCCCTTTTTATTTGGACACAAATGACACAAACTCTCTCCTCCAAAACTAAAATGTAAAATCTACCTAGCTATCTCTCAAGATATTCTCTCCTCCTTTTTGGCAACATCAAAAGTTGATGGTATTAGGGATAAGAAATTCATCTAACATAAGTATAGAGTACATGAAAGTGTCACTGTGGGAACTAATGATGGGAGTGGATGCTCTAAAAGATAGCTATTAAATAATCCATGTGTTTAATCAAGTTCTCAACATACATTCAAAATTAAATACCATTTAAAGTAAAGTGTGAGATATGATTAAGAGACATCACACATGATGATAAGCAGAAGTCTAATTAACACTAATGGATACTCTCAATCTTACCCATGCATAATAGACCCTCGATTTTTAGTAGCTACCACTCTGCCCTCCTTTTTTTATTCTGAAACAAATGATGTGATTTAGTTTTTTGTTTCTTTCTTTTCTTTCATTTTAATGAAAGTATTGCCTTTTTACGTGAAGCTTATCACTTGTTCAGTGGAAAGATTCGATTATTAAGCTCAGTTCCTCTTTCAATTTGAGATAGATAGCTTTTTCCTCACGAGTTACTACAAGTTAGGTGGATTTTAAGCATCATAAGAGTATTAATAAAAATTTCCACTGACCATCAAGATGATATCTGATAATCATACTCATGTGCATTAGTGTGTTGGCTTCAATTTCAAATGTATTTTGAGAAATAAGTTAAATACAGAGCTATTTGATTTCCCCTTAATGTATGCACACACCAAATGCAGAAATCTCCCTCTTTCTGGTCGAATTAATGCACACTAAGTCTCAAGCCAATGTAATAAAATATCAAGGGAGTATAGGTCATAGAAAGAGTCAAGGAATGTGTTTTACATATAGTTTACATGCAAGCATACAAGGGATAGACATGCAAAGGACACTAGATTCTAAGACTCTTTTTGTTTTTTGTTTTTTTTTTTTTTTTCCTGATAGAAAGAAAACAAAAAAACATAGCCTATAAAACAAAATCTAAGAGAAACAATACAGCATACAAGAGTATTCATATGTTACCTTGAAAGTCTAAAATAGAAGAACATAATTTTCACAAAATAGTGTAGGTGCCTTGAGATTCACATTGATACCAATTGATGCCCGAACTCTTAAGTTCACAAGACACCTGCAACCACAGATCTCAGGTGGATTTCTTGTTGGCCCACGGATGGCAGCATGGATAAACCTAGAGGGGGGGGTGAATAAGTAATCTGAAAAACAGAAACATAAATCACCACTTGAAAAACTTTGGTTAGTCTAAATAAGTGTGTGCAAGGAAATTAAAGGTACGGAAGCAAGCACACAAGGAACACAGAGATTTATCCTAGTTCGGCTCTTTCAAATGGAAGTCCTACATACAATCCCCAAGAAAATCTTGGGATTTCACTAACCAGGGTATAATCCCCCAAGGATATACAAACACCCAGCTGCCCGCTGGTCCTCTTCCTTTCCGACTAGTAAAGAAACTCACTTCTGTTACAGGTCAAGAAGCCACCCTCCTAGAACAAACCCCAGTGCGGTTTTGCTAGATTTAAACCCCCTAGCTAGGTTCTGCTGACACCAACCCAGCTAGGTTCTTCCCTTAACCCAAGGGGAACACTGTGTACAGTTCCACAGCCGGACAGACACCAGCACTTTGGCTGGTCTTCTCTTCACCCTAGAAGAGGAACATTGTATACAATCCTACAACTGGACACAAGTTTTTCTTAGAAAAGAAAGAACAGACTGAGAGCTATGCAAGATGAATACTAAGGAACTCAAACTCTCAGCTCACATTTCTTTGGTACCTAAATAGTTTTGGGTCCAACATTGTTAGTTCTGGAAGGTAACAAATCCTTCCTTATCCACACCAAGTTCATTTTCTAATGTTTCTTTTTAAGGAACAATTGTAGTTCATATGACCATGCCTACCACAGAAGTAACATGTGACATTAGGATTGTGTTCTGTGGGTTGTGGTTTATGAAGAACATGATGATTAACATGCTAAAGTTTATTTAACTATTCATCCTTCTTAGCCTTCACAGAATGTTTACCATTTACTAGTTGTTTGGATTGCACAGAGTTCTTAACTTTCTCAATCTTCTTAGCATGAACTAATTTTTTAACATGAGCAGTTTTCTTTACATGTGACTGTGTTGTTCTAGGAGCATTAGAAGCATAAACAAAGGATGTTTTCATTTTAGACTCAATAGATTTGTTCTCCTTGTTTCTAGGGGAATAGCCTAAACAATGTCTATTAGTGTTCACCTTAACACTAAGGACTTCATCAAGCTTTTGCTTTTTCTTCGTAGTCTAGAAATAGTTGATTTTAGATCATCTATTGTTTCTTGACATAATTTTCAGAATTTTTAACATTCTCTTTAAGCACATGCACTTGGTTTTCCAATTTTTCCTTCTTAGATTTCAAAGATGTGTTTTCCTTTTCAAGCTTGCAAATTTTTTCTAAAAGACCATTTTCATTTGCCATGCATTGCATTTCTTCTTCATACAATGAAATTTTACTTTACATAATTTCATTTTGATCTTGAAGAACATTGCATTGAACATTCAACAAGTCATATGATTCACATGGATATTCATTATGTAAAATATCATTAATTATTAACTCCAGTCCCTTATTTTCCTTTTTTAATTTTTTGTATTTCTCATACAAGACTGAATACATTTTCTCAATCTCCTCAAGAGTAAATGATTCTTAGTCGGAGTTTAACATAGGAGATTCATCCTCAATAGCCATGAGATGCACTCCTCCTTCTTGGGTTCTTCAGCCTCGGAGGATGACTAGTCAAAATCGCTCTAGGTGGTGACCATGGCTTTGAGCTTCTTTACCTTCTCTTTGTTCTGCTTTCTCAAAAATACTGGGCATTCTGATCTCATGTGCCCAATTCCTTGGCATACATAGCAGATTAATTCTGATTTCCCACTAGAGACTTCTTGCTTGTTCTTGCCCTTGGAGTCCATAGGAAGCTTTGCATACTATGGTCTTTTCTTTCTCAGAAATTTTTTGAAACTTTGTGCAATATTGGCCACTTCCTCCTCATCTTCACTTCAAAAGTTTTCTTCAGAAAGATATGCCTTTGATTTCTTGGCCTCCTCTTGCTTCATATTGATCTCATATGTCATGAGACTCCCAATCAACTCCTCCACAGTGAGGGTTGACAAGTTCTTGGAGTCTTCAATGACTGTGGCCTTGGTGTGCCACGCCAGTGGGAGGGACTTGAGAACTTTATGAACTATCTCCGTGTTCGTGTAGTTGTTCTTGAGTGCCTTCAATCCATTGGTGATGTTAGAGATCCATGCAAACATTTCAGAGATTGTTTCCACCACGCTCATCTGGAACATCTAGTATTCATGGACCAAGATGTTGGCTTTGGTCTCCTTGACCTCTGAAGTGCCTTCATAGATCAACTTGAGCTTATCTCACATCTCCTTTGTTGATCTGCACATAGAGACATGGGAATATTCATCAGGGTGTATTGCACATTGCATTATATTCATGGCACTGAAATTAAGCATGATTTTTTTAATATGATCCTCTATCCACTTTCCCTTATCCTCTCGTAGTGTATATGGACCAGTATTCATAACTTTTTAGATCGCATAATCTTGAGCCTTGAGAAAGACGTGCATACGGTTTTTCCAATAGGAGTAATTACTGCCATCAAAGAATGATAGACGTTGGATAGAGAAACCTTCAGGCATGAATCCCTTAGTGGCCATCGCAAATAGGATCTCTTTTCAGATCAAGAGCTCTACTCTGATACCAATTGATGTACAAGGATGCAATGGACAACCAAGAGGGGAGGGGTGAATTGGTAATCGCCCAATAAAAAATTCTCTTACACAGAATAGATTAGACTAAATTAATCAAAGTTATTATGTGATATGCACAACAGAATAAAACAAGCATATAGACGAAAGCAACTATCTTAATGTATATAGAAAAGTGATAAAAAAGATGGATCAAACCACATATGCACGCAGGATTTATAATGGTTCAGCACGTAAACACCCCCCCCACACACACAGTTGTTTATGGGACAACACAAGCTCCACCTCATTTTCTGGGGATGAGACAACCCACACGACTAAAAACTAGTCTATAGAAGGTAGGGAAAAAAAGGCAGAAATCAATTGTGACTTTTATTTCGATGTTTAAAGGATAAAATAAAAATCTGTCATTTATTCATATTAAATCTTCTCTATTAAAGGCAAAATAAAATTGTGTCTTATAAAATTTAGTGAATAGAAGGCTAAGAGTGTGCCCTTCATTTACTAAATTTAGAAATAATATCTAACCCTTGCAAAATCAAATCCATGTGTTGCATACATGTACTTTTTGAGTGTCGATAATTTTCACATATTATATGTGTGTACTTTTTGGATTATTTTTTACGGACACCATCCCATTATCAATGGAAGTGCACTCATGAATTTATGGACTTAGTACTAGCCGTATTTCACCTATTTCACTTGTGGATTGAGATTTGGTTGTTTTTTTTGTTCTTGGGCCGACATGATCATGTAAGATATTAACTATTATAAAATTATCTAAATAGAAAAATCTAACATCCACAAAATAAAATTTACCTATTAGAACAAAAGTGTTAGTGGGTTATAATAGTTTTAAAAAATATTGACTTGTAAGTAAAACCGAATTATGGTGGGCTATACTATTTTTAAAAAGTATTGTTTTTTTATGCAAACTAATGGGTCAGCGACCAGGAAAGTGCACCTCATCCCAAAGGGACGAGATGTTCTCACTCCACCAGGCAATCAACCATTGGGCACAATTTTATTACTGAGAAAAAATAATAGAAGGAATGACACCCGACGCCAGGATTAAGCAACCTCCAGGGATAACAAAGTACACCCGATCACCCACAATGAAAGGAAAATGCAAAGCTCAAACAAAATCACATCCTCAAGCTGGGTAACCCAGCTTTATCCATAGATAAAGCCCCCCTCGCCTGAATAGGCAGATCAGAAGTAGAAAGAAATATCGAGTTCCTCTCATGCGCACAGGCATGTGAAGCCAAGGAATCCGCCACATGGTTGCCCTCACGAAATATATGAATGATCTGAGGCTTTAGAATTTGCAGCATGTTGCATATCCCATGCCACCAAGGGAAGATAGCCAAGTGAGGAACCCGTCCCATAGTAATCGCCCTGACCAAAGTAGCCGAATCCGAGAACACAATGGAGACATTGAGCTGTCGATCCAAAGCCAACCTAAGCCCATCATGAAGGGCTCTGGTCTCAGCCAAAAGACTACTCCCAGTGCCATAGAAGAATGCAAAACCACACACAAAGTCGCTCTTGATGTCCTTGAAGCAACCTCCAGCACCACAAATACCCGGATTGCCTTTACAAGCTCCATCAACATTAATACTATAATTATTGCAAGGAGGATTCCATTTGACAATTATAGGCGGCTTGACCATGATTACTGCAGTAATATTGAAGGCTTTTAGAGTGAGAGACTGACTGAAAGAAACAGGGCGATTAAACTTAAGAGAACCCATGACTTTACTAGCAGTCCGCAAAATCATATTCTTAATTCTGTCCAGCGACGAAACAGTCTCTTCCATACGAGCAACTCATCTGAATTTCCAAACCTCCCAAAGCATAACAATGGTAAGAAGCAAACCAGTGAACTGTGTCGCAGAATTAATATTAGAATTAGTAACGACACTCCAACACCGAACAATAACTCGATCAGAGAGATGAATCTTATTACTAAGAAGCGGAGCAATCCAACACAACAAGTCAACAACGATCTCACTTGAGATGAAAAGATGATCCAAAGATTCTTGTTTAGGAACCTTGCAACAGATACACTTGGACACCAAAGGAATCCCGAAATCCATAACTCTAGAATCAACGGACACCGCTCTATGGAGAAGCTTCCAAACAAACATGGTAGCACTGGGAGGAATGGCATGATGCCAAACTTTCATCCAGCTACTTCTGCAAACTCCCGGATTAGAAATAAGGTGATAAGCAGATTTAACAGAGAAGCTACCATTGGCATTGGCAGACCAAATAAAGGAATCTGGGCAATCAGGAAGAGAAGCTTGAACATGCTGGCGAGGCACACCCAACCAGTTCCAGACTATATGATTGTCATCTTGCACCATGGTTTAAACTGAAACATTAGGCCAGATATGGTCAATTGGAAGTCTGTTCTTAAACTCCTGCATCAAGGATTTATCACCAATCCAAACATCCTTAAAAAAGTCAACAGAGGACCCATCCCCCCCCATCCACCTGGAATTAGTGAGAACCAATTCTTTTTCATGGAAGAAGACTTTTTTGGAAACCTCAGAGGGAAAAGGGGTGCAAATTTCAAATAAATGTTGCTGCTTTAGAAACCGTTGAGTTGCATAACGAGACCAACACGAGTTACCATGAAGGATATTGCAAATTTGTTTCGCCTCCAAAGCTACATGCATAGTTTCCAAATTTCTAAAGTTCAAACCACCTTCCACAAAAGGTTTCTGCATTTTATCCCAAGCAACCCAGTGCCGTCTGACATTACCATCAACTCCCTGCCAAAAAAAATTAGCACAAAGTCTATCTATCTAGTTACAAATCCTTATAGGGATATAAGTTGACGTAGCCAAGTATATAGAAAGACTTAAAAGAACAGATCGGATAAGGACTACACGCCCAGCCTGCGACAACATTTTGGATCTCCACCCAGCAAGTTTATTTGCAACACAATCAACCAAAAACTTAAAATCATTCACTTTAAGTCTCCCAAATTTAATAGGAACCCCCAAATACCTCATGCTACCATGGTGCTGGCTAAAACCAGTGAGGCGATTCAGGCGAGAGGCCAGAACCGCAGGAGCCTTGGCAGAAATTTGGAAGCAACTTTTTGTAGCATTGACCATCTGACTAGAGCTCCTCTCATATTGACAAAGAAATTTAAGGAAAGTTTTAACATTCTTGATCCCAGCATTCATAAAAGCTACAGTGTCATCAACATATAATAGATGGGAAACCTGAAGACCACTACGCGGGCTACTAAAATGCTTGATGTCGCCATTCTCAAAAAAATTGCGCAGCCCTCTACTGAGCACTTCAGAGGCAATTATGAAAAGGATCGGCACCAAAGGATCACCTTGACGACTTAAAGTAACCAGAAACTGACCCATTAAGGTTGATGGAGGACCAACAATTGGATAACATCATACCGACATAAGAAGTGAACCTGCTGCAGAAACCAAACTTCCTCATCACCTGCAGAATGAAATCCCATTTCATCCTATCATAAGCCTTGGCCATGTCTAATTTAAATGGGACATTAAAACCTCTAACTTTCCAATCAATGTCACGAAGCATATGGCGAGACAAAGAGACAATATCCAGAATAAAGAGTCCCTTCACGAAGACACTCTGCTCATCAAAGATGATAACGGAGAGGATAGGGGTAAGCCGCTCACAAAACAGCCGAGATATGACTTTGTAAATGAAGTTGCAAAGACTTATAGGCCTGAAGTCACCAAAGGTAGTAGGCACAGCCACTTTCAGAATGAGAGTAATGAGAGAAGAGGAAATCCCTCTAGGCATACCAAAGCCTACAAAAAAACCTTGCACCGCAGCAACCACATCCTGACCAATAATATCCCAACAATGAGTATAAAAAAGACCCAAAAAGAATCCGGACCAGGAGCACTAGAAGAATCCATAGAAAAGACCATTCCTTTAACATCATCTGTTGATGGAACTTTGCAGAGCATATCATTTTGTTCCTCGGTAATGAGCGTAGGAATACAAGTCAGAATGTCGGGGTCCACAACATGATCACCTATTTTAAGAAGATCTTGGAAGAAAGCCACTTCTTCCTTCTTGAGCATATCCTGATCAGAACACCAGTCGCCACTCCCATTACTAATTTTCAATCTATGAATGAAAGAGTGCCTCCTATTGCATTTCACAGTGGCATGGTAAAAAGCAGTATTTCTATCGCCATTCAGGAGTCAATCGACTCTGGATTTCTGCCTCCAGAAAACCTCCTCCCTGTGCAGAGCAGAATGTAATTTAGCGTTAGCAGCAAACAAAGCCCCCCGATTATCATCAGATGGTCGCATCAAAGACCTCTTGGAGCCGCTCAACATCCTCAAAAGCCAGCCTAACAAATTGGGAAACATGACCAAAAACATCTCTATTCCAGGACTTGAGCATATTTTTCACCTCCTTCAGCTTAACCTACTGTCTGAGCAGAGGGTTCACAAGATTAATAGTGTTAGAGTTCCAGACCTCAGAGACAACCCCCATAAAAGTATCATGCGAAATCCACATTTCCTGAAACACAAACCGGCTTGGGCTGCTACGAGCATGAACATGAGACATAGAAGGGGGCAATGATCCGAGGGACCTCTCCTGAGGTGATTAATAGAAAATTCAGAAAATGTCTCCTACCACTTAGCATTAAATAAAACACGATCCAGACGGGTACTAATATTAGCACTACCAGTTTGATTATTTGTCCATGTATATGTAGAGCCAATATACCCGACATCAAATAAACTGATGGCAGCCATGAAAGCATTGAAATCGGTCATCCCATTCAGACTACTGAGAGTCCCTCCCTTTTTTTCCGAAGGTTGAAGAATACAGTTGAAATCACCTCCCACCAACCAAGGAATATCCACAGAAGAAGCAAAGTTAATCAAATCTGAAAAGAGGCTGCGCCTAAGACCATAGTCACAGGACGTATAAACACAGGTGATGTAAGAAGAAATAGAAGAGTTAATCATGAGACCTAGCCTGATGTACTGATCAGATGTCCCCACCACATGCAGACAAATAGAAGAATCCCAGAAAAACCCAGATCTTAGAATTATGGTCAGAATTACCAGCAAAGTTATCCAACTTAATGAACCTCGATAACCTGTTAGCCCTTTCAAACGGTTGCTTTGGCTCCATGATAGCCACAAAGGACGGATGCAATTGAGTAACCAACTTTTTCAAACTCCTGTTGGAATTAGCATTCCCTACACCACAGATATTCTAGAATATAGCAGAATTCATTGGGAAACAGTGCCCTTTCCCCTGTCAACCGATCGGGCACGAGCTCTAGTAAGAACATGAACTCTATGATCAGAAGGGCCATCCTCAACCGTTACAGAGTTCGAAGGCTTAAGGAAATTATCCATCAACGCCAACTGAGCCGTATCCAACTCCCTATCAGAACCCCGATCTCTCAACGGAACCAAATCGTCGCCTCTGCATGGACGAGTGTCACTGGCTTCTTCTGCAATAACCCCTTGGCATGCAACGTTGTCAGTATCATGGTGATCGAAAGAATTGATATGCTTCCCAGTTGTATCATCACTGACTTGTTTACCACGTTCACCAGTCAAAATATCAAAAGAAACCACTCCTCCATCCTTGAGAAGGGTAATACAATCCTCACAAACCTTAATCATAAAATTTTCATTATGATCTTTATTCTTCTTTCAGGAACCGGTAAGACATACATCTTAGATACATCATCAGGAAGACTTTTTCCACCCATCGAATTGTTTCCCTTAGGAGTATCAGGCAACTCCGGCTGGGAATGACCCTCACCACTAACACCTTCTCCAGTAAGCATATCTCTAGGATGCGAGGGCCCAACATCATCACCAGTAGTAGCAGGAACCCACACTTTAGTCAGTTGAATAGCAGTCTTAGGCATAGAATTCCGCTTAAGGATCTGACCCTCCCCTGAGGAGTGACACTTATCTTTAACATGGCCAAGCTTGAAGCATGAGCAACAATAATCCGGCATGTTCAGATATACCACATCCTGCCAGTATCCCCCGAGGTCACCCATCCCGATCCAAACTCTCTTTGGGCGAGGCTTTAACAGGTCAACCTCGACGCATACCCTTGCAGCCTTTGTGTTAAGAAGAAGTTGGGTGGCATGGGCTATCTGAAGAACCGGACCAACGTTGGCGGCAATGGAGTAGAGCATATTCTTTTGGTACAGGTTAACTGGAAGAGAAGGAAGATCCACCCACACAGGGACAACCGAAGGTTCCTCATGGGGTTTAAACAAGGGAGTCCACTTGAAAAACCTGAACAACTTACCTTGAACAAAAAGCGACTCACGCAAGAGAACTCTGAGATAGTCATCTTGGCTCTTAAACCTGAGGAGTAGGTGCAAGTTGTCCAGAGCACCAATTAGGAACGGTTCTTTAAGAGCACACCTGGATGATAAGTGGGAACGGATCTCCGAAATAGCAAGCCGCCCATAAGCAGTCTTCGCCACCACTGCAAACATGAAAGGCTTCAGCGAAGCATCCATCTCCTCCTTTGAAAAGAAAACTACAGGTTCACCCTTGTCTGTATACGCAGGCGCATGCACGTCAATATCCACCCGTGGGAGGTCAAGGGAGGCGGCCATCACCTTAGCGAAGGAGGGAGCGGCTGCAGGAGGCACCGCGGCGGTAGGAGGAACCGCCCCTCCAACGACCGCCATGGCCGGCTAGGCCCCAAGGGCCGGCGGCGCCAAAGAGAGAAGGAAACCGAAACCGCAGAGCTTCTCTCTCTAGAAAACCTAGAGAGAGATTCGATTTTAAAAAGTATTGACATGCAAAAAAATAATACAATATCTTGAGGAACATCTAAAAGGTGGATGATGGATGACCTTACATAATCCACATATAAAATTGTACATAGGTGATTTCCATAAAGAAGTTAATGCACCAACTTATGTCATATTTGGTCAATAAATATACTTCTTAATATGTTGTTTGATGGTTAGCTTATATTAACACAGAATCTATACCTACTAATAGCACATGAGGTGTTGCTCAATGGCATTAACACCTGTCTCTTATAGAAAGTGTTATAGATTTAAATCTTCTCTTTTATGGTTATGGAGGAGAATAAATTTAACTCCTTAAATTTATGATCTCTTGTTTTTAATTAATGCTATCTATAGATCCATCACTTGTATAAATGAAATTACTGTGATGAGACAAAAAATTACTATTGAAAAGTGACATTTGATACTACTTAGAAGAACTTGTAAATATTATGTGAAAAATGACATCATTGAGTTTGTGCGACCTATGTGAACAATTTACAATTATATTGACTCCAACTTAGAAACTAAAATAAATTATTAAATATACTACCAATGATTATTACCAACACTAACAAATAAGAATGAAACATAAAAATATGATTAGATGGAGAAACGGCCACCAAGTTTCCATTGCAGTCAAATTTCTTGTTCAGTTTCACTGAGAGTCATAAACATTGCAACATCTTTATCATCTTTAAATATGTCTATCGATAACTTGATAGATAGGTTCATGGTTTAGGAATTTCTATTGTCTTGGTATATGCTTGTTAGTTGTAGAATCCATGATTAATTTATGATAAATGACTGTGAAATCTAGAAAAGTGATCACAAACCCTTATTGATATCAATTAAAACTATGATTCATTATTTTCAAGTTATTGGCAATATTATAAAAATAATTAAGTTGATATATCGGTAAGTATTTTTATAAAATTATGAAATACAACTTAAGTTGATATTATATATTGATTATCTAGAGTTGGTTTCAACTTAAGTAAATGATGATCTTTTTATATTTGCAGCTTAGTCAACCAAATGACATCAATAATGTTGCACAAGAAGAATCGATGTGTTGTATATACTTTTTAGAATCTATGCTCAAATAAATGTGTGCTTGATTATTTAATTCTTTATATCTTTTAAGAAAAGAACACATGCTACCTACTTGGATTTACTTTTAATCGTGTGGTGGAAAAAAAAATAATTAGCAAGGATCCAAAAAAAGAAGTGGATGGACAACCTTTGGGTGATGAAAATTATGAAGTTTATGTGATTAAAGTCTTACATCCTAATATGAGGTTGCCATCAAACTTGTGAAAAATATTGAGACAATGTGAAGGAATGTCTATTCCATGGATAAAAAATCTTGTAAGTTCTCAATTTCTTTCGTTTACAAAACTTACCTCTTATATCTTCTATATTCTTTTTATCATTTTGTTATAATGAAATTTTATTTCAGATGGTCGAAGGGAATGCTAAATAAAGATAGATATGCTGGTATAATTACATGATCTCTTATGTCATTGTAAGTATTTTATAATTTTTATGAAATAATTCTATTTCCTAGTAAGTTTTGTAGTTCCCTAATTTTTTTTAAAAAAATTGGTTAATCTTTTTGTAGGTACTTTCAAGGGAAGATGACGATGGATGCTTATAAAATTATGAAGATCATGTGGTTCTCACATTTGAGTAGTTGTGGACATTTTTTTCCTTTTTACATTTCTAAATAGAGTTGCGTATCTCAAATGCAGTTTGAGTACATATTATCATAACAATATAGATATTATACTTTGACTTATGACTTTGTATATTTTTGTCATTTGATATCATATATTTGTAATCTTCTATTGTCAAAAAATGTTTTCAATATAAATTTAACCTAAATTTCTATTTGTCATTATTTATTTTTTGAGAAAAGTTTTTAAGAGGATTTACCATTAAATTTTTAACAGGTTATATAGTGAACAAGAATTCTTTTAAAAGATAATAGTTTGTATATGATGTTAGTATAGAAGGCAAAACTTTTTACCTTCTCGTAATCTATTTTGACAACTTAGAAGGCAAAACCTTCTACCATCTAATAGAAATAGAAGATAAAAATATTTGCCTACTATGTAGATCATAAAAGGCAAAAATTATAGCCTTTAAAAAAATAGACGATGCAAACTTCTGTCATCTAATAGGTGCTATAACTGCCTTCTATCACGAGCTTATATGATGCAAAAAATTTGCGTTCTATAACTATTATATCTACCTTTTAAAATTTTTGCCTTCTAAAATACATTTCCCCCCTTCTATTTGGATATAAGACGGTCCAAAAGAAGGCAAAACATAATTCGGCCTCTTTCTGCCTTCTAATAGAACACAAGTCAGATTTTTACAATTTAAAAGGCAGAAAAATATTGCCTTCTATCATTATTTTTCTACTAGTGCCAACATGTATGCGCACACGCACTACACACCAACAAATAACGACGCGCTCAGAGCCGAGCACAAACACACACAGATATGTTCAGGGTTCAATAAAGAACAGATAAAAGAACATGAACAGGAGGATAACAATCTAAACAGTAAGGTGTACAGTTCTCCTGCCACAAAAACATTCGGCCTTTGTATTTGTCTTTGCCCGACTATGCATAGAGTAAAACTGGCCGATGTAGAGCCTAGCAAGCAATAGCTTGTAGTCCACGCCTTTCTAATAAAGAACACCTTTCAAGTACGTCTGGAAAGCTTCCAGATGATGAAGACTCATTCTTCAAGCTTCCACATGTCCAGAGCATCTGTTGGCTCTTCCTAGGGCTTCACGATCCTCCTCTAAACTCTAGGGTATGAAGCAACCTTCTTGGAGGCGTGTTCTCTTCTTCCAAAACATGGGAACATGTATTTATAATTATAAAGAGTTCTTGTATGTTTGAAAAGAGTTAGATTTTCATAGGACTCTATTTAAGAAAGTCCATATGGACAAACGCCAGAATCGATCGACCGAATTCATCAGAACCGCCGTCCGATTTCAAGTTTGCTTCGACTGATGAATCGGCTGGATGCTCAATAGATTGGTTCCTTTAAGTCGGTAGTCTGACTTTTTGACTGTCCCACTTCTAGACCTTTTGGCTAGGTCGATCGATCGAACATTAATCAGTCTATTTTCCATCGATTTCCCTTGTTCCACAATCGATTGAGCATCAATTGGGTTGTTCTTCAATCAATTGGCCTTTCATTATCGATCAACCGATTTCCACATTTTGGTCGTTCGATCTCCTAATTTGTCTTCTTAATAATCGGTGGACTGATTTCACCAGGTCAATCGTCCGACAGTTAGTTATGTAGACTTTTTTCTTGTCTTGTTTTTCTATTTTGTCCAAGTCTTGGTCTTTGTATTGACCACTTCAAATGCGACTTTTGGACAAAAATACTACACACTTAACACACAAGCTAGACCCTCAAATTAAATAAACATAAATCAAATGCTTGATCATGAACATGAATTATATTCAATGTTTTGTAATTTTCTGAACATGAGTTAAATTTATTATTTTTGTGATCATCAAAATCTACAGAGTACAACAAGTTATGGGGTAGAATCGATCTAGATGTGTTTGTTATGCAAGCAATCGAGAGACGCTTCGCACATGGTATAGGCAAGGAGAAGAGTTGAGCTCGTTTGCATATCAACAACAAATAGGGAGCATGGATGATTTGCTTAGAGTGTAGGGGTAGGAGGGAGTAGCTATGCACACATGTAGAAGAGATGCACACATAGCAATCTCAGATGGAGGATATGCGTAGATAGGTGGAGGAGGTGGACCAATTGTGCACACAAATAGAAGAAATATCACTACAAGAAATTGCGGTAATAGAGACCGAATCTGAGACCAAATTAGTCAGTCACTATTCGGTCTCATAAATCGAATAGTGACTAAAAATTATCGGTCCCTAACTTTTAGATTTAGTGACCGAAATACATTTGGTCACTATTTAGTCTCAGATCTGAGACCGAATAGTGACTGAAAAAGTTTCGGTCACCAAAATTATCTACTAGTGGGCTTGGAAGTGAAATTTTGTGACCGAATATTTCGGTCACAAATTCAGTCTCAAACTGAGACCGACCAATTTGTGACCGAAAGTATTTCGGTCATAAAATTTAGGCTGGATTAGAGACCGAATAGTGACCAAAATATTTCGGCCACTATTCGGTCTCTAAACCCTTTTATCTCCACTGTCACACAGACTCCTCTCTCTCTCTCTCTCTCGCGTGATCTCTCTCTCTCTCTCTCTCTCTCTTTGGCGTTCTCTCCCTCTCTTCCTCTCTCTCTCTCTTTTGCTTGCGGCCACTGCCGCCGTGGGTGGCCCTAGGAGGAGCCCCGCCGCCTGCCTGTGGTCGCCCCACCGCCGCGCAATTCGCCACCGAGAGGCTGTGCATGGAGGACGTCGTGCGCGGAGTGTCGCTGCCGTTGTCTGCTGCTCGTGGGATCGTCACTGCCGCCGTTGACGGATCGAGGTAGGGGCCCTCCTCCCTCTCCGGAGTTGGCCGGAAACACCCGCCTCTGTTGCTGCGGTCCTCCCCACCCCCTCTCTCCGACCCTGCTCCCACTCTCTCTCTCTCTCTATCTCCCTTTCTCTCTTCTAGTGCCCGCGACAGCCGAGGAGAGGCTGACGGCAACCGGCGTCCCTCCCTCCTCCTCCCCCCACTAGACCGGCCCCCCTTCCCCATCTAGTCTCCCCCCCCCCGCCGGTCGGCTTCCCACTACCCCAGTTCCCCCCTCTCTGTCCGGCGCTCCCCCCTCCCCAGTCGGCTTCCACTATCATAATCACGCCCCTCTCTAGCTGTCCGGCACTCCCCCCCCCCTGGTCGGCTTCCCACTTCCCTGGTTCCCCCCTCCCCCAGTCTGCTTCCCACTTCCCCGGTTCCCCCCTCTGTCCGGCGCTGTCTCCCAACCTCTCTCCCTCCGTCTCTCTCTCTCACACACACACAGACACCCCTGCTCTCTCTCTCTCTCTCACACACACACACACTATTACAGAGAGAGACTCACAGTCCTGCCCCCTCCTCTCTCTCTCTCTCTCTCACAATCACGCCTCTCTCTCTCTCTCTATCTATCTCTCTCTCACACACACATACACACTGTCATAGTCTCGCCCCCCCTCTCACACGCGCACAGACACACGCATACACACTTTCATATGTTTAATTTTGGTGCATTATTGTAATGGTAATTTTTTTCACATTGTATTTATAATATCATATTTATGTGTTTTTTCATGTATAATTGTAATGTCTTATTTTT
This sequence comes from Colocasia esculenta, assembly GCA_014218235.1. NCBI lineage: Eukaryota > Viridiplantae > Streptophyta > Magnoliopsida > Alismatales > Araceae > Colocasia > Colocasia esculenta. Next base: position 144,372,866 of record CM024757.1, read on the forward strand.
ATTTATGTTATGAATTCTTTTTAGATTTAGAAAATAGAGCTTTAATTTATGGTAAAAGAATTAGATCCATACACACGTACATATATATGTAAATATGGATTGCGGATGCATGCCAATTAATGGTTGGGCTTAAATGTGTAAGTATCTTTATTGATAATGATTAGTATTATAAATTCTTCATATTCCTTGGGGTGATGGTCAGGCTAGTAGGAGAGAATCATTTTTATTTAGTGTTGGAACCATTTGCTAAAATATTTAAATGGCCTTCTCTTAGTTAAAACTTAATTGACAATAGGTCGTGTGACATACTAGACCATTTTTGCTCATGACCTAATTCTTTTTATTTTTTGAACCCCCAAAAAATATTTATCGCATTCAACTAAAGAAATACATACAAAAACAAAGAAACATAAGTAGAAAAATAAGGTATGCGAAATTTATTGTATGTCAAAATCTATACCTCGCCATTATCCAATATATTATCGAAAAAAATAACTCATTGAAAATGGAAGGCGTAAGAGGAAATGTATTTTGCTGGTCAGAGTCTTAGAACATTGTTATATGTCATAATAAGAGAAGGTGAGTCCTTCATATGCTTGTCCCTCCATTAGGAATGCTTGTCCCTCCATTAGGATGCAATTCAATACATATACATGTGAAGAGAGAAAACTGACATACGATAATATATTAAAAATATATATATGTAACATCATCAAATTTATTTAATGTAGTAAAAATAAATTGAGAGACGTGACAATTGTGAGTATAAACAGAAGCAAAAAGAAGAACATTAAGTTGTACAAGGAGCCCCTAAATTTTAACACCCAAAACTCTTCCATTAATCATCATAAATTGACTAGTATAATCTTGAATGTCAATTTTAATTAATCTAAGCTTGCAACTCATCTTTTTATTTCTCAAAGAAAGGAAAATCATATTGAGGATTGCACCCCTATAGAAATAAAATTGCTACAGACAACCCACATTTTTAACATAACTAAACCTTCCAAGACCTCATTGATTCAAAGATCAAACAACTCTTTCCTTTATTCAAAATAAACGGATGTATTTACAATCAAATACTGAAATAAAATTCCACTTACTACTCTATTGATAATGTACATTACAACTTCCAACACCAAATAAAAATGATTCTCTCCTACTAGCCTGGCCATCACCCCAAGGAATATGAAGAATTTATAATACTAATCATTTCCTCAAAATTTGATCCAATCGTAGTATAATTTTACAAATCTCAACTTTATCGTTTCATACAATCATTCATGTAACTTTGCAAAAATTTAAATCATAATTATCAATCTAAGATAAGTCAAAGTATTTGGGTCTATTTGGGTCTAAGGAGTAGTTGCTATTTGGGTCTAAGGATGCTTGAGTGGATGGAAAAGAAAATAGGAACTACCAAGGAGAGAACTAAAGCCACCATTAAAGTGAAGGAAACATATGAAACTTGAGAAACATAGGATTAAAAGCACTAAACATATACACCTCCAAGGGAGTTGGAGGTAACGAGCTCTTCTTCAAAGAAGAAGACAAAGAAAAGAAGAAACCTTGTAACTTACGTTCCATGAATAGGGTTATCCCTACTAGGAAAACCCCAAGTGAGTAGCCAAAATCAAGGTCCACCACATCGAACCAGAGAGATGGGAACGACACTGGAGGGGCACTAATATGAACATTTAGTGGAGATCTGTGTATATCTGGTAACCATAGCCTCTCATCCATCTTGGGGGCACTAAGAGTTGGAAGTTTGCATATTTCAAGAACAAGAGGTTGGAACTAGCAAGTGATCTGCTTGCAAAAGAATTATCTAATCAGATTAGGCATGCTGAAAGGCGCATGGTACGGGCCATGTAGAGGGATTTACATGGAGATCGTGTTTTACAAGATATTGAGCATTATCTGGATGCCTCAATTATCACCAATGGGTTATGTAGAGCGTTTTCAACTGGAGCTTGGAGTCATCCTTACAAAAGGATGGAGACATCCACCGGGATTGTTGCTTATCTTCGAAGAGTGAATCCAATTCAGATGTTATCTGATCTCAGAAAAACACAACAGCAAGTCCAATATAGTGGGAAGAGTGGGGATGCCAGATATTCGTATAAGTGTCAGTCTCCACTATGACCATTTTTGTGCAATCTGATGGATGAATCAATAAATGGTGGCAACAATAAGTACTGCTTTATATTTTTTGTTTCTACTATAACTAGATGGGCACAAGAGCAAAAAATGGATGATATCCGTATAATTAGTCAGTCTCCACTATGACTAATTATTTTCTTCCCAATATAGATGGGCACAGGAGCAAGGCTATTTTCTTAGGAGACATCGTAAAGAACATCTTGCTAGCTTGTTATAGAAATAGGCAGTGCGATAACATTCATGACTTCAAGAACAAGAGGTTGGAACTAGCAGGTGATTTGCTTGCAATAGAATTATCTAATCAGGAGGGGGCATTGTAGATGGGGCGGGGCAGGGAGGGAACGTCTTTTTTGGATGTGTTTCAAATTATTTAATCATCACTTTTATGTGCACTTCCTATATATTGAATAAAGATATATCTCTGATCAACTGAATGATTAGGTTTTTTTTTTTTTTAAAGAAAAAAATAATCCAATGAACACTTCATCCTCTTCTGCTAGTGTATCTATAGTCCTGTTTGACCGAAGGTTAGCAATTTCTTCAAGATTTAACTCAAACATGTGGAAAGTCTGACCATAGTCTCATGTCTTTCCCATTCTCCCATTTTCCATGCTATCTAGTCATGAGTCCATTGACAAAACACATGACTGGTGCTTCCTCCCAGCCCTCCAGCATGTTGCCTCCTCCCTTGCATCCTCCTTATTCTTATCTCCTTCATTTTCCTCATGACACTATTGATGGATTCAAGCTAAGTAAAGCAACAAGCTTTTTCAATTATTATATTTACTTGAGTTAAGGAAAGCATCCAGGTCAAGGAAACCAAAATGGAAATGAGTTACAAATTAGAAATATAGATAAAAAACTATAAGCAATATCATCATCATCTGAAGAGGAAATGGATATTGATTAAAAATGGGTAGAATTTTTTCACATCTATACTATACTACTAAAATAGACTCTTTTCCAGCGACGTGCCAGGACTCTTTCTTCTACGGCAGGTATCATATTCCATCTACTGTTTCTGTGATATTCAGCTCTAACAATCCATTGCTAAAGAGATCCATCAGCTTCACCTAATCTCCATAGCCAATTCACTAGATCTGCCTTATTAAAAACTGTCAAGCTATCTAATCCAACCCCTCCTTCCTCTTTTCTCCTGCAAACCTTATCCCATTCCCAGCATAATAACTGCGAACATGTTCTAACCATTTAACCATCTAACGATGGATATCAACGATGGATATCATACAAGCATAAATGTCTAAGCACTCACTGCAAGACCTATGAACAGAATATTAAGATCATTGATGTAAAGACTGACAACCACATGTTTTCATCATAATTTTTCTCTTTTTATACACTTTTGTAAAATTATGTTTTCTGCTCTCACCTCTAGCTGACCTTTATTTCCATTTTGCAGTGTTGTGCCCCTTGTATCACTATCAACAAAGACATCCTCTGAATCTTCTTTTCCTTGGTCTATTTACAATATCCCTCAGCCTACCTATTGGAGTTGCTTGTGCAAACACCCAAGCTATATGTTTAGCTCTCTATCTGTATGTGTGTAGGCACACACACTTTGTAGGCAGAAGCATTATATACGTGTGCAAATTTTACACTTTTGCACAATTACTTGTGATTCTGTAACTTGCCACACAACTATTTTTCATATTGCTGGTTTTTGCAGGAAAATTTGTGCTTCAAGCATTGATATTAAGATCAGTTGTTGTTTTATCCTTGACTGGATATACTTTCTGGGCTTCAAAGAAGGGCAAGGACTTCAACTTCCTTGAACCGATACTATTTGTTGGCCTTCTTGTGCTTATTTTTTCAAGCTTTATCTAGGTAAAGGACATCCTGCCTAAACTCAATCTCTCTTAAGGATGCATGTGTCAAATGTTTGCTACATGGATGATCTTATGTCATACCTTTTATCAGTAAGTAGAGAGATGTTTCATTAGGGGCCTTGTGAATTCTTGCCTAAATTTGATCTATGAGATGAGTAATACTTGATGCATTTTTTACATGAATGCTTTATTTAAAAAACTAAGTGGAGTTTATCACTCTGTTTTATCTCGCTGTTTATTAGTCTAGCTAAGGATATGGAGATGTATCTACAAACCATATTAATTGATGCAACAAATATTACCTCTACAAAATTTTCATTCTGCTCTGCTTCCCCCCCCCCCCCCCACAAGAATCAAGAGATGGTAGTTTACCAGATAGCTTAGTGCATCATAAACTATCATAAAGATAGTGTAGAAGTGTTGTAAAAAGTTAATTTTTTACATATGAAGATATGAAGTGTCTTAAATTCTTGGATTTCAAAACCAAAATAAGAGCCAAGTATTTCATTTTTTTTATGAGGTCCAAAAATAATAATTCCAAAACTGTCATTTTTACATTATTTTACAACGCCTCAAATGGTCCCAAAACAAGGATCCTTAAACAAGAAGTGTTAATCTTCATACATGTTTTTTTAGCAAGGTCCTCCATCTACCATCATTGTGATATTCACATCTCCGATGTATCTTTTTTTTTCACGATCAGAAACAAAAATCACATGGGTATCTTAAAGTTCTCTTAAAAGAAAAAAAAAACTACCAACTGCAGATTAGTTGGGAACTTGGCAGCTTGCATAAACGAAAGCCTCCCCTGTTTGCTAACTAATGTTCATTAAATTAGGATTATAAAAAAACCTAGTTGTCTTTTTCTTATCACTTTAGAGCTTTAACCACCAACTTCCTATGATCACTCAAAATATATAGTGATCTCCATCTCATGAAAAAATTTGTAATCCATGATGCTCTAAGTGTAGAGGGTAAGAGCATAGATGAGAAGCCTCTAATCAACTCCTTTTAATGTAAAAGTGATTGGATGAGAATGTACCTAATTCAACTTAGATAATTACATAATTTCTCTATTTCACATAGGTGGGGTGGGGGGGTGTTGAGGGGGAGAAGGAGACTTATATAAGCTCAAAAAGTTATGTTTCCCATTAGATCTTGCATTACTTACAAAAAGCATATGGTTCAGCATGTCCATCACCTTTCTTTCACAAAAAGGTCTTGTGTTCAACTTAGAGGAGAAAAGGTCATAAATTTGTAGAAAGAAAAAGGATGCCCTTGCATAAGGAGAATACTGGAAGCGCACAAAGATGGAAATTTTGGAGTGGGAAGGCAATGATGCATCCATGTCAGAAAAAAAAATGGCAAACCATGTCCAAAACATCACTCTCAAGTACTATTACATGCATCCAACCCTCCTCATCAAACCCTAATTGCATATATATATGTGTGTATATACACATAGATGGGTAAATTTATGAGTATGATTACATATATCATAAATGTATATGTAAAATATTGAAGACATATTTTCCTGATTCTTTTGATTTTTTTCTGATTTTTTGTTATTTTTTTCAAACTTCGTTTAGGCACTCTCAGAGCAATAAAAGCAAAGGAAAGACTATGTTTTCCATGAAATGCATTATAGAATAGGTCATAGAAAAGAATACAATATTTTTTGCTTTGATGAGATGATGAATTCTAACAAGGGTGAAGAAAGATAATGCAGGCACATGGTGTAGTGGTTTTTCTATGAAGAGTCTGTTTCTCTCACCAAAGCTGCCTTGTGGGGCACTCTGCAGCTTCTGTAACTAGGTTGGCCATGTGTTACAATGCATGGAAGGGGGCAGATCTACTGTCCTGCTGACTAGAATGGCTACAGAAGGGCCACCTTAAGCAGGGGCCAGAGCGTCCTGCTGGCTATTACTAGTGATGCAGCCCATTTGGTTGCATATAGTCATAGAGGAAGGGAGTGAAGGATATTGAGTGAGTGAGTGAGAGAGAATGGATCGAGACTGTCCCAGCCTTTAATGATACCAAATGAAAAATTTATAGAAGTATTATTATTATTTATCAATAGTACATTGGCATGCTATAAATAAAGCAAACACTCCCGATGTAATCTAACTCCTACTTGATCAAAAAAAAAATGACTCCTAGAACATGTTGCAATCTAACTACTGAGAATTAATAGAAAATTCCTATTACAAATTGGATTCAATTCCTAAAAATTTTTGGCTTAGCTTTCCCAAATACTTTGCACTAGAACAACCTGAATCTCACTAGGAACAAAAGAAGCTATATCTCAAAATCATTCTAGGAATGGGAGACTTGTCTTCCCTAATATAAATGAACAGTCAAAAAGACACTTTTAGAAGCTCCTTTGCTTCAGAAGCTCCATCATAAGGGACAACTTGGTCACCTTGGCCACCTTTGGCCTTTGACTACATGGATAATTTGTAATGTAAATTTAGAAAATAACATGCCTTTCTGAGAAATGGTTCTGAAAGCATTAGAACTCATAGTCCTGATATATACTAAAATTCCAAACTTACAAATGTTGTGTCCTTCCCCTTAATCCGATTATAAGTGCATCATTATTATGTACTTTCTCAAAATGAACATTATAGTATGTTTATTATATTTAAAGTAGTTGTTCGTCAATATAAACAAATGACTAATGAACATTAATTTTTTATGTTCCTATGAAGATATGGTGGGTGGAGCACGATCGGGCTCCAGTTCTGGGAGGAGCAGCCGTGGGAGGGGTTTGTTCCAGGCATCAGGTATGCATATTTTTCTTTGGTATTTTTCTTTGTGTATTATTTATATATATTATTAGTGCCATTTAAATTGTTACAGTTTCTGGTTCTTCGTCTGTCCCTCCTCCTGTAGCAGCAGGTATGTATATTTAAAGTAATGTCATTCATTGTGCATTGATTCTTATGCCATAAAATTCTTACAAGTTCGGGTGAGTTTACACCTCCTCATCCTAGAGTACCAGGTATGTATATTTCAATTTGCAAGTATTTGTGTAGTCGTCATTTATATTTTTGTACATTGTATATTTGAAGTTGTATTTTTTGTGCATTATTTATACATATTATTTATGCAATTTAAATTGTTACAAATGCTGGTCCTTCCTCTATCCCTCCTCCTGTAGCAGCAGGTATGTATATTTGAAGTTGCACTTTGATTGTGCATTGATTCTTATGTCATAAAATTCTTACAGGTTCAGGTGAGTTTACACCTTCTCATCCTAGAGTATCAGGTATGTATATTTTAATTTGTAAGTATTTGCACAGTCATTATTTATACATATTATTTATGACATATATTCTTGTTACAGTAGTTGGGCCTTCCTCGATTAGTATAGACGAGCACCGCCCAAGTAAATTGATTTTATTTTAGCTTTTCTATTTTAACAGTCAATTTAGTTTTGTTTTCTTTAAAAAGGAAGAACTTAGCTAGGATTGGGGGTCCAAAATTGGAAATACTAATCCAATTCGGACTCCCGGTTTGAGCTCGACGCTCAAATTCATTTTAAGCAAGTTAGTTTAATTTAGAAATGAAGAACTTAGCTAGGTTTGGGGGTCTAAAATTAGAAATACTAATTCAATCGGCCTCTGATTTGTTCCAGAACGATCGGGGCGATGAGTGTGACTTGTGAAAACTGACGGAGTTCAATTCCGACTCCCGGTTTGAGCTCGATGCTCAAATTCACAATAAACATGTTAGTTTAGTTTAAAAATGAAAAACTTAGGTTTGTGGGTCCAAAATTATAAATACTCATCCAATTGGCCTCCGATTTTTTCCAACACGGCCAGGGCGATGTTTGTGACTTATAGAAACTAACGAAGTTCAATTTAGACTCCCAATTTGAGCTCGACGCTCAAATTTACATTAAGCAAGTTAGTTTAGTTTAAAAATGAAGAACTTAGGTTTGGGGTCCAAAATTCGAAATACTAATCCGATTGGCCTAAGATTTTTTCTAGCACAGCCATGGTGATGGCTGTGACTTGTGAAAATTGACAGAATTCAATTCGAACTCCCAGTTTGAGCTCGATGCTCAAATTCATCTTAAGCAAGTTAGTTTAGTTTTAAAAGGAAGAACTTTAGCTAGGTTTGAGGGTCTAAAATTAGAAATACTAATCCAATCGGCCTCCAATTTGTTCCAGCATGGTCGAGGCGATGAGTGTGACTTGTGAAAACTGACAGAGTTCAATTCCGACTCCCGGTTTGAGCTCGACGCTCAAATTCACAATAAGTAAGTTAGTTTAGTTTAACAATGAAAAACTTAGGTTTGAGGATCCAAAATTAGAAATACTCATGCGATTGGCCTCCAATTTTTCCAGAACTGCCAGGGCGACGAATGTGACTTATAAAAACTGACGGAATTCAATTTAGACTCCCGGTTTGAGCTCGACACTCAAATTTACATTAAGCAAGTTAGTTTAGTTTAAAAATGAAGAACTTAGGTTTGGGGGTCCAAAATTCGAAATACTAATCCGATCGGCCTCCGATTTATTCCAGCACAGTCAAGGTGATGGTTGTGACTTATGGAAACTGACGGAGTTCAATTTAGACTCTCAGTTTGAGCACAACGCTCAAATTCATCTTAAGTATGACCAAAATAGTGTGACCAAACTATTGACTTAAAGTGAGTGAATAAAAATCTATAAATTTAAATAATTTATTGTTTATAATAGTATTTAATTTTAACTTATTATTATTATTATATGTATTGTAGATTCCTTCATCGGGTGGCGTGGGAGGAGACAAGCACGAGGATGAGCACGAGGACGCGGATTCATGATTTTTATTTCATTATTATTATTGTTGTCGACATTTTTATTATTGTTGTGGACATTTTTATTATTGTTGTGGATTTTTATTATTGTTGTGTTGTGGATATTTTATTATTGTTGTCTTGTGGACATTTTATTATTGTTGTGTTGTGGACATTTTTATTATTGTTGTCTTGTGGACATTTATTATTATTGTGGACATTATTGTATTTACACAGATTATTTTGCTAAAAATGTAAAAATATTTTAAAAAATAATTAAAAATATAGAGACCGATTAGTGACCGAAATAATTCGATCACTGTTCGGTCCCTAAAATAGTGACCGATTTGTGACTGAATTCCATCGGTCACTATCAGTGTAAGACCCTCGAATTTCCGTCGTATTTTTCGTATTTATGTGTGTATATTGTGTTGAGTATGTATGTACGTATTTTACGTGGATATTTAAAATAGTATAAATACGTATGCATGTGTTTATATTGAACATAAATAATGTACTTATTGCATGATGGTAGTGTGGATACGATACTATATGTACATTGCATGTATATATGTCCGGTATGCATGGTTTTCTGCATAAATTAGGGTTCTGGCCGAAGGCCCTATTGGCGTCAATCCCCAGGCCGTTGAGGTGGTGTTAGCGTCCAGACCTGGACGCCAACCCTAGCTCCGGCGTCCAGCGATCTGGACGTCGACTTCTCTGGCCTGCATGCGCAGCAGAGCTGCTATCTTCTGAAGCAAGGCATGGCAACCATTGGGGGGATGTCCCCCAACGGCTCTGAACATGTCTAATCGATATGGTGAGTGGGTGAGGGGTTCTCCTACATCCTGAACCCGAATTGGCCTCTCCCCACTTCTCACTTTCACCCTTGCAAGAGGAGAAAAGAGGAGAGAAAACCCTAGAGCTTTCTGTGAGGAAACCCCATTTGTGAACCCCCAAATCCGACCCCTTGGAGGTTCATTTGGAGATCTTCTGCAACAAGGAGGAAGCTGAAGCATAAGGGAAGGCCTCCCCATCATCCCCTCGGCGTGGAGATCAACCAGAAGCCCGGAGGAAGGCGATCTTGGAGGTGTTTCTGCAACTTCTTGGGACTGCTCAAGGAGGTCTTCACCAAGCCCCTAAATCCCCTAGAAGAATTTTTGAAAGGCAAGTGACCTATCTATGGTATCCCCGTATGAGTCTAGGAGGTTTTTATAATTTTTATGGAATTTCCCTCGAGTCCTAGACCCTCCATTTCACCCAATTTTCAGAGCTCGGGTCTGTGTTTCTGCACAGACCTGAGTAAACGGCAAGGTCCCTAGACGCCTGTGATGAGCTTGGCGTCCATCGACCCTGCCGCTGACTCTGAGTCAGCGGCCAGAGACCGCCGTCTAGTTCTTCAGGACAGAACAGTGAGCTGTTTTGTCCCTTCTATACGTTAATTTCGTTATGATTTTCGTGATGAGGATATATGGTATTTGTTAGACCCCGAATTTTTATTCTCTTATATATATATTTGTATGAATATGAATGGTGTGTTGGGAGTTCGCTTGTTGTGCGCATGGCATGCGTGGTTCATTAGGCCTACTATAAGTTTTATTCTTCTCTTGAGCATGAGCATATACGTATATATATATATATATATGTATACGTATGTTCGCGTAGAAGTGAGCAATTAGCTAAATTAAGAAGTAATATGAATGTTCTCTTTTCTTTTGCAAGAATCTTAGACTTAGAATGATTGAGTAATATTATGTAGGTATTTTCTAAATATTGAAGAATATCCTATACTACCTATTTCATAGAATTTTGTATGAGGGTATATGAAGTACATATGTGTATGTACTTATGTGTGTTATCTTATGCGTGTGACAATTGTATACCTAATTCTACGTGCATAGCACCTTGGTGTACTTATGTATGCATGTGTATGTTTAGTTGTAAATATTGTTCATTTGCATGGTTTAGTTAATGTGTACATCGTACTTCGTACATTGCATATGCATAAAGAGTTCAAGCATGGTAGGTGTAATTAGTAGTTTATATTGAGATTCTATACTCCTCATGAATAACATGCATGTATTTTATGATATTTAAGTGAGATTAGTCAATTGGCTAAATTATGCATATAGTACATATCAAGGAATCCTATGCATATAGTACTTAAGCAATGTTAGGTAAAGTTGTGTGAGTTAATCTAATTACCGGTGCGCATGTTGTATCCATCTATTTCAAGCATAATGTACATAAGTATGCTACACCCGTGTGTGTATACTATAAATATATGTCAAATCAAGTGTGTGTGTGTGTAAGGACTATTTTATCGAGTAGATTATCCCTAGCTAACCTAATTCATGTTACCTCCTAATGATTTGCGAGGCTTCACAATTCCTGTCATTCTATTTTGCCGTGTGTCGAGTCGCACTTATGTAAAACATCGTGTACGCATAGGTAGATATCTACGTACATCTTATCTTAGTGTATTTATGTATGCTTTATGCATGCTTGTGTATGCCTAGATAAAAATGATATTGATTGCCTGGTATAGTAATATACATGTTACACCTTATACATTGTATATATATATATGCATAGTGTAAGATAATTCTGCATGTTTTTAAGTTCTGGCCGAAGGGCCGATTAACGTCAACATGGGTGGACGCCCATGAGTTGTCGACGTCTATCTCGATGGACGTCAAGCCTTGTGTAGCCGTCCACATAGGTGGACGTTTACCTCTCTGACACTGCATGCATAGCAGGTCAGAAATGCATGGCTTGTCATGCTCCTGATTGGGGGATGGCCGACCCAAAGGCTCTCCCACCCTTGCAAAGGCAGACTTCGGGTCTTGCCTTATAAAAACAGCAACCTTGCTGCTTGTAAGGTGCTCTCTTGGCCTCTTTAAGAGAAGAGAAACCCTAGCTCAGGAATGTGAGGGAACCTGAACTTGGGAGCTCAAATCCGGCATTCTGAAGCTTGGATCCGTCGATCTTCTTCGACAAGGAGGAAGTCCAAGCATAGAAGAAGGCCTCCACGGTGCTGGACAACTGCCTACAACCCCCTGGAACCCGGAGCAAAGGAGTTTTGTAGGCTTCTTGGCACTGCCCAAGGAGAGCTTCTCCGGCCATTTAGATCTGTTTGGAGATTTATTCAAAGGCAAGTAAACCCCAGGTCTTGAGCCTAGACATGTCCCCTAAGTCTCAGGAAATTTTGTGGATTTTAATTCGTGTCCTAGAGCCCCCATTCTGAGATTTTTTCCCAAGCTCGGTCTGTGTTCTTACACAGACAGGAACTTGACGGCAATAGATCTTGCCGTCAAGTGTATCTGTTAACGGCATGCGATAATGCCGTCAACCCCTGTAAACGGCTAGACATTGACGTTGAGTTCGTCAGGACAGAACCGTTAACTGTTTTCTCTCCTCTAAATGACTATTTTCGATGGGTTCTCGCGATGAGGATATACTGTAAACCCTATACGTTATGTAAGATACCTATTGTGGTGTGTGGATGAGTTATTGAGCATGGTATGAGAAATGCAATTTTATTGCTTTGCAAAAATGCATGTATGTTAAGGCAATGACCTTCTTGAATCACTATTTGGATGATTTAGAGAGGGTCAGAAGGCGTTAAATGTTATAAGCCATGTATGCATGCATCAGTCCATCCCCTGCAATTTTTATGATTTTCCCATGTTTATATGAATTGTTGGAATTTATGTTTTGGAAAATAGAGAACATGTATAGGATTGTTAATTCTCCCGTAAACCGAGCTTTGTGCAATAAATCTGGGTAAAATTTCTTGCAATTATATGTATGTTAGGTCAGGGCTGAGGCCTGTTAAATCAATTGCTTATGCTAGGTTCCATGTTAATGGGATTTTAAATAGCATGTAAAATAGATGTTTGATTTTCTGTAAATTCTATTTAGCTCAGAAAAATCTGAAAAATTGAGGGTATGATCTTGAACCCGAACATAGCATGTGGTAAAAATTTCAGGTCATTTGGACCAGTATATAAAGAGTTACGTGTTTTTCATGTGAAATGTAATAATCTACGTACGTTATCGTAGTATGGTTAGTTACTGCTTAAACCCAACCTGATTAGTGCATTTACTATGTTAAACTCCTGAAATCTGTAGTAGCATGGTTAGGAGAAAAGGAAAGACACATTGTGCATGAGAAAACGAAGGAGATGTGAGTGTTATGTGTAAAATACGTGTTAAAACTCGGTATGAGTAAAGTGTAAAAGTTGTGCCTATGTGACACTGCTACCCTAGAGGCATCGGGAGCCGTATATAGAAAAGTCCCTATAGAAGGCTCCATGTGATATAAGTTTGTCCCAAAGGCATTGGGAAAACCCCGGAGGTGGACAAGTACCACTGGATAGGGTGGAGAGGGCTTCTCCCGGTCTGCGCAGTTACCAAGATTCACCGCTGTATTGCCTAGGTGGTGAGTATGTGTATGAGTTGTGTCATGTGTTGTGTTATGAGTTGTGTTATGAGTTGTGTTGAGAGCTGTGCTAAGGAATGAGCACGAGCTATGAGATATTTGTTAGTGTCCTCTATTGGTGGTTAGGACTATGTGTCATGGCAAATTGTTTAAGTAATGAAATATGAATAAAGTGTGAAATAATATGTGAATGTGGCACATGGTGAGTGCAAATGATGAGATATGTGACAAGTGAAATCAAGAGTAAGTGATATGACCATTTTGTGAAACGAGACGAGAGGGAAAGTTAATGCAATTGAGAGTATGCTTACATGTGAAAACTAGTTGATAACGTGCCATGTTTATGTTTCTTTCATATGCTAATATCCCAATTGAATTGTCATGCTTGGTATCATATCATGTAATTACATTCCATCATGTAATGGTGCATGTGAGCAAATTTGGATAAGCATGATTAATTACGCAACACGGAATTATGAACATGTAGAATTGTGAACGGGTAAGGTAAAATATGAATCATTGGAAATCCATGTATTGCATGTAATGTATGTAAAACCAGCAAGTGAAGGGTGGGTATGACATTGTAAAACACGTATGATACTTAGATTCCCTGCTAGTTGAAATGTACAATTAGAGTAAAGTTTCATGCCTATGTGTGTAATATTGCTAGACGGTTGCATCATGCTTTTAGACTTTCAATTCATATTGTAAAAAGGTGAATCCATGTGCATCTAATGTCATTAGATTAAAACAGCGAGTAAATTGTTCAATTGAACATGAAAAGTGCATGTGAAGAATAAGTAGTTATCATGTTAGTCGTCCCTTTTCCTTATGAGCAACGCTATGCCTTAATTGTGGAGATATCTATAGAATGAAATAATGTGTGAATGAATCATGTTACACGTTAGGAGTATGAAACCTGTACATGTGTGTAATGTAATGTTCATGATTTAGGATAGAAACATGATAGACTAAAGCATGCTCATGTAAAGGAAAATGTTGTGCTATTTGCAGGTAAAGTTCATGTGCATTCTTGTAATCTATGGTAACATGCATCTCTTTAATGTCAATGGCTGAATGCGTGTGTGATATGTTTAAGTTTAAGCCTTTGGTTTGCTTGCTGGGTCTTTGGACTCACTACTTGCTTCGGCGTACAGGTTGACATGCATCTTGAGATAGAAGAAAGTGTGGTGCGGATCGCCATTTTGGGAAGACTATTTTGTGGAGCGGCTACTAGTTGTACTTTTCTATTTTCTTTTATCATGAAAACAATTATTGTATGGACAATGTAACTCTTTCATTATGTATTATCGTGGACAATTGTCTTGCCTCTTCACTATCTAGACTGTGGAATACATGTGGGTGATGGATTGGAAGTGAATTATTTATTTTATTCCGCTGTACTCTATTGCTATCCAGGTACATATCAACCTATCGACTAGTGTTGGGTACATGTCCCACTGTAATGACGCCCTTTATACCGATGGGGATTGGTATAATCGTACCGGTATGAAGAGGGTCGTTACAGTATTTTTATAAGCTATGTATATTGTGCATTGTGGTTGTGGATTGAATGTGGTGTGATGGTGAATGTGGGGCAATAATGTCTTGTAGACTTGTGAGCATGACTTGTGGAAAAATTTTGCGAATCAATGTTCCATGATTAGGATTAGTTGAATATCTGTTTCAGTCTATTCATGAAGATTTGTGGGGCATGTATGTAGATTTTGAAATTTTGGAAATTATGCATGCTTGTGGAATCGTAAATAAAGTTCGGTTCGGTAAAGTTAAAAACATGCAAAAGCGGTTGTGGTAATTGATTTATAGATGTATGAATTAGGATGAAGTTGTATTCTGAAATCATGCATTAGTATTTTCTGTGCAAAACAGTAAGTGGATGAATTTCAGATGTGTTAGACCCATGTTAGCTTAAATTGTGAATAATATGCTAATTAGGTATTTGATTTTCTGTAAATCCTATTTAGCTCAGAAAAATCTGAAAAATTGAGGGTATGATTTGGAACCCGAAATCAGCATGTGGTTAAAATTGCAGGTCAATTGGAACAGTAAATAAAAAGTATGTGTTTCATGTAAATTGTGAATAATTCGTATATATATGATCGTAATGTGATTTTATGTTGTTTAAAACAGCATGATGGGTGTGTTTACTATGTGTTAAATTTTGAAAACTCTGTAGTATCATGTTAGGAAAAACAGAGGTGTTCATGCGAGTAAGAAAGTGTGAATGAAATGAAGAGTGCCAAGTGTAAAAACCATGTGTAAAACGTTAAATGTGTAAAAGTGTAAACTGTGCCAATGTGATACTGCTTCCGAGAAGGCAGTGGAGCTGTATCAGGGAAAAGTCCTCCTGAGAAAGTTCATTGTGTTAAGTGACCCTAGCTAAGGGCATTAGGGGGAAATCCTGGAGGTGGACAAGTACCACTGGTTAGGGTGGAGACTTGTTCTCCCGGTCTGCGCAATCCAAGAGTCACCATTGCATTGCCTAGATGGTGCCTATGTGTTATGTGATGTGAATGTGTCCTTCTTTGGTGGTTTGGACTATGTGTCACGGCACCTAAAATGTGTAAAGTGTATGTGACCATGTGTAAATGTGTAAGTGACATGTGAATGTGTATGTGTAAAGTGTAACCATGTGAAACGAGGAAATTGTGAAAAAGGAAAATATGAAAATCTAGATGTGCAATGTGTTATTGAAACCATGTGAGACTAAATATGAAACTATGTGAATTCAGAAAATGCATGTTATCCTTCTTGTGTTTACGTGTGCAAGTGTTTAGAACCCATGATAGGGACAACAAATGAATATGTGTGCAAGATGGCGTGATTGATTGTTCATATGTTATGTTCTAAGCCACATTGTAGCTTCCATGTGTAGGTTTATAGTCTTTGAACCATGTGAAATCAGCAACCTAAAGCATGTTAAAAAGTTATGTATGTGCTTAAGAACATGTGAAATCCATGCTAACTATGTTCCCCGTTCATGTGTGTAAATTGTCCATGTTGATAACTCTCACGTTTGGTTCTTTATAAGGTTAAAGTCATAAGTGAATGGATTAGAGACCATGTGGTAGGTGAATGTTATATTTTTGAAATCTGAAAGCATGCGTTATGTATAAAATTGTAGAACCGTCATGATAGGTTGAAAACTTAAATGGACTAGCATGCTATGTGTTGCTAATTGTATGTGCATGTAGAAACCACTAGGACTTGTACGTGTATATCATGCGTAGTGTTACTTGCTGAGTCCCTGGACTCACTCCTTGCTTCGGCGTACAGGTGTAGTTGGTGACACGACACCGTTGGAGGAGACGGTGGAGACGGACTCCGAGCGCGGAGACTAGTTACTTGGAGCTTCTTTGTGATTGTGTACTTCGTCGTATGTACTTGAACATTGTATTAGGATTATCATAAAAGAATGTAATATGTGGACATTTGTATTTCTATTTCAGCAAATTAAATCATGTGAATTTAGTTCCTTTTTGCAAACTGTAAACGGTATGTATGTTTAATGTGGATGATGAATGAAAGGAGATAGTTCTCTTTTGCTTCCGCTACTCTGTTATTTATATTCGCGTGTATCTCAGCTGTTTGTATCGTTGGGTAAATGTCCCACTGTGAGGACTCTCGCTATATCGACGTGGGTCGGTATGACCGTACCGGTATAATGAGGGCCGTCACAATCAGTGACCAAAATAATTCGGTCATTATTCGGTCCCTAAAATAGTGATCGATTTGTGACCAAATTATTTCGGTCACTGATAGTGATCGATGGAATTCGGTCACAAATCGGTCACTAAACTAGTGACTAACATAGTGACAGAAAATGTCGGTCACTATTCGGTGACTATTAGTGACCGAATTAGTGACTGAATATCTCGGTCGCTGATAACGACTTTCAGCGACTGAAAGATTTCGGTCACTAATTGGTCACTATTTAGTGACCGAAATGTTTCGGTTACAAATTTGTGACCAGAAATTCTTCACCGACAAATTCGGTCTCTATTCGGTCACTATTCGGTCTCTGAGCCTTTTAGTGACCAAATAGTGACCGAATAGAGACCGAAAATATCGGTCTCTAAATACGCTTTTTCTTGTAGTGTATGCACACAGTAGACTGAGATAGAGGAGATGCGTCGGTAGATGGAGGAGATGCGCAGACAATAGACAAAGATGGAGGAGATGCGCAGGCATGTCTACATTCATGGCCCACTTCCAAGTTTCTCAAGGAGATGCTCAGCCACATGGGGTTGTTGCTCGTGCCGGCAGCGATGAGGGCTACACAAATGAAGAGGGATGATTACGATGATGATTAGAGATTGATAAACATTTTTATATTTCATATGTGTTGAGACTTGTGTTATATGGATTTATCTATAGCACTTGTTAGATATTTTGTTGTGGTTTATGAATTGGTAGTATTTGTTAGTTTCTTTGTTGTGATATGAATTGGTTGTATTTGTTAGTGTTTCTTTATTATAGTATGATGGATTTTGTTGTCATATGGATTGATCTTATGGATGTGATACACATGTACTTGTACATTATAGAAAAAAATAGTATTTTAAAAAAATGTATAACAAATTTAAAGATATATGTCAATAGCGTAGGACCGTTGACATAAGCTACATATGTCAGTTGCCCAAAATCCACCGACACATGGCACATCTGTTAGCGGCCAAATATTTCATATGTCATCGGACTCTTGTCCGCTGACAAAAGATGGCATATATCAACACCTAGTGACCGCTGACATATGTTGACATATGTCAATAAAAATACATCCATTGACATATGTATATGTCATCTAGTGTCGGTCGCTGCCAAAATTTCTTTTATCAGTAGACAAACCCTACCAACAAATGAATAAAAGTCAACAACCCATATCCGCTGACAAAAGATATTTTATCAGTGACTGTTGGTCGCTGATAAATAGAGCTTTCATTAGTAGCTAGGGTCACTTACATATAACTTGTTATCAACAGTCGTAGAACCATGAACATAAATGTCATTATCATTGACTGTAAACTCGTTGACATAAACATCATATATCGACGGCCCTTGCATAGCCGCTGATATATCATAAGTTAACGACTTACTTGTCGACGAATCTATCAACGGCTTCTTGACCAATTACAAAAACTTTTGTTGGCGGCTTTTATGTCTTTGTCAGAGGTTCCCAATCACTGAAAAAGTCCAAATTCTTATATTGTTAAAAGCCCATAGGGATACGGTCCAACCATAGGACCACTTTTGACCTTTACATATAAATATTTACATCATACATATTAAGGTAAATTAATTAGTAATCCTTGACTATACATGGAGGTTCTCGGGCTCTGATGACAGGCGAATCCTCTTGTGCCCCGCGGGTGATAGAGGTGCACGAAGTGTCCCAAGATGAGATATGGGCTAATCTTTACTATAATAAGACTTAATGTATATTGTAACAGAAGATAACATTTACTATAATGAGTTACAGTTTTGTCAGAGATTAAAAAATAAGTCAAACATCTGATAAATTTTTTAATTAATTTGTCCTATATATTATGATCCAATAACTATGGAACCAAACATACATGGAATTTGCCATAACCTTATCATGCACATTGTGGCGGATGTAAGAAGAATTCTTCGAGAGCATATTAAAAGGACTCACTCAACTCTGGCTACCCGTGTTTTCTAAAATTTTTCAATTTCTATATCATAGCCCTTCATAGTTCTCAAAAGAGTTATTTCTAATTTACTTGCAGCTTTATGCTGATGCTATTGCAGCATAAGCTACTCCTGTAAATAAAACTTTTGATATATATTAATGCATCCATTATTGCCTACCAAATAAAATGACTGTGGAACAAAAACATATATAGAATTTTCCTTTTTTTATCGCGACAGAATTTAACTCAAGTGACATTTTTTGTAACTTTTCATTGAAGATATGTTGTGTCTGAAAACGTTCTCAAGGATGATATTTTTGTTACAATTCTTCACGTGAAGATGGTTTATATGCAAAAATCCGACAGATAAACAGTTATAGGTTTTCCTCTCACATTTTCCTCCTCCCACGAGAGAAAGAAAGAATGGAAAAACTGGGAAGAGATTGTACGTTCATCCAAGGAAGATATAACTCTTTTTTGACAAGTGGATCCAAGGAAGCTAACTTGAAAGTTGCTAGAAGTTTCACTATCAATTTGCATAGGATATTTTGCCAACTTGTTACAGAACGGAACTCAGAAGAGTGTCTACAGACCAGCTGCAACAAGAAGGGGGGAGATCGAACTGAGGCCGCCCCCCAAACAAAAAGGCACGCATACACACAAATTAGTGAATTAAGCCAAAGATACGGCGCACGTCTCAGATCATCTTGAGTTTACAGCCTTCTCTCCTGGCCAACTTGGAGAAGCAGAAGGCTAGGAAGGCGAAGAAGGCGGAGATAGAGCACAAGAGCCAGGACAGCACGCAGGTGAACCATTCCATGCCCCTGCGCTTAGGCAGGTGGCTCCGGTCGGCGGCCAGCAGGGCCCTGTACACCGCCTCTGCCAGGGAGTAGGCCGTGACAGGGTCGAGCTCGTCCACCAGCAGCCCGTACTCGTTCAAGCACGCGATGTCGTACGCACCCGTCGCCTCCGGCACGCCCAGCGACTCGCACACCCTCACCCGGCCGTCGATCCGCTCCTCCGTCGTCAGCCCGTCACCATGCGTTAGCACCAGTATGGGGTCCTCGCCTGCGTGTCCGCGTCAGCAGCTCCATTATTGAAGACCCAACACATGTGCACCAAGTGAAGTCAAGTGGGGGCGGGGGGGAGAGGAAAAAAAAAAAAAGGGAAGTGGGGGCTTCCCTTATTCATTTTTTCCCCTCAATCCAGTGGTTTTCTATCCGGTAAACTTTTGTTGCCCGGACCCGCACAGCTATTAATGCGCTGCCGTCTCCATCCCATTGCGGTCCAGCCCCATACGAGTATGAGCCGCACGTGCCTCTCATCTTATCTATATAGGATGGACTCAAATGAGTAGATCGGGACTATTTGGAATGGCAAAGCCCAATGAACTGCTGTTACACCTCCCAATTTTAATCCTTACATGGGTAGAGGCAAGAGAGCGTGGGACTGTGTATATCAAAAGTTGGGCAACGTAATTAAGATCCACTGTACGGCACCGCTGGACTAATGTTGGCGGCTGGGCGGCCAAGCAACAAAAGCAAGTGAGCGCCATCATTTTGAACTTAAGTATATTTGGTGTCACCGTCTAAGTGGTGGTGTGTTCGTAAATTTATGGATTGTCCAATTACAGTGACGACAAAAACATCTAACGAATGTTCAGTTTGCACACAGATCATCATGCGCATCAAATATTATTCTTTGAATTTACAAGGTCTCGAAGGAAAGGATAGGAGTTCAATTGGGAGAGAGAGAGAGAGAGAGGCGTATGAGAAAACACGGCGGGCAGGCGCAGATGTCTACTCACGAGTGCTTTTTAGACAGTGACGAAGGAATCAAACAATATTAAAAAAACATAATTAGGAAAAAGAGAACGGAAAATCTACAGCAACAACTCACCGCATCTGCGTAGAGAGGGGGAGCGGAAGAGCGCCCTGGTGGCCTCGAGAGGTCTCACGTCCCCGGTCTTCAGAGCCTGTAGATCTCCGCCAGGTTGGCCACCACGACCACGCAGTTCACCCTTCTCCTCTCGAACCTCGCTGCCGGGCTGCCGAAGTGGAGACCCGCCTCCCAGTCGCTCCCTCCGCCGCTGCAGGGCTGGCGGTGGCGGACGCCGTCCTCCACCCACCCGGCCACCTCCTCCACCCCTCCACCGCCCTCTCGTACTCGAAGCCCCTGGAATCGTACACGCAGAACCCGTTCCTCGTGGACCTAAGCACGTTGTGCTCCTCTAAGCACCGGGTGCCTCCGTTCTTCCCTGCGTTACCAGGGATTCGGCGAGCAAGGGAGGGTGAGGACACAATTAAAAAGGAATGGAGATCGAGGAAAATTGTGACTAACTAAGATTCTTGAAGAATATGGGTGGAGTGGGTCTGAGGGGGGCGAGAGTATGCCTGAGGAGGTGCGCGCGAAGGGAATGAGCCCGGAGCGGCCTAGAACCGAATACATGAGGTTGATGAGGGAGCTCTTGCCGGAACCCGCCGGGCCGACGAGGAGGATGGTGACGACCGGGGGGATGTTGACGCCTTCCTTGGGGACGCCACCGGCAGGAACCCAGAGGTCGCCGGCGCGGTAGGAGAGGAGCTTGTGTCGTAGATCGTCCAGGGAGTCGTGGGACACCAGGGCCAGCCGTTCCATCTCCTTAAGCACCCGCAGGCGCGGGGTCAGCGCGGACACCCCGCGGCGGTGGTGGGGTAGAGGCGGTCATCCGGGCGGCCACGCTCGTCGAACTCCGGCGCGGACCTCCACCAGCAGTAGCAGAATTGGTGCTGCCTCCCCGCCGCCGACTCGTCCTCCTCGCTGGTGATCCCACCGTCGACGGGTGAATCGCTCCGCATCTTGTTCCGGGTCTCTCTTCCAAACTCCACTTCGCACCTCCACCTCTCTGCAACTTATCATAAAGGCGACGGCAAGGGGAGACATTGGGATCTACGCAAATAAAGAAGTTGAGAACGTGGGTCCATGAACTGGGCCAGCAGAAGAGCGGGGACTATGAACAGTACACCGAAGCTGCATGTGGTGGGAGGAAAGAGTTTACTTTTCTGGGTCCCCTGGAACAGGCCCAGGCCTTCAACTTGCACTGTTAATGAGGTCGGATTGGAATTGCGTACTGCATAGTACATACGTATGGCCCGAGAATTTCGTTAATTAATTGGACGCATTGAAAGTAGAAAGTCAAATATTTATTGCCAGAAAAAGCCTAAGTTAACCAATTCTTTTGGTTAAGAATCCTGTTAAATACTGTAATTGCAAAAAATTATTTTCGTACAGTCCAAGTCAATTTAATATGAGACTTCTAAAAAAATTCTCTTAAAAATATCTCTGAGTTGATTCTATAAATACTAGACATATCTTTCTAGAAAATAATTGTGAAAGTTAATGAATATATAAAGAAGAAAAAATTAATTGGGGGTTGTTGTCAGAGGGTGTTACTTTTTTTTCTAGTCTCTGTCAGAATACTGGAAGACGTAGAGTCCTTATATTTTCGGCTAGTTTAATTTGGAGTCCCTAGACGTCACCATTTACGACTCTCAATTCACGAGTTCCGTCTCTTTTGCATTTGTCTTTTTTTTTCATTCCCGTCTTACCCTTCTGTCCTTTCAAAGGCCCGTAAACTGACATCGATGGAAGTTGTACTTATATAACGTGCATAGCACACTTACAGCAACCATTGACATCACTTACACATTGTGACATGATGTGCATTCATTTAACTCTTATCTTCTTACCCGTGAACCGTTCTTCATAACTATAAGAGGAACTCAGGTCCTCATATATACTTATCTTCCCAAGCTTCTCTGAGTCTTCTTCCTCCTATCTTGCTTGTCGTCTTCTTCTCTTTATTTGTAGATGTCTTCATCTGACGGTGCTCCCACAGGGATGGGAAGCAACCGGCATCACTGGAGCCACCGGCTGAAGAAGCCTTCAACCTCGACTTATGGAGGGGTTTTTATAGTGGTTGGAGGATGGCTTTAGAGAAAGTCTATCGGCTGTACGACAACAAGGGCCTCACCAACATTCGCTCTGACATCGGCCCTGAGGCAAAACCCATCTATTCCTCCTCCCCTCCCTCCCCTCTCCGTTCCTCCTCCCCTCCCTCCTCCCCTGAGTCATCGGCTTAGGGAGTATAGGGAGTTATTATTGTGAGGCTTGTTTTTGTAATATATTTTCATTTTATGCATTCTTCTGTGGCCGCTATATAATTCATTGTATGTGCTCTCTATCATGCAAACTCAACATGTTAGCAATAAGTACATACTGTAACATGCTATTATCTATACTATAATCAAAATAAGTAAATATTATAACAGGTAATTACGCATACTGTAATAGTGTAGTGCTTTTACTGCCAGTAGAACTATAAGAGTGTAGTGATCATACTGCATGTAGAACTGTAAGAGTGTAGTACTCGAACTGTAACATGCTATTATCTATACTATAATCAAAATAAGTAAATACTGTAACATGTTATTACGTATACTGTAATAGTGTAGCGCTTGTACTGCCAGTAGAACTGTAAGAGTGTATTGATCGTACTGCATGTAGAACTGTAAGAGTGCAGTGCTTGAACTGCAAGTTCTAATGTAACTGATTATTATGTATACTGTGTACTGTAATAGAAAACATTAGTAGAATAGTGTTCTCACTGCAATGAATAAACAAGTGTTTCCTCAAGTAAATGTATAATATAATTACAAGTGTAGTAGGAAATTGTACGTGCAGCAACTATGGTTCTTCGCCTTGAATTATATACGCTCTGAACGTTCTTGTGCATTGAAGTACGCTTTGATGAGGTGGACGGCGAACCTAGCTCGCACGCTTGGCATGTCACTTGAAAGAAGGGTTTGCCGTTTAGAGAAGATGGTTGATTGTTGTGTGTGAGGTTGATTGACGGCATGGAGTACCTGAGTGAAGGGGAAACCTTGAGTGTCCATACGTGCCAGACACTGCATGTATTTGCAAGTAATTATGGAACAGTCGTCTCCCGATCCTTGTTGTCGGCATGGGTCAGGGTAGCGTAGCAACCAATTTGCTATATCGAGGTCCCTGCCTTTCATGTATCTTCTCAGTATGTCCACCTGCATGAAAAAATTAACAAAGAGTTCCAATTAGTTGATGTACATTTACTGTAACATATGTAACATAAGTGTGCATGCTCTGTAACAAATGTAAGCCTTGTATATAACACTTGACACTTACGTATTCTGGAATGTCAGGACAATCGTTGTTTCTTAATGAATCGTACACGTGGAACTCTTTTCTTTAATATTGATGACCAAAAAAGCCCAATGGTTCGTCCAACGTGCATGGGGGTGAAGAGGAGGTCTAATTCAGTTGGGGTGCGATCCAGTCTTTGGAAAGCGTAATCGAGATGTTGTTGTTTGCTCTTATCGTCTTTGCACGATTGAACGTAACCTTTTAAAGTGGCTCCCAGATATCTAAAAGTATTAAAATGTGTGGGTTCTCTTGAGCGGGGAGAAGCAAGAAAGTGTTGACGTAGCAGTCAATTATGGCCGATTCGCTCTACCCCCCGAACAATAGTTCCTAGATGTCCGTAAATGTGACGAAATTGTCGTATCCTTGGAGAGTGTCGCTGAACATCAAATCACTACATGTAAGAAATGTGTACATCTTCTGTAAGAATGGAGATGTCATACAGTAATAGACGAACTAAGATAATGTAACAAAAAAACTTTGAACTGTAAAAAGGAAATACATGTACTGTAACACCTACTGAGTAATGATGCACTCATTCAGAAATCTTTCAATCCAAGACTTTTCGTCCACTCCTAATACTTCCCGGGTGACGTAATCTCATCTCCCCTCTTTCTTGCCCGTTGGAAGTGTTTCTGTACTCTCCTAAGAACCAATAAAGATCGGTTCGGAAGTGGACACATTGACTTTCGAAGCTTTGTAGTACCGATAATCCTCTACCTGTGACGAAATAAGCAATAAAAGAATGTTTTGTAAGGGGACTTTAATGTTACTGTGAAGGGGTCTTAATGTTACTGTAATGTAACATTAAGGTTACTGTAACAGAACGTTAAAGTTATATATCTTCTTCTGTTAATATTACTCTACCGTATATATCTCCAGTTGCCGCCTTTTTCTCATCCCAACTGAAAACGTTTGGACATGGAGGATGGGGAAATATGACGCCTCTTCCTCTTCTTCTCTTCCTCTTCTGGCTTCCTCTTCTCTGCCTCCTTCCTCTTCTTCTCTTCCTCTTCTGGCTTCCTCTTCTCTGCCTCCTTCCTCTTCTTCTCCTCCTCCTATGTCTTCCTCTTCTGCTCGTCCTCCTCCTTCCTCCTCTTCTCCTCCTTCGTCTTCCTCTTCAGATCGTCCTCTTCCTTTCTCTTCTCTCCTCTTCCTCCTTCCTCTTCTTCTCTTCCTCCTCCTCTTCTTATCCTCCTCCTTCGCCTCCTTCCTCTTCTTCTTCTCTGCCTCCTTCCTCTTCTACTCCTCCTCTCCTCCTTCCTCTTCTCTCTGCCTCCTCTGCCTCCTCTTCTTCTCTTTTCTCCTCCCTCTTCTTCTTCTCTGCCTCCTCACCTCCTTCCTCTTCTGCTCCTCCACCTCCTTTCTCTTCTTCTCTTCCTCCTCCATCTTCTTCTTCTCAGCCTCCTTCCTCTTCTGCTCCTCCTCCTTCATCTTCCTCGCCTCCTCCTCCTCTTTCTTTTTCTTCTCCTCCTCCTCCTTCCTCTTCTTTGCCTCCTCCTTCCTCTTTCTTCTTCTCCTCCTCCTTCCTTCCTCCTCCTTCCTCTTCTTCTCGTCGGCCTCCTCCTTCCACCACCTCTTCTCTCTTCACCCCTCTTCCTCTCTTCCTTTGACTCTGACGTTTGCCACTTTGACATCGATCGTTGCGACCTTGTCAAGGGGGTTCTCATTCTTGTAACAGAATATATGATATATTGTTAATAACTATAAATCACACTATAAATGTATAAAACATTATCTTGGCATCGGGTACTCATCTTTGCTATGTGGGGTGATGGTACTGAAGCTATAAGGAGCTCCGCTAGCGGTAGGACTAAGACTACATATTGTGGCTCTGCATGTGGATGTTGTTGCCACTGAGGCTGGTGCTCAAATTGTTTCTCCAGTCTTTGTAGCCTCTAGCCTATTGATTGGAGGATATTGTTCTGCCGTTGCAAGAGGTCGCTCTGCAACTCCATGACCTCCTTATGTTGTTTGGACAATCTTAAAAGCTCCTGAAGAATGTCAACAACATGTTTATCTAATGGAGGGGCTCTGGAAGTGGTGGACGTGGATGCCGTCAATCGTCGCGAGACCCCAGGTCGGTCATCCGTCACATTAACCTCCAAATATACCTGAAGTAAATTCATAGAAAGATATGATATAGGAAGATAACACAAGTCCAGGGAAAGTCACACTTACATCAGAGCGTTGCAATCCCCGTAGTAGGCCGGATAAGGACTGTCCCTTACCCCGGCAATCCCAACGGAAAAATGGGGGATCTCTTTGGGGATGCTCTGGTCTCAATTTTAACTGGTGCATCAAAACCATGCCTATATCATTAACACAAGTCAGAAAATTGTTAAACTTATACTGTAACAGACATGTGTATTGTATGTAAAAGACTACTTTGTGTACTGTAACAGACAAGTGTATCATATGTAAAAGACTATTTTGTGTACTATAACAGACATGTGTATCGTTTGTAAAAGATTACTTCGTGTACTGTAACAGATAGGTGTATCGTTTGTAAAAGAGTACTTCGTGTACTATAATAGATAGATGTATCGTATGTAAAAGACTACTTCATGTACTATAATAGCCAAGTGTATTGTATGTAAAAGACTACTTCGCATACTATAACAGAGCGAATAAAACTTACATCGAGAGCGGTAACGCAATCGATTAAGTAGATGGTTTTGGCAGACGGAGCCCCTCTAACTGCTGCCTTCACCTGCTTGTAGCACTGCTGCACTACCGACATTAGTTACTCATGGATGGCAGCAGCTCAATTGATGCTCTTCATCTCATGGAGGTCGTCAGATATGGCAGATGGACAGCAACCCTGCTCTCCCACTTATGGGGAAGAAGAAACAAGAACATAGAAGCACAAACCAAAGCTTGACTGAAGTTTCAACAGCTAGCTCACAGTGTTGTGGAATGTACTCCGTAAGCTTTCGCAAGACATTGTGCCTGTCCATCGTTTGTTTGGATCCAAGGATGCGGCGAAAACTAACTTTTGCCCCATCTACCTTTAGATTGATAGGTGAACCATGATTGGGTATACCCATAACCATTGCAAGGTCAGAGGGACGAAAAGGCAGTCTGCAGGGGCCAATCTTAAAACGATCTTCTCCTTCGAAACATGTTATCAGTTCGACTATCAGGGACAAAGGGTAGGTCACTGATTCGCATTTGACATATGCGTGGAATGGTGAATTTCTCATTAATTTGAGATGGGCGCTCATAAACTGCAAGTCTTGCATAACGCTACAGTACCATGAAAGTGAATATCACGTATTAAATTGATTACGATCATTATCTGCAAAGAGAAGATCGAAATATTTTTAAAAGAACATTCAGTCAACAAAGACCAGACACAAGGTAAGAAGAAAGATTACTACTTAGAACGACATGGAGGGCGGTTTCATCCACTTCCGTCGCCATTAACGCTTGTTGTTCCACATCCGCTGCAATGCGAACGATCGTTGAGCTCGTAGAGACCCATGGCTTGCCATTGTGAGAGGGGAGGAATAGATTGCTTCGGCTGCAGATGTAACTCAAAGAATGGAGACGTAGCACCCTAGAAAATTAGTGATTTAAAATTTTTAAATAAATGGCAATAAATAAATTTTGAATTATCGAAATGGTAGAACTTACGTACCACTATCGTACGTGAGAGAACACATTGGAAACTTTTGTAAAAATTATAAATCAACCCAAACACTATTCCTAAGTGTTCCACGAAGAAATTCGTGCAACAAAAAATCCGATTGGCCAAGTGTACGTCACATTGTGACAATTATCCAAATTAGGAAACTAAGTTGGAAAACCGTTAATCAGGGAATATAACACGATCATAAATTAAATAAAAATGTTGGAAAGACTTCCAACAATATATATTGATGGCCCATTATTGGTATTGGGCTAATGGATCACTTTTGGCCCAAGAATCAAATGGAGCATGAAAAATACCCATAAATTCGCAACCCTAATTGAGCTGAAAATGGAAGGAGATAATTAGGGTAAAATTGGATGCAATTAGACTCTCTTGGAAACTCAAATTCGTGCCTAGCCATCCTTG
The DNA here is from genome assembly GCA_014218235.1 of Colocasia esculenta. Lineage (NCBI taxonomy): Eukaryota > Viridiplantae > Streptophyta > Magnoliopsida > Alismatales > Araceae > Colocasia > Colocasia esculenta. The sequence continues at coordinate 144,401,061 of CM024757.1, forward strand.
GGGTTTGCTTGATGGCCAAGACACTCTAATGGGGGAAGAGATCCTCAAAATTTGGAAGGGCATATGTCAAAACTGCAACTTTTCCTCCCTTGTAGCAATGGGACTTCTAAAAGACCTAGATCCATATATACTCTCCAAAAAACCCTGGGGGACGAGTTTACCATCTTTCTGGGGTCGTGTGGAGGAGTTCTTGGCAGGTGGGGAGTAGGAGATCAACCACACCAAGCTCTTCTTCTTCCCGTTACGTCTGCTTCGACCTGTGCAGACAGTCATCTTGGAGTCACCAAAGATAGGCCAAACCCAAACCACACTGTGCAAGACTTATAACCCTGAAAGAGGGTCAAGTCTAGTTCCTAATCACACTAGAATGCCCAACTTTCATGCAGTAGGCCGGGTGTATTAAGCGTTCTCTAACCAGTGGTCTGAACAAGGGTTTTCTGGAGAACGAGACTTCTTCAACCCAGAAGGTAGGTGATCTCGAGCCAAACCTTAACAAATCATGTACCAATGTGTAGAGCATCGAGTCCACTTTCATGTCTAATTGGTTTCATCGAATTTCATTGAGTACATCTTGAGTTATAAGCTTTTTACCAAGTCTCCCATGTGCAGGACTTTTTTATGTTAATGTTGATTTATCACATACCCCGAGGCCATTTTAAATTATTCCAAAACCATAGTTCTATCCTATTCCATGTTCCCAACAAGTTTCATGATGACATTTTTGTCCCAAACGCCCTAGTTTAGAAGATATAAGCGTTCCATGGATCGAGCACCTGTTTCCTGTGTTTTCTGGGTTTTCGGGTTGAAAGTGGAATCACATCCAGTCCAGGCGACGCGATTCACAGAGTTTCTTAAATGTGTCCTCCCATGGCGATGCGATTTGGGGCATGTACAGTGCCTCAAGCTGTGGGCCGTTGACCTGTCAGAAGACCCTTGAAACGCGACGGCCAAGACCGATGCGATTCAGACATTTTTCCTGCCTAAGGTTTTCGGCGATTTTTATATCATATTACTAAATGAATTTCATTAACGCGTCGGGATGACCCGACGTGATTCAAGGATGAACGCGGCCACCAAGGTGGACGTGATTTAGCCTCTTCACCGAACTCAAGTATCGACTGTACACATTGTTATGAAGTGCGTCCACTGTGTCGAACACTTATTTAAAGGCTTACCTGAGGACTATTTAACATGGTATTGAGTTCATCATTTGCAAGTCTTAGTTCTGGTCATTTCATGAGGTTTGTTTAATGGTTTAAAAATAATTAACCCATTGAAAAATCTATAACTACATAAATGTTATTATAATTGCTCTTTAAATGATATGACCCATTCATGCAACTAGTGGATTGTTCATCTTATTGTTCTAGCTTGTTAAAATGATAATTATCATCTTAAAATATTGCAAACAATGGTTAGTTAAAGTGCATAGTTTCATCTCAAGATATCTTGTTAAGTGCTTTCCGCAAGTTTACAACTGATGGATTGTGGATTGAGACACGTGTTCACTACACACTTGCACATCTAGGCATCATTTCTTGGGGATTTGGAAGCTCTCTCTTAGTCATTCCGTATTGGTAGACTGGCGACCTTTTCTCTAAAACCTCCATAAATCTCCGTACTCCATGGATTCCCTCATAGAGACTGAGTTGGTTGTACTATTGAAGTTTCCTGGAGATAGCGTGCACTTCCTCTCTTCTTTTGTTCTCGTGAGTGTGATTTAAAAACTAGACTTAAGCCATTAATGTAAAGAGTGAACTAAAGTATAAATTGCGTCGTTATGCTGCCGAAATTATCTCTTGACTATTGTATCATGAAATCATGTTCATCATCTTATTACTTGTTCTCATCATCATCATGAACATGCCATTAATGACTATGAGTATCTACATTTAAAATGAAATGAGATGCTGACCGGGCACGGAGAGTGTCCAAGGGCTCCAGTCTAGCCCCAATGACGGAGAGTCATAAATATACTGTTAACCATGGGGTATAATGATTACTGGCGTTGCATCTGCACTGGGAGTACTTGCGTGTTGAATGCTAGATACAACAACCACATACACGAGTCCTAGTGTGCATTTCAAGGAGAATCTTTCCTTGGTGTACATTAGTGTCTTCGTGCCTGATTAGTGTTACATGATCGTGCTCGTGCGTGCTTGCTTGCTTGAGTGATATGACCATCCTGCATTTATTGCAATTCAAGTGATATCTTGTGTGCTTGTTACATGCCTCATTATTGATAATCTCTTGCTCGTTATATCGTTCTAGATCTTGCTCTATCATGATCACTCTATCTAGCTTGTTTCATGTATCATGTTTTAATGAGTTTTATTCGTACTTGCATATCATGACAATTGTGCTTACCTAGTTCTAAATTGCTAATCACTTATATCATTGCCCGCACATTGAGATATAAATCCTACTGGGCTAGTTTGCTCATTCCCTACTTTTAGCCATTCTAGGTGACTATGAAATTTAGAAAGAGGAGAAAGTCGAGGATGGGAATGCGTCCGAGTGATGAGCATCCCAACACTTGAGTCTATCTATAGTTAGTTTGTCTAGAGTGTTAGATTCATGTAGTAGGTAGTGAGGAATAAATGTATTTTCCTTTTATTGAGTCTTAGTCCTGTTATCCAATAGTTAAAGAGTTGTATTAGTTACCTTTGATACAATGAGATGAGATTTGAATACAATTTCAATTGAGTTCAATATTTAGGCCCTATTCTAGTGTTGTGTTGTTATACACTTAGTGCGTGCTAGCTAGAGGCTTATTTGCCGACTGTTCACGTCTTGGAATATCGACTCAAATTATTCGAATTAATATCCGCTGTGTAATTCTCAGGACGTGACAGTTTAGTGGTATCAAAGACTAGAAAAACCAAATAGGATGTATGTCTCAGGATTAAGAGATGCCTATGGAACCTAGGTCATGGAAATTACATATAGTACCTGGTGGGCATAGGTAGAGACTTGGAATATGACTAGAATAAACCAAACACTCCTACCCATTGACTCTACAATGTATCTAGAGACATTAATTGTTTCTATCCTTTTCTCAGGAACCTCGTAAATCTTACACTCAACTGCAATGGCACGCAAACAGTGGCAAGCCATGCAAGAAACTGTAGCTGGTTTGACCCAGACATTACAAAATGTGGTTCAGGCTGGTAATCAGGTTGTTGCAGCTAGGAATGGAACTGGTGATTTACACCGTAACTTTAGGAGTTTGAACCTTCCTCGTTTCTCTGGATCCCCTAACCCAGACGAGGCAGAGAACTGGGAGGAAGAAATAGAAAGAATCTTCCAAGTTATGCAATGCACCAATAGGGAGAAGGTGGTACTGGCCACTTTTCATTCACTAAGGATGCCCGAGCATGGTGGAAGGCCACATCGGCCCATCTGCCTAATGTTGCTGAACTGGAGTGGGCTGGATTCCGGAGATATTCTGAGGAAAGTATTTCTGTAACACCCTCCTCCGACCGCACACACACATATACATATCACATAACTTTTGATCGGAAGAGGGGTTACGCTGACAAATTTTGTTATGGGCAGACAAATCCGTGTAATGCAAAAGACCGGAAAACCATTCCACAAAGGCATCTTCGAAAGTACTATACATTAGCAGAGTAACTAGGTACCATCACCCATTAATTACATTAAGTCAAGCTTCCTCTTTCTAGACTTTTAAGAATACAACAAAGTCTCAAAAAGAGAACTAAAACTATGCTATTCTTCTTCATATCTTCTTCATCAACAGCGGAATTGTAATTCATCTGTAGCTGGGATTGCACTCACCTTCAATCTGAAAGGGGGGGGGGGTGGAGGAAACAAAGGCATGAGTCGGAGGACTCAGTAGGTGAATGTAAGCGTAAAGATATGAGTTTCAATTTCAGAACTAAGTGAGTATTCAGAAAGTGTGTATATTGATCAAAACATACTTGCTCATGAACTTCATACTTAACATAAAAATATAGCCCAAGTTGGTTTCATAACGGGCTCAAACAAATCTCAGAACAAAAGTCACATATGTCTTACAAAAATTCAGATCATAACTTGATTCGGAAATGAATTCGACAGGCATCATACTACTCTCAAGAGGTTACTAAATAATGTAAATGCATCCTCAATGCCTAGGCGATTCCAGCATCTTGGATCTTGTTCATTAGGCAAGAACGGGGTTTATTACCCACCATCATCAGTCCATTGACTTGGATTTACCTACAAACTGTCGCCCACAGCTGATCACAAGTGACTAGTGCTACGACAAGTGATCCTAAACCCTCTTTGAAGAGAGCACTGTCTTCAGATCATAAGTTATATTTCATGAGCACAATAGGGATAGAAATTCAAAAGATAGTTTGATGAATGAATAATCAAATTATCTTGATCATAAAGTAGTTTAGAATCCAAGGAAATGAAGTAAACAACTCCTAGGGTCAATAGTATAGTGAATCTTCAAGGAATGGGACAAGAATTAGTGCTGAAAACACAACAGAACTGTATCTGTCGACAGCTAAAGGCTATCTGTCGACGGCCATCTGTCAGCAGCTAAGAGTTGTCTGTTGACAGCTACTGCTTTTCCAGAACTTTGGGTTCTGGAAACATAAGGCATGTCGACAGATGCCTTCTATCTATCGACAGCCGCAAGACCAACTTCTGGAAATGGAGTTACATACCTCTAAAGGCTCTCCTATATGTTCCTATGAACTTATTCATGATTAACACATCAAAGAGGGGCTTAATCACACCTCTACATACTACTCTATATGAAGGAATCAAATAGAATAATAGGGACAACTGAAACATGTACAATTACAACAAAGTGATGGACATAACATCACTTATTCTGAGACATGTTCTCATGCAACTAACAAGAAGATTTCCATCACACACTTGGGGTATCATGAACACTATTTGGAAATATGATGATAAGGAATGGAAACACCATTCTAATGATGTTTCCAGAATCAGTGACAAGTGTGAGCATGGTCTAATGCCTAAACCTAGATTTCTTAACATGAAAGGAGAAGATTTGGAGAGGAAACGTAGGAAGGAACCTACAAAACATGGAACAAATAGGAACATAGGTTGTACAAGTGGATAGTGTAAGTATAACACAAGGAATGGAAAAAGAGTCGTAGGGGAACCTACTGACACACATACTAAAACACGATTTCAAAGGATAGATACACAGTTCAAAAGAGGATTAACAAATTTTAAAGGCAAGTATGTAGGTGATCATGAACTCTTTGGCAAAGGTCAGAGATAAGGACTGAGAAGAGAGGAGAGAAACCTACCTGATTTAAAGGATGAAATCTTCTCTTCGAAGGGCTCACAGTTAGCCGAAGAAAAATAAGGCCAAGGGTGTAAACGCAGCAGCCTTAATAGAAGCAATAGTGCAATAATCGCAACTAGAGAGCAACTGCAGCTCTTCTTGGTGGTGATAGAATCCCAGCTCCGGCAAGGCAAGGACAGCAACAACTCACCCTAGACAAGGAGACTTCCAAGTGCAACAGAAGTGGAAGAAGGAAAGGTTTGGACATCGGCTGCTGGGGAGTTTTATAGCTTCCAAGCAACCCATGCACGATGGCACGTTAGCCCCCAATGTGTCACAGTAAAAACCACCCAATTTTAGCATTAACACGATTGCCATGCACAACCCAAAGCTTACACCTAAAGGGTTAATGTGTGCGACTCCTCCCCATGTGAGGTGACCTTCCCAGCTCCTCACACGTAGGCAACTTAATTCCCAGAAAAATCCTTACAGTAATTAGCCCATAATTAAGCTGGCCCAAAGATCCTCATGTAAATATATTCAAATGATGTCCATTTGTGTTGAAATTTCCGCCATAGGCTAATGTAATGATTTTAGAATTATGGTAATTTTAGTTTAATTTTTAGAATTTTTTTTGCACTAGGTGAAAAATAACCCAGAAAATAGTTGTGTCGACTTAATCTCGAAATCCGCATGTCAACAAATCTGGATATTTATATTTCTGATATCACCACATTTTTCTAGAAATTATGGTTTTTCAGATTTCATTTTCATTACAGAATTCCGGTGTCGCCCTGTCGGAGCGCGCACCTCTGAGTACGTTACTAGAATAACATTTATTATCACCAATTAACCCTAAATTAAAGTTAACTACAATCCATGAAAATAATCTTGTTTAACAATCCAATTATTCATAGTTTTCGAGTAAATATAATTTTCGGAGTGTTACAACTCTCACCCACTAAAAGAGTTTGGTCCTCCAAACCCTTGACTAGTTTGGGAAGGATCACAAAAATTAAATTTTAACCTTTTAAATTTTATTTATTCCAGATTGGTCTTACCAATCTTATCATGTTTATTATGTCATATAATGTATACACCCTCTATATCATTTGTTATCATAACATTGTTAGTTGATGGGGATCTGAATATTAGCATTTCTAGTTATTAAAGAGCCATATTGTGATCATAGGTTCAATTAGATACAACCTTCTCTATGTTCTTTATTTCTAGTAATAGGGTATTATGTAATGAGCAGATACATGTTAATAGTATATTATACATAAAGTCTCCCCCACTAAGGAATAACCTTAATCCTTAAAGAGTTATATAAATACATATTCCCTTGGGAAGGGTAATAAAGTATGACAAGAATGATAAGTATTGTCAATATGATGATAAATAGTAAAAGATTTTATTTATCTCATAAAGTTTCCAGTACAGAACTCCATAATTCAGCCTTACCAAATTATATGGGTTGGCAAAACTTACCAAGCTTGACATGCTATAACAACTAATTTTAAGCATTTCTCACTTACTCTAATCCTATTGACTTATACATAAAAATTACGTCTAATAGCTTTAGTCACTTTTCCTTGTGGCTTAAAGTTTTCCTGAACTCTTGTCTTTTCCTTCACATCTAATTGCCTTAATCATCTTTTCTATCTTTCTAACCCATCCTTCTACAACCTCGGGTTGACTACTTCCTTTGAAGGCTGGAGGTCCCTTCTTCTTAAATTTTCTAACAGTGATGCTCCAGAAATTCTAGAATACACACAAATATTTTCTTTATTTCCTTTGTGAAAATGGTCACAGAGATGTCTATTACCCATAACCTTGCTCTGATACCACCTCTGTAACACCCTCCTCCGACCGCACACACACATATACACATCACATAACTTTTGATCGGAAGAGGGGTTACGTTGACAAATTTCGTTATGGGCAGAAAAATCTGTGTAATGCACAAGACCGGCAAACCATTTCACAAAGGCATCTTCGAAAGTACTATACATTAGCAGAGTAACTAGGTACTATCACCCATTAATTACATTAAGTCAGGCTTCCTCTTTCTAGACTTTTAAGAATACAACAAAGTCTCAAAAGAGACTACTAAAACTATGTTATTCTTCTTCATATCTTCTTCATCAGCAGTGGAATTGTAATTCATCTATAGTTGGGATTGCACTCACCTTCAATCTGAAAGGGGGGGGGGGGGTGGAGGAAACAAAGGCATGAGTCGGAGGACTCAGCAGGTGAAAGTAAGCGTAAAGATAGGAGTTTCAATTTCAGAACTGAGTATTCAGAAAGTGTGTAAATTGATCAAAACATACTTGCTCATGAACTTCATACTTAACATAAACATATAGCCCAAGTTGGTTTCATGACAGGCTCAAACGCATCTTAGAACAAAAGTCACATATGTCTTACAAAAATTCAGATCATAACTTGATTCGGAAACGAATTCGACAAGCATCATACTCCTCTCAAGAGTTACTAAATAACATAAATACATCCTCAAGGCCTAGGCGATTCCAGCATCTTGGATCTTGTTCATTACGCAAGAACGGGGTTTATTACCCACCATCATCAGTCCATTGACTTGGATTTACCTACAAACTATCGCCCACAGCTGATCACAAGTGACTGGTGCTACCACAAGTGATCCTAAACCCTCTTTGAAGAGAGCACTGTCTTCAGATCATAAGTTATATTTCATGAGCACAATAGGGATAGAAATTCAAAAGATAGTTTGATGAATGAATAATCAAATTATATTGATCATAAAGTAGTTTAGAATCCAAGGAAATGAAGTAAACAACTCATAGGGTCAATAGTATAGTGAATCTTCAGGGAATGGGACAAGAATTAGTGCTGAAAACACAACAGGACTGTATTTGTCGATAGCCATCTATCGACAACTAAGAGTTATCTGTCGACAGCTACTGCTTTTCCAGAACTTTGGGTTCTGGAAACTTAAGGCACGTCGACAGATGCCTTATATCTATCGACAGCCGCAAGACCAACTTCTGGAAATGGAGTTACATACCTCTAAAGGCTCTCCTATATGTTCCTATGAACTTATTCATGATTAAAACATCAAAGAGGGGCATAATCACACCTCTACACACTACTCTATATGAAGGAATCAAATAGAATAATAGGGACAACTGAAACATGTACAATTACAACAAAGTGATGGACATAACATCACTTATTCTGAGACATGTTCTCAGGCAACTAACAAGAAGATTTCCATCACACACTTGGGGTATCATGAAAACTATTTGGAAATATGATGATAAGGAATGGAAACACCATTCTAATGATGTTTCAAAAATCAGTGACAAGTGTGAACATGGTCTAATGCCTAAACCTAGATTTCTTAACATGAAAGAGAAGATTTGGAGAGGAAACGTAGGAAGGAACCTACAAAACATGGAACAAATAGGAACATAGGTTGTACAAGTGGAAAGTATAAGTATAACACAAGGAATGGAAAAAGAGTCGTAGGGGAACCTACTGACACACATACTAAAACATGATTTTGAAGGATAGACACACAGTTCAAAAGAGGATTAACAAATTTTAAAGGCAAGTATGTAGGTGATCATGAACTCTTTGGCAAAGGTTGGAGATAAGGACTGAAAAGAGAGGAGAGAAACCTACCCGATTTAAAGGATAAAATCTTCTCTTTGAAGGGCTCAAAGTTAGCCGAAGAAAAATAAGGCCAAGGGTGCAAACGCAGCAGCCTCAGTAGAAGCAATAGAAGCAACGGTGCATTAATCGCAACAAGAGAGCAACTGCAGCTCTTCTTGGTGGTGACAGAATCCCAGCTCCGGCAAGGCAAGGATAGCAGCAACTCACCCTAGACAAGGAGACTTCCAAGTGCAACAAAAGTGGAAGAAGGAAAGGTTTGGACATCGGCTGCTGGGGAGTTTTATAGCTTCCAAGCAACCCATGCACGATGGCACGTTAGCCCCTAATGTGTCACAATAAAAACCTCCCAGTTTTTACCATCGACACGATTGCCATGCACAACCCAAAGCTTACACCTAAAGGGTTAACGTGTGCGACTCCTCCCCATGTGAGGTGGCCTTCCCAGCTCCTCACACGTAGGCAACTTAATTCCCAGAAAAATCCTTACAGTAATTAGCCCATAATTTAGTTGGCCCAAAGATCCTCGTGTAAACATATTCAAATGATGTCCAGTTGTGTTGAAATTTCATCCATAGGCTAATGTAATGGTTTTACAAATTATGGTGATTTTAGTTTAATTTTTAGAATTTATTTTGCACTAGGTGAAAAATCACCTCGAAAATAGTTGCGTCGGCTTAATCTCAAAATCCGCACGTCAACAAATCCGGATATTTACATTTCTGATATCACCACATTTTCTGGAAATTATGGTGTTTTTGGATTTCATTTTTGTTACAGAATTCCGGTGTCGCCCTGTCGGAGCGCGCACCTCTAAGTATGTTACTGGAATAACATTTATTATCACCAATTAATCCTAAATTAAAGCTAACTACAACCCATCAAAATAATATTGTTTAGCAAATCAATTATTCATAGTTTTCGAGTAAATATAATTTTCGGGGTGTTACACTTTCTCTGAAAGAGTTAACGAAAAGAAGGCGGCGGAGTTTGCCGCACTGAAACAAAAGAGCATGTCAGTGGCTGAGTATGAGGCTAAGTTTGCTCGTCTGGCTATGTATGCCCCACATCTGGTGGGCACATAAAGATTGAAGGCTAACCAGTTCATGGATGGGCTCAGGTCCATGTTTATCGAGAAGCTCGGACCCCACAACATTCAAACATACACTGAGATGGTCCAAAGAGCCTAGCTGGTAGAAGACACTATGGCTAAGGTAGAAGGCATGAGGGGAAGGACATCTCAAAGCCGACCTTTATAAAAAGGGGAGCAGTCGATACAACTGGAACTTTCTCCAACAACAACAATAACAACAACAACAACTACTACTACTACTACTAATACTATTACAACAACAACAAAAGGCTAACCATTGGGAAGGAGTATGGCGTGGAGAAAAGGATCAATGTAGAAGAAACAACGACGGTGGAATATTGTAAATTTTGCGACAAGCCTGGGCACCAAGCAGATAAGTGCTGGAAGAAGGCTGGGGCTTGCCTACGATGTGGGAGTCATGAACATCGTATACCGAACTGTCCCATGCTAAAAGACCAAGCTGGAAGGAACCAAGAAATGGTAAAGCGTCAAGGATGGGTGAATGCAATAACGCAAGTGGAGCTTTCGGAAGGAGGTATGATTGTTAAACCCCTAGACTGAACTTATGATGCTTTTCTTATTAGTATATTTCTAAGTGGGGGAGATCATTAAGGAGAAATTGGAAAGGAATAATCTAGTAGTTATACCCTAGTTCATCTGGTGGATTAAGATGGAGTTATAACAACCATGGAAGAAAACAGGAGTGGAAGGAACCAAATGAATAGTACGAGCGGCCATTGTTGCGTTGAGTGTGCTTTGGAATTTTCTAAAGTTGTATTTTAATGATGACCAATGAACATCACTCATAATTTGATTTTGATGATGACATTTTGTACATATTAAAATGATGACTAATTGAACATGTTATACATTTTATACATATTACAACAATGCTTAAACAACATATTTTTGATGTTTAATATCTCACATTTTAATGATAATATCTTGTATTAATGGTTTACATTTTATATTTTCAGGTTTACACAAATTTGTCATAGTGGTGTCGACACAGTCCACCTGTGGTGTCGACACTAGATGACTGTCCCAGAAGCATGTTCTGAAGCAGTAGCCTGTGGTGTCGACACAGTGCCCTGTGGTGTCGACACTAGTTCACTATCCCAGAAGCCTGTTCTGAAGTTAGCAGTTGAATTTACCATTCGACTAAAGCAGTCGAAGTCAGCGGTCGAATTTAGCATTCGACTGTAGCAGTCGAATTTAGCATTCGACTTCAGCATTCAACTACAGCATTCAACTGCTGCAGTGGGAGTCAACCAGTGGTGTCGACACAGTCCACCTGTGTGTCGACACTAGATGACTGTCCCAGGAAGCAGTCAGAACAGTTGAAGCCTGTGGTGTCGACACAGTCTGCCTGTGTGTCGACACACTTCCACTAAAGCTCAAAAATGTGAATTTTTCTGGACACATGGCTGCTTGGGAATCAAGGGATTTGACCTAGATTTCCATGCCCATGCACCCAAAGGCACCTTATGGACCTATGGGGCTATAAATACCAATGCTCCTTGTACCCCAAAGGCAAGCCAGCCCATACAACTCCCAGAAAAGCTTTTTGGCGGCAAAAAGGGATCTCTCCAGTTCTTGCTCATCTCCAGAAGCTGTGATCCATCTTTTCAAGAGAAAGTACAAGGGAGTGAAGGCCAATCTCTAGAGAGGGCTTTGAAGTTCAGAGCAAGGAAGCAGATCCAGCAGAAGCACAGCAATTGAAGTGGAATCTCTGGAGATTCAGAAGCAATTGAAGCAGAGCATCGCCAATTGACAAGGAGCATCTTCAAGCCTCTTCAATTCAACCTTCTGCAAGAAATCTTCATTGAAGAACACTCATTCTACATCCATTTCTCTCACTTCTGAGTTTGTTCTTCCTTATTTCGACTATGAGGTTTGTGCATGAAGTTCTGTACAAATTTCTGTGTACGAAACTGTCTTGAATCAAATCATTGCTAGAGGATCTGATTTCTATTGTCTTTGATCTAGCTTTTGTACTATGAGCCGTCGAGCTCTGGTTTGTGAGTCGTTGCACTCACTGTGTGGTTTGAGCCGTCGTGCTCAATTTGGAGTCGTCGTGCTCCGGTTGTTGTTTGAGCCGTCGTGCTCAATTTGTGAGTCGTTGAACTCAAGGTTGTGTGTTGAGCTGTCGTGCTCAAGGTTGTTTGAAGCACTCCAGTGTGAGTTGTACTCTTTTGAGTAGTTGAGCCTCACTGTGTGCGGGGTGGATGTAGGAATCACTGGTGTGATTTCTGAACCACCTAAAAATCTTTTGTGCAATGGTTTGATCTGCTTGTCTGCGCTAGATGCTTGCATAGGATTTTGCTTTCACACTAAGTGTTTAATTGCTTCACACATAATCTACACACACCCACACTTCAGATCAGTAAACTGTTTGTTTAAATTGATCTCTGATTCGAAGTAATTTTGAATTGCTTAAGCTTTCGCATTAATTGGTGTTAGATCTATTCAACCCCCCCTTCTAGATCTGATCCATCCACCTATTCGATCCTACAATTGGTATCAGAGCGGGTTAATATCTGTTTCTGATTTGATTTGATTGCCTCTGTTTGGTCTCTGTGTTGATTGCTTGAGTTGTTTGCTTGCTCTTTCATTATCTCTTATTGTGATTGATGGATTCTCGAGGATTTGTAGCGAGGGCCATTCCATTAATAGACCACCATTTTTTGATGGGTCTAATTACTCTTATTGGAAAAATCACATGCAAGTTTTTCTTAGGGCTCAAAACTATGAAATCTGGAGGATAGTTGAAGTGGGTCCTTATGAAAATCAGGGAGATGAGGAGAATTGGACTAGAGAGCATATTAGGAAAGCTACTCTTAATTACAGTGCCATGAATATGCTTCAATGTGCTGTCCACCCTAAGGAATATTCAAAAATATCTATGTGTAAATCTGCTAAAGAAATATGGGATAAACATGAATTAATGTATGAAGGAACATCTCAAGTTAGGGAAACTGAAGCAAACATACTTGTTTCTGATTATGAATTATTTATGATAAAATCTAACGAATCAATTTCTGAAATGTTTGCTAGGTTTATGATAATTGTCAATGGACTGAAGGCACTAGGTAAGGAATACACTGATGCTGATTTGGTAAGAAAAATCTTGCGCTCTCTATCATCTATTTGGCACACAAAGGCTACAGTGATTGAAGATTCTAAGGATTTATCCAAAATTTCTTTGGATGAACTGATAGGATCTTTAATGATCTTTAATGACTTATGAAATAAATCTGAAAAGAAGTGAAGAACATTTGCTTAAAGCTAAACCAGTAGCACTTAAAGCTTCATCAAGCAACAAAGAGAAAAATCAAGAAAAATCAAGTTCTGATGAGTCTGAGTCCAATGAGGATGAACTTGCCCTCATGACTAGGCAATTCAAAAAAATTTTAAAATCAAGAAGAGGAAAATTCAATGGAAAGAAAAAATATTCTTCTAGTAAAAGGAATGCTTCTTCTTCAAATTTTAATGCTAGCAGAAATCAAAAAACTGATGAAGATATTGTTTACTATAGGTGCAACAAGATAGGACACATGAAGGGTGAGTGTCCTGAGATCAAAAATGATAAATACAAGAAGAACAACAAAATGAAGAAGCCAAAAGCCATGATAGCAACTTGGTCAGATGAAGACCAAAGTGAGGATGAAGAAGAGAACTCCTCAAGTTCAACAAATGAGGAGTTATGTTTTATGGCCAACAACAGTGATGGAAATGTAGGCTCTTCTTTTGAAAAATATTCCATTGAAGATTGGCAAGATGCATATGCTGAGTTGATTGAAAAATATTCTGAAATAAGAAAAGAAAATAAATATCTGAAAAAGAAAATTGAAAATGCCATGCATGATACTTCCTTAAATAGAAGAATATCTGAACTTGAAAATGAAATAACTGAACTCAATGAAGAAAAGGAAGATCTTTTGAATGGCATTGATGAATTTAAAATTGCATCTCAAAAGGCCAACAATGATTTTGAAAAACTTTCTGAAAGAATAGAATTGCAACAAAAAGAAAAGCAACAAGTCATTGATGAAGTTCAGAAACTCAAGAAGTTGTTGGATGAAAAGGAACAAGTGATAAAAAATTTCACAAATGGAAAGGAAAACCTTGATGCATTGTTAGAACTAAAAATGAATGCTACAAAACATGGACTAGGATTCACCACAAAAAAATCTTTGAAGAATAAATCTGGTGAAAAGAAAGAAAAACTTTCAAAAATTCCTTTGATAAAATTTGTCAAAAGCACTAGTCCATAAAATAAAAATAAACAAGTGTCAAAGAACACATCTGAAATACCCAAGAATTAGAACAAAAAGAATGTTTCTAACCAAAAGAAACAAAACAGGTCAACACACATTGCTGATAGGTCGACACTAGTCAACCACAAGTTGAAAACTGTGGCTGCTGAGTCGAAACCAGTCCAACACAGGTCGACCTATCCAATTCTGAAAAACAACAACTAGTTGAACAGAAATTCAAATAAAAATATGAAAAATTGTAAAAACACAAAAACAAACTTTCATGATGGTTATTGGAGATCCAGGACATCATGTCAATCTAATTGGATCAATTCTTGGAATCAATGGTACCATTCACAATATTTTTATCCAAAGGTTCCAAGATATCAACAGAATACTTGGTTTGTATTTCCATACATGAACAATCATGCCAAAATGCATAATTTCCCTGCTCATGAAAGGAAAAATACTGGTGTTTTCATTCCAAATTAGAATGTTAAAATTCCCAAAAGGGAAATCATTTCTGAAACAAAACAAAAACAAGAAACAACTCAAATATGGATCAGAAAAGACTTATTATTTTTGTACAAACAAACTGATGGTCCCAACAATGTTTGGGTACCAAAATCTTTTCTTCGCTGATCTGATTTATGCAGTAAAGTCGTGCATCCAACTCCAATGTGTGGTTCCTTGACAATGGGTGTTCACGACACATGACTGGAGACAGAACAAAGTTTTCATTTCTGATTGAAAAGGAAGGAGGATCTGTTACTTTTGGAGGTAAAAATAAAGGAAAAATCATTGGATCTGGAAAGGTTGGTAAATCCTCCTCAAACTCAATTAAAAATGTTTTGTTAGTTGATGGTTTGGATTATAATCTTTTGAGCATTAGTCAATTGTGTGACAAAGGTCACAATGTTGTTTTTTAATCTAATTTTTGCAAAATATTTGATTCTTCAACTGAAAAAATAAAATTCTTTGGCAAAAGAGAAAACAATGTCTACATGATCAATCTTGATAAAAACTTTGCTGAAAACATTTATTTTGTGGTAAATAAAAATGAAATTGCATGGACATGGTACAAAAGACTTGGTCATGCAAGTTTCAACACAATAAACAAACTTTTAAGGCTAAATCTGGTTAAAGGAGTTCCTGAATCTTTTCCAAATATTGAGAATCAACTTTGTGGGATATGTGCTCAAGGAAAACAAACCAGAAAATCTTTTAAAACCTTCAATGATGTACTCACTTCAAAGCCACTAGAATTACTTTATATGAACCTTTTTGAGCCAACAAGAATTCTTAGTCTTAGTGGTAAAAGATATGGATTTGTCATCATTGATGATTTTACTAGATACATTTGGGTCATCTTTCTATCCCACAAAAGTGATACTTGTTTAGAATTCAGGAATTTCTGCACCACTGCCTTAATGGGTTTTTCACATCAAATCAAATCCATTTTGACTGATCATGGGGGAGAATTTAAGAACAAAGCTTTTTCTGATTTATGTGCTGAACTGAACATTTTTCACAGATTCTCTTCTCCAAGAACTCTAGAACAAAATGGAGTTGTGGAAAGGAAGAATAGAACTCTTGTGGAAATGGCTAGATTTATGCTCTTGGAAAGTAAATTGCCCAAATTCTTCTGGGCTAAAGCTGTGAACACAACAAATCACATCTTGAACAGAGCATTGGTCATACCAAAAATCAGAAAAACCCCCTATGAACTTTTGAAAAACAAAAAGCCAACTCTGTCTTATTTTAAAATCTTTGGTTGTAAGTGTTTTGTACATAACAACAATAAAGAAAATCTTGATAAATTTGATGCCAAAAGCCATGAAGCTATTTTTCTTGGTTATTCAGAAATTTCTAGAGCTTATAGAGTTTACATTCTCAAGAATAAAACTGTGAAAGAATCTCCACATATAGTTTTTGATGAAAACTCATATCAAACTGATGACTCTACATCTTGCAAGGTTCCTCAAAATAATGAAGAGGATGACTTCGTTGTCGAATCTTCACCAACTATTGAAGAGGATGAAGATCCATTTGAAAATCTGGACAATCAATCACCTACCACAAGTGGTTCAGGTAATATTGTTCCAGAACTGAATGCATCCCAAGAGGTAATTCTTGAAAACAGATTTTTAAGAGATCATCCAATTGAGAATGTAGTTGGTAATATGCATGATAAAGTTAGAACTAGATCATCTTTTCTGAATTCAATAAATGAATACCCACTAGTACTAATTTTCCAAATTGAACCCAAGTCAATTGATGAAGCTCTAACTAGTGAGGATTGGATCAATGCAATGCATGATGAACTTCATCAATTTGACAGAAATCAAGTGTGGGAATTAGTATCTAGACCTAGTGACCAATCTGTTATTGGTACTAGATGGGTGTTCAAAAATAAATTGAATGAAAATAGACAAGTTGTTAGAAATAAATCTAGACTAGTTGCCAAGGGGTACAATTAGGAGTTTGGAATTGATTTTGAAGAATCATATGCCCCTGTAGCTAAACTAGAAGCTGTGAGAATATTTCATACTTTTGCATCATCCCTAAAATTTAAAGTTTATCAAATGGATGTGAAAAGTGCTTTCTTGAATGGATACATCAAAGAAAATATTTTTGTAGAACAACCTTCCGGATTTGAAAATCAAAAATATCCTGATCATGTTTTCAAACTCAATAAGGCTTTTTATGGTCTTAAGCAAGCTCCAAGAGCTTGGTATGACTGTTTGAGCTCATTTTTGTTGAATAAAGGTTACATAAGATGTAATGTAGACCAAAACTTGTTTACAAGAATTGTCAATAATCAAATCATTGCTGTTCAAATATATGTTGATGACATAATTTTTGGGTCTACAAATAAAGAACTGTGTACTGAATTTGATGATCACATGAAAACTGAATTTGAAATGAGTTTGATGGGAGACTTACAATTCTTTTTGGGATTGCAAGTACATCAAACTAGTGAAGGGATTTTCATAAATCAAACAAAATATGTGAAAGAACTTCTGAAAAGGTTTGACTTTCAGCACCTCAAGCATTCAAGCACACCAATGGCAATAAATGTAAGGTTAGAGGAAGATTCACTTAGTAAGTCAGTAGATCCAAAGACCTACAGAGGTATGATTAGTTCTCTACTTTACCTCACAACCTCTAGACCAGACATACAATTTAGTGTGTGCATGTGTGCTCAATTTCAAGCCAATCCTAAGGAAAATCACATGTTAGCTATCAAAAGAATTTTGAAATATCTTGTTGGAACATGTGAACTTCGTATATGGTATCCTGCTGGTTTCAAGTTAGATTTAATTGCTTATTGTGATGCTGATTATGCTGGTTGTAAGCTTGATAGAAAAAGTACTTGTGGCTTATGTTTATATCTAGGTGGATGCTTAATTTCTTGAGCTTCCAAAAAGTAACATTCAGTAGCTCTATCAACTGCAGAGGCTGAATATGTTGCGGCTGGTTGTTGTGGCACTCAAGTTCTTTGGGTGAAACATTAGCTCCTAGACTACAATCACAAATTGGGTTGTATTCCTATTTTGTGTGATAACACTAGTGCTATTAATTTGTCTAAAAACCTAATTCAGCATTCACCAACAAAGCATATTGAAATAAGGCACCATTTTCTAAGAGATGAGGTTGCTAAAAAATCTTTTGAACTTCACTTCATTGAAACTGAAAAACAAATTACAGATATTTTCACTAAGCCTCTTCCAGAAAACAAATTCTCATCTATAAGAAGAGAGCTTGGTTTGTGCAAATTTCCACATTCTTGATATCTTCTATCTCTTTTTGCATATAAAAGTCTTCTCGTTCTTGCAAATAAATTCCTCACTCTCACATTGCATTGGCATTCTTGGTATATCGAATAGTGATTTGAAGAAAGACAAGTTAGGCTTGTCTAGACACTTTCACTATGCGTGACTATATGTCTCCGCCAAGTATCAAGTGTCTCGTATGCAATTGTTGAGGGGGGAGTCCTTGTCTTTTAATAAAACATTCTTGTTCATTCTATTTTCACTTCATTCCATTCCTATTTCTTCAATAATCCTCATGTTCACCTTGTGAGGGGGAGATACATGAAAGGGGGAGTCATTGTCACATTCCTTGACCTTACTTGTCTATCTTGAACCCCAAACTCATCAAAATTTTTGAGTCATTGTGCTATTTTCTTATGAGAGAATTAAGACATTGAAACTAAACTCATTATGCATTTAGTTTAATTTCAAAGATTCATTATCATTTCAAAGTTAAGTAATTTTAATATTGAATGTTTTTAAAATGACTTGCAAAACACTTGTAGGCACATGAGTGGCTTTACTATTTAACATGTGCATGTTTAAGCTTCATTTTTACCATATGTTAAGAATAATTTTTCTAAATTCGTAGTCATGACTTGTCTGTTCAAAGCAAACATATTCCTGCAAAACATCAAAAGAAAATGATCAACAAACTAAAAAGATACAAACAGAGCAATGCAAATTCTTGAACCACTGAGTAACCGGGTCATTTCACCTAAAAGTGATTTGTTTCGTGTCAAAAAGTGGAAATCAAAGTTTTCAACTCTGTATAAGATAATGAAAGTTAAACCACTGAGTAATCTTGAGGTCTTGCATCTAATCAATGTGATCTCTTACACTGAAAAGTGAGATTTAACTAATTTATTCTTGTATTCTTTCCCAGTTAAAAATGAAAGAAAATCAAATTGACAGGATGGAAAAGCTTAAGACATTAATAAAGTTCATGTATACTGAGTTTAGACCTATTATTCTACATTGTGTTAAAATTAAAGCTCTTAACATCCTTGTTAAATATTTCTGCTCACTCATATAGGTCACTTTACTTCACATTTGCATCATTATTTTAACTACATTCAGATCATTATATTTTGTTATACTTTGTGTTGAGTGTGTCTTTGTGATTAAATTTTATTGCACAATACAAAAAAACACAATAATTTCTCTCATATGTAAATATCTCTTTGCCTCACTTATTTTGATTCTTCCTGAACTTTCCTTCTCACAACTGGAATTCTTCATCTTCTACCATTCCTTGCTTCTCCCTCTTCTCTATCTTTTTAATGATGTCAAAAAGGGGGAGAAAGTTCCTTAAAAAGGGAGAAAGTTTCTTATGGTAGAAAGTTCAAAGGGTGAATATGGTCAAGGGGAGTTACTATAGTCAAAGGAGTCAAGCTATTGGAAGATTGTGCATATATTTTGTCAACATCAAAAAGGGGGAGAATGTTAGGTTGAGTGTGTTTTGGAATTTTCTAAAGTTGTATTTTAATGATGACCAATGAACATCACTCATAATTTGATTTTGAAGATGATATTTTGTACATATTAAAATGATGACTAATTGAACATGTTATACATTTTATACATATCACAACAATGCTTAAACAACATGTTTTTGATGTTTAATATCTCATATTTTAATGATAATATCTTGTATTAATCGTTTACATTTTATATTTTTAGGTTTACACAAATTTGTCACAGTAGTGTCGACACAGTCCACCTGTGGTGTCGACACTAGATGACTGTCCCAGAAGCATGTTCTGAAGCAGTAGCTTGTGGTGTCGACACAGTGCCCTGTGGTGTCGACACTAGTTCACTGTCCCAGAAGCCTGTTCTGAAGTTAGCAGTCGAATTTACCATTCTACTGCAGCAGTCAAAGTCAGCAGTCGAATTTAGCATTCAACTGTAGCAGTCGAATTTAGCATTTGACTTCAGCATTCAACTACAACATTCGATTGCTGCGGTAGGAGTCAACCAGTGGTGTCGACATAATCCACCTATATGTCGACACAGTTTGCCTGTGTGTCGACACACTTCGACTAAAGCTCAAAAACGTGAATTTTTATGGACACGTGGCTGCTTGGGAATCAAGGGATTTGACCTAGATTTTCGTGCTTGAAGTGTGCGGCATTATTGACTGTGCCCTCTCGTTGTTCAAAGTTCATTGCACAGGTCAAAATGCTCACCTTCTCTATATTGTCTCACGAATTTAAAATAACAAAGATGAACTAGCAAAGTGGTGAGAACAGGTCATATCCACGCAGAGGCTGAATAAAGCTTGAATTAAAACTACATCGACTTGAAATCTCTATCGACAATGCATTAAAAGTGAATATGTAAACACACCAATCCAATCCCTCGCAATCTTGACAGATCAAACTTAATGAAAGGACAAGTGGAATTGAAATGAAAAAAAACTTGGTATCACTGTACCCTCTCAATTGAGGGATCAAACCGGTAGATAGAAAGAAATGTAAATTGCAACTTCAACTCATGAACTCTGCTCACAGCAAGGAGAAAATCCCAGAAAGTGAAATAGCTAAGCTCTCCTCAACAGCAAGAACAACCGAAGAGAAGGAAAATCCACATAAAAAATATACAACAGCCCCTCAAATCTCTCCGGATGAACAAAGACTTCAAATAACATTGGATTGAATTATTCTAAGCATAGACGGAATGGAAATTAAATGCAAACAACACCACTGGATCGGACTATCTAACGCAGGAATGAACCAACAATTGCAGAAAGAAGAAATGAAAATCTCTAGATCGATCTCTCCACCCCAATCTCACAACCTCCACAGAAGAAGAAAAGAAAACAAATAAACCTACCACCCTGCAGCCGAATTCCCCAAAATCTGAACTAGCCTCCCTTCCTTACAGAACTCAAACCTCCCGAAGTGCTGAACATAGAACTCAAACCTCACAGCAGAAGAATAATTCACAGAAGAAAGGGACAGAAATAGAACCTAGATGCTCAAGATGAACACAACAAAATAAAAAATGGAACAAATTGCAGTCGAACTCCGGATCTGATCATAGAAGAAGATGCCAACCATCGTCCTCCTCACAGCAGCTTGTAGTACACGAAAGAAATATGGAACAATTTCCCCTGTCCAACCATCTGAAGCCTCCAAGAATCCTCCAAACTGCTGAACTAAACAACCTCAAATCTCACAAAAGAAAAGATAAGAAAAATTCTAAATCGATTTCACTGAAAACAAAAGAACTGAATAAGAAAATCCCCTACCTCTTACAAAAAAGAGAATACCAAAAATCACAACCCCGAACTCTTCAACATGCTGAATTAGCAGAGATAAACCAAAATGGAACCCAACAACAATAGAACCTCCCAATTGCTAAACAGGAGAAAGAAAAGCAGAAATCCCATAAATAAATTGCTCAGTTCCTCTCAGCAACAGAACTCCCGGAACAAAAGATCAAAAGAAACAGGAATTCTCTGAAATGTCGAACTAGCTAACACTGCTCAACCATTAAACCAAGACAGAAAAACTAAACAATTGCAATGAATTGAAGCAAGTAAATGCAGAAATGAACAATATAAACACATAACAAAATGAAAATTGCTCCCAACAGCCCCTGGAATCCCTCATAGAACAGAGAAGAAATGAAGAACATAAACTCTCAAACTCTCATCTACCGAACCAAAAACTCACTGGAAAAATACAGAACTCCCTTCCCTACAGTAGCAGCAGAACAAAAGAAAACTAAGAACTCTCTAAAAACTTGAACTGGCAAAGAAAGGAAAATGGCTAAGAAAAACTAAAAATCGAATCCCTCAATTGCTCTGCTAAAAGAAAAATTACATAAGAAAACTGCAAGAAACAAAATCCTAAAAATTTTACTCGCCCCCCTCCCCTAAATGCTGAAAAGAAAATACAGAAAAACTCGAAGAAATCAAATCCTTAAAATTCCTCCTGGCCCCCGAGAAGAGGACCGTGGGGTCCCTTTTATAGGCGCCCCTGCTTCCAGTCACTATGCCATCTGCACCAGGATCGCCAACGTAGCAGCCACCTTAGCACACACCTTCGCCTAGCCACACAGGACCGCCAGATCCATGTGCCATCAGTTGCCATCTGCCACAGCCGCTTCCACCTGGGTTGCACCCAGTAGAGCCCGCCGCGCCCCTGCTGAGGCCACAGCACCATGGCTCAGCCGCTGCTTCTTCGGCCCTTTGCATGCGCAGCACACCCATCTCCATCCGCCGCGCCCAACTCCATCTGCATACCCATCCAGATCTGGCCCTGCATCTGCTGCACACCGCCATCTTCCATCGCCCTGCCATCCACTGCGCATGCCCTTCAAAACTCTGCACAGCACAAACATCAGCCCTCAGCCCTGCGTACCAGCTCCCGGCCGCCTCCAGAACACCCCAAATCACCCCAAAGCTTCTGCCTTCGTCCACCTGGTAGGGAAGAAACTAAGGGTAAATAAGGGATTTAATAGTATGCGTGGCCCATTTAGGTTAGATGAGAGGCATGAGGGTTATTAAAATTTAAAATCTAATATATTTAATACTTGCAAATATTAGAAGATGTTTATGAGAATTATTTATGTACAATTTATTTTGTAGAAAGAGAAATTATTTTTCTTAGTCAAACTATTCACAAAGTAATGACTTTATTAAATGAAAATCTAATTATGTGTTTTACCTAAAAATTTAACTAAAATACTAGAAAATCTATACATGAATAGAATAAAAATTAAAATCAAAATGCATGTTATTTATAGACAACGGATGTCTAAACATAACTAAATGTATAAAATTTAACGTGAAAAATTATGTCGTTATCACTCCCCCCTACTTGAACATTGCTAGTCCCTTAGCAATAAAAATTACTCTAAATGTAGGACTGGAAGATGTAATGTTTCATGCTAAACAGTCATCATGTAGAAGATTAATGTAGAGATATGTCTGTCCTAGCTGTAAGGGTTTATGACAAGAAATTAGTGCACAAATGGTAGCTCACTTAAGAGTTCACATCAGCCTCATGAAGCTCCTCTGCTTCAGCAGTATTTGAGATTAGATTAATTCGAGGGAGAAGAAAAGAATTGTGGAATAAGATCTTTACTCAGTCAGATCAGGTTGTTTCTCTCAGTTCCATTCTGCCCAACTTCCTTGAGGATTATTTCTCTGAGTTGAGGACTTTGCCTCTTTATTTGCACTTTGTGCACTCAGAATTTTTTTCTTTTTCATCCATAATGCTGCACAACCCATCACTTTTCAAGAGTAGCGAGTCAAACTTTACTCAGATCCGGGGCATTTTTCATGGATAATTTTTTTCTTTTGCTTTTGCTTTTTGTTTTTGTTTTTTTTTCTTTTCCTCTTTACGGAAGGATGAACAGTTAGGTTCCTTGATCACATGCCTTCACTTCCTTCGCAATTCACTTAAGGGGAGGGGAGAAAACCAATCACCTCTCTCCTACTAGCCTTAGCAAATTTGCTTCATTCAGGTTCAGTTAGTCTAAGTGGCTGTGTAGTGTGTATGAAAACTTCTTGCCATAAATCCTTACATAAGGTAGACAAAAAGTACATGTAATCCTTTACTAGAGGCTACCTAACATGGATACTTGAAAGGGAATGTGACAACCGCAAAATTTTAATGGTTAATCAGACACATAGTCTGGGTTGCGCAATGTCACATAATTTTTATTCAAAGATGAAACATTGTGAAATTTATATTTGCATATGTACAAGCTCAAGAAAAAGAAATGAAGCAATGTTTGGGATGAGGACTATGAATGCATGCTTATTCTACCTCTCCCCCCTACTTATTTACATTAAAAAAAGTAAGACAGAGAATTACCTGATGAAGGAAATCCGTACACTTGGGTTGCCTCCCAAGAAGCGCTAAGTTTATCGTTTTCATCCGGACGCCATTAGGCTTCATTTGGCTCAACTAGCTTGGTAGAATCCATTTTTAAAGAAGATGGGTTTTCAAAGAAATGTTTTAACCTCTGCCCATTAACAGTGAATGATTGTCCAATTTTAGGGTCAAGAATGATGACAATACCATTGTCATAAGCTTTGACAACAATGTTAGGACCATCCCATCGGGACTTCAATTTTCCCGAAAACAGACGAAGCCTAGAATTGAATAGCTAGACCTTATCATGCACTTGAAAAATTTTTCTATGAATGTGTTTATCATGGAATGCTTTGTCTTTGGCTTTATAGATCTTTGGCTTTTGCTTTGTCTTATTCTCTACCTTAAACCCTAGAGCACAGGGTTGGTCTACTGCTTTTTTCACACAAGATTCTTCCAAGGAGTCTACCACTAGACAACTCTCTCCTTGATCATGGTGCCCAGATGCCTTAAAATATTGATACTAACCCGCTCATCCCCAAATGATATATCCATCATCCCGGTAGCACAATTAATGTTAGCTCTAGCTGTGGCCAAAAAAGGTCTACCAAGGATGATGGTGGACTGAGTTAAATCTTGAGGAGTGTTCATGTCCAGAATGATGAAATCCGTAGAGAAGTAACAATCATTGATTTTCACAATAACGTCCTCAACTAAGCCTTTAGGAGTGGTAACAGAACGATCTGCTAGTTGAAGGACAACAAAAGTGGGTTTCAATTCTCCTATTTTGAATTTCTTGAAAATAACAAAAGGTAGGAGATTGACACTGGCTCCCAAATCCACAAGGCTGCCCTCAAAAGTGACTCCACCGATGGTGCAAGGAATTAGTGGAGTGCCTAGATCTTTGAGTTTTTTAGGGAGTTAATTTAAGATAATGGCACTCACAGTTTCTGGAAGAATGATTGTTTCAGTTTTATTTCTCATTTCACGTTTTGGAGTGCACATTTCTTTTAAGAATTTGGCATAAGTAGGCACATGCTTAATGGCATCGAGGAGATGAATGTTGATGTGAACTTGTTTAAACAGTTCCAAGAGTTCTTCATTACCAGTTGATTTGTTTTTGGATTTTGGTTTTAAAGCTTCAGGAAAAGGAAATCTTGGAATGTAACAACTTGGGTCTTCATTTATTTTGATTTTGTCTAGAGGTTCTTCAGTCATTTTTCCTTTTTCCTTGGATTTTTCTTTCTCAACATTTTCTTCAATCTGTTCTTCAATTTCTTTTTCAATTTAATATTCTTTATCCTCATTCATTGTTGACATGTGTGGGTGAGGATTTGTTCTGATTTTTCCACTTCTTAAGGTTGAAATAGTTTTCACATTTTCCACTTGAGGGCCCCTAGCTTGGGCATGAGGATGATCCTGTTGTATAGGTTGATTTTGATTTTATGGTGCAGGAATGTTCTGGACAAAAGCTTGTTGTGGGTTCTGTGGTGGAGGTGCATTTTGTCTAGAAGGTGGTGGTCAGCTGACCTAATTCCCTCCTTTGACATACATCAGCAATCTGAGACTCTATCCTTGCCAAATTTTGTTGAAAATTTTGGTTTTGATTTTGATATTGACTTTGTTGTTCTTGCACAGTTTGGCATAGAGTCGCCATCATGTTATGGAGTTGATTCATTTTATCATCCCAATTGGGCTGAGGAGGTGGTGGTTGATTATATGAAGGTTGCTAAAAATTGGTATGAGCAAATTGATTGAAGTTTTGATTTCCTTGGAATTATTGAGGTCTGGAATAAGAAGATTGGTCAAATCCCAGATTCTGATTTTAATAGGATTGACCGTACATGGATTGCTTGAAAGAAGGTTGAGACACTTGTTCAAATTGATTTTTCCATGAAACATTTGGGTGATTTCTCCAACCAGGGTTGTATATGTTAGAATATGGATCATGTGAGGGTTTGTAGAAACCTTGGATAGCTTGGACTTGTTCTTGCTTGGTCATCCTATGAAAGAACCTCTCAATCTCGTCTATAGGTTGATCCAAATCTAAGTTCTGGGAACGTCTACCAAGCATGCACAGATGAAAAGCTCTCTATTTATGATTTTTGAATTTTTAGTTTTTTATTTGATTTTTGAATTTTTATGAACAAACACAAACTAGCAAACACTTTTAAAACAAATTAACCTAAACACTAAGTGTTCCTTGGACCTATGTTATTTTTCTCAAAATCGGATTTATGCTTACTTAAATCCAATCCTAACTCTTTTTATACCGGCCAGGTAAGAGGTGGAGTAGAGGGAGGCCCCCCTTGCTTTCGCAAGGACCCAATTAAATAACCTTTAGCTCACTTAAGCATAAGCTTTTTAACCTCTAATCCTAGACACCCGACTTAAAGAGAAGTTTTGAATTTAAGAAAGGATAAATCTAATTATGAACCCTAGGGCCAAGTCTACTGGTTTTTATTGAAAGATTAGTCAAATGCAGGAATGTGGAAAAAATTTGTGATTTTTGGGCAAAGGAAAGGGTGATGAAATCCCTCACCTTATCTTTTCATTTCTAATGGGTGAAGCCCTTAAGCAGTCCCATTTTCAAATGTGAAGTGCACAGATCAAGTTTCAAACAAGAGGTTGTCTAATGCTAAGTCTAATGCATGAAACGAGCGATGGAAGTCTTACCTTTCCCCCGCACTCTTCAATGCAAGAAATAAATGGAATTCAAATGACAATTAAGATGATGAATGTCCTAAAACACGGGATTCTAATCTTGAGAAATGAAAATTTTATTTACAAATAAACGGCTAACATGAAAGAGCGATTTGAAAATTTTTAAGATTTAGATTTATTTTTATTTTATTTGGTTTTTGAATTAAATGAAATAAAATCTAACTAAGAAAATATAAGATGATACTATAAGCTAATTCTCAAACCACACAAACCATAAAAAGAGTCCAATTATTACATGCCAACAAGAAGGAAATCTCTGTACATGCACAGAGAGTACATGAATTCCTCACTACAAATTTTCACTCACACTCTTCTATCTAAAATTCTAAATTCAAAGCAAATTTGAAATGAAATCAGCAAGCTCCCTCCAATGGGCTTCAAAGGTCAAGCCCAATCTCCATGTTCCACTCCTTGTGCAAATCTGAAATAAGAAGCCCAATAACAAGTCAATGTAAAGCTCAAAGCAAATGGAATCAAATGAAAGCAGAATTAAATCAAACTCTAATGCCTCCCCGGCAACGGCGCCAAGATGAAGCGCGCGGCATTGTTGACTGTGCCCTCTCGTTGTTCAATGTTCATTGCACAGGTCAAAATGCTCGCCTTCTCTAAACTGTCTCACGAATTTAAAATAACAAAGATGAACTAGCAAAGTGGTGAGAACAGGTCATATCCACGGAGAGGCTGAATAAAGCTTGAATTAAAACTACTTCGACTTGAAATCTCTATCGACAATGCATTGAAAGTGAATATGTAAACACATCGATCCAATCCCTTACAATCTTGACAGATCAAACTTAATGAAAGGACAAGTGGAATTGAAATGAAAAGAAACTTGGTATCATTGTACCCTCTCAATTGAGGGATCAAATCGGTGGACAGAAAGAAATGTAAATTGCAACTTCAACTCATGACCTCTGCTCACAGCAAGGAGAAAATCCTAGAAAGTGAAATAGCTAAGCTCTCCTTAACAGCAAGAACAACCGAAGAGAAGGAAAATCCACATAAAAAATATACAACAACCCCTTAAACCTCTCCGGATGAACAAAGACTTCAAATAACATTGGATTGAATTATTATAAGCATAGACGGAATGGAAATTAAATGCAAACAACACCACTAGATCGGACTATCTAACGCAGGAATGAACCAACAATTGCAGAAAGAAGAAATGAAAATCTCTGGATCGATCTCTCCACCCCAATCTCACAACCTTCACAGAAGAAGAAAAGAAAACAAATAAACCTACCTCCCTGCAGCCGAATTCCCCAAAATCTGAACTAGCCTCCCTTCCTTATAGAACTCAAACCTCCCGAAGTGCTGAATATAGAACTCAAACCTCACAGCAGAAGAATAATTCACAGAAGAAAGGGACAGAAATAGAACCTGGATGCCGAACCAAAAACTCACTGGAAAAATACAGAACTCCCTTCCCTACAGTAGCAGCAGAACAAAAGAAAACTAAGAATTCTTTAAACACTTGAACTGGCGAAGAAAGGAAAATGGCTAAGAAAAACTAAAAATCGAACCCCTCAATTGCTCTTCTGAAACAAAAATTACAGAAGAAAACTGCAAGAAACAAAATCCTAAAAATTTCTACTCGCCCCCCTCCCCTAAATGCTGAAAAGAAAATACAGAAAAACTCGAAGAAATCAAATCCTAAAAATTCCTCCTGGCCCCCGAGAAGAGGACCGTGGGGTCCCTTTTATAGGCACCCCTGCTTCCAGTCGCTGTCCCATCTACACCAGGATCGCCAACGCAGCAGCCACCTCAGCACACACCTCCGCCCAGCCACACAGGACCGCCAGATCCACTCACCATCAGCTGCCATCTGCCACAACCGCTTCCACCTGGGCTGCACCCAGCAGAGCCCGCCGCGCCCCTGCTGAGGTCACAGCACCATGGCTCTGCCGCTGCTTCTTCGGCCCTTTGCATGCGCAACACACCCATCTCCATCTACATACCCATCCAGATCTAGCCCTGCATCTGCTGCACACCGCCATCTTCCATCGCCCTGCCATCCGATGTGCATGCCCTTCAAAACTCTGCACAGTACAAACCTCAGCCCTCAGCCCTACGTGCCAGCTCCCGGCCGCCTCCAGAACACCCCAAATCGCCCCAAAGCAAAAGGGTAAGGGTAAATAAGGGATTTAATAGTATGCGTGGCCCATTTAGGTTAGATGAGAGGCATGCGGGTTATTAAAATTTAAAATCTAATCTATTTAATATTTGCAAATATTAGAAGATGTTTATGAGAATTATTTATGTACAATTTATTTTGTAGAAAGAGAAATTATTTTTCTTAGTCAAACTATTCACAAAGTAATGACTTTATTAAATGAAAATCTCATTATGTGTTTTACCTAAAAATTTAACTAAAATACTAGAAAATCTATACATGAATAGAATAAAAATTAAAATCAAAATGCACGTTATTTATAGACAACTGATGTCTAAACTTAACTAAATGTATGAAATTTAACGCGAAAAATTGTGTCGTTATCAGTGCTCATGCACCCTAAGGCACCTTATGGACCTATGGGGCTATAAATACCCATGCTCGTACCCCAAAGGCAAGCCAGCCCATACAACTCCCAGAAAAGCTTTTTGGTGGCAAAAAGGGATCTCTCCAGTTCTTGCTCATCTCCAAAAGTTGTGATCCATCTTTTCAAGAGAAAGTACAAGGGAGTGAAGGCCAATCTCTGGAGAGGGCTTTGATGTTCAGAGCAAGGGAGCAGATCCAGCAGAAGCACAGCAATTGAAGAGGAATCTCTGGTGATTCAAAAGCAATTGAAGTAGAGCATCACCAATTGACAGGGAGCATCTTCAAGCCTCTTCAATTCAACCTTCTGCAAGAAATCTTCATCGAAGAACATTCATTCTACATCAATTTCTCTCACTTCTGAGTTTGTTCTTCCTTAATTCGTCTATGAGGTTTGTGCATGAAGTTCTGCACAAATTTCTGTGTACGAATCTGTCTTGAATCAGATCATTGCTAGAGGATCTGATTTCTGTTGTCTTTGATCTAGCTTTTGTACTGTGAGCCGTCGAGCTCTGGTTTGTGAGTCGTCGCACTCACTGTGTGGTTTGAGCCGTCGTGCTCAATTTGGAATCGTCGTGCTTCGGTTGTTGTTTGAGCCGTCACACTCAGTTTGTGAGTCATTGAACTCAAGGTTGTGTGTTGAGCCGTCGTGCTCAAGGTTTTTTGGAGTCCTCGTGCTCCAGTGTGAGTTGTACTCTTTTGAGTAGTGGAGCCTCACTGTGTGAGGGGTGGATGTAGGAATCACTGGTGTGATTTCTGAACCACCTAAAAATCCTTTGTGCAATGGTTTGATCTGCTTGTCTGCGCTAGATGCTTGCATAGGATTTTGCTTTCACACTAAGTGTTTAATTGCTTCACACATAATCTACACACACCCACACTTCAGATCAGTAAACTGTTTGTTTGAATTGATCTCTAATTCGAAGTAATTTTGAATTGCTTAAGCTTTCGCATTAATTGGTATTAGATCTATTCAACCCCCCTTCTAGATCTGATCCATCCACCTATTCGATCCTACAGCCATAGGTGTAGATGATGAACTAGCATCCCTAAGCTGGAATGTTGAAACAAGTTAGAGAAATTAAACCCGAAACGACCTCAAGGACCACAATTATCAAGAGCCAATTAATGATCTATGAATTTGGGGACCAAATTCTCTTAAGTGGGGGAGGGTGTAGCACCCCGAAAAATTCAGTGATTTAAAATTTTTAAATAAATGGAAATAAATAATTTCCCAATTATTAAAATGGTAGAACTTACATACCACTATCGTACGTGAGAGAACACATCGGAAAATTTCGTAAAAATTATAAATCAACCCTAAACATTATTCCTAAGTGTTCCACGAAGAAATTCGTGCAGCGAAAAATCTGATTGGCCAAATGTACGTCACATTGTGACAAATTATCCAAATTAGGAAACTAAGTCAGAAAACCATTAACACGGGAATATAACACGATCATAAATTAAATAAAAATGTTGAAGAGACTTCCAACAATATATATTGATGGCCAATTATTCGTATTGGGCCAATGGATCACTTTTGGCCCAAGAATCAAATGGAGCATGAAAAATACCCATAAATTCGCAACCCTAATTGAGTTGAAAATGGAACGAGGTAATTAGGGTAAAATTGGATGCAATTAGACTCTCTTGGCAACTCAAATTCATGCCTAGCCATCCTTGGGGTGTGCTTGATGGCCAAGACACTCTAATGGGGGAAGAGATCCTCAAAATATGGAAGGGCATATGCCAAAACCGCAACTTTTCCTCCCTTGTAGCAATGAGACTTCTAAAAGCCCTAGATGCATATATACTCTCCAAAAAACCCTGGGGGATGAGTTTACCATCTTGCTGGGGTCGTGTGGAGGAGTTCTTGGCGGATGGGGACCTGGAGATCAACCACACCTTCTTCTTCCCCGTTGTGTCTGCTTCGACCTGTGCAGACAGTCATCTAGGAGTCGACCAAAGGTAGGCCAAACCCCAAACACACCGTGCAAGACTTATACCCCTGGAAAGAGGGTCAAGTCTAGTTCCTAATCGCACTGGAATGCCCAACTTTCATGCAGTAGGCCGAGTGTACGCGTTCTCTAGCCAGTGGTCTAAACGAGGGTTTTCTGAAGAATGAGACTTCTTCAATGCAGAAGGTAGGTGATCTCGGGCCAAACCTTAACAAATCATATATCAATGTGTAGAGCATCGAGTCTACTTTCTTGTCCAATTGGTTTCATCGAATTTCATTGAGTACATCTTGAGTTATAAGCTTTTTGCCAAAGTCGTGTATGTGTAGGACTTTTTATGTTCATGTCGATTTATCATACATCCCGAGGCCATTTTTAATTATTCCAAAACCCATAGTTCTATCCTATTCCATTTTCCCAACAAGTTTCATGATGACACTTTTGTCCCAAAAGCCCTAGTTTAGAAGATATAAGCATTGCATGGATCGAGCACCTGTTTCCTGTGTTTTCTGGGTTTTCGGGTTGAAAGTGGAATCGCGTCTAGTCCAGGCGACGCGATTCACAAGGCTTCTTAAACACGTCCTCCCATGGCAATGCGATTTGGGGCACATACAATGCCTCAAACTGTGGGCCGTTGACCTGTCAGAAGACCCCTGAAATGCGACGGCCAAGACCGACGCGATTCAGACATTTTTCTCGCCCAAGGTTATCGGCAATTTTTATATCGTATGATTAAATGAATTTCATTAACGCGTCATGATTGTAATGACCCGACCTCTCAGACCCCCGCTAGGGACCCCGAAGGTCGCGCCGCCACCCACGGATCTGAAGACTCGGAAGGGTTAGAATTTAGTCTAGTGAGATAAGCAATGAATTCAAATAACTATAACAAGAAAGTTCGTACATTAATAAGGAAATTATGTACAACATGTCCCAAATAAAGGTACTCATGTGCTGCTGGCCCGTCCGTGTAGAGTTGCTGTTAGGTGAGCATTGGTTCTTTGTTGCAGGTGGCTAGCTTTCCAGCAGGGTCTGAGTGTGAGCTGCAGAAGAGTGTTGCTGCTGTTGCTGGGTGTGCGTGCTTCGAGCATGGTTTCTGTTTCACTCGTGCTACAGTTGGCTTCGTCTTCAGCCTACGCATCAGTGTGGGTGTGTCGCAAAGGCTGAGAGAGCCTATGTGGCCTTCACCGGTGCAGGGTTGTAGTCTGTGGAACTGGGCAAAGGTGTCCTTGCCTTGCTGGCAGTCCCCTCGTTGTTAGGGTGAGTCCATGATGTCCCCTTGTTGTTGGGGTGTGTGTTGTGTTGGCCGTGTGTTTGGCCTTGTGTGTCGTGTTGCACCGCTGGTTGAGTGCTGTGACACCTGTCTGTGGTTGTTGCCAGCTTTGTGCTGGCTGGTTGTGAACTCTGGTGAGGTGCTCCCAGAGTTCTTCTCTGTTGGTTCTAGTGGAGGTGAGGTTTCCCCAGAACTGTGTTGTGCTCATTTTTGGTTGTTGCGGCATTGCCCTCTGGGTTGAGGTGCATCGCTTGGCTGCTGTGTTCTGGTGGTGTTTCTCAGAACTATTTGTTGTTGTCCTAGTAAGGTTCCTCTCCCTCTGGGATTGTTTCTGTGCTTGTTGAAGTCTTCCGCTGTGTTGCCTCCTTGGGTTGAGGTCTCTATTTTTTGGTTGGTTGTTGTTGCGTTGCCCTCTAGATTGAGGTGCATTGCTTGGTTGCCCTGTGTTCTGGTGATGTTTCCCAGAACCATTGGCTGTTGTCCTGGTGAGGGTTGCTCTCAGGACTGTTCCGGGCTTGTTTCTGCCGGTTGTTGTGCTACCTCAGGGTTGAGGTATGTTGTTGTTGGGTTGGTTGGTGCGTTCTGGTGGGTTTTCCCAGAACGGCGCCTTGGTGGTTCTGGTGGAGGTTCTCTCAGAACCAGTTGTGTTGCTTTCGCTGGCTGTTGTGTTCTCTCTGAGGTGGCCGTGCCTGTGGTGAGACGGTGTTTCTCACGTGGTTGCTCGGTGTCTCTCGTGGTGACACCTGGTTGTTCCTTCCCGACCTCGTGGAGGTCTGTGATGTTGGTGCTTGTGTCGTGAGACTCTTGTCTCACATGGTTGCTCCGGTGTTTCTGTGAGCTTCTTGTCTCGGTGTGTGTATGCTGAGGGTTTGCTTCTGCATTGTGTTTGACTCCACTGGTTCTGCGGGAGTTGTGTCTGGCCCGACCCTAGTTGTGAGTCGGGGCATTGCTCTGTTCCGCTGCTTTGTAGCTCTCTGCAGTAGGTGTTTTCCCGCTTTACTGCTTTGTAGAGTAGTTTTGCTTCCACTTTGTTGGAGTTCTTGCTGCTCTGGCTGGTAAGGGACTGGTTATCCCTACTGAGTCTTGTTCGCGAGGCTCACCCCCTACTCTCTTCAGGTAGGGACTCACTGTCGTAGGAGTTCGTTGTCGGATGGTCGTGGTGGCGGCTTGTTCACCGTGCGTTGCCAGCAGTGTGAGTTGTGAGCATGAGCGCTTGTACCGTGAGTTGAGAGTGGCCTTTTTGCAAGTCCTCGGAGTATGCCCCTTAAGGACTGCACCTTTCTTTCTGTACCTGTACTTTTATTTGGGACATGTTGTACATAATTTCTTGATTAAATGTACGAACTTTCTTGTTATAGTTATTTGAATTCATTGCTTATCTCACTGGACTAAATTCTAACCCTTCCGAGTCTTCGGATCTGTGGGTGGCGGCGTGACCTTCGGGGTCCCTGGCGGGGGTCTGGGAGGTCGGGTCATTACAGGGATGACCCGACGCGATTCAAGGATGAACGCGGCCACCAAGGTGGACGCGATTTAGCTTCTTCACCGAACTCAAGTATCGACTGTACACATTGTTATGAAGTGCGTTCACTATGTCGGACGCATATTTAAAGGCTTACCCGAGGACTGTTTAACATGGTATTGAGTTCATCGTTTGCATGTCTTAGTTCTGGTCATTTCATGAGGTTTGTTTAATGGCTTAAAAACAATTAACCCATTGAAAAATCTATAACTACATGAATGTTATTCCAATTGCTCTTTAAATGATATGACCCATTCATGCAACTAGTGGATTGTTCATCTTATTGTTCTAGCTTGTTAAAATGATAATTATTATCTTAAAATATTGCAAACAATGGTTAGTTAAAGTGTATACTTTCATCTCAAGATATCTTGTCAAGTGCTTTCCGCAAGTTTGCAACCGATGAATTGTGGATTGAGACACGTGTTCACTACACACTTGCACATCTAGGCAGCCTTTCTTGGGGACTTGGAAGCTCTCTATCGGTCATTCCGTATCGGTAGGCTAGCAACCTTTTCTCTAAGACCTCCGTAAATCTCTGTACTTCGTGGATTCCCTCATGGAGACCGAGTTAGTTGTACCATTGTAGTTCCCTAGAGATAGCGTGCACTTTCTCTCTTCTCTTGTTCTCGTGAGTGTGATTTAAGAACTAGACTTAAGCTATTAATGTAAAAGAGTGAATAAAAGTATAAATTGCATCGTTATGCTGCCGAAAGTATCTCTTGACTATTGTATCATGAAATCATGTTCACATTACTTATTACTTGTTCTCATCATCATCATGAACATGACATTACACATGCTTACATCTTGAAACTCTTATTGGCCATTAATGACTGTGGGTATCAACATTTAAAATGAAATGAGATACTGACCGGCACGGAGAGTGTCTAAGGGCTCCAGTCTAGCCTCAATGACAGAGAGTCATAAATATACTGTTAACCATGGGGTATAATGATTACTGGCGTTGCATCTATGCTGGGAGTACTTGCATGTTGAATGCTAGATACAACAACCACATACACGGGTTCTTGGTGTACATTAGTGTCTTCGTGCATGATTACTATTACATGATCGTGCTCGTGCGTGCTTGCTTGCTTGTGTGATATGGCCATCCTGTATTTATTGCAATTCATGTGATATCTTGCGTGCTTGTTACATGCCTCATTATTGATAATCTCTTGCTCGTTATATTGTTCTAGATCTTGCTCTATCATGATCACTCTACCTAGTACTTGCATATCATGACAATCGTGCTTACCTAGTTCTAAATTGCTAATCACTTATATCATTGCCCGCACATTGAGATACAAATCTTACTGGGCTAGTTTGCTCATTCCCTACTTTTTACCATTCTAGGTGACTATGAAATTCAAGAAGAGGAGCAAGTCGAGGATGGGAATGCATCCGAGTGATGAGCATCCCAACACTTCAGTCTATCTATAGTTAGTTTGTCTGGAGTGTTAGATTCATGTAGTAGGTAGTGAGGAATAAATGTACCTTTCCTTTTATTGAGTCTTAGTCCTATTATCCAATAGTTAAAGAGTTGTATTAATTACCTTTGATACAATGACATGAGATTTGAATACAATTTCAATTGAGTTCAATATTTGGGCTCTATTCTGGTGTTGTGTTCGTATACACTTAGTGCGTGCTAGCTAGAGGCTTATTTGCCGACTGTTCACGTCTCGGAATATCGACTCGAATTATCTGAATTAATATCCGTTGCGTAATTCTCGGGACGTGACAGGAGAAATGTAACAGAGCAGAGGGCTAGTGCTGGAATGGAAGTGCAATGTAGGTGTATCGAGTTTTGGAATGCTGCGATAAATGCAGGGATGGGTTCGGTGGACTCGCAAATCTCAATCGTCTGATGAAATGGCAATCCACTGCAATGATGAACATCATGCGGCTGAAAAAAATTGGTATTCTCAACGATGGGACGTCCATCAAATCACGTCCGTTCGTCTGGCGCTTTTCCGCCAACATTGCTTCCACGATATGCACTTCTGCCAAGGTAACCCACAGTAGCTCATCTCCTCACACATGCTATTTATAGACACTACGCGCCACATTTCAATGAAAAGAAGTCTTTCCTTCACCTTCCTCTGCGTTGCAATAGAACAGCTCCCTGCAAGATGTGCATTTGGAGATCAAAGTTTCGTTCTTTTCATAGGGAAGGACATAGAATTGGCATCTATACATGCTAGAGTTTCAGAAAGGTTGGGTATAAGCATGCAGGAAAACATGCTGATGTATCTTCTTCCCATTGATGTCCACGTTGAACAAATGATGCATGATGATAGAGATGTCCAAGCTATGTTTGATCTTCACAAGTGTCAAGGCACATCATTCATAAATCTACAAATTCAAGTGGTGGACTTTCGTTGCCTCAGTACACATGCTAGTCGCCAGTCAGGTGATCCGCCACAACTTGTAATGGGAGGCAATAGCATATGTACAACTACTGACAGGTACATACTCCCATGCATCATTCTCATGCATTCTTGAATAGCCTACATGTTATCCCATGCATCATGTATGTATGTACAATTTTTACAGAAGTACTTCAAACACGTATGGCGCTTCTTTGGAAACCACAGAACCGTCCCAATTACCTAGAAGTAGTCTGGAATTGTACAACGACCGAACAAATGGATCGGAAGGTCAAGTACCAGTCTTGACGCAATATTGTCTAGGTAGAATACATTCCGTAGGACAAGTCTTCATAAGCAAAGAGCAATTGTAGCTGGAATTGTCAAATTATGTGATCACACGAGGATTTAATTAGAAATATTTGAAGAACGACTCTGTACGCTTAATTGTACGGTGCAATGTAGATGTTTTCTCATGGCGCCTTCATGCGTCCGTCATTCGTCAAGGTCCAAAATTTGCAATCAAGACTAAGAACAACATACACATCTGTGGGTGTGACATTATGAGCGAACGACATCCTAGGACATCTAAGAAGTGGCTTGCAAATGCTATGAAGGGGTAACTTCTTGATAAACCCACTTATAGAGCAAGTGAAATGATGAGAGACATATGTCAGGATTACGGTATCTCTATAACGACCCTCCTCATACTGGTACGATTATACCAATCCCCATCGATACAAAGAACATCGTCACAGTGGGATAATAACCCAACACTAGCCGATAGGTTGATATGTACATGAATACAAATGAGTACAGTGGAAATAAAATGAATAACTCAACTTTAATCCATCACCATCACACATTCCACAGTCTATATATCAAAAGGAAATGACAATGTCCATCTTATTACAAATATAAAAGAGCTACATTGTCCAAAATATTGTCCATGCAATTAACATTATTCATGCTATGAAAGGGAAAAATGTAACTACTAAGTGCTCCCCAAAAGCTACTCCTCCAAGATAACGTCCTTCGCTAAGCCTTCCTCCAAAATGGGAACACCTGTGTCACCTGTACGCCAAAATAAGAGTGAGTCTAAAAGACCCAGCAAGCAAACCAAAGACTCAACATCACACATATCACACACATGCTAAGCTATCAAACAATAACGAAATACATACTATCATTTAACTATAACAATTACATGGAACATACTCTTAACTATTAACACATATTTAAATCACCTAGATATGCTTAGGACTATTACATGTTTATTCTAATTCATGGATACTAATATATACTTATACATGTTTCTACACCTATTAGGTAGCATGATTCATCCATTCAAATATCATCCATTTCATGGTACACTTCTACGAACTAGAGCATAGATTTAAGCATAAAGTAATGAACAACCTAGTATGATAACTATTCACTTTTCACATGCACTTTTCATACTTAATTGCACATTTTATTTGCTGTTTTAATATAAATTAAACTTAATCACATGGAATTAGATTTATTCACATATAATTTTATTCATTTAGCAATTCTACATGTTCATCTTTTACGTTGCATAATTCACATGTCGACATATGTATATTTGCATACACTATTATATGAAAATAAATAAACTACGTGACATGATACTAAGCATGATATTGCATTTGAAGTATTAATACATGAAAGTATAAACGTACGCACTATTATATTGGTTTCACATGAAATCAAATTCCCATTCATATTCATTCTCCCTTACATATCTTTTCACACATTTTCACATTGTTTATTCTTGCACTTTCACTTATTACATGTCATATCATTTGTACTCATTGCGTGCCACATTCACACTTTACTTTACACTTTAATTCATATTATATCGCTTAATTTTCCTTGACACATAGTTCTAACCACCTACTAGAGGACGCACACACTCATATCAAATAACACATAGCTCATCTCATAGCACATCTCATCACAACTCATAATCACATACCCGCCACCTAGCAATGTAGTGGCGAATCTTGGTAACTGCGCAGACCGAGAGAAGCCCTCTCCACCCTATCTAGTGGTACTTGTCCACCTCCAGGTTTTCATCCTAATGCCCATTAGGATATACTTTTCACAACGTTGAGCCTTCCATAGGGACTTTTCTATGGTATAGCTCTCGAACCTCTAGGGTAGCAGTGTCAATCTCGGCCCAATTATTGCAAATTCACTTTATCACATTTTCTCACATTATTTGCATATTTCACATATATTATTTAATCACTTTACATGCATTATTAATTAACAATTTCACATTCCTCAATTAACCTAACACGATACTACTGTTTGCAGTAATAAATCAACTCATAATTCAGTCCTAGACTTGTTGTTAATTACTATATTACACAAGATTAGATTTAACATATCAAATATGAATAATTCCCGTGGTTTAACGAATAACTACACTTGCTGTCATGAAATCAGTTCCAAATTTTTATCACAGGTTATTAACAGCAAACAAATCACATATACAAATTTTCCATATTTTTTGAACGGTAAATCAAATTTTTGTAATTAATACAGAATTCAGGCATATTACTCAAAAATTTACTTAATTAGATTTCACAGTAAAACAGTGGTATCTAATAGTTTCAAAACATGAGAACAATCATCATACCAACATGGAAAATTTATAAAACCCTAGCATGCACTGGATCGAATTAATCAGTAAATATCATGGTCATTTCATGCTCACTATCCAGTTACAGGAATTTTAATAATTAGGACTAATTACATAAATTCATTTTACCCTCATGATACAACCTATTGATTATTTCTGACTTCACATAAAATTTGCAGCTTGTACATATACCCGAAAATCAAATAAACAACTTAAAAAGATCAAACAGTGCAATTTCAGGACACTGAAGAACTTGACTACAAGAGATGTGGCCACCAACTATCAACTACACCATCCCTGGCTGCCAACACAGGAAACTAAAACCGGCCAAAACACGGGCGTTACCAAAACTGGACCGGCCTGTACACGAAGAACTTGGCGTCCACATCATGTGGCGCCAACATGGGGTTGGCGTCCACACAGTATGCCGCCCACAGACTGGTTGGCGTCCATCGATTTGGATGCCAACCTGGCCTGCCAGTCAGCGGCAACAGATCCTACCGCCAACAGTGTACTTCGGCCAGAACACAGTCATGCACTAAAATAAATGCACAATACACCACAACAATTTAATATGTGCAAAATAATTATACATACCCTCACCATATAAACTACATGCATTACATAATATTTATTTAAATATAACTTACACTAATCTTAATTAAAGATAATATGCATAAATAACATACATATATGCATATATATATACACACTACATGATTACATGCATTATGCATGAGCATATAAATACAATGTGCTCATCATTAGTTAGATACTACTTGCACATTATTATTCAAGTACCCTATACATCATAAACAATTTATCATGCTTAAAAGTAGATAGATATCATTTTAACAAGATTAACATATGTATGTATACATATACATATCATGGTTACATACAACATTCATGGAATAATTAAATATAATAGGAATATCAATAATTAAATAATACATGCTCATTTAAATATATTGCATGCACGGAAATAAACTCACAATTTCTTATAAGATGTATGATAATAACTTCTTACTATATGTACATCATATACAATATGCATGAAATTAATACATGTAACATGTATAATAATTAGATAAAGCATACACATCAAATATATATATATATATATATACGTGTACGAAAATAACTCACATTTACTTACAACGTATATAGCAATACTTACCTATCACATGCACAATGCCATTTAAGTACTATACATATACTATAAACAACTTAATGTACATAGAATTAGATAGTTAGATATCACATGCATAAGATAACATACATATATACATATGTACATCGTATAATTACATACAATATCCATGGAATAAGTAATATGATATACATATCAATAGTTAGATAATATATGCATGGTATCCTTAAGATGCAATATGCAATAAGTTAACTAAGAAAATCTATACAACAAAATTATTTCTTGCATACGCACACTTAAGTTGACATATGTATAAGTATATATATATACTCACGTATACAACATATTTATATACATTATGTATGAAATAGATAAATACAACATGCACATCAATAATTAGATTAAACATGCACAATATTACTCAAGTATAATATGCCTAGGATTTTAGTAAACATAATATGCACAAAAATTAACTAAATGCCTATTCTCACATAAAATAACATATATATATATATATATACATGCATATGTTCATGAGGAATATAGAAATTGTAATATGCACAATTGAATATACATGCTATATACACAACAAGTAATTACACATGCACAATATAAAATAAAATAAAATTTAGGGTATCACACTCTCCCCCCCACTTGAAAAAGATCTTCGTCCTCGAAGATCGAATCGAGTACCTGTGGTGACGTCGCCGAGGTCATCTCCGGCCAATACATACTTCCTGGTTGGTGCTTGTTGCTCTGCTACTTGCTCCATTATTTCCATTGATGAAACATCTCGTGGAATAAACTTCGTCTTCGGGTTCGGGCACTCTCTAAGCCGATGATCCTTGCTGCCACATCTAAGACATCTTCCTTCCTTTCGCCAACATGAGTTCCCGCCATGATGCTTCCCGCAATGTATGCACTCGGGCTTCTCGTTGCCTGGTACCACAGTTGATTGCTGACCTTCCATGAGTTTCTTCATCTTCCTA
The DNA here is from genome assembly GCA_014218235.1 of Colocasia esculenta. Taxonomy (NCBI): domain Eukaryota; kingdom Viridiplantae; phylum Streptophyta; class Magnoliopsida; order Alismatales; family Araceae; genus Colocasia; species Colocasia esculenta. The sequence continues at coordinate 144,442,204 of CM024757.1, forward strand.
TCTTGTCGTTGGGATGGTTCTGGTACTCCTTCCTTATGAGCTTCCTTCTCTTCTTGGTATGGTTCCACTCTACTCTCTTGCCTGCTTGCCATGCTAAGAACCTCTTCCAAACTACGGGGGTCATACTCTAAAAGCCTAGTTCTCAACGATGGTTTGAGCCCCTTCACGAATTTCTTTAACTTGTGACTCTGCTCATACCTCCTAGACTGAGCACTACGTCTACCACGGCCAGCCATATCCTGCAAAATAATTAATTTAGTTAGAATCTAAGTTACTAAATTCTAACTATTTTTCCTTAACTATCTTCCATTCATTATTAGCAACTTCTACATATATGGACAATTTTCTATAAAGACTTTGCAATATTGTGAAGATGATGGTTTATCCATGTACAATCTCAACCTTGGGCTCCAATACCATCTCTGTAACGACCCACCTCATACCGGTATGATTATACCAATCCCCATCGGTACAAAGAACTTCGTCATAGTGGGATAATAACCCAACACTAGCCGATAGATTGATATGTACATGAATACAAATGAGTACACTGAAAATAAAATGAATAACTCAACTTTAATCCATCACCATCACACATTCCACAGTCTATATATCAAAAGGAAATGACAATGTCCATTTTATTACAAATATAAAAGAGCTACATTGTCCAAAATATTGTCCATGCAATTAACATTATTCATGCTATGAAAGGGAAAAATATAACTACTAAGTGCTCCCCAAAAGCTACTCCTCCAATAACGTCTTTCGCTATGCCTTCCTCCAAAATGGGAACACCTGTCTCACCTGTACGCCGAAGCAAGAGTGAATCTAAAAGACCCAGCAAGCAAACCAAAGACTCAACATCACACATATCACACACATGCTAAGCTATCAAATAATAACGAAATACATACTATCATTTAACTATAACAATTACATGGAACATATTCTTAACTATTAACACATTTAAATCACCTAGATATGCTTAGGACTATTACATGTTTATTCTAATTCATGGATACTAATATATACCTATACATATTTTCTACACCTAACAGGTAACATGATTCATCCATTCAAATATCATCCATTTCATGGTACACTTCTATGAACTAGAGCATAGATTTAAACATAAAGTAATGAACAACCTAGCATGATAACTGTTCACTTTTCACATATACTTTTCATATTTAATTGCACATTTTATTTGCTTTTTTAATATAAATTAAACTTAATCACATGGAATTAGATTTATTCACATATAATCTTATTCATTTAGCAATTCTACATGTTTATCTTTTACGTTGCATAATTCACATGTCGACATTTGTATATTCACATACACTATTATATGAAAATAAATAAACTACGTTACATGATACTAAGCATGATATTGCATTTGAAGTATTAATACATGAAAGTATAAATGTATGCACTATTATATTGGTTTCACATGAAATCAAATTCTCATTCATATTCATTCTCCCTTACATATCTTTTCACACATTTTCACATTGTTTATTCTTGCACTTTCACTTATTACATGTCATATCATTTGTACTCATCGCGTGCCACATTCACACTTTACTTTACACTTTATTCATATTATATCGCTTAATTTGCCTTCACACATAGTCCTAACCACCTACTAGAGGACGCACGCACTCATATCATATAGCACATAGCTCATCTCATAGCACATCTCATCACAACTCATAATCACATACTTGCCACCTAGGCAATGTAGTGGCGAATCTTGGTAATTGCGCAGACCGGGAGAAACCCTCTCCACCATATCTAGTGGTACTTGTCCACCTCCAGGTTTTCATCCTAATGCCCATTAGTATATACTTTTCACAATGTTGAGCCTTCCATAGGGACTTTTCTATGGTACAACTCTCGAACCTCTAGGGTAGCAGTGTCAATCTCGGCCCAATTATTGCACATTCACTTTATCACATTTTCTCACATTATTCGCATATTTCACATATATTATTTAATCACTTTACATGAATTATTTAACAATTTCACATTCCTTAATTAACCTAACATGATACTACTATTTGCAGTAATAAATCAACTCATAATTCAGTCCTAGACTTGCTGTTAATTACTGAATTACATAAGATTAGATTTAACATATCAAATATGAATAATTCTCATGGTTTAACGAATAACTACACTTGCTGTCATCAAATCAGTTCCCAATTTTTATCACATGTTATTAACAGTAAACATATCACATATACAATTTTTTCATATTTTTCGAATGGTAAATCAAATTTTTGTAATTAATACAGAATTTAGGCATATTACTCAAGAAATTCACTTAATTAGATTTCACAGTAAAATAGTGGTATCTAATAGTTTCAAAACATGAGAACAATCATCATACTAACATGGAAAATTTATAAAACCCTAACATGCACTGGATATAATTAATCAATAAATATCATGGTCATTTCATGCTCACTATCCAGTTACAGGAATTTTAATAACTAGGACTAATTACAGAAATTCATTTTACCCTCATGATACGACCTATTGATTGTTTCTGACCTCACAAAAAATTTGCAGCATGTACATATACCCGAAAATCAAATAAACAGCTTAAAAAGATCAAATAGTGTAATTTTAGGACACTGAAGAACTTGACTACAAGAGATGTGGCCACCTACTGTCAACTGCACCATCCCTGGCTGCCAACACAGGAACTTGACTGCAGCAGATGATGCTGCCAACTTCCTCCCAGCAGACTACATAGATAGCACACGCATACAAGGGGAAATTGGAGGTTCCAGGACTCGAGGAAAAATCCAGAAAAATCCTAAGACTTAAGGGAACACGTGTAAGGTTGAGATCTATGTTTTACTTGCCTCTAATAAAATCCTAAAAGATCAAGATTCGTCGGTGAAGCGCTCCTCGGCCCTGCCAAGAAGGTGCTCAAAATCTCCTTAGATCTGGTTCTCCTGTTGATGCAGATGGTTCCTCGGAGTAGGGACCGCTTCTCCCATGTGTAGATTATCTCCCAATCATTGTAGATCTCCAGAACAACCTTCCAATCGCTGGATCTAGCCCTCCAAAGAATAGTTTTTCTCCACTATGGGTGCTAGGGTTTCACAAGAGCAAAATACTTAATCTGACTGAACGAAGGTGTTCTTATAGGGTTGAGTAGGTTGTTCCGCAATAGGGTAGGTTCCCTACGGTTAATCAAGACTTTCCTAAACAAAAACCGGCCAAAACGCGGGCATTACCAAAACTGGACTGGCCTGCACATAGGGAACTTGGCGTCCACATCATGTGGCGCCAACATGGGGTTGGCGTCCACACAGTATGCCACCCACAGACTGGTTGGCGTCCATCGATTTGGACGCCAACCTGGCCTGCCAGTCAGCGGCAGCAGATCCTGCCGCCAACAGTGTACTTCAGCCAGAACACAGTCATGCACTAAAATAAATGCACATTACACCACAACAATTTAATATGTGCAAAATAATTATACATACCCTCACCATATAAACTACATGCATTACATAATATTTATTTAAATATAACTTACACTAATCTTAATTAAAGATAATATGCATAAATAACATACATATATGCATATATATATATATACACACTACATGGTTACATGCATTATGCATGAGCATATAAATACAATGTGCTCATCATTAGTTACATACTACATGCACATTATTATTCAAGTACCCTATACATCATAAACAATTTATCATGCTTAAAAGTAGATAGATATCATTTTAACAAGATTAACATATGTATGTATACATATACATATCATGGTTACATACAACATTCATGGAATAATTACATATAATAGGCATATCAATAATTAAATAATACTGTAATCACAGGGATTGTGCTTCCCCTCGACACATTAACGGATATTAAATCTAATAGCATGGGAATATGGATGTGATCGCCACCTAGAGTATTGCCTAAATGAAGGAGATAACACGAGCTAACTACTCTAGGAAAAGGGGGGAAGAGAACAGAGGAATACCTGATAACGTGGTCGTCATGGCTGACGCGTCTCTTGTCGCGTCGCCCTCCCCTGTCGCGTTCTCTTCTGATGCGGGAGATAATGAGGGAGGCCTCCTTCCCTTCCTCCGGCCGGCCAGAGGACGAGAGCTCCTCGTAGTATCTTGTTTGTATGCCTGCCAATCAAAGAGAAACAACAAAAAAACCCTATTAGAACATAATTAGTGTAGCAACTATTCTAAAAATGAAAGGAAACGAACGAACATGGAAGGGACGAACCTGGGGGTGGTTTTTAAACCCCTAGGGTGTGTGGAAACGTGGGTGGAAAGTGGAATGCAATCTATCTAGAAAGACATAAAAAATGCATGTAGAAATGAAGGAAAAGAGGAAGGAGGAAGGTGAGCCCCATTAGGGCGACTCCCTGGCATGGATGTAGTCCCAAGTGGTATGCCAAAGCTTTAGGAGGATGCTGGAGTCGCCCTTTTCACGTCCCGTGCTCCATTGATGATGAAATATGAAGGTTTTGTGGAGTGGAATGTGAGGAAGTATAGTGGAAATGGATGGCTGCGAGGTTAAGTATGGGTGAGAGTAAAATTCGGCGGCCCTTCGGGGTGGCGAATGAGGCTCTCTCGTCCTTGAAGAGGAGCCTTGCTTATATAGAGCTCAAGAGTGAGAAAAAGTGAGATTATCTCCTAAAAATGGTCAAAATTAAAAAAGGGAGATAAAGGCCTATTAAAACCGGATGGAGAGTCCTTAGGGTCCTCAAGGAGAGTCCCTAGGGCCGAAATCTCGCCCCAAGGGGTTGAGAGATTCCCTAGGGATAAGGATAAAGTCATGAGAGGATAAATAGGAGGTGGTTGCGGAGGCCTGCATGCGCAGCTGCTGTCGCGGTGTATCGTTGGGCCGCGACATGGAGACGCGACAGGGCGGAGCATCGCGACAGTATTGTCCCCGTGCATGGATAATGCATGGGCTGTCGCGGCAGCCTAGACCGTCGCGACTCAGAGACGCGGCGCCACGATGCGTCGCGACTATGAAACCAAATAATTATGAATTATCAGCCAATCATATGACAAGATAAGAGTTATTATGCCCCAAAGACTCTCTCAAAGTGATAATGTGTGGGATTTTAAGGCATTTTAATGGTTTAAGATGCTCAAAACAAGGCTAATGATGGGCTCAAGGTGAGTGACCAATTAGGGGCCCACTAAGATAACAAGAAAAGTGGTTCAACCTATTAGCCGGAACCGGATGTCTACAGATTGCCCCTCCTTGGCTTCCACTTTGCAGGGGAGCGAAGCGGAAAATGAGTGAAGATGTCACGAAGTGATGGCGGAGTGGAGATGATGCAGAGTGGAGTGAAAAGTGGGAACCAAAGTAAAGAGACACTCGATCTGACTAATGAGCAATTGGAATCTTCGTGAAAGCCCCGAGTTAGCCGCTCGAGCAGGATGCAAAGAAAAGCACAAGTCTGGACGAAAATGAGAAAGAAAAGGATGATCAACCCCTCGATTGAGAGGTACCCTAGCCGATTGGCCTACAAGTTTCGTTTTGGAAGGACATGTGCGTGCCAGGCAGGTAACTCATGACTTTGTTCTGGAGCGGTTCGCAACCAAAACGGATCAAAGGAAAAGGAAAATTTGGATAGGTAATCCAGACAGGGAAATTCTTGTCAAACTGACGGGAGCAACTCACTCGGAGGCAACCTTCTGATTCGGAGTGGAATTGGATTTCTTGTTTGGAAATTGGAGGATGATTGGGCACTCAACAAGGGCTCATCAAAAGTTAGGAATGAGTTAGGAAAGCTCAAAGTCCTACATGATGCATGCTGGGCTAAAATAAAAGAAATCATCAAAACGAATGCAAAGAAAAGGAGAAAATAGAAAATACATCAAGGATAATATTGTTAAGCCAGATAAGGACGGGTCAAGAGACTACCCGCAACCGCAGTGCAGGCCTGAATCCATCGTTCCCGAATTTAAGCAACCTAACGGCCTATCCAACGATTAGCAATGTGCACCTTGATTATCACTATTTTTGGTAAAGGGTAACTCAAATCCTAGAGCACATTGAGAACCAGCCGGTCCTTGAAACGATATAATAAGTAGAATACCATATAGTAATGCAGGGGGTAAGGGAAGAAATACTTACCTGACTTACCTGGGATGACTTCCCTTTTTTGTGATTTTCTGGTTTTGTGATTTTTTTTATCTCTTTTTTTTTGATGACAAGAAACAAACATAATGAGATAACAAACACACAATAATTATAAACAATCCAACAAGCAACACATATACACAGTACAGACATGAAAACAACCCCTTAGGTGTAGAGGTGACGCCCTGGGTGACCACGACATAGTCGCGTCGCAACGCCCTGTTGCGACCTAGTCACGTCAGATCGCGGCGTCGCGACTCGGACTGAACCCAGAAAGACCAGGAAATCAGAGTTTATCTTTATCTTAAGATATCTAGACTAATAGTAGGACTCCTAAACCTCTTCTAATCTTATCCTAAAGCCTAGTTGCGGGATTAGAGTGGGATTACACCTCTCTAAAGTCTATAAAAGAAGGGTTTAGGGGGCTAATCCTGCAGCTAACCCTTAGCCTCTCTTCTCTTCAAGTTTCCTCCCCTGTTTTGCAGTCATGAAGAGGAATCTCTCTGCCTTTCAGGAGGACATCCCTCCCTACTCTGGTCCAAAGGCTGCTAGAGAGTCTTATGCAGCTCTCCAGCAAATCTCCGCTATCCCGGGGCATATTTGCATGCGCCCGGAGCTCCAAGTAAGTGGTTTTTCCTCAATTTCTGAACTTTCTGCACTCATGTTCTGTTCCCCCCCCTTTTTTTTTTCCTTCTCCTTTTCTGTTCTCAACCTATTTCTTCAACCTCTCCTCAGATCTTACCCGCCATAGGCGGTTCCCCCGGTGCCATGGCTAGCGCGCATGCGTGAGCTACTTCCACCTGCGTCCATCAGCCACTTGAAAGGGTGGGGGCTATCCACCATGCTCATATTGGCCAAGAAATACGACAAGATGGTGCACGTGTGGGATAGCGTCACGGCACTAGCAGAGAGGTGGCATCCGCAGACTCACACGTTTGTCTTCCCGACATTTGAAGCCACCGTCCTTCTGGAGGAGCTGGAGATCATGCTCGGCCTCCCGCGGTACCAAAGGGGCGAGGAACTTGCAGTTTCATACACTGTGGCGCCGATCAACTCTTGGAGCATCCTTGTGGAGATCACGGCAAGGAAGATGGATTTGCAGTCTATGACAAGCGGGATGCACGTCCACCTTCTCCCTATTGCGCAATGGATCATCTCGCAATGCAAGCGCAAGATGGGCAATTATCGGGCCATTGCCAAAGTGGCTGCGATCTGCATTTGCGGAATCATCCTCTTCCCTACGACGGACGGTGCTATTTCCTTCGCCAACCTCAGCATTGTTGACTCCATTTCAGAAGGTATGAGCATTGGCCAGGCGGTTTTGGGATTTCTTTATGCCGGTCTATCTTCTGCAGCTATGGGAGGTCCTTTCTTCGGCTCCATTATCGCCCTCGAGCTGTGGATGGGCGTTCATATTCAGTTCCGGGCGATGGGGGAGTTAGCCATGGAGTGCAAGACAATGCTCAACCATCCGCTGGCTTTCGTGGGCGGGCCTCTACACATGAGCACCAAGGCGTGGTGCAAGACGGCGCAACTGAAAGGACGGAAAGCATGACGTGATCATTTCAAAAGGATGACCGTGGCAGAGTTTGACATGCGCCCCCGCTTCATTCACGGCCGGATGATCCACCTACCTCAGCGCACTGGGCTCACCTTATGACTCTTGGGCAATGAAGCACTGGTTACCTACAACCCGGACCGGTGCTACCTCCAATGTGGTGCAGCACGCACGGTGGTTCCCATCCTATCACACTATCCACCTACCCAGGAGAGGAAGCGGGGTGATGAGCAGGACGAGCGCGACGTGCGCAACGCCGTCGTTCATTGGGAAGGATGCACGATGGGCGTTGTCCATGCTGAGGTAGAAGAGGACGAGGATGTGATGAAGGAATATATTGAAGCTTTGCAGAAGAAGGTTCAGCCAGCAGTGGGGATTGTTTGAGCGTTGATTAGGATTTATTGTAGGAAAGCCCTTAGATGGTAGTTAGGAAAGGATGTAAGCATTTATTTGATTGTAGGAAGAATTAGGGAATGTAATGATTTGGATTTGAATGAATAAACAGAATTTCCTGCAAGGTTCAAATGGCTCGGTTTATGACGCGACGCCTATGGGGACCGCCTTCATTACGCGTCGAGGCGAGTGGTCGCGACATGGACGCGGTCATCGAAACTGCCGCGACTATGTCACGGCCTACCGTCCTGACGCGTCTTGAACCGACCAATTCAAAAACGCAAAGGACGCCCTTCTTTCTTCTTTTCCAATCATTGAAAATCCCCAAACCCCCTCAAACCTTGAATCTTCTCAACTCCTTTCTTCCTTGCGAGTTTGCTTCCTTTGCTTGCCCACGATCTCACCCACACCAACCCCGATCTAGATGGAGGGAGAGAAGAACCCGGGCGAGGGCTCCTCACGGAGGAAGCGCCAGGCGGAGTGGTGGAGTTCCCGGCGCCAAACGGAGGCGCCTCCGGTTGAGGAAGAGGTGGACATTGCGGAGATGGAGGTGGAAGAGGAAGCAGAGGACCCGACCGTGAATGTGGAGGAGGAACAGAAGAAACGTGCCAAGGCGATGAAATCGGTAAGTAGATCGACCTTAAACCTTGAATGAAAAGTGTAGAGGTGGTAGACGGAGCCCCCAGAGGGCCAATGTAGGGCAAGAAGCCCGTGAAAAGAGGATCGGACAAAGGAGGCTCCGGCCGGTCCGGTCCTGGTAACGCGTCAGCCCGATCTGCCGCGACATAGTGTCGCGGCGGCCTAGGGTGCCGCGACTATGTCGCAGTCAATCCAGCCGACGCGACCTTATCGCGTCCTGTGTAGGCGACGCAACAAGGTCGCGGCTCACCACACCATCACGACCAGGTCGCGGCCCCCACGGGTGTCGCGACTTGAACCGAACACTAAAAAGTGACCTGATTTTAACTGAACTTGATGCTTGCAGGGTGAGATGAGGGCCCGAGTATCATGGATTGTTGAGCTGGCTGTATACCTGGCGTTTCCCCTTTCCAGAGAGAGAAGGTAGAGGAGATGGGATTTGGAGAGACCCTCGGGATGGAGAGGATGAGGGTGGATCCGGCCCTCACTTAGGCTCTGCGAAGCAGGTGGGATGCGGAGGCGACCGCCTTCGTATTCCCATGGGGACATATGATCCCCAGTCTCGAGGATGTGAGCCGGATCACAGGGCTCAGAATCTATGGGAGGCCAGTGAGCGGTTATACCTACCCCTGCTACCACGACCTAGCCGAGCGACTCTTAGAGTTACCTGTGGAGCGTAGGTCTTCCTTAGTTCCTAGGGTACCCCTCCAGGAGAGCCTAGGGTTGTTCGATATGCGAAGATAGCAGGAGAGAGTGATGATGAGCATTTAGATAGGTTGACTCGGGTTAGCCGGAGGGAGCTAGTGAGCGAGCCCAGGGTGCAGGCGGACCTAGACTTGCGCCGTTTCATCGTGATTTTCCTTGGCAGACTCCTTTTGCCACGAGGGGCGACGCAGTCCATTGCCGCTTCCTGCCCCTGCTGGAGGACCTGAGTGAGGTAGGGGGGTACGCCTGGGAAGCAGCCTTCCTAGCACATCAGTTCGATAGCCTGGGCGCCTCCGAGTGGTAGACGTCGACAAGTGGATTCTTCCCTTTTCTTCAGGTACACACCTTCCTTTCTAACCTTTTGAAATTTAAACTGCATTTTTCTTAAACTTGCCACCTAACTTGCTTCTCATTTTGCAGGTCTGGGCCTATCTACAACTCCCAGCCTTGGGGAGAGGGGATCTCACACGGCCGGGCCTTGTGCCCATTGCACGCCGTTGGGATTCTCATCGAGATTCATGCAATCTCGGGGACTAGCTGGAGCGACTTCAGGAGGCCATTGATAGCTACCCCTACTTGGATGTAAGTACCCTAACCTTTCCCTTTTGATTAATTACTTGATTTCACTGTTCGACGACTGATTGATCTTTGCTTTGCAGGTGGTTTGGCAGCCGTACCTGGGGGAGGGTGATGAGGGACAGCCTTGGTTGGTGCAGGCCCGCCCCTACTTCGGTAGGTCGGTGTGGTTGCATGCACTTAACCTTGTGCTACCTCTACACCTATTCCTTTTCCAGCGCTCACTCGGCCTTCGACAGAGTGTCGTGGAGTTCCCCGTCCGAGACCGGTATCGCAGACCAGGTCGGAGCTTCCGAGGGCTTCACGACACCACCGATTGGCGTGAGCGGGTGAAGGAGCAGATTGACAACTGGGAGCATCGAGGAAAGGCTGTAAAGTCGGACGCTACTACTGACGATGCGTACCTCCAGGCATATGCCTTGAAGTACGGGGGTAAGGTATACAAGAGCGCCCGACACCAGGTAATGATCATAAAACCACAACCTTGTGAATTTTGATTTCATAGAATTGGGCTAATGATTTGAAATGTGTCGCAGGTAGATGTAGCTGGTGGGATTGCATCGCTTCGAGCCTTACTTTACTCGACGGTGCAGGATCGGGAGGCGGCACAGAGGTAGACCGCGGAGCTGGTAAGTGTTTACTCCAACTTCAACACATAACAATTTTAAACTGATTTTGGAAACTGACATGTGCTTTTACGCACAGCGGAGGGAGCTGGAGAGAGTGAGGAGCATCGGAGCAGGGGGTGCTTCCTCCTCACGAGCTGCAGGGGGGTCTCCATCGCTTCTGGAGGCCCAGCTAGCGGGAGCGGTGCTGAGGGCCGAGGAGGCTCAAAGGCATCTGGAGGAGCGAGTAAGTATAATAGAACTTTAATTGATTATTTTAACAATTGATTATTGACTGATTGCTCTGATGCAGGAGAGAGATTTACGGCTTACCACGGAGCATGCCATGGATCTTCAGGGCGAGAGGACCAGCTCCAGGGGGAGGTCCAGACTACCCGGAGCGAGAGGGACCAGCTGCGCATCCGGGCGGAGGCAGCTGAGGCGCAGGTCGCAGAGGTGACGAAGGAGTTGGCGACGCTGCGAGTGCAGAGGTCGCCGGGAGACCAGGAGGAGGTCACCCGACTACGCGCGGAGTTACTAGCGCAGCAGGCGGTGGCACGGACCCTCCAGCAGATCGTGACGGACATAGGCCGTTCACGCAGCAGGAGCAGGAGTGGGGCGAGTGTCAGCAGGGCGACCGGCGCCTCCGTAGGGCAGTATTTGGCAGGTTCCTCCAGTCGGCGGAGGAACGAGGAGGAGGAGAGGCACCGCCAGGGTGAGGGGAGTGCCCAGAGTGGTAGTGGTGGCGGCGAGATGCCGCCACCACCAGACCGACATGAGGGATCTAGGGAGAGTGGCGGTGGACAGTGAGGAGACTTGTGAGCCACCTCCCCATCTTTTGTACATTTTGGTTCATCTTTTAGTGGAATTTTATTTCATGTCAACTCTTTAATGAATGATTTGCAATTGGCACGAGTGTGAGATGAGATTCAAACATGGGAGAGAGAGACGGAGAATACTGAGCACCGCACATGTCCCTTAGAATTACCTATTCCTGCACACTCATCAAAACATGTTAGATCTGCTATTTGACTCAGCCCCTTGCGCTTAAATAAACATGAATGTGACTTTATAATTGTCAAGGGGCTGAGCCTTATTAAATAGGCGGAAAGGAAAATAAACAATGCATGCTAAAGGAGAGCGGTATGTACATATATTCTTTTTGGATTTTTTTTTTGGATTTTCTGATTTTTTTTGAATTTTTGAGATTTCTGGTTTTTTTTTTGGATTTTTGAAATTTTTGATTTTTTTTTATTTTCTTGAAATTTTTGATTTTTTGATTTTTTGAAATTTTTGATAACAACACTTCTTGCTTTTTTTTTTTAGTAATGGGCCATGGATCTCATCCCCATCTCTTGTCTGACGGATAATGTCTATGTGCGGCGTGCATTTGTTCTTGGCTCACTAAGACTTCTTGTCCCTTGAATATTAACGTTCTAACACAGACCAGGTGTGGGAGTCCTTTGGTCTTTTAGGGAGAATAGGAAGATTAGTAATGAGACAAGACTTGGTCTTGGGGTTGGGTTTACTGGCTTGTTAGATTTGCAATGGGTATGTCACATGTGTAATCTGTCTGTTGTCCAGGGACTTTAAGGTCATTGCTCTTCTGAATTGGGGGCATGCGTACGACTGGGCTCAAGAGCGTCCCGCGGGGAACTGTACTGTCACTCTTTGACATGCCCCTATTTTCTTACCATTTTTCTTTTACTTTTGTTTCATTTTCTTCTCTTTTTTTTTTTTTTTGCTTTTCTTTTGAATTGACTGTCCCTCTTTGAGACTTCATACACATGATACATACCACTTGCTGGTCTACATGCTAGCTTCCCCTTTTGGTCCTGGACCTTGTCCGAGTGAGGAAAGAATTGACCTCAGGTTCTCTACACGAGGGCTGAGTGAAAACATCATAAACAAAGGGGAATTGGCCTTAGGTCGCCGTATTGTGTGTGTGTGTGGCCGGACATAGAGATCATTCACCACAATGAGGGGAAGTGAGGCACATGGCCAACAACATTCTTATTTGTAAATTGGTGTTGTTATCAATATTAGGGGTAGAATCTTTTAAGGTACAGCCCATTCCATGGGTGAGAGAGCTCCTCACCTTCGACATTAACTAGCCTATACGTATTTCCGGGATACACTTCCTTAACAACGTACGACCCTTCCCAATTTGCTGACAATTTGGACCTTGGACCTCCAGGTTTTATAAAAATACGCTACAAAACTATGTCTCCTTCTTGAAATTTACGCTCAATCACTTTCTTTTGAAAAGACCTTGAGAGTCTATTTTGATATGCAAGCACATGATCGGCTACGGCTAGACGTCGTTCGTCTAAGAGTTCTTGTTGTACCAGTAACGCCTCCCGATGTTTATCGGGATTGAGTTCCTTGTCTAGCTGAACCCTTAGTGAAGGAATGAGGATCTCGTGCGGACACACCGCCTCCATCCCATAAGTAAGTGAGAACGGAGTTTGCCTAGTAGGCGTGCAGATGGAGGTGCGGTAGGCCCACAGAGCCTCAATTAACTTTTCTGGCCAATCAACAAATTTATTAGACTCACAAGTTTTCTTTAGAATTTTCAAAAGCGTTTTGTTTGTGGCTTTAGCCTGGCCATTGCCTTGCGGATAGTACGGAGACGAATGATGCAAGGAAATGTTGAATTTCTTACATAGGTCCTGAAGCTCTTGAGATATGAACTGCGGTCCATTGTCAGTGACGAGGCTGCTTGGCACTCCGAACCGCGCGATGATGTTCCTCATGATGAATCTGCACATGGTTGAACCTTTGATTTCTGCAAATGCTTCAGCTTCGGCCCACTTGGTGAAGTACTCAGTAGCAGTGAGAATGAAGGATTTTTGTTTTACCTGAGCATTAGGATCACCAAGGGGCCCAATGATATCAAAGGCTCACATGGAGAAAGGCCAAGGAGAGGATAGTGGATGTAAAGAGGAGGAGGGAGCATGGATTTTGTCGGCATAGATCTGGCATTTAACACACCTACACACGTAGGTGGCACATTCTTCTTCGAGGGTTGGCTAGTAGTAGCCCTGCCTAAGAATTTTCTTAGCCAACATCTGACTATTCACATGCCCTCCGCATTCGCCAGAGTGGGATCCTTCCACTACCTTCCGAGCCTCTTCATCTGTCACACATCTAAGGAGCATTCCATTTAGATCGCGTCTGTAAAGAACTTCACCAATGAGGGTATACTTTAACGCCGCTCTATGGATAGCTCGCATGTCTTCTGCTTTAGCTTCTTCTGGGAGGGTACCGTCTTTGCAATACTGCTCAATTTCATGGTACCATGGCCTTTCTTCTTCCATCAATTCCCCTAATTCAACAAGCAATAACTCCTTCGCTTCTTTTCTCCCGGCCTTCAAAACTAGAGAACTCCTGAGGTTAACGAACCAAGGATCCTGAGTGGAGGGAGCCTCTAACCTTTGAACGGTGATTGTCTCAGCGCTGCGGCTGAGAGGGAAGGAGAGAGAGGAGGCCAGGGATGCGAGGGCATCGGCCAGGATATTTTGAGAACGAGGAGTACGAATGTAGATGAGTTGACGGAATTGCTTGGCTAGGAGAGTGACCAGATCCTGGTAGGGCTTGAGTTTAGGGTCACGCGTGCGGTAGGTAGAAAGAACTTGCCGAAGAACGAGTTGAGAATCTCCTATGATCTTGAGATGACGCGTGTCTAAGAGGTAGGCAAGCTTAAGACCGGCAAGGAGAGCCTCATACTCGGAGATATTATTGGTGGCATAGAATTGGAGCTGATAGGCTAGAGGAATGGTAATCTCTTCTGGGGTGAGCAAAACAGCACCAATGCCCCGTCCCCTAGAATTGAGAGCTCCGTCAAAATGGAGTGACCAGAAGGGATCTTGGGATACAAGTGATAGGTTTTCATCGGGGAATTCCTCTTGAACCGTATCACTATGAGGGAGAGGAAGGTGAGCAAGGCGCTCAGCAATGGCATACCCCTTGATAGCCTTCTGAACTATGAAGGTGATATCGAATTGGGAGAGGAAACTTTGCCAGTGTGCCAATCTATCGGCAAGGACTGGCTTCTCCAGGAGATACCTAATAGGATCCATTCTAGAAATCAAACTCACCTTATGAGCTAGGAAGTAGTGCTTCAATTTCTGCACTACCCAAACTAGCGCTGCACATGTTTTCTCCATTGTAGTGAGTTTGAGCTCGAAAGGATTGAAGAGCCTAGATAGGTAATAGACTGCCCTTTCTTTACCAGATTCATCATGTTGAGAAAGGATAGTTCCTAGGGAGTCCTCAATGGTCGACAGATATAGAATCAAGGGTTTCTCAGGGATAGGTGCCTAAAGCACGGGCGGATTCATAAGATAACTCTTGAGTTCATCAAAGGCCTCTTGGCACTTAGCGTTCCATTCAAAATTGACTCCTCCTTTCAACAGTTCATAGAAGGGACGACATCTTTGGGAGTGCTGAGATATGAATCTCCTTATGAACTGAAGCCGACCAATCAGACCTCGAAGCTCGGATATGTTCTTGGGAGGAGGCATTTCATTTATTGCCTTGGCCTTGTGAGGGTCTATTTGAATCCCCTGTTTGCTGACTATGAACCCTAGCAATTTTCCCGAGGAAACCCCAAATACGCACTTCTTCGGATTCATCTTCAATTGATACTCTTGTGCGCGACGGAACACTTTGGCAAGGACGGAGGAGTGTTCTCTTCGAGTCCAAGACTTCACCACGATATCATCCACGTAGACCTCAACGTCAATGTGTATCATGTCGTGGAAGATAGCTAACATTGCCCTTTGATAAGTGGCACCGGCATTCTTCAGTCCAAATGGCATAACCACATAGCAATACGTTCCCCAGGGGGTGGTGAAAGAAGTCTTCTCTTGATCCTCCGGGGCTAGACGGATCTGATTATAACCTGAATACCCATCCATGAACGATAGAGTTTCGAACCCTGCAGTATTATCAATTAAGACATCCAAATGAGGTAATGGGAAATCATCCTTTGGACATGCCTTATTCAAGTCCCGGAAGTCTATGCAGATGCGTACCCTTCCGTCTTTCTTCATTACCGGGACTATATTTTCCACCCACAATGGGTAGAGGACTACACGGATGAACTTGGCTTTGTGTAGTTTGTCAATTTCCTCTTTCATTTTTAGAGCAATGTAGGGGAGAAATCTCCTTAACTTCTGTTTAACAGCAACTGTCCCTGGCTTTAAAATTAACCTGTGTTCAACCAGTTCAGGGTCAATGCCGGGCATGTCGTCATAGGACCAGGCAAAGGAATCTTTGAACTCCCTTAGCATCTCTATGAGCGCCTCTTCTTCTTCTGGAGGGAGACTAGAAGCTATGGTTAAAAGCCTGGGATCCTCTTTTGTTCCCACGTTCACCTCTTTGGTGGGCTCGTCGACTGCCGAGGTGGGTTCATCAAATCTCCTCATGCCACTCGCATACATCTCGGCAGCATCCTCTGTTTCACAATCATTTTCATCCAATGGGTCATCTTTGGCTAAGATCTCATACACTCCAAATCCATCATCTAGCCCTTCCTCTATGCACAGATCCTCCATGTTTAGAACCACTGCTTCCTGGACGAACTCTTCGACATCTAGAAGAGTGCCGCACCTATGTACCAGGTCTAAGAGATACGTACGGGGTATGCCACTACCCTTCTTCTTCCTAGATGGGGACAGGGACTTGCTAGATTCTACCTCTGGACCTAAACTAGATTCGATATTTACAGAGGGTTTTGGAGAAACGTCCAGAGATTTATTGCAACGGAAAGAAAAGGGTGCGGCAGGGCCGCGAAAGTCCTCCGATAGGGCTAGAGGAGGAGGCAGGGCACCCGAGCTCAGGGTGCCGGCAACAGAGTTGGGGTGTGGGGGAACAGAAGGCCCCTCACCTAGATCGCCTAAAACGACCATGTCGGTCGACAGGTGAAAGCACAACTTGAACAAAAGGATGAAAAGGGCGGGGATCGCCGCCTAGGAAGAAGGGAGTGACGGGGATCGCCGTCAGACGGGGATCGCCGTCAAGAGAGAAGGGACGCAGGGGTGATGGGGATCGCCGTCGAGAAGGAGAGAGAGAGCTTAGACAACAAGAGTTAAACAGTGGGAGGAAGATGTCAGGGGAGAGGAGGTGAACGGGGATCACCGTCAAAAAGAAGAGGAAGGAGAAAGACGGGGATCACCATCCGAGGAAGGAGGAAGGAGAAAGACGGGGATCGCCGTCCGAGGAAGGAGGAAAGAGAAAGACGGGGATCGCTGTCCGAGGAAGGAGGTTGACAAGTATGGAGAAAGCACACACACATTTTTTTTTATTTTTTGTTTTTTTTTGTTTTTGGATTTTATTATTAAAGGAAAAGAACTACATTACATTGGGAGGCTTCGGTAGAAGGACAGAACCGAGCCATTAAGGAAAATGGCAAAGAGGGGTTAAGGGGAGACTAACGCTTCAACAACGTCGGGGGAGAATTGGAGGATGAAGGGAGGAGATAAGGGAATGAAATGGAATTTATAAACAAGGATGGACGAAACAAAGTGACTGAGAGGCCAGGACAACCCTGGCCAGAGCTCTCTCGTTAACTCGGCTAAACTTACAATTTCAATTTCCTCACCAAATCCAAGCAACTATCGCTTGGTGGTGGCTAGTGATGCTGATGCTGATGCTGCTGCTGCTTGAGACTGCGATAGGTCATCCTCGCTGAACAAGCGGTTGACTGCTGAAGTGAGATCTTCTGATTCTGGTTCCTCTGCCTCTGCTTCAGGTTCACTGAACAACAAACTGACTGCTGAAATCAAATCTTCGAGATCTAGTGCTTCTGTATCCGTCTCGGCTTTCTTCTTCTTGCCAGGTCGCTGAGCTTCCAATACTTGATATGCTGACTTTGGAACTTCTTTCACCATGGTGTTATACTCGGGCTGTATAGGTCCCCTGATGAAGTGATCATACAGTGTCCAAGTAAGAGGTTGTTGCCTTGACTGCGAGATGGGTGAGAATGCTGCCCATTCTACGTACCCTAAGCCATGCTTTGTAGATTTCCTTGTTCCGGTGACATCTTTGACTCTGCCTTGGAGATGAGCACCTAACCCTTTTCCGGTCTGGTAGCCAATTCTGAACATGATATCCCACCCCTTGGTGTTTGCTGATACATCCTTTCTGACAGCTGCCACTGATGGGGACACAATTGGGCGATTGGAAGAAAAAGTATAAGCCCAGGGATAGTTCACATCAAGTATAGAGATAACGGGCTTGTTGGATGGCCAAACTGACGGTAACACCCTCTCAACAGCTTCCACTGTGTGGGTCGTTGTTGCGCTTTTAACTTTAACTATCCTCCCTTAGAAGGGGAATTTTAGACATTGATGTGTTGTGGAAGGTACTGCCCCTAATGATTCGATCCACAGATGCCCTAGGATGGCCTTGTAAGTGTGATCGATGTCCAACACATAAAACTCAACTGACATGACAAGCGATCCCAACTCTGCCTGCAAAGTGATAACCCCGTGACAAGCCCGCCGGGAATTGTCATATGCAGCTATAGTGGTGGGGGTAGGCTGCAACTGATGCTCTGAGATATTGCAGGCTCTTAAGGTGCTTAGCGGACATACATTGATGGAAGCGCCCGTATCCACTAATGCTGCGTCAATAGCTACTTTATTTATTGTCAATGTCACACATAAGGGCATCTTCCTGGCTTTGGGAGCAGCTAACTCACCATCAGAGAAAGTGATCGTGGGTCCCCTGTTTACAATAGAAAGTACAGAGGGTAGATTATCGGGGTTCATGTCCTCACTGACCATGACCCTTTGCAGGAAGGCCCTTAGGGCATCTTGATGAGTCTGAGACCTTTTGATCAACTCTAAAATAGAGATCTTGGTGGGAGTTTGATCCAAATGCTTCAAGATATCATATTGGGTCCCAGGGACCGGATCTATCTCTTCTGCGTCCTGCTGCTGCTGGGTGTTGGATTGTTGCACTGGTTGACTTGGCATAGATATGGATGCATTAGGGTACATCCGATGGAACATCCGCCCGCTCCACAAGGCGAGGTTATGGTGGAGGGGAGAAGGTGGGGTGTCAAGAACGGAGGGATTGGCTAGTAATGGTGCTGGCGTAGGGGATAGCAGGACGTTGGTGGATGAGGGGATAATGGGTGACAAGATGGGGGAGTCACAAAGCGGCGAGGTAATGGCGGCGACGGTAGGTGTGAAGGAGGGAGGTATGGTAGATGTAGGTGTGGGGGTAGTGGGTGTGTCGTGGGAAATGACTAGAAGCTGGCCCACTTCGTGCTCATCATCGAAGGCCCATTGAGCTTCTGGTGGTGGGTAATGGATGACTAGATTGACTTGTGCGAGTGGAGGAGGTGGCGGAGCAGGTTGGGGGTTTGGAGCTACAGGATGTTGTGGCATGGGGTTGCGGATTATGCTAAGGTCATTTGTCAGCTGTTGCGGCTACTGTTGTTGTTGCTGTTGCTGGTACTGTCGCTGGAAGGGCTAGAACTATTGTTGTTGTTGTTGCGGCTGTTGTCGCCTTTGCTGTTGCTGTTGTTGCCTCTGACCCTGTTGGTCCCTTAAGGTCTGGATCAATCTTCTCATCTCTGCCCAATCGATTTGGTACTACTCATGAAGATCATATATCATATCCCGAAACTGGAAGCAATCTGACACATTGTGGCCCAGATAGCGATGGTAAACACAATACTTTGTTTGGTCCCTGCCATATTCCAGTTTGGCTTCTCTGGAGGGAGCCTAAGAGCATTGAGGGACATGAGGGCTGCAAAGACATCAGCTAATGACTCGGGTAGAGGTGGATATTGGGCTCTTTTGGGTCCATTGGGCTTTCTAGGGGCAAAGCCATTTTGAGGTGGAGGGACCTGAGAGTATTGGCACTGGTCTTGGGGAGGATTCTGACCTTGAGGGGGTTGTTGTTTGTTGTTGTTCCATGATTGTTGAGGTTGCTGAGAGTATGGAGACCTACCTACCAGGCCTTGGGGATTGCTAACTACACCGATTTGCTCATTGGTTTAGATCCCCTCAGTAACTGGGCCTTGAGGCTTCTTGACATAACGGGCTTTTGGGGTCTCAAACATGGAGTGTATAGGTGAGTCCTTGAGCTGAGTCTGAATGAAACGGGCTCGGCTGTAAAGCTGGTGCATGGTAGAAATGTCATTCATGGCAATATGGCGCGGTAGGTTGGGGTGGCATTGGAGATTAACAACTTGACTTTCTCCTCTTCCGACATGGGGCAGCGGACTTTAGAAGCCAATGAGTGCCACCGGTCGGCATAAGTTGAAAATTCTTCATCGGGCTTCATTTTCTCAGCTACCAAATCTACAAAAGAATATTCGGGTCCGACCTGATCTTGGAATTGCTGCAAGAACCTTTCCTGGACGATCCGGAAATCCTCAGCTTCCTCAGGTGGTAGAGAATAAAACCATTCCAGAGCTGGACCATCTAAGGATTTTCTGAACAAGTACGCCATGAGGTGGCGGTCGTACTTGTGCGGTGCTGACTCATAAACAAAATCCTTCAAATGAACATATGGGTCTCCTACCCCAGAGTATCGCCGGTAAACAGGAAGCTCTGACTAGGGTGGTACCTAGAGGTACTGGAATGATGGAAGGGTGATGTCGGCCACCTTTCGAGGGTCAATCTGCCTTCTGACGTCATGGGGCTCGTTTTTCATGACAGCCCACTCCGCAAGGAAGTCGGAGGCGCTTGGGCATGGTGTGTTGAGACAATGGAGCGGGGTTGCTCGAAAGTGTGAGACCTCTCACGGGTCGGGGAGGCAGGTTCGGCCGTATAGTACATTGAGGTTGGAGGGGATCGAGGTCGGACCTCTCGTGTCGGAAGATAGCTGGGTTCCAAGAAATGAATGGCCCGAGGACGGAGGGGTGTGGGGTCTGCCCTTGAAGAAGAGAGGTAGGGTGCTGAGGCAACGTGGGCGGAGGAGACCTCCGGCTGAGCTGAGTTACGGGCAGAGGGAGACAAGGGTTGTTTGCCCTTGGCGGCAGCAATGAACTCTCGGACTTGATCCGGAGTTAGATGGGGAAGTAGCTGACTGAATTGGGAATGGGGGTCATCTTCCCTTGGAGGAGAAGGATGACAGGAATGACCCCCAATGACAAGAGGAGCCTGAATATGCCCTGGGGGTATGGCCGTTGAGGGTTTGGCCACATCCTCGAGGAGTCCAAGGGGTAAGGCATCGTCAGCAAGGACATGGAACTGTTCCATGTCGAACAAAGCATTATGATAGAGTACAAGGAAAGGAGGGGAATGACTCGATCTCCCTAGACAATGACGCATGCACCCCCTAAATGACAGGGGGTGATACTAACAAAACCTAGACCCTAACACAATCAAGAAAGACTGAGAAGAGGAGGGATGAATGAAACACTCAAGTTGTCATGATTAATGCACAAATTTCTTAAGGTTTGAACCTGACCTTTTAGATGAATTGATTAAGGGTGTGTCACTCGGTCAAACGGACCCTAACAGGTATGAACTCGAGTCCTTCGGTGTCACTAAGGATGGTATACTCGCGCGTAGGATGGCTCGAACTAAGGGTGCAACGGGTACAACCAGCCCGGTGAGCCGCAACGTGCGTACGGTCATGGGGTCTTACGGAGGTCCTCGGAAGGTGGGCCCGAGTCAGCCTACGAGTGCTCATAGGTGAGAGGACTCACTCATCCAAGGGGGAACCTAACCAATAGGATGAATAGCGTATGCAAGGGGCCTAAATGCCCGAAATGTATGCAAGAGTGAAGATGAGGAGCAGACAGGGTGACCAAAACAGCTCTCGGGCCAAGTCGCGGCGGTCGTGTACGTCGCGACCTTATCGCGACAGAGCGGACTGCCGCGATACGAACAGACGTCTGAGAACACAGTAAGTCACACGCACACAGACTCAAACAGACTACCTAAGCAAATGATAAGTGTACAAAATCGCCAAAATTGTAGAAAATGGATCATGGAGCATTCAGAAAACGATCCATGGAGGAAAGCAATAACATACAAAGCGTACCTGAGGAGGCGACGTCTTTCGCCGACGCGACCCTTTCGCATCCTTCCACACGACCGCGACTGAACCCGAAAACTTACAAGGAGAAATAAACGGGGAAACCGAATCCTAACAAGATGCTAGCATACAAAAAACGCGATGATACATGGTAGAAACATACAGAGCATGGGTGCATGGATTCCTAGAAGCACGATAAGACAGGTAAGGGTCGGATTGTACTAACCTGCTGTCGCGTCCTATCAGGATGCCGCGATAATGTCGCGGCCACGCGATACGCCGCGACACGAACCGAACACAGAAAAGTGCAGGAAACAAAGAAGCAAAACAACTAACAGGACACTAAGAAGCAAATAAAGGGGAAAATATATGGCAAGCAGGCAAACTAGATCTATGAGGGTAGCACTGGAGGTCCCACCGTGATCGCCAAAAGGTGTAATCACAGGGATTGTGCTTCCCCTCGACACATTAACGGATATTAAATCTAATAGCATGGGAATATGGATGTGATCGCCACCTAGAGTATTGCCTAAATGAAGGAAATAACACGAGCTAACTACTCTAGGAAAAGGGGGGAAGAGAACAGAGGAATACCTGATAACGCGGTCGTCATGGCTGACGCGTCTCTTGTAGCGTCGCCCTCCCCTGTCGCATTCTCTTCTGATGCGGGAGATAATGAGGGAGACCTCCTTCCCTTCCTCCGTCCGACTAGAGTACGAGAGCACCTCGTAGTATCTTGTTTGTATGCCTGCCAATCAAAGAGAAACAACAAAAAAACCCTATTAGAACATGATTAGTGTAGCAACTATTCTAAAAATGAAAAGAAATAAACGAACATGGAAGGGACGAACCTGGGGGTGGTTTTTAAACCCCTAGGGTGTGTGGAAACGTGGGTGGAAAGTTGAATGCAATCTATATAGAAAGGCATAAAAAATGCACGTAGAAATGAAGGAAAAGAGGAAGGAGGAAGGTGAGCCCCATTAGGGCGACTCCCTGGCGTGGATGTAGTCCCAAGATGTATGCAAAAGCTTCAGGAGGATGCTGGAGTCACCCTTTTCACATCCCGTGCTCCATTGATGATGAAATATGAAGGTTTTGTGGAGTGGAATGTGAGGAAGTATAGTGGAAATGGATGGCTGCGAGGTTAAATATGGGTGAGAGTAAAATTTGGCAGCCCTTCGGGGTGGCAAATGAGGCTCTCTCGTCCTTGAAGAGGAGCCCTGCTTATATAGAGCTCAAGAGTGAGAAAAAGTGAGATTATCTCCTAAAAATGGTCAAAATTAAAAAATGGAGATAATGGCCTATTAAAACTGGATGGAGAGTCCTTAGGGTCCTCAAGGAGAGTCCCTAGGGCCGAAATCTCGCCCCAAGGGGTTGAGAGATTCCCTAGGGATAAGGATAAAGCCATGAGAGGATAAATAGGAGGTGGTTGCGGAGGCCTGCATACGCAGCTACTGTCGCGGCATATCGTAGGGCCGCGACATGGAGACGCGACAGGGCGGAGCGTCGCGACAGTATTGTCCACGTGCATGGATAATGCATGGGCTGTCGCGGCAGCCTAGACCGTCGCGACTCAGAGACGCGGCGCCACGATGCGTCGCGACTATGAAACCGAATAATTATGAATTATCAGCCAACCATATGACAAGATAAGAGTTATTATGCCCCAAAGACTCTCTCAAAGTGATAATGTGTGGGATTTTAAGGCATTTTAATGGTTTAAGATGCTCAAAACAAGGTTAATGATGGGCTCAAGGTGAGTGACCAATTAGGGGCCCACTAAGATAACAAGAAAAGTGGTTCAACCTATTAGCCGGAACCGGGTGTCTACAAATACATGCTCATTTAAATATATTGCATGCACGGAAATAAACTCACAATTTCTTATAAGATGTATGATAATAAATTCTTACTATATGTACATCATATACAATATGCATGGAATTAATACATATAACATGTATAATAATTAGATAAAGCATACACATCAAATATATACTTACAACGTATATAACAATACTTACCTATCACATGCACAGTGTCATTTAAGTACTATACATATACTATAAACAACTTAATGTAAATAGAATTAGATAGTTAGATATCACATGCATAAGATAACATACATATATACATATGTACATCGTATAATTACATACAATATCCATGGAGTAAGTAATATGATATACATATCAATAGTTAGATAATATATGCACGGTATTCTTAAGATGCAATATGCAATAAGTTAACTAAGAAAATCTATACAACAAAATTAATTCTTGCATACGCACACTTAAGTTGACATATGTATAAGTATATATATATGCTCACGTATACAACATATTGATATACATTATGTATGAAATAGATAAATACAACATGCACATCAATAATTAGATTAAACATGCACAATATTACTAAAGTATAATATGCCTAGGATTTTAGTAAACACAATATGCACAAAAATTAACTAAATGCCTATTCTCACATAAAATAACATATATATATATACATGCATATGTTCATGAGGAATATATAAATTGTAATATGCACAATTGAATACACATTCTATATACACAACAAGTAATTGTAGATGCACAATATAAAATGAAATAAAATTTGGGGTATCACAATCTCCATCCCTTATCATCAAGTATGCCATGATTTTAAACGCTACTTACAAGTTTTCAATTCTAACACATCATGACTTGTTCTATAATGCGTACAACAAGAACTATAAGTTTCTGGCGCTTGTATTGTAACAACTGTAATCATATACTGTAAGGGTTCGTATTGTAACAACTGTAATCATATACTGTAAGGGTTCGTATTGTAACAACTGTAATCATTACAAATTATACTGTATGATTTTATGCAAGCCACTGTATCAACAACCGTATAATCTATAAGATATAAGGACAAGTACTGTAAATAGTATGTAAATAGCACTGTATTAATTCATCTAACATACCATGTATCATCATATCAATAGGCATGGTGGGTCAAAGAAGTTGTTGTCAGTTCTCTATATGGAGATTTCAGAATAAGCTATCATATGCTGCACTGGTACAACGAATGTGTATTACAGTCAAATCTGGGATCGGTTTTGTCTCTTAAAGTGGACCTGGAGACACAACGTTTCAAATGCTATTTCATATGCTTCCAGGCATCTGCATATGGGTTCGAAGTTGATTGCCGACCTATGCTCTTTTTAGATGAAACTCATATCAAACAACATAGAGTACAAGGGGTTATACTTGCAGCAAGTGCTTTAAACGGTAACAATGAGTTATTCACTATAGCGTACTCCATCGCAGATTCGGAAACATATAACAACTGGGTCTGCTTTCTACAAAATTTGAAAACGACATTACTCTCATATAGAATGATCGCTTTCCTATCAGACAGGGGGAAAGGTCTGAAGGAAGCGATTCCTGACATATTTCCAAATGATCATCATGACTATTGTTTTCAGCACATCATGCAGAACTTCAATGACCAATGTGCAGGGAAATATGCCGCCCCTTTCAAGAAATTACTTAGCAAAATCCTCCAGTGCATTGCCTATGCTGCCACTGAACAAGAGTACCAAGACGCAATGATCACAATGGAGCTTAATTCTGTTGATGCCAAATAATGGGTGCTCCGAAATGATGTCGAACATTGGTCCCATGCTCTATTCTGGTGACAAAGGTTCTCCTGTTTAATTACACTAAAGTGATATATTCTATTATAGTCTGCCATTTATGTTCTTACAGTTAGGCGTTGGCATGTCTTATAGTAGCAGATATAAGCTGTTACAGTAAGCATTATCTTACAGTTAGAGATATATAAGGTTACAGGACGTCATAGTGAAGACATGTTAGAGATATATGATGTTACAATAATTTCCTTTCCATTGTCTTACAGGTTTGGTAAGTTATACTTTAATTTGGCAAAGTCATTCAACAATTGGATACATGATGTGCGAAGTCTACCAATACTACAGATGGCTGACAAAATTAGAGTTCAAATGATGGAAATGGCTGCAAAGAGGAAAATTGACGCAGCCTTATGGGATACTCCATATTATCCTAAAGTATAAAAAATCATTCAAAGAAACCTTTAAGAAAGAAGAAGCTTAGCAATCCGTCATTCAGACGGAATCAAATTTAATGTTATTGAAAAAATGAAGGCGTATGCCGTAAACCTCCATCAACAAACATGCTCCTGTGGATACTGGCAACTTGTCAAGATTCCTTGCAAGCATGCATACACATCAATTGACAGTAACAAGGAGGCCGTCTCTCAATATGTTTCAGCATTTTACAACACAGAAGTGTACATGGCTGCATACGAAACTAACATTCAACCGATCCCAACATTTGACATGTCAGATTCACCTCAACTATTTGATGTTTTGATCAAGCCACCGACAACAAAAAGGTTGCCAGGGAAATCGAGAAAGAGGAGAATATATTCAAGAAGAGAAGTAGAGCATGCGTACATTTGTTCAAAGTGTAAACAAATAGGTCACAACAGAAGAACTTGTACCAACCCACCCCACCCCACAATCCTGAATGAATTAAAATCTTCTATATCTGAAGCTCTCATTTTTATTCTTTACCTACAATGTGTAAGTGATGTCAATGGTTGCTGTAAGTGCACTACACACGTTATGTAAGTGTGATACACACGTTATGTAATTCCAACTTCATGGATGGCAGAGGTGGATAGATAGGCGGACATGTCACTTCATGGCTTTCGAAAGGACGGAAGGGTAAGACGGGAATGAGAAAAAGAGACAGATGCAAAAGAGACGGAACTCGTGAATCGAGGGTCGTAAATAGCGACGTCTCAAAAGTAGGGACTCTAAATTAAACTAGACGAAAAAGTAAAGACTCTATGTCTTCTAGTATTCTAACAGGGATTAGAAGAAAAGTAACACCCTCTGACAATGACCTCTAATTAATTTTCTCTATAAAGAATAAATTAATTAGGAGTATATGATTGTAACAAAAAATATCTTTATTATAACAAGATTTAACATATACTGTAACAAAAATAATACTTACTGTAATAAATTACAGTTATGTTAAAAATTAAAAAATAAATCAAACAATAGATAAAAACTCTTAATTAATTCATCCATGTTAAGACACTAAATTTGATTCAAAAGAGATCGATGCTATTTGTCGGCCATAATGAGGTCCAGATTTGTGACAGATGCCACAGCAAATTAAGTCAGTTGCTTTCAAATGTGCGTGGCAAATTACGAATCATCTCCATTTAATACTGACAGTGATCGATCGGACAAAAGCATGAAGAGCAAATTAAAGAGCCGGTGAAGATTGCAACAAATGCTATACACACCCGATCGAGTATTATCCTTCGATCGGAAAAAAAAAAAAATCTATTCCATCTTCGCTAGCTCATTCCCGATCAGATATAGTCAAACGAACATTAAGGTAAATGGGTTCGTTTTGAAAGTCAAGTCCTTGAAACATTGAATGTAACATTAACATATTACAATAAGATTATTGGCGATCGGTAAAATAATTTGTGTAGGTCTGTAATTATAAAGTTCAAGTGACAAACGAAGTCCGACCATTCTGTCACCTGTCAGACAAGAAGTGGTGGTGGTGGGCCCGGGGTGGTCCTCCAAATGTGGTAAAACGAAGAAGGGATGGGCAAAATTAGAGCCACAATATCAACGAGGGGGAAACGTTGAAGTGCTCAAAGAACAACCATTCTACCCGGAAAAGTGCGGCAAGCAATAAAATAATTTACAGGTAAGCTAGTTGCCTGTACATTGTTTGACATCCTCCCTAAATATTTAAAAGACATAGGAGATAAGAAGTTCAAGATTTAGGGTAGGTTTGATAATCAGATAAATTATCTGCAAAGTAGATATCGACTGATAAGATAATTTATGATAGTCACTCTTTATTTTGGTATAATATTTTAAAGTATGATAATTTTATGTCCTATCTCTACTTTGAAATCTCCGATAACTTTATCAGCTCAAAAATTATAATTAGATTTATCTGGACTTGTCACCATAAATATTTGATAAAGTATTTAATTTACCAAAACAACATAATAATTATCAAAACTGATAAACCTCTTTTATCAAGAGTTAGCAGGATTTATTTGGTTATTAAATCTGTTCTTACGTATCTTGTACGGTTGTTAAAGAATGAAATTGAATTTATAAATTCAAAGGGCCTATGTTCAAATATGGTAGTTTCTATAGAAATTTTATCTCCATAATTGGTGAGACCCTTACATTAGGAATAGTTGTCTAAATAAATTAAAATTGTTAAAATTATGCAAGAAAGTCGAATTAGGTGTACACATGCCCTTCCCTAAAATCGATACCTCTAAAATTTTGACTTCATCAATATAGCTCAGATTTGATAAAATTTTCCTTAGATAAATTCTTCCGAGAGGCATTGGGGTTACTTTCTGAAACCATAATAAGTCTCGCCCCCCTGTTTCCCTCCCATATTATCCCCCCTGTCAAAAAAATAAAAAGTCTATTAAAATTTGGATGAAACTGTTATGTAAGTTGGAAACATAAAAGTATGGTTAACAAAAAATTGAGTGCGTATAAGAGAGAGAGAGAAAGCGTTTGACATGTAGGGGTATTTTAAATTGAGATAAGTTAGTTTTCTATCCCTCTCAATCAACCATGGTCGGATTCAACTAAATGAACCTAACAGATAGAGATATTTATGATGTAATACACTCAAATATATGATATGTGTGATGAAGAGATGATTTTAGAGGTATGCATGATACTTCATATATTTCATGAGTATGTATATATTTTCATCAGAAATCTTCTATTGAAGGGGGAACGTTCAAAATTGTTCAAAACATATAAATATTTTTATGAGAACAGAGGAAGTTGAGCACAGGTCTTCTTTTAGAGTCAAAGGAGATTATTCACTGTGAGACTCTATGACTAGAGCTTGCCGAAAGATCGGGCTCAAAAGTTGGGTTACGATTCTCTCTCCCCATTGGCTTCCCTTCTTAGAAAGTATTTTTCCCCCTAGGTCAATGAATCCTGGGAATAAGCTAGCATACAATATTTTTTCAAAATTGATAACATTTGTACCTCATCGAAAAGTCCATCACTGACTATTCTTCAAAGTAAAATAAAATTGTTTATTTTATTTTTTAATTTTTACATAAAAATCATGTCATATCCCGAGACAGAATATTTGACCGTACAGTTATATCATTCGAATCGATTAGAGTAAGTACTAAAAGAACAACATTATTCATAGAGATCATATTTGCCAAATAATCGAACCATAATCTTATTGATATTAAAAGCCACTAACTCTATTACATTAGAGTTCTCCATTTAGTCAATGCATAAGGTCCGTCATGCATGTCTATTATATTGCATTGCAGAAAATAAAAATTCTACTGTCACTACAACTGTTCTTCTAAGATAATTTTGATCATTGAGATCACACTTCGAAGTTGACTGGAAAATGCATCACTCATATCCTTCCCCTTCGGATTCTGTGTCCTCATCAATATTACCTAAATATATGTACGGTATGTGTAAAGTTCAATATAAATTATATCTCTAATTTAAATAGTTTTAAGTGATTAACAATTTAATAGGCTAGATGTACAAATGAAGAGATAACGATATAAATCACAATCAAATAAGACAAAAATCAAGAGACAAGAATGTATGAATCAAGAGACATCTTTTCAAGTAAACAATATGATGTAACAAGAGTAATGAGATAGAATTGACCATAACACAAGTAAACACTCACAAGGGCAACATGTACAAGTCAAGCTCACAAGGGCAACATGTACAAGTCAAGCAAGCATTCACTCATTCACGTGTGGATTGTCGTAGATCAATCTAGCAAATATGTACTTTTGTGCAATGTCACACCATGGTCAATCAACTTTCAAGACACAAGTACTTTCAGACACTCCTCCTAAGACCAGATAGGTCTTATTGATATTAGGCATTGAGGGTTGTGGAACATAGATCTCATGTAGTATATAAACAATCATTTTAATAGCCAAGCAAATTCCAAGGAATAAGCTTATTTAATGAAACACAAAGATTACATGATGTTTAAGAAATTAATGATAGAGAAGAAGCTCTAGATGTGACAAAATCGAAATCACTCAAATCTAGTGCAAAAATATGGGTAGAAAGGGTCAACATAGTTTGGACAGACAACTGATAGAAGATGGTTGAACTTGCTTGTATCCAACAGTACATTTAAAGATGCAGCAATCAAGATAGGCACATTAGGAACTGAAATGCAGTCTTTTCCCCATGCACATTAATAATGCGTCAAGAGGTTCAGGAGCATTTATAGATGCAACATCAGAGATTGGTGTGTGTAAATACAATGGACAAAAATCACTCGCATGCTAGTGGAATGTCACGCCCATGATTTTAACAATGAATTAAATTGGGAAGTGCGACAAGTGAGTACTCAAAAGCCATAAATGAAATATTAACACAAGTAGGCCCATAATTCAATAATCAAAATCTATTTCTTTATTTCATTGTATCAGATGATACAAGTACTAATATCAACCAAAATATATTCTTAATAACCAAGAACACTCTTTTTCACCAATAAAGAAAAATTACATTAAAATGCTTGACTAATTCTATTTCTCTAGTATAAGAACTCTAAGGTTACACGCTCGTCACTCTTGACCATCCCCATTGTCGTATGCGTTGTTTTCTTCAAACTCACCTGAACATATTAAGTAACACTTGGTGGATGAATGTTCATTAGGACTTAAATTTCTTAAAATCTGATAGGCTTTACATGAATTAACATTTTAAATAGGCAAAAAAACTAAAGGTACAATCATGATAGCAAGTATTCATGCAATGATAACATGGAATGATCGAGAGCACTTTACAAGTAATGAGACATGGTATTTATGAGCAAGCAAGCAAAAACAAGTCACGAATAACGAGCACGAGATTTGGCGATAACATGATGCAATGAGCACAAGACAGTAGCACACTATTTGATTGTCATAGATCAATTTAACACGATTTAGTGCAATGCCAACACCATGGTCATACAACTCCTGTAGGTATACGACTTTTGGGTGCTCCACCTAATACCTCATCAGGCCCCATTAATACCTAGCATTGTGGTTCAGTAGATCCAAAGATCCACACAATGTTGTCTAGACAATTATTTAATGGCCAAGAGCTTAACGAGTAAGATGAGATATCAGCAAGAGGACAAGAAGAGAACTTGAAATCCAAGAACCAATCTGAGTTCTGACTTTCAAAACTACGAGAAACAACTTCGGCCTGGTACATGTGTGTACTGACAGTACAAGGTTAAAGATGAGGATAGCAAGAACAATCGACACACGTTTGGTTAATACATGTCTTATAGGTCTCTGACATAATCAGATGGGTTTTTTGGGTTGTTATGGTACAACTAGCTCGACGACTTTGTGGAAATCCAAGCCCAACAGAGACTTATGAATGTGTCCCATGAAGACGTCCTATTCTAATAGGAGGAATATCCAACGAAGAGTATACCAGTCATGGAGACAACATGGTCAAGAACATGCCACACGAGGCGATGATCTTAGAAAACAATAGTATAAATCAGTGGTAAGAAATTTATATTTTATGTAAAAACGTGAGGATATCAAGGTAGCATTAGAGAGATAACATTTTATTACGTACAGTGCATTATTGAGTGTCATTAGGGTGTATTTACTGTTAATATATTGTTCATGTAAGGCTTGGCATTTTTAATTTATGGTTGCGCACGTTATGTGAGTGTTTTCTAATTTTTATAGATTTAAAGATCCCTATTTCACTGGTTTTCTGGTTTCTAGTCGGAGGATATTTGTAAGACTCAAGGATTTTAGACTATGTTTTGAATATGTTTAGCAATATTTCATAATATTTTACTTTATTTTAAAGATATTCTATGTAAGAAATAATAATAGTAGTTATCACTTTAATGAATTTCTGGAATAAGCTTCTAATCGATTACTATCTTGGTCAATCAATTGTGGAAGAGGTCTTCAATCGATTGGAGAAGATAGCCCATTCGATTGATGAAGAACTCCCCAATCGATTGGTGACTAATGCTCCATCGATTGGTGATTAATGATCCATCGATTGGTGTGCAAGTCCTAATTGATTGTTGTTATGGTCCAATCAATTGGTTGAGCTCATATCGATTGGTGTGTGTGTATCGATTGGTGATTGATGTACAATCGATTGGTGTAAAAGCCCCAACCGATTGTTGTTATGCTCTAATCGATTGGTTAAGTTCCTATCGATTAGTGTGTAAGTATGTATCGATTGGTGATATTCCTATCAATTATTGTTTAGCTTCTACCGATTGGTGATCAAATATTCCAATTGAGGAGTACTTACACTTAAGGTTTTGCATGGCGAATCGGATTGGTCCGATTCAACCGAATCGGATCGAATCAGGGGAGATTCGATCATTGATTCGGCTGATCTGATCCGATTCGCATGGGTACATACATACATACCCTTTCTTCCCCTTTCTTCTTCATATTTATTTATCTGGATATCATTTTAAGTAAATGTTAGTATTTATAGTTTCATTTACTTAAGATATTACATTTAAATAAAGATGTACCCCCTATTTGAATCGAAAAAACTTATAAAAAAAGTCATATCTCTTCCCAATAAAAAGTCAACTCTCTAATCAAAGAAGAAAATGGTGATTTTGGTGATTTTAGCGAAATGCTAACTTTCTAATCTCTCATAATTTAGCCAATCTAAAAATTTGATAATTCAAATAAACCACATAGAATACTAAAAATCTAAAGTCCGGTAAAAAGGTCAAACGTGTATGTGACTTCTCCAAGGGATCCACTCTTTTTTTCAGTAGGAGAGTGGCTCCTTTGGAGAAGTCACATACACGTTTGACCTTTTTTACCGAACTTTAGATTTTTAGTATTCTATGTGGCTTATTTGAATTATCAATTTTTAGATTGACTAAATTATAAGAGATTAGAAAGCTAGCATTTCGCTAAAATCACCGAAATTGAGATTTTCTTCTTCGATGGGAGAGTTGACATTTTATTGGTAAGAGATATGATTTTTTTGATATTTTTATTAGATTCAAATAGGGGGTACTTTCTTATTTACATGTAATATCTTAAGAAAATGAAACAATAATACTAACATTTAGGTAAATAAGTATGATGAACAAACCGTGTTTCCCATAGGTAATATACACAAATCTATATATATGTGTAACAACCCATACAAGAATATGTTAAATGTGTTGCTCAGCTAGCAAGCCCAGAGGGGGGGTGAATGGGATTCTTAAAATTTTGATCACTTTAAAACCTGTCCAGAAAAACAATCACACAATACACTTCGATGACTGTTAGTGTTAGTAAAAAGAGGATAGCAAACACAAGGCAATCAAACACACGACACACGGAAGTTATCCTGGTTCGGACCTCCTCTCCATAGAAGTCCTACGTCCAGTCCCTGAGCAACAACTCAGGATTTCACTACCCAAGGGTACAGTCCCCCTAAAGGACACTTACACACCCAGCGGCAGCTGGTCTTCTCTTCACAACCCGGAGAGGAATTACAACACCCTGGATCCCACCAGGTCTTCCTTCTACACGAAGGGAAAAAACACCCTGGAACCCACCAGGTCTTCCTTCAACACGAAGGGAAAGAACACAGAAATGTATTCAAGGGATAATACGCCCCTAGATCAAGCCTAAGGACCAATGCTCGATCTGAAGCAACGATTGAAAGGGAGAGTTCTACGATGAGGAACACTCTCAATTTATAGAAGCTCTCAAGACTAACACAATGAATGCAGAGAGCTAAGAGCTAGACAATCAAAGGAGTGAGGCTTCGCTCTTTCAGATGCTCGCAGAAAAGCTTGTAAAAGATTGTCGTAAGTGTTGTGTGTTTCTGGAGCTTCAGTCTTCTATATATGACTTCCATTTGAAATTTGAGCGTTGAAGTGTCCGTTATCTCTAAGTTTTTGTTTACGTTAGACTGCATGTCACTGTAGAGCTTCTTGTTCAATAGTCTTTAGCTTTCTATGCACGCAACAAGAGAGAGGATCTTCTTTGATGTCCGTTATCTTCCATATTGTCCAACGTTGTATTGAGGTGCACTGTCAGAGACCTGCACACATTAAATGTTAAAACAATAGAGAGCTAAGTTGTCTCTTGTTGTCAGTCAGCGTTAGAATGATTTTATATCAAAATAGAAGTTCCATTCTGTTCTTCTAAAAGGATGTTTACAGTATAAGCATGGAAATAGAAGATATCGTTTGCATGTAGAGCAGTGATATGATCAGTCATAATAAATGCATGGATGTGAGATAAAAGCGAGGGAAGACTTTGACTTTTCAAACTATCTGAGAATAGGTTTGAATATCAAGTCGTTATACACCATGAAATCGATATGATCATGACTTATGAAATCGATGTAAAGATGAGTCGTTATAAGAACATAAACAAGTCGATGTACACACAAATCGTTATGCATTAATAACCGAATCGTTGTAGAAACAAATCGTTATGATACTATCAACAAATCGTTGTTTCACTTATCGAGTCGATATAGTGAACAAATCGTTGTTTAATGTATCGAATCGTTACGGCGACCAAGTCGTTGTGTAACTTAATGAATCGTTACAGTGACTGAGTCGTTGTGTAACTTATCGAATCATTATGAAACTTAACGAGTCATTGTAATACTGAAATCATTGTGAGAGCAAATAGTTGTTCTCACTTAAGAAATCGATGCGATAACCAAATCATTATGAGCTTGGAGTCGATGTGCACACTTATCGAATCGTTCTGAGAGCAAATCGATGTGATCTCTTAGCGAATCGTTATGAGAGGTAAATCGTTGTGATCTCTTAGCAAATCGTTATGAGAGGCAAATTGTTGTGATCTCTTAGCGAATCGTTATGAGAGGCAAATCGTTGCGATCTCTTAGCGAATCATTATGAGAGGCAAATCGTTGCGATCTCTTATCGAATCGTTATTAGAGGCAAATCATTGCGATCTCTTAGCAAATCGTTATGAGAGGCCTTCAATAGAATAGAAATGACTTATGAAATCATTATAGAACCAAAATCGATGTGAATGAGGAAATCGTTATGATTGTAAGGAAATCGTTATAACAACTAGAGAGTCGATGTGTACTTAGAAAATTATATGCTTTGAACTGTAAATGCTGGTATGAAGAATATTTACCAGTTTAGCTTGCATTTCTTTGTTAGATTTCCTGTGCTCAAATCTCGTAGAAAATATGTTAGAAATGCACATTGTCTTAGTTTTGTTAATCACTAAAATATATATTTAATTTATTTAAATTACATGTGGAAAATCTGATCATCAAAATGGACGAAATCAGTAAGCTACTAACAACTCGGACTAGTCATTTTCAGAGCTCGAGCAGGAAAAGAACTCTGAAGCTAAGCATGCTCAGTTGGGAGTAGTCCCAGGATGGGTGACCTTCCTTGGAAGTCTACCAACTAGCACGGCTGTTGGGCTAGTTTACTGGTTAGGTCGTCACAAATGGTATCAGAGACTTGCCCAGTGGGAAGTTCAGAACTAAGTGCCACACAGGGCAATGTGCTACGCTATAGAAGCCACCTCTTGAGCCTGTGGGGGTCACCTCTAGAATCCTATCTGCCTGGGGTTTGACTGTGTGCTATATGTGAACAGCGACGAGGACGTCGCTTATATAAGAGGGGTAGATTTTTAACACCCCATACAAGAATATGTTAAATGGACGAAATCAGTAGATTACTAATAACTCAGACTAGTCATTTTTAGAGCTCGAGTAGAAAAAAAAAAACTCTGAAGTTAAGCATGCTCAGTTGGGAGTAGTCTCAAGATGGGTGACCTTCCTGAAAAGTCTACCAACTAGCACGGTTGTTGGGCCAGTTTACTAGTTGGGTCATCACATATACATATATTATATGTGTTATATTAAATATATATATAATAATGCTATACGAATCAGACCAATTCCGTCTCATTCCATGCGAATCGGATCGAATCAGGGCGAATCCGATTCGGTCTGAATCGCCGCTCCAGCAAACCATGCTTACACTCTTTATTACGATTAACATATAGATTCCATATATTGGCCTATCTGTTATGACTCCAATAATGATTCTAGTTTCCTAATCCAATAGTAACCATGATTTCTTCATGGATTGAGTTGGTTTCCCTTTATGGATTAACTTGGGAAGTCCCTGTGGGTTTTAGATCTTCTTTTCCTTCTTGAACACGACTCAAAGCTATATATATATGGCTTGGTTTTGTGTGGGAGACACTTTTGGCCCTGTGTTCTAGAGAGACTCTTGCGAGGGAACTTGTTCGCAGAAGCCTTCTGCAACCGGGACCAGCGTGATGGTGTACTTCTAGACGTAAGGAAGGCGTGTTCGTGCTACCAACCATCCAGAAGGTGTGAAGA
This sequence comes from Colocasia esculenta, assembly GCA_014218235.1. Taxonomy (NCBI): domain Eukaryota; kingdom Viridiplantae; phylum Streptophyta; class Magnoliopsida; order Alismatales; family Araceae; genus Colocasia; species Colocasia esculenta. The sequence continues at coordinate 144,478,331 of CM024757.1, forward strand.
TTGCATCAAGTTGGGAGAACTGTCTCTTTGGCTTAACCAATGAGGGCTTCTTCAGCCTAATTCGATCTTCAGGGTTTTTCTTCAGGCAAATATAGTGGGGGTTTAAATCCACGGTCTTAGTTTGTGCATAGTGTGCTTTTCACATATTTTTGTATGCATTAAAACACGAGAATTTTGTATTTGAATTCCCGGATTTAGTTCTGCCTTTCTAGTTCTTCTGGAATTGACGACAGTGTATATTGCAACCAAGCCTCTATGACGACAAGATATTGTGACAACTTAATGTTGATGGCACTGTACTATGCCATCTACTCTGTCTTAGCGACAATCAATATTGTTGCTAAGTTCTTACTTCCATATTTGCAATTTTATATTTGTTTTATATGTATTTATATGTTTATGTGTAAGATGTGCATGTGGATAGGTTGTTTTAATAATATGGGATAATCATATTATATACTGTTGATTTTCATATTACTGTAGATATGTTTAATAATTTTCTTTACAAGAAAAGTGATGGGACATTGTTAGAAAATAATGATAATTATACTATGCTTTATTCATGTTGAATAAAATTGTGATATTTTGTAGAGTTATTCTTGTTAGTCATGTTCATATGTGTTTTTGTTTTGAGGATTTTCTATAGCGGTCCTCGTCGTTCAGACCCGTTAATCTAATAACGAGTCTGATTCGACTCCGCCTCCCACAAACAGGCCAAAGCCTCACAAGAGATACCATTACTCAAGTCTGTGATAACATAAAAGAAATCAACTAAACACACATAAGATCGCATTTATTATAAAATCTCACACACATTTACATGAAGTTTACATAACCATTTCCCAACAATAGCATGGGGCATACCTCGAGGTACAACAAAAAGTAAAATTATAATGCTGGTGGTGCAGGCCCAACTCCGCTATGGTGCGGCTCCGAACTAGATGAGGGTCGGAAACCCTCCTGCTCTCTTTTGTTGTGTTGAGTGTGTATTTAATGTTTTGATGATCATTTTAATGATGACTACAAAATTTGGTTGTGGATGATGTATAAACACTCATACTTTGATTTCGATGAAGACATATTGTACATATTATAATGATGACTAAAAATATATATTTTTGATATTTATATCTCATATTTTGATGATAATGACATGTTTTGATGGGTCACACTTTATATATACAGGTTTACACAATTTTGTCAAAGTTGTGTCGACACACATTGGAAGTCAGATCGGCACACATAGTTTGCCTAGTAAGCTCCTGAAGAACAAAGTTACAGTTGCATCGACACACATTGCAAGTCAAATCAACACACATAGTCTTCCTAATAAGCTCCTGAAGAATAAAGTCACAATTGCGTCGACACTAGTTGTTAATTAGGTCAACACATGCTTCCTCCCAGTAAGGTGAAACTGATACTTAGCCAGTAGTGTCGACACACATGCAAACTTGTGTCGACACATATTGCGTGAAAACTTAGAAATGTAAAGGGTATGATTTCTAAAGGGTGTGATTTATCTTTGAAGACTTTTTGGAGACTCTATTATTATCAAAATACCCTATCATCCAAGTGGCAATGAGGAGGACTTTTGGACATGTGGCAACCTTGGGTGAACCCTAGGTTTTGTGCACTTGTTTCCCACATAAAAGGGACTGCACCAAGGCTATGAAAGCTCTTGTCTCATCTAGAGCAGCCATCCATTGAAGCAATCCAACACAGAGGACATGGTGATCAAAGGCCAAGTATAGAGAAAGTGTGTTAGAGTGTTGAAAGAGGAGCAGATCAAGAAGAAGAGCAGTAGAGGAAAAAGGAGAAATCGGAAGAAGCACAGATCTAAAACAGAGCATCGTGAATTGAAGGAGTACTCCATATGATCTTCTCAAGGGACTTCAATTCAAGCTTCCTACAGATCGTCTTCAATAAGGAACATTCAATTCATCTCTCTTCTACTTATTTATATTGGAGTGTTCATCTTAATTTATTTTTGAGTGCTCGTGAGATCTGTACATGTGTTTTGTGCAGATTTCAGTGTGCATGTAATTGTATGAATCAGATCAGTGCTAGAAGATCTAATTTCTTGTGAACTTAATCTAGCTAGTGTGGTTTGAGCCATCGTGCTCATGTGTGTGGTTTGAGCCATCGTGCTCATGTGTGTGTTGAGCCGTCGAGCTTTTGTGTGTGTGTGATCCAAGTCGTCGAGCTCAAGTGTGTGTTGTACTCGGATTTTTGGGTAGTGTGTCCTCACTGTGTGAGGGGTGGATGTAGGAATCACTGGTGTGATTTTCAAACCACTTAAAAATCTCATGTGCAGTGGTTTGATCCATTTTCTATGCTAGATGCATGCATAGGGATTTCGCCTACATAGTACTTGTCTAATTGTCTCGCATATCAACTACACACACCCACACATCAGATTAGTGAGATTTTCTATTTGAATGGATCTATAATTTGAAGTAATTTTTAAATTACTCAAGCTTCTACTGTGATTAGTGTTAGATCTATTCAACACCCCCTCTAGAATTATTCAACGTACCTGCTCGATCCTACAATTGGTATCAAAGCCGGTTAACATCTTATTTTGATATGATTTGATTACTTCTATTTGATCTTTTGAAACATCATCTGATTTGCTTGAATTGCTTGATTGGTTGACTACTGAAATTTCACTTGGTCTGTGTAATCTAATTGCTTGCTCATTCACTGTTTCTTACTTTGATCTATATATTCTCGAGCTTTTGTAGCTAGCCATATTTTGATGGATCGATTACTCTTATTGGAAAAATCGCATGCAAGTTTTTATAAGGGCTCAAAACTATGAAATCTGGAAGATAGTAGAAAAGGGTCCTTATGAAAACAATGACAATGAAGAGAATCGGACTAGAGAACAAATTAGGAGAGCAACTCTTAACTATAGTGCCATGAATATGTTTCAGTGTGCTATCCACCCTAAGAAGTATTCAAGAATATCCATGTGTGTGGGATAAACTTAAATTAATGTATGAAGGAACATATCAAGTTAGGGAAACCAAAGCAAACATACTTGTTTCTAAATATGAACTGCTTATGATGAAAACTGATGAATCAATTTCTGAAATGTTTGCCAGGTTTATGATAATTGTCAATAGACTGAAGGCACTAGGTAAGAAGTACACTGATGCTGATTTGGTAATAAAAATCTTGCACTCTTTATCATCAATTTGGCACACAAAAACTACTGTGATTGAAGATTCTAAGGATTTATTCAAAATATCATTGGATGAACTCATAGGATCTTTAATGACATATAAAATAAATATGAAAAGGACTGAAGAACACATGCTTAATGCTAAACCAGTAGCACTTAAGGCTTCATCAAGTCACAAGGAGAAAATCCAAGAAAAATCTGATTCTGAAGAGTTAGAATCTGATGAGGATGAGATTGCCCTCATGACCAGACACTTCAGAAAATTCTTGAAATGAAGAAGAGGAAAATTCAATGGAAAAAATAAATACTTTTCTGGCAAAAAGAATGCTTCTTTATCAAACAATAATACTGGAAAAAATGACAAGACTGATGAGGTTGCTATTTATTACAGATGCCACAAGCCAGGACATATGAAGGGTGAATGTCTTGATTTCAAGAAGGAAATGCACAAGAAATACAAAAAAGAACATCAAGATGAAGAAGCCAAAAGCAATTCTAGCAACATGGTCAGATGAAGACCAAAGTGATGAAGAATGAGAGAATTCCTCAAGTTCTGAAGATGATGAATTATGCTTTATGGCAAACAACAATGATAGCAAGGTAAGCTCTTCTTTTGAGCAATACACTGTTGAAGATTGGAAAGATGCATATGCTATCTTGGTTGAAAAATACTCTGAGATAATAAAAGAAAATAAATGTCTGAAGAAGAAAATTGATAATGTCATGCATGATACTTCTCTAACTAGAAGAATATCTGAACTTGAAAATAAAATTTTTGAACTTAGTGGTGAAAATGAAGAACTTCTGAATGAATTAGATGAGTTGAAGATTACATCTCAAAAGGCTAACAGTGAGTTGAAAAAGTTCATTGAGAAAATGGAAATGCAATAAAAAGAAAAACAACAAACAATTGATGAAATTAAAAAGCTTAATAAATTGTTGATCGAAAAGGATCAAGTAATAAAAAATTTCACAAATGAAAAAGAATCTTGATGCCTTGTTAGGACTGAGAATGAATGTTGAAAAATATGGATTGAGATTTACCACAGAAAAATCAGTGAAAAATAAAGCTACTGAAAAAAAAAGAAAAATCTTCAAAAATAGAGCATTGGTCAGACTAAAAATCAGAAAAACCCCTTCTGAACTCTTGGAAAACAAAAAATCCACTTTGTCTTATTTTAAGGTTTTTGGTTGCAAATACTTTGTACATAACAACAATAAAGAAAATCTTGACAAATTTGATGTTTAGAGTCTTGAAGCTATTTTCCTTGGTTATTCTGAAATTTCTAGAGCATATAGAGTCTACATTCTGAAGAATAAAATTGTGGAAGAATCTCTACATGTAGTCTGTAATGAAAATTCTTATAAATCTGATGGCTCTACATCTTACAAAATGCAGAAGAAGATGACTTATTGTTGAATCTTGACCAACTGTTGAGGAGCATGAAGGAACATCAGAAAATCTGAATCATCCAGTGCCTACCACAAATGGATCAGGTAATATTGCTCCAGAATTGCATGAAATTGATGAGGTAACATCTGAACTAAGAATGTTAAAAAATCATCCTGTAGAGAATGTAATTGACAATTTGCATGATAGAGTAAGAACTATATCTTTTTTTCAAAATGTAATAAATGAAGACCTATTGTCACTAATTTCCTAGATGGAACCTAAGTCTATTGATGAAGCTCTAACCAGTGAAGATTGGATCAATGCAATGCATGATAAATTTCATCAATTTGACAGAAATCAAGTTTGGGAATTTGTACCTAGACCTAGTGATCAATTTGTGATTCGTACTAGCTGGGTGTTCAGAAATGAACTGAACGAAAATAGACAAGTTGTTAGAAATAAAGTTAGACTAGTTGCCAAATGGTACAATCAAGAGTTTGGTATTGACTTCGAAGAAACATATGCCCCTGTAGCTAGGCTAGAAGTTGCGAGAATTTTTCTTGTTTTTGCATCTTTGAAATTGAATGTCTATCAAATGGATGTAAAAAGTGCATTCTTGAATGGTTACAGCAAGAAAATGTTTTTGTGGAACAACCTCCTGGATTTGAAAATGAAAAATATACTGATCATGTTTTAAACTCAATAAGGCTCTTTACGATCTTAAGCAAGCTCCAAGAGCTTGGTATGACTGCTTGAGTTCCTTTTTGTTGAATAAAGGATACACAAGAGGTAATGTAGACCAAATCTTATTTACAAAAATTGTCAATAATCAGATCATTGTTGTTCAAATCTATGTTGATGACATAATTTTTTGGTCTACAAATAAAGAAATGTGCACAGAATTTGCTAATCATATGCAAACTGAATTTGAAATGAGTTTGATGTGTGACTTACAATTCTTTTTGGGACTGCAGGTACATCAAACCAATGAAGGGATATTCATAAGTCAAACAAAGTATGTGAAAGAATTTCTAAAGAGATTTAACTTTCAACACATCAAACATCCAAGCACACTAATGGCCACAAATGTAAGATTAGAGGAAGATTCATCTGGAAAGTCAATAGATCCAAAGGCTTACAGAGGTATGATTGGCTCCCTACTTTACCTCATAATCTCTAGACCATATATTCATTTTAGTGTGTGCATGTGTGCAAGATTTCAGGCCAATCCCAAGGAAAGTCACATGTTAGCTGTCAAAAGAATTTTTAAATATCTTGTCGGAACATGTGAACTTGAAATATGGTATCCTGCTGGTTGCAAATTAGATTTAATTGCTTATTGTGATACTGGTTATGCTAGTTGCAAACTTGATAGTGAAAGTACTAGTGGCTTGTGTTTATATCTAGGTGGATGCCTAATCTCTTGAACTTCTAAAAAGCAACATTCAGTAGCTCTATCCACTACAGAGGCTGAATACGTTACAGCTTGTTATTGTGGCACTCAAGTTCTTTGGGTGAAATACCAGCTCCTAAACTATAATCACAAATTGAATTGTATTCCTATTCTTTGTGATAACACTAGTGCAATCAATTTGTCTGAAAATCCAATTCAGCATTCATGAACAAAACACATTGAAATAAGGCACCACTTTTTGAGAGATGAGATCGGTAAGAAATTATTTGAGCTTCACTTCATTAAAATTGAAAAATAAATTACAAATATTTTCACTAAGCCTCTTTCAGAAAGTAGATTTTCATCATTACGAAGAGAGCTTGGTTTGTGTAAATTTTCACATCCTTGATATTTTCCATCTCCTTTTGCAAATTAAATTTTTGTGTTCCTATAAATAAATTCTTCCTTCTCACATTGCATTAGTATTTTTGGTATATCAAATGTTGAGGGGGAGTCTTGATGGTTTTCTACCAAATCATTCAATTCTTCATTCATCACAAATCTTCATATTCACCTTGTGGGGGGGAGCTACATGAAAGGGGGAGTCATTGTCAATTCTTCACTCACTTTTCTTGACACTACTTATCTTTATTGAGCCCCAATAAATAGAATTTTTTAGTCCTTGTGCTATTTTTATATAAGAGACTTAAGACATTCAAACTAAAATAATTGTGAATTTAGTTTAATTTCACAGATTCACTTTAATATCATGGTTGTGTCATTTTATTATTGAATGTCTTTAAAATGATTTGCACAACACTTGTAGGCACATGAGTGGCTCTAATGTTTAACATGTGCATGTTTAAACTTTATTTTTTACCACATGTTGAAAATAATGTCTCTACATTCGTGGCCATGATACTTTTTGTGGTCAAAGCAAATATATTTCTGCAAAACATCAAAAGAAAATGATCAATAATCTAGAAAGATACAAATAGAGCAATGTAAATTCTTGTACCACTGAGTAACCGGGCCATTTCACCTAACCAAATGATTTGTCTTGCGTCAAAAATTGGAAAACAAAAATTTCATCTCTGTGTAAGATAATGAAAGTTAAACCACTGAGTAATCAGGAGGTCTTGCATCTGGTAAATGTGATCTCATGTACTGAAAAGTGAGATTTAATTAATTTATTCTTATATCTCCTCTCCAGCAAAAAATGAAAGAAATTCAAAATAGGAAGGATGGAAAAACAAAAGACCTAAAGAAAATTCATGAATACTAAGTTTAGACCTATTATTATACATTGTGTTAAATATAAAGCTGATGACCTCCTTGTTAAACACTTTTGCTATCTCATATAGGTCACTTTGACTCACATTTGCATCATTATTCTAACTACATTCAGATCAATATATCTTGCTATACTTTGTATTGAGTGTGTCTTTGTGATTTAACTTTGATGCACAATAGCTAAATACACTAATTTCACTCATATGTCAATATCACTTTGACTCACTCATTTTGATCCTTCCTGGACATTCCTTTATACAACTTAACTCCTTGATCTCCTACCATTTATATTTCACGTCCATCTTTTTGATGATGTCAAAAAAGGGGAGAAATTGCATGAGCCTATGGGCTTATGGGGGAGTAAAAGACTGAGTGTTTGGGAGAAAAAGAATGAGGAGAAAAAGTATGAACATTTATTTTGTCATCATCAAAAAGGGGGAGAATGTTGTGTTGAGTGTGTATTTAATATTTTGATGATGATTTTAATGATGACTACAACATTTGGTTGTGGATGATGTATAAACACTCATACTTTGATTTTGATGATGACATGTTGCACATACTATAAGATGACTACTCTTTGCAGAAACCCCCATAACCTATAACGGTTGCAAGCATGTCAAATTTGCCAAACTGAGGAACCACAATCTCCAAGAAGTTGAAGACATTGCCCGACAGATGAAGTGGTTGGATATTTGATCCAATCAACAACCCCTGTACCCCGATAACGTCAAAGCCTTCTATACCACCCTCTAGGTACATCCTGCCCAACCCAATACCATTACTGAAAAGGTTAAGGGCACTAAGGTAGTTATCACTCCCTCACTGCTAGAAGCCCTCTTGGTATTTCCATCACCAGTCATAATTTTTCTAAAGTTGTCCTCAAGGATCATCAGAAATTAGGTATTATTGGTCCTCTGTCTCAGATGAAAAGAGGCACAATTGATATAAATCAGCTTTCTGCAGTTAAACGGCTCATTCATCTTATGATTAGCCACATCCTTCTTCCCCGCCAAAGAAATCATGTTGTAGTCACTTAGCGGGATGGCAGTTTATTATTTTGGGCCATTCATTATATTTCATATTTTGATGATAATGACATATTTTGATGGGTCACACTTTATATATACAGGTTTACACAATTTTGTCAAAGTTGTGTTGACACACATTGAAAGTCAGGTCGACACACATAGTCTGCCTAGTAAGCTCCTGAAGAACAAAGTCACAATTGCGTCAACACTAGTTGTTAATCAGGTCGACAGATGTTTCCTCCTAGTAAGCTAAAACTGATACTTAGTCAGCAATGTCGACACACATGCAAACTTGTGTCGACACACATTGTGTGAAAACTCATAAACGTAAATGGTATGATTTATCTCTGAAGACTTTTTTAAGACTCTATTATTACCAAAATGCCCTTTCATCCAAGTGGTAATGAGGAGAAAGACTTTTCGACATGTGGCAACCTTGGGTGAACCCTAGGTTTATGTGCACTTGTTTTCCACGTAAAAGGGACTGCACTAAGGCTATGAAAGCTCTTGTCTCATCTGGAGTAGCCAAGCATTGAAGCAATCCAACACAGAGGACATGGGGATCAAAGGTCAAGCATAGAGAGAGAGTGCTGGAGTGCTGAAAGAGGAGTAGATCAAGAAGAAGAGTAGCAAAGGAAAAAGGAGAAATCGGAAGAAGCATAGATCTGAAATAGAGTATCGTGAATTGAAGGAGTACTCCATATGATCTTCTCATGAGACTTCAATTCAAGCTTCCTGCATATCGTCTTCAATAAAGAACATCCAATTCAACTCTCTTCTACTTATTTCTATTTGAGTGTTCATCTTAATTTGTTTTTGAGTGCTCGTGAGATCTGTACATGTGTTCTGTGCAGATTTCAGTGTGCATGTAATTGTGTGAATTAGATCAGTGCTAGAGGATCTGATTTCTTGTGAACTTGATCTAGCTAGTGTGGTTTGAGTCGTCGTGCTCATGTGTGTGGTTTGAGCCGTCGTGCTGATGTGTGTGTGTCGAGCTGTTGAGCTCTTGTGTGCGTGTGGTCTGAGCCGTCGAGCTCAAGTATGTGTTGTACTCGGATTTCTGAGTAGTGTGTCCTCACTGTGTGAGGGGTAGATATAGGAAGTATTGATGTGATTTCTGAACCACCTACAAATCTCTTGTGTAGTGGTTTGATCCGTTTTCTGCTCGAGATACATGCATAGAGATTTCACTTACACACTACTTGTCTAATTGTCTCACACATCAACTACACACACCCACACATCAGATCAATGAGATTTTCTGTTTGAATGGATCTATAATTTGAAGTAATTTTTAAATTACTCAAGCTTCCACTGTAATTAGTGTTAGATCTATTCAACCCCCCTTCTAGATCTATTCAATGTACCCGTTCGATCCTACATCCTTCACCTGAAAGGAGTAGGGGTGAGCCTCACAAGTCACTAGCTTAGTAGGGAAACTCCCTCAAAAGCCAAAACAACACCAATCTCAAGAGAAGTAAGAGTAAAGCATTAAATTTAACAATTAATAAAGTTGTCTATGCATGGAGCTAGAACTATAATTAATTAAAAAATTCTAGTCTAATAATATGGACTAACTTTGATAAATAAACGGCAAACCATGCTCAAAAGTATGAGATACAAAAGGGTAATGCCACACTCGGGTCATGAAACCTGGTTCACGTACCAGCTACTGACTCAGACAAACCACATAGAACTACCTCTCAGTCTCGCAGCCACGTCCAGCTACCGCTCCACCTCTACAGTGCCAACAAGCTGTGGAGATCAACCAACACCACACCTGCAGTGACACATGCTACAGACCCATGTTTGACACACCTCTAAGAGTTTCGGAACCCTTAGAGTGAGGTTGTGGAACATGGGACTAGTTGGGGACTAGTACGTCTACCGATATCCATCCCCCAACCACGAGTGCACCGTGAGGATGCACGATGGAAGACTTGAGAGAACCCTTGTTGAGACCCCAACTATAGTAATGCTCGAGGGTGGCTTTTGCTAGAAAGCCCTATAATGTGTCCGACTCCATCATCGGAGGCACCCCCATGTCCCTAGGCAAGAAAGGCAAGGAAAAGGTGTCCTAAGCTTGGAGAAATAAGCAACCTTCTTCACTCTAGGGATTATTCTCTTCCCTGAGAATTTCTCCTAAATGGATGAGGACCTCATTGGTGTCTCCAAGAAGTTTTCCCCCTCCCATAGTAGAGCACTTCGTCATCGGCACCTCTGACATCACACTTTTTCATCCATCCTCTTCCCTGGGTGAGGAGAAGGGGGACTACTAGGTTCTGATGTCAGATTATAATGCGATTGGGGACAATGGGAAATCATCATCTTGAGGCTTCATGGGATGAAGGCTAAACTAGTGGGGGCTTATATACAACGAAAGAATCCCGAGAATCAAACAACCCATCAATAGGGAAGAACCCCCTACTAATGACTGGTTATCTCTGAGTTTCTATAGAGCGTCGCTATAGAGGATCCCAATTAATTCGACAATTAAAGCTTGATTCTTCCTCAGCGCGTTGATGAACACCTTCAGCCCATGAGTGGAAGGGGATCGATCGATGATTTATTTGCATGTGAAATTAGGCTTCATTGGGAGGTACTAGTTGGTGGACCCTAGACCATGATATGCCAAAAAACAATGGGACTTCCACCCACTTGATGGTATTATGTGGAGTAAGCACAATGAACCGTGTATCACACCGAAGCATGAAGTAGTAAAATCCATCACCAGCCTAAGGATGCCTCTTCAACTCAAAGAAAACCCAAAAGAGGTAGAGACAAAGGTCAACCTTCTTCATGACTCAATAAACAATAAAGACAAAGATAAAAGACTATAAGTGAGATATCAACTAGATGGGGGGGAGAATGCGTCATATTGAAGGAGCGTCAAAACAAATGTATGAACAGGGTTGCAGAATCTTGATTCTAATGTAGAAGTATATAGGCAGAAGGAGTTGGGATGAATGGTCGTGCACAGTTCATCCATGCAAGGCAAAGTGAAGCATTACTCTAGTGGAACACAATAGAGGTGGAGTAGGTCCTCAACCTCAGCCGTGGCCATGTCACTGTAGACCTCAATGCAGAAGGACATAGTGGGATCTCCATACGTCTACTCCCTTTCCTTGCCAGAAGATGAAGACACTTTTTGGAAGGCCATAGGACAAAAAGAAAGACAAATCTAAAGCCCCAAAAGAGAAAGTAGAAGGCGAGAAGTAGAAACTTTGAGATGAAGACAACTCAGATGATGGAGGCGACGTCAATGACCTGAAGGCAATATGTATAGCAAGAACAGCTCGATAGATCCTGCACGAAGCATCCCTTGCCTCCTTAAATATCAAAATAGTTGGGGGTGTAAATTGAACTACCATTGAGTCCAGTGCGAAAGACATTATCATTGCACATGCTGCCCAAATGAGAATGGAAGGATGTGATGGAGTCCAATTGGCACATCGGGACATCCACAAAAGAGGGGACGTGTGTCATCAATTGCTTAGCCTCTAAAAAATACGTTGCCAATGTACCCACCTTTGCATAAACCCTGAACAAGTCTTACTCTTTAAGCTATATGTGTCAAGCTCGAAGGTAAGGGGGCAAGTGTAGAGGAGGAAAATCATAGCCCAATAGGCCCAAGAAGGGCTATTATGCCCCAGATCATCACCTCGTAAAAAGATCCCCAAGCTCAGGTGATACTCCACAACATGGGAAACTTGAGTGACTGGATAGCCACCAAGAGAATTTCTTCGAAAAAGTTCTAAGTTGGCAAACTCGCAATAGTAATACGGTTAAATCCAAAGATATGAAGAGATTAAGATAAAGATAAAGAGTTTCACATAATCTGTTCAAGGTCTATAATGGATTAACGAGCACCAATGAAGATTCATATCTGAGCGCATCTCTCAATTTGCCCTTCCTCTTTCAAACCTTCATCAAGCTGATAAGCGAGTATGCAGCTATATATTCCCAAGAACCATCTTATGGAAGAAATAAGTACACTCTTGACCCTCAACTAATAAAGAGCGATCCTATATCTTTTAAGTTTTTTTTTATCTTATTTACTTTTTGCACTTGTCTATTACTAATTTAAGTATGAAAAGACTTTTCCTAAGATTCCCATCTTAAGATCTTTGACTTTTTATCCTCCTTACACATACACCATTAGAAGATCCTAGTGCAATATTATTGTTAGCAATCCCACCTGAAGGTGTTTTTAAGAGGAAAAAAAAAGACTTAGGCAAGAGAGCGATGCTTCCACAAGGGTTTTTCCGGGGGTGTTTTTTGGGAGTCGAATCAGGATTTTTTTCTGTTGGTTCGGCGGTGGTTTAAACCACCACATCTCTTACCAAAAAATAATAATAATAAATCTCACCTGAATCCGACAAGATGCAAGATTGAACTCTTTCAACAAATATATGATCCAACATTGGTGCGATTGGAGTTGGAATACATATATTTGATCCATGATCCAACTTACTAGTATCTAGATCTTATTCTATTTTACGTTGCTCACATAAAATACGAAATATTTATTCTTGGTCCATTGAATGCGTGCACTATTAGCTTTCAGAATGTGAAGATTCCAAGATAGATCAAAATGGGGGGTCGTCCACTGTGCTATATTTAAGATTTAGAAAGATGGGAAGCGAACATTTTGAAACTTACCACAATACATGAAGAAAGGAAATGAGAACCGTCCGTCTGCCCAATGAATTCAATGTGGATGAGCGGCCTTCCGCAGAGAAGAGGCGGAGAGGGGAGGGGGGGCGTCATCTCCCGAGGGTTGCAGGTTTTCTGTCAGACTTTGGATCGGCGGACGGATAATAAGTGGCCGTTTGATATGAGATTAAATAGGAGATAAAAAGATAAATTAATTCTATCTTATGTTTGGTGTTTCAAAAAAAAAAAATAAGTATGATTTAAATATTTTAGAAATATCTTCAAAAAAATAAAGATAAATTGAGAATAACTCATCCTACTTTTTTGGGGGGATAATTTATTCCTATTTTCTAACCCTAAAAATATTAAACAAGAGGTGGATTAGAAATAAAGATAATGTATCTCTAAATTAATTTACCTATTCTCTATTTATTTTAATCTAAATGTTACTCTAAAGCATCGTTGAGACAATTTTTAAAAATCTAAAATTTATAAAATTGATTACTTCTACAAAAATAGCTGAGATAGAAATTTTGGACATCGTCGAACGTGTCTTTTGATAGTGTAAATTTTTACATCGTCGGTAACATATTTTAACTATTAAAAAATGTTTAAAAATTAAATCCTATCGCCTAAACATCTTGTCCATCGTCGTTTGTTTTAAAATCAGCTAAAAAAAGAGGTGGAAGATGTTCTGTCTTCCTCTCTCTTTTGACGGAAAATCCACTTACACATAAACCTAAGTTGAGCCAAAATCTTCAAAAATAGTCATTTTTGTCAAAATTTTGCAAACGAAAAGTTATCTCACCCGCAATTCTAAACGGACGCTTAAGAAGAAATAGACTTGATAAAGAATGAGTGAGAGAGACAAACATACTTTTAGTAAACAACTCCAAACTTTGCATTGTTGTCCTATGCGGACGTGTGGGCGCAGTGTTGGGATTATATAAAGAGAAATGTTATGTTCCTGATTAGTCGGGAACATAGTGTGATGTGGAGAGATCGTGTCCCTCCACAGCATGTCATGTAAAAAGACATGACTCTCGATACATTTAATATATTTTTTAATTAATTTATTATATTATTTATGCATTTTTATATATTATTGTACTATTTATGTATATTACATTGATATTTATATATACTAGATAAATATTTATATATATTATTTAAAAATAAAAAATATCAAATATATCAAAAATCGTATCCCACCGCATGACATGCTGTGGTGAAACACAGCTCTTCGGTCACCACTCATTTCTGGTACATAAATGAACCTCAGCTGAAGATGATGCGGCCCACGATGATGCCTGATGTCAGAACCCACGCTCCCTACTCAGACCACTCCCCAAGATTGTCCAGACGTGCTGCCAGCCACCTCCCTTATCAAAATCTTATCACCACCAAGTCAAGTCAGCGGTCACGTTGAGATAATTGTTAATTAGAAGAGAAACACTTAAAAAATTGGGGAGATTTTAAGATATAAAATTTCTGATAAAATCTCTATCATTTGTATTTGTAGGTGTCTTTGGTTGATTTGAGTTTATGTGCGTGGACAATTTTGAGGTGAAGAGAGAGATGGACATAGAAAATTTTCTCTCCACCTTAAAAAAAATGACTTGGACGCCATTTTCTTACAAAAATGGCACGGGCCGACGAGTTGTAAAGCAGGTTGTTTTTAGGCGACGAGATGATTTCATTTTATATATTTTTTAAATTATGGATGCCAATTTTACCTCCACCATAAGAAAAATTAAATTTATCAACGATTATACGTCAACGATCATAAAAAATTACTGCTATATGTTACTTATGTCGACGACTATTATGATCGTTAATTTATGATTAAGATTTGTCAGCAACTACATAGAGCCGTTGGCAAACACCAACCGCCGCTAACATATGTTCCATACGTCAACGACTACAATTTATTGAGATATCCAATGTATGTCATCGACTTTTAACTGCTAACACACACACACATATGTCAACGGTTAATGATGGTCACTGATAAATATTAGTCGACAATTTATTTGTGAACGATTTTATCAACAGTTATGGAGCCACTGACATATATTTGTGTCAATAACTTTACCTATTTTTTCAACCACTTTTAACCGCTGACATATGTCATGTTTTTTATAGTACTCGTCGACACCAACAACAAAATCAATATGGTGAAAAAATCACACGGACCACGAGGCACCTTACAAAAGTGATTTTATTACTCTTGACTTTTTCGTTGGTGGTTCCAAATGATATCTTAGTAAACATGGAGTGTAAAAAATATATAGAAATATTTATTGTATTTACATATTGCACTTTAAGTACAATATGACTAGGTAACAAGTTCATGTGATATCTAACAATTGAATTGCCACTTCATTACTCTTCATGTGATTGGCGCCACAGGAGCTATTGCCTAATCATATTGCACTTAAAGTACAATATATAAGTGTAATAAATCTTTCTCAAAAATATAACACATTTATTAAAGTTGTACCATCTAAATAGAGATAATTAATGTCTCCGCTGCACTTCATCTTTTTTAAATATCTCTATACACATGTCACAACTCTAGTAGATGTGTCATGTGCGTAATAAATCTGTTCAAACTTTGGAATCAACTACTCCTCCCGCCACCCGCTAAGCAAGCCACTACCGGAAATTTTCAACTCTAGGCGTCGTTGTCTTGGAAAGAAAAAGAGTAATATTTAGGTTCATAACTAGGGATGACGAGGTGATACGTATATTGCAGGATATAAGATAAAACACGTACACTATATCTTATTTTTTTTAAAAAATAATAGTTTAATTCATGTATGTAAGTTTGATGTAAAATGTTAAGATATTACATAACTCTTTAAACTATTAAGGCCCACATTTAGAGTTTTTATTTGTGCATAATGAGCAGTACACACCAACTATGACCTGGCACACACCTACTCACAATAAGATGTGTAGCAGCCAAAGTTACCCGATTAGTCCGCGTGCTTGGCAACAGTATTTATGTTCATATGTTATTTTTCATGAAAGTTAATTACCATTCTCAACAAATAAAAAAAATTAAGAGTGATAAATAATAAATTATAAGTGATAAAAACAGATTCAATACTATTTCCATTAGTGTAAAAATTATTTGTCTATTAAAATTTGCTATTTATCTTCTTTAGTTAGTTATTTATCAATCTTAATATTATAGATTACAAATTGGTTAATTAAAATTCAAAAATAATTCTTGTATTAGAAATAAGAATACACATATTTAGAAAGAAATAGAAAAAATGATGTAACACGCAGTTGAGGGGAAGTAAATATTTCTGTACGGAGAAAGACAGTGCACTAAGTGTAACAAGAATAAGCTGATAGTTTACATAGTGCCGAGGACTGTCATGTGGGTTGCCAATAGGTAGGTCGATGGTGGCGATCGGTGATAATGATTGGTGGCACAATAATTGATGGTAGGATTTAAAATTATTATTTTAAAATTTAAAATTATATTTTAAAACTAAAATTTATATTATAGAGTCTATTATGAGATCTAAAATTATTACTTTAAAATATAAATTTTTATTTTGAAATCTAAATTAATATTAATAATTTAATTATTTTTTAAACTATAAAAATAATATTGTAAAACTTAATATTTTAATTTTAAAACTCATAATTTTTATTTTAAAATTTAAAATTTAAAATTACATCATAGTCGTTCATCACCTGTCGCCGTCCACCGCAAGCCAGTGTGGTAATCGATTGCGTATGACATGCTTCTGTCGGGCGACAACTTGCGACTGACATGATTATGTGGTTGAGTTTCATAGGCACCATTTGGAACGAAGGTAGAAAAAATTTTGGAACCTCAAATCTTTGACAAGATGTATGGCATTTCCAAACATGCTTCTCTCGCTCCAATTAGCGTGTGCAGCACTTTTTCCTGTTAAGAGAGAGATAGAGAGAACCGCACTGGCGCAAGGAAATGGCTTCACCTCCGCTTTCGAAAAAATTTCGAAAAATAAGAGAGAGGTAGAGAGCACGGTCGTGTTTTCGGATATTTTCTCATTTTTTTTTAACTCTTGCACACCTGGTCGCCCACGCCATGAGACGCGGGCGACGAGGTCAAAAGCCTCAGCACTGGCAACGAGGTACGCCGATTATTGATTTTGCCGATTTTTATTTTTAAAAAATTGGTAACAAATGGTGCCATAGTCGAGGATCTTAAAGCCGTCGCCATCATTACTAACATTAATTAGAAGAGATGGGTAAATATTCGTCATCCTTCCAATCGAAGGCTAATCATAACAGTAGGAGAAGATGTGTGGACAGATTGGAAGACAGAGTCGATCGAAGTGTATGAAAGAGCATGCAGTCTAGGAGGTGAGTCTGGTTCAGAAGGCATGGACATGCTCTCCTCGGAGCATCTCCGATCCATTCTCTTTGGAGCATGTTCAGTGTCCTGAGAGCCTCCAACATACAGGAATTCCTATTCGAAAAGACGGGTCAGTAAATAAATTTGTCACATAGTGTAAGAAAACTGTTGGTTATTTTGTAATCAATTTTTTAATACTTGGCGCAGTTTAAAACTCTGCTATTCTAATACACTAGTTGTACTCTATATATCCACTTGTATCTTTCTTTCATTTTCCAATGGCTCGTATCTTTTTTAATATTACTGCATCATAATATTTCAGAGGACGTTCATTTGAGAAAGTAATTGCTAATGTGTCTCGGAAGATGTAGATCTAGATCAATAGAGAATGATTTGTGAATGTTGGAATAGGAATGAGGAATAAACAACTATTTTTTTTAAGAACAATGGCTCGTGAATGTATATCTTGATAGCTCAAAATAATGCTATTTAAGAATCATGCTTGTGAGAGGATTTTCCTGTTTGGACCTGAATCAAACGGGCCTCCACTGAGAAGAGGAAAGACGGTCGCCGGTGCGGACAAAACGCCTGCGAAATCAGAACCAGATCAAGGGGCCCAGTTGGAGAACCGGGGAGAACCCTCCGATGCTTAAGTCAGTACTGGACCGGAGAAGCTTGAAGGAGGGTTCTCGTGTGTGTTGCGCGAGGGCATTGTGAGTAAGATCACGTACCTCTGCATGGAGGCTTACCTGAGTCTTTTATAGGTAGGAGTGCTAAGGAAGAGGCACGGAACGTCCCCAGACAATGCCGGAAAGGGCGCATCGGTTGGCGCCCTTGACGGGGAGTTAGCCCTTGACGGGGAGTTATGCGTTGAGGTGCCTGTTGAGGGACCTCGCGGTTAATGCCCCCTGGATCGTGGGGCGCGCATCGTGCGG
The DNA here is from genome assembly GCA_014218235.1 of Colocasia esculenta. Classification (NCBI taxonomy): domain Eukaryota; kingdom Viridiplantae; phylum Streptophyta; class Magnoliopsida; order Alismatales; family Araceae; genus Colocasia; species Colocasia esculenta. Next base: position 144,496,585 of record CM024757.1, read on the forward strand.
CCATTGTAACCGTCGCCTGAAAGACGACGGGCTTCTTTGCCTCACTTGGCTAGAAGGCGCCAAACAGAAGGGCTACTCGGAGGGTACCGAACAGGGAAGCTGTTCGGTGGCTGGATGCTCGGAGGCAACGCCTGTCCTAAGGGGGCCACAACGTGCCTCGAGCAGGATCTGTTTGGTAGCAGGCCCCCGAACCGAACAGATGGCAGGATGTCCGGAGACACCCCTCTAGGCCCGTAAATGACCTGTCGTGGGGATTGTGCTCGAAGGCGTGGGCCGCCCTCGAGGATGCATGGCATCTCGCCGGTAGGCCACGCTCGCCTGCTGGGCCATGATGGGCCGCTACGGGTCTAGGTGGCCAGAAATAGCCACCACACTTGCCCCCACTCTCCCAGGCGTACTCAGCGCGTGGAGTGTCTTGAGAGAGGAGGTCTGCCCGGCTGCCCTTTCGCATTAAATGTGATGTCGACCTCGGACGTGCGAACAACAATAGGGCGACGCCGTTGGATATGCCTCCTCAAAACCAGAGGAAAACTTCATGATGACGGGGTACCGTGGCGAGCCAGGGACTTCGCACAGTACACTCGAACGGTCGTTTTGGAGCGGGACAAATGCCGTTTGGGCTTTTTCGAGTTTTGTGCCCCTTCCTCCTTATAAGGAAGAGGAGGGGTGAAGGCAGGGAGCCACGCCTTCAAACCTTTTCGCCTTTTGCCCCCCACACCTCTATCTTCATCTTCCTCCTTGCCCCCATCTCTCACTCCTTCTATGTTTTTTGTCACTTCCGACAATGGCGGACAAGGGAAAAGCTGTTGCAGTCGCCGGTGCGAGCGGAGTGACGGTGGCTGCGGCCTGGGGACCGAAGTATTGCCACTACGATGGTGTCCAGGAGCATTTCCAGATCAGCGACTAATATGGGATCGTCGATGCCAAGGAGGGGGAGTCGTACCTGGTGAAAAAACTAGGTTGCCTCACCCTCTCATTGGATCACATGGAAGCAAGATTCCGGTTGCCGCTGCCAAAGGTGGCCAAGGTGCTGCTGAAATGGTGGGGACTATCGCCGATCTAGCTGATGCCCAACTCATGGCGGACCATATGCATCTTCTGCATCGTTTGCAAGCTGAAGAAGGTCCGGGGCTCAGCGGATGTGTTCCAGTCTCAATTTATTTTGGCAGCCTCGCCCTCATCGGGGGCGAGTGTTTACTACATGAAGCATCTCTCAGAGAGGATGCAAATCCACCTGGCGAAGAAGTTTTCGAACAACAAGGGTTGGATGTAGCGGCTCTTCTTCATCAGGCGTCGGGGTGACGAGGAGTGGGGATTCCCGACCAGAATCCAAGCGGTGCTGAAGGACTCCTTCCCGAAGCTGATCCAGGACGAGGCGAGGGCCTCAGACAACCTACTTCGGGCCTTTGTGCGGAACGGTGATGGCTGCCAGATGGAGTTTACACTCGTCGAACATGGTCTGAGCAGACCATGGAGTAAGTGTCTTAAATCGCCTTACGTGCGCCTTCGAGAGGTGACTGCTTTCTGACCATCGTTATGCTCTTCTTCTACAGCTACTAGGAGGCCAATGAAGATTTCTCCGAGAAGATCACCGTCACCTCCCACCTGGTGCACGAGGGTGACGATGTTGCCGCCATGGTAAGGATTCCTACCGCGGTGAACGTCCCCACGGCTGTGACAACTGTGCTCGTGGCACCTACTCCTGCAGGAGGACGCGCCGCAGCAGGACCATCGGTCCCTGAGAAGGGATGCGTGAAGATTCGCCTGAAGATAAAGGCCTCAAAAGTGACGCAAGAGCCCGTAGCCGAAGCAGGAGGAGAAGAGGATCAGCCTCCGGCCAAGAAGAGGAGGCTGCCCACGATTGAACAGCTGGCCTCCGAGGTCGAGGCCGAAGGAGAGGATGCCGAGGAAGAAGCTCCACAGCTGATAGTGCGAAAGAAGGGCAAGGCCGTTGAAACGGCCAAGGAAGCAGTGCCGAAGCGAAGGGCCATTGAGGCGGCTGAACAAGGGGCGCCGGAACGCAGGGCCGCAGTGCCGACTGAACAGACTAGGCCTCGCCTGGAAGAGGGGGCGGCCGAACAGACTAGGCCATGAGTCAAAATGGCAACAAGGCCCCTATACAGGGAAGGGGTTTATTCAGAATTCGGACTCGTCGTAGTGAGCGATGGGTCCGAGGGCTCCGCAGAGGAGCATATGGGGACGTCTACGCCCCAAAGCCTTGTTGGAGACCGAACCAGAGAGGCAGGTGCGCCAAGGGCCCCGGACAGCATGGCTGTGGAGCAGGGCACGACTACAACAGGGGCTTCCAGCACTGATGCTACTGAGCACGGTGTAGGAGGAGGCGACAAGGAGGTGCCTGCCAGAGAGGATGAGGGGACGCCGCGCAACCCTGAAATGCACAGAGGGACTCCGACGATAGTAATGATGCCAGGGGTCCCAACATTAGGGGCACTACTGATTGTGGCGACGTCCGCTCCTTCAGCAACGGCGGCAGTGGAGTCGGCCCCCGTTCCCCCCACCGAAATGGCTGTAGGAGTCGAAAATACCACGGGGACCGAGGAGGAGGGAGCCCAAGGGTCTTCCTTTGCTGCCGAAGCACAGGGGACAGTGCCTGGCGCTGGTGTCCCTGAGGCTGCTGGAGGGGCAGGACCCTCAACTGGGTGAACAAGCAACGCCAACGAGGAGCAGGCTGACTCCGGAGAGGACCGGAGGCCGTTGAGTGAGGTGTCGAAGAGGAATCCCACCGAACTCCCCTCGGGGGCAGAATTGGAGGCGACGCTAAGGCGCCTTAAGGGGAATGCCTCGAGGCCTCTTCCCCCATGCCCAACTACATCACACCTTGAGAGGGTGGTGCGGTGCCAACAACTGAGTCCGGAGCAGACCCCAGAGCATTCCAGTGGGGTCTACCATCCAGGGCGCCTCGCTGAGCACGATGACGAAGATGACATCGACGTGGAGGCGCTAGTGGATGGCGTCGCGAAGCCTCTGGGGGTGCTGAGGAGGCTTGCTGCTCGGGCCCATAACCAAAAGCAATTGTGGGAGGCTGAGTCCGCCTTCTGCGACGATCTAGTAACGCGCCACAAGGCTCGTGAGGCCGAGCTGCAGGAGGAGGTGAAGAACCTCCAAAGTGCACTTCGGACTTCAGAGCTTGAATTGGCCGTTGCTCGGGCTGAGAAGGAGGCACTCACCACAGTTCTGGCCCATGCTAAGGCCCGTGGAGTGGCAGAGTACAAAGCCGGACCCGACTTCAAGGAAGATTTGGAGCAATTCAGTACTCGTTGCTACAAAGTGGGCCTTGAAGCTGGAGAAGTCTGTGGTCAAAGTCTAGCCTCCCTTGATTATGCTCGTGAAGCGTTCGAGACGGCCGTCGAGGAGTGCCGGCGAAGGACCCAGTACTTGTGGCTGGACGGAGTGCAGTTCACGCACTTCTGTTCAGGGCATATGTCCCATAGGGGTGATGATGCCGGGCCCTCCAAGCAGGCTCCGTAGTTGCTTCTGTTTGCCCTCCTTTTTTTGTGTAGCTCGAGCTTTCCGGGCTTCTATAAGAAAGAAGGAATTTTAATGAGTCCCTTTTTGGGTGAGTGGCTTTGCTTTTTCCATCTTCTTTCCCTTGTGATTGTTCTGTCCGAATCGGAATTCGTTGGTCGTTTCAAGAGTTCACTATTACCAGAAAAGTCGTTTGGAACTGTATGAGGTCCCGACTAGGGGTGTATTCGGAACACTTGATCGCTCATAGGTATCGCCATATCCATTTGAACTGAAAAGTTCGAATAAGGATGTTTTGGATATCCCCCCAAGCAGACCAGAAGAACGGGAAGAAGAGAAGTAGGATGCCGAGCTCAGAGCACTTATGCTTGAAGAAGATGCTGTCAAACTGCTTCCCATTGTCAGAAGTGATCACCCTTGGAACGCCAAACCGGCAGAGGATGTTCTTCCATACGAAATTCCACGCGGCTCGCTCAGTGATCGTGGCAACGGGTTCTACTTCGATCCACTTGGTGAAGTAGTCGATAGCCACAAACAGAAACTTCTTTCGCCCTTGGGCCTCCGGGAAGGGACCCAAGATGTCAATGCCCCACCTGGCGAAAGGGCGAGGTTCGAACAGGGTATGAAGTTGCTCGGCAGGCTGTTTGATAAGCTGCCCGAACTTCTGGCATTCCGGGAACCTTCTAACAAAGGACAGACAGTCCTTCTACAGAGAAGGTCACCAGAATCTTGCTCGGATAATGCTGCACGCTAGCGTTCTGCCCCCCAAGTGGCTTCCGCACAACCCCTCATGAACCTCTTCAATAGCCGAAAGCGCCTCTTCGGGACTGAGGCATCATAGGAGAGGCCTTGAAAGGGATCGCCGGTACAATTTGCCTTCAAAGAGGGTGAACCTCTGGGAATGCAGTCTAAACTTCCGGGCTTCACCTTGGTCAGGTGGAAGCTCCCCTCGAAGTAGATAGGCGAGGAGAGGGTCCATCCAGCTCGGAGCCGGAGGGCCAGACTCCACGGCCGCTATATCCACCCCGATGCTCGGTGAAGCTAGCTCTTCTATGAATATGGAGCGAGAAGGGGCGATGTCACCTAAAGACGCCAACTTGGTAAGTGCATCGGCTTGCGCGTTCTGCTCCCGTGGCACGTGTATCAATTCGAAATAGAGGAGACCCTCTGCTCGGCTTTTGACCTGCTAGAGGTATTGTGCCATGCGGGGCTCCCTTGCCTTGAAGTGTCCGTTCACTTGGCTGGCAACTAATTGCGAATCACTGAAGACTCGCAGTCTAAATGCTCCAAGGTGCCTAACCATTCGGATTCCGGACAGTAATGCTTCATATTCAGCTACGTTATTGGAGGCCGCAAAGCGGAACCTAAGGGCGTATTGGAACTCTAAACCCTCCGGAGAAGTGAGGACCAGGCCTGCTCCGCTCCTTGTGATGCAAGAGGACCCGTCTACGTAGAGCTCCCATGGGGGCTCGTCGGCCAATGGACGGTCTTGCTCGGTAGGGAGAGTACATTCCGCAACAAAGTCGGCCAACACTTGTACCTTGATGGCTGTCCTCGGACGGTAGCTGATGTCGAACTCGCCTAGCTCAATAGCCCATTTGATGAGCCTTCCGGAAGCCTCTGGCCACTGAAGTATGAGCTTCAACGACTGATCGGTAAGAACCGTAATGTAGTGGGCCTAAAAGTAAGGCCTAAGCTTCTGCGCGGCTGTGACCAGAGCCAAGGCAAGTTTCTCTGCTTGGGGGTACCTCCTTCCAGCTTCCTGAAGGACCCTACTGATGTAGTAGACTAGACGCTGGGCCGCCGCCTCTTCTCTGACTAACACTGCACTAATGGAGTGTTCGGTAACTGAAAGGTATACGAACAAAGGTTCTCCGAGCACAGGTTTTGAGAGAACAGGTGGGGCCGCTAAGTATGCCTTCAGCTCGGTGAAAGTAGCTTCACAGTCTTCTGTCCACTGTATATGCCCCCCTTGCTCTGAGGGTCTTTTGGGGCCTCGCAACAATTTGAAGAAACTGAAGCTTATTTCTGCTGCTCGTGACATGAACTGGTTGAGTGCGGTGAGGCGTCCAGTGAGGCGCTGGACATCGCGCACTGTCTTGGGACTCGCCATCTCAAGTATGGCTTGGATCTTTTCGGGGTTAGCTTGTATTCCCCTATTTAAGATGAGGAAGCCGAGGAACTTACCCGAGTGTACTCCAAATGCACACTTGGCTGGATTAAGCTTCATGTTGTATTTCCGCAGAGTTGCGAAAGTCTCTGCGAGGTCGGGGATGTGGTCAGTGCTCGGAAGCGTTTTGACCAGCATATCATCGACGTAGACCTCCATATTGCGTCCGATCTGCTACTCGAACATCTTGTTGACCAACCGCTGGTACGTCGCGCTCGCGTTCTTCAGACCAAAGGACATCTTTGTGAAACAGTATAAGCCCAGTTCGGTGATGAATGTAGTGGCGTCTTGGTCTGGGGGATGCATGCTGATCTGGTGGTACCTAGAATACGCATCCAGGAAGCTGAGGAGCTTGTGCTCGGACGTGGCGTCTACCAGCTGGTCGATGCGCGGCAAAGAAAAGTTGTCGTTGAGCGTAGCCTTGTTAAGATCTTTGTAGTCCACACATACGCGCCATTTGCCATTAACTTTGCATACGAGGACCACATTGGAGATCCACCTCGGGTAGTGGGCTTCCCGGAGGAGCCCAACTATTCGGCTTTTGACGACATGATCATGGATCACGGTCTGTCGTTCTCGGTTGACGGGTCGCCGCCGCTGCTGGACTGGTGGAACCTTTGGGTCCAGACGAAGGTGATGCACCATCACATCTTGAGGGATGCCTGGTAGCTCGTCATCCGACCACGCAAACACATCTAAATTGGCTAAGAGGAATGCCTTGTAACGTTGCTGTTCGGCTTCCGAAAGCAACGAGCCAATATAGAGGACATGCTCGGGGTCGTTATCTATGCGGACCGGAAGCAGATCTTCAGCAGGAGTTCCTCGGTTGGTAGAAGGCTGGTCGGCTTGTGGAGGCGCGGGGGTCAAGGCTTCGAGAGGCTGCTTGTCCCTTAGTGAGAGGACATAGCACCGTCGAGACTCAAGCTGGTCGCCGAGCACCTCACTGATCCCACACGGAGTGGGAAACTTCATCTTTTGATGGAGAGACGAAGGTACTGCCTTAAGCCTGCCGATTAGACCCCTGCCGAGGATAGCGTTGTAATCAGGCATATTCCGGATGACCAAGAAGTCCACCATCTTGGTCATGCTTCTTGGGGCCATTCCAAGAGTTATTGGAAGGCGAGCTCATCCCATGGGCTGAACCGAGACCCCTGAGAAAACGAACAGAGGTGACTCAACATGGGTGAGTTGGTTGGTTTTCAGACCCATAAGTAAAAAGCAGTCGTAGGCCAACACATCTGGTGCACTTCCATTATCCACCAAGATCCGGCGCACATTACAATGGTTGATGGTGGCTGAGACCACCAACGCATCAGTGTGCGGAGTAGTAAGTCCTACAAGATCTTCGTCCGAGATGGTTATAGTCTACTCGGGCTGTGCACGCGCGGGATTAGGGGATAAGGGGCTGGTCGGGGCGTTGAAGGCCTGTCCACGATATGTACTCACCTAGCGTAATCGCGTCGGCTTTGGGTGCTTTCACCTCCCACGCTGAAGCCTCCCGCGATCACATTGATTTCCTGCTCGTTAGGCTCATTGTTGATCGCCTGCTCGGGAGTCCGCTCTCGCCATTTGGGGCGGTCTTCATTCCGGCGCACATACCATCCGAGATAGCCATGCTTGATGAGGGACTCAATCTCGTCCTTATGCTGGCGGCATTCGGAGGTGTCGTGGCCATGGTCGCGGTGGAAGCGACGGTACTTTTCTTGATTGCGCCTTCGGGGGTCGGAGCGCATCCTTGGTGGCCACCGAACATAGGGCTCATTCCTGATCTCTGCCTGGATCTGTTCGGGCACCACCGTGAGTGGGGTGTAGTCGGTGAAGGGGCGTGGGCGGCGCGGTGAATCCCTGTTGCGCCGCCCTTTCTTTCGATCATGGTCAGAACCGTTGTCGGAATGCCTCTTCTTGTTTGATGATTCGCCCTGCTCTGCTCGACCAGCGGCCAGGTTCTCCTCACAGGCGATGTGACGCTGGGCGGTGGAGAGCAGCTCGGAGAGGGTGGATGGCTGCTTTACTCCCAGGGTTCTCTGCAGGAAGCCATCGCGAGTGCCTTGGATGAGGGCACTGGTGGCCAACGGAACATTGAGGCGCGGGATGCAGAGAGCCTCAGTCTAGAACCTCTTGACGTAGTCCCAGAGCGCTTCTCCCTTCTTATGCCGAACAACGAGAAGAGAGGCCACGGTGCGCGGCTGCGACCTTTCGCCCAGGAAGTTGTCCCGAAAGGACTTCTTCAACAGGTGGAAGGAAGATATGGAACCTGCAGGGAGGGCCTCGAACCATGCCCTGGCGGTTTCCTTAAGGGTGGCCGGAAAAGTCTGGCACTTGGCCGCATCAGATGTCCCATGGAACACCATATGCGGCTCGAACCCATGGATGTGATCCACCGGGTCGATGGTGCCATCGTACGACACGATGGTGGGTAGGGGAAGCTTGGGGGAGACCCGAGCTTCCAGGATCTCCGCCGTGAAGGGGGAACGGAAGGCCAGGTCCTCTTCCATTGGAGCCTTGCCCTCTGCCTGCTGGACCATCGCATCTACATGACGTTCCAAATCGACGACGCGGCGCAGACGTCTGGCCAGCTCCAGGTCGGAGGGCAGAGAAGCCTCACGTCCAGACCTGTGGGAGTTGTCGCCCACGACGGAACGTGCGGGGGGTGGAGCCGCCGTGGAGTGACGTGGTGAGCAGCTGCGACACTCCGGAGTGAGTCTCTCAGGTGGGGCCCGACACGATCGTCGCGGTGAGTCCTTCTGCTGCTCCAGCGGTGGAGGAGGGGTGCGAGAGCGCCGATGAGATGACTCCGCCTGGCGCTCCTGTGGCAAGGAGGCTGCCGGGGCTGGCTGCCTGGTCATCTGAGCCTAAAGCCCCAGATAGATTCCCATCAAGTGCTGCATTTGTCCTCAGAGTTCTGCTATCTCTAGGGCGGTTGCAGGCATAGCAACGGCAGGGACGACGCCGGTTGCACCGGTGGGGGCGACGGCAACGTCGACAGGGGGGCCCGCTGATGAGAGTCTGTCCTGGACTGACGGGACCTCGTCATTCGGCTCCCAATGTTCTTGTATGAGGATCACCCACGAGCCATGGCTGTCGTGGTTCCCATAGACGGCGCCAAAAGTGTGAGAGGATTTTCTTGTTTGGGCCTGAACCAAACGGGCCTCCACTGAGAAGAGGGAAGACGGTCGCCGGTGCAGACAAAACGCCTGCAAAACCAGAACCAGATCATGGGGGCCCGATTGGAGAACCAAGGAGAACTCTCCGATACTTAAGTCAGTGCTGGACCGGAGAAGCTTGAAGGAATGGGGGTTCTCGTGTGTGTTGCGTGAGGGTAGTGTGAGTAAGATCATGTACCTCTGCATGGAGGCTTACCTGAGCCTTTTATAGGCAGGAGTACTGAGGAAGAAGTACGAAACGTCCCCAGACAATGCAGGAAAGGACGCGTCGGTTGACGCCCTTGACGGGGAGTTACGCGTTGAGGGGCCCATTGAGAGGCCTTGCAGTTAATCCCCCTAGATCGTGGGGCACGCGCCGTTGTAACCGTCGCCTAGAAGACGACGGGCTTCTTTGCCCCTCTTAGCTGGAAGGCGCCAAGCAGAAGGGCTACTCGGAGGGTACCGAACAGGGAAGCTATTCGGTGGCTAGGTGCCCGGAGGCAACGCCTGTGCTGAGGGGGCCGCAACGTGCCTCGAGCAGGATCTATTCGGTAGTGGGCCCCCGAACCGAACAGACGATAGGATGTCCGGAGACAGCCCTCTAGGCTCGTAAATGGCCTGTCATGGGGATTGTGCTAGAAGACGTGGGCCGCCCTCGAGGATGCGTGGCGTTTCACCGGTAGGCCACGCTCACCTGTTGGGCCATGATGGGCCGCTACGGGTCTAGGTGGCCAGAAATAGCCACCACAATGTTCATAAATATTTGTTTACTTCAAAGAGGCATAAAATCACCTTTTCAGTATAGACATATGCAAGTAGTGTAGACAATATAGGGCAACTTGACATTAGACTTTAGATGTCTGCAATATAACTTGTCAAAGGTGGAATATGGACAATTCATCCATCTCAAATGTAATAATGTATACCAGCAATGAAAGCAAGTTCTTTGCTTGAATTCACTTCTAATCACATTTGTAAATTCACTTTGTCTACTCCCCAACTTTACAAAGATAAATTTTTTGGTTGTATAGCCTAGTGGCTAAACAACTAGGAGAAACACATCCTATCTCGAGATCAATCCTGGGTCCCACCGTCCCACTCAACCCGGGGGTCCACTGCGCTACAAGCACGTCTTATTATCTTGTATTTATTTTCACACCTCTATGTAGCTAACGCAAGCATAATTTCATATAAATCTATTTGTTGTATATTCTCCATATGTTTTAGTTTATTAACAAAACTAATATAGTTAGACAACATTACTTACTGTTCATGTTCAACTAAATAATCAATTATCTATTTCAATAAAATAATCGACTATTTAGAATAATCTATTACTTTACTCAACAATTCATCGAATAACTAATTATTTAGTTATATGGTTTAATCGATTATTTTTTCTCAATCCATCTATTTGTTCTGATTAAGTGACATAATTCTTACACTCTGTATCACCTTAATTTAAGGAGTGTGTATCTCTAAAATCAAAAATTGATCATACTCTGTGGAAACGTTTTATGGAAATGCACTGACAATATCTTCATGCCGCACCAATAGAAAAGCTTCACATGCATCAACATCACTTTTCTAAGACCACCTTTTTTTGTGTCAAATGCTCATTGGTCTCCTATAATATTTTAAGTTCATATCTGATAAGTATCTTGAAACTTATATCTACTCATCTAGATAGCGTCTGCCAAGAAAGGACAATCTCTATAGATTCTGGATGTGCGCCGACCCATATCATTAAAATCAAACAAGATAAGTCATACGAGGTTTACACAAATAAGGAAGCATGTATGTATGGCACAAGTAAAATGACATATCTAATATGTCAAGACCATCAGTCTAACATTGAAATGACTCATAACACTAGTAGAAAAATTGGGATTTCGGACACCAACATTCTATCAGAAAACATACGTCAGAATTTTTTTGTAAAGCTCTCGAATTTTGTTGCATTATTTTATTTCATGTAAAAAAAATCATAATTGTGTATGCATAGATGTACATATCTACGTATGTATTAACTAGTTATACTTATGTGTGCATGTGTATAATTAGTTGTAAATAATGTATGAAATGCATGGTGGTAGTGTGTACATGATAATACATATGCATGACATGTATATATGTATAAGTTAGGCATGATTTCTGTATGTTTTGAGTTCTGGCCGAAGGGCCAAGTTGGTGTCAACATGGATGGACGCCCATACTGATCCAGCGTCCACATCGATGGACGCCAATACTTAATCCAACGTCTATGGATATGGACGTCAAGATCTCTGACATGCATGCAAGCAGAGCCCGAAGTTCCGGGGACAAGCAACCCCAGCTATTGGGGAGCTGTCCCCAACGGTCTGAAAGCTTTCCCATCACCCCTGCGTGAAAGGAGAGTCCCCTCTCCTATATACCAAGCCCTTTTGCAACCCCAAAGCCCCTTGGCTCTTTGCAAGAAGAGGAGAGAAAGAAGAAAAACCCTAGTTCTGGACTGTGAGAAAAACCTACCTTTGCAAGCTTAAATCCGACCATCTGGAGCTGGTTCTGGCCATCTACCACGACAAGGAGGTAGCTGGGACAAAGGGGAAGGCTTCCCCGACATCTTCTTGGGGTCTGCTGCATCAAGGAACCCGGAGGAAGGCATCTTTGGGAGCTTCTTAGGACTGCCCAAGGAGAGCTTCACCGGCTCATTTTATCCCTTTGGAGAGTTTCTGAAAGGCAAGTAACCTACACACATTGTCCATGTAGATGTCTAGTAGGGTTTTCTTATTTTTTTAAATTTTCCTCGTGTCCTGGATCCTCACATTCCCTTGTTATTTGGAGCTCGGTCTGTGTTCTTGCACAGACAGGAACTTGGCATCAATGCCCTTGATGCCAAGATCTCCAGTATGCATCCAGCGATCTTGCCGTCCAACTCCTTGAACGGCCAGACACTGTCGCCAAGTTCTTCAGTGCAGAACAGTAAACTGTTCTGCCTTAAGTAATTAATTTTCGGACTTTGACGCATGAGAATATACTGTAATTTTTATATGTTATGAAAAATACCTAATGTGATGCATGTGGAAATTTCTGTGTTTTTCTGTGGATGGCATAAATTATTGGATTTATTGAAATACATGTTGGGGAAAATAGATTATGCATGATTACCTACTGTCTACATGATTCCTGAGGAATCAAATGCCCTAGATTTTTATATACCATGTGTATATGCGTCAATTCATACCCTACAAATTTGAGAATTTGTTCATGTTCATATGATTTACTGTAATTTCTGCAACGAAAATAGAAAGCATGAATAGGTTATTCAAAAATCCACAGTAAATTGTATGTTGTGAAATAAATTTTGGGAAAATTTATATAACAACATGTATGATAGATTCAGATTTGTGAAATGTCAAATCTGAGATTCATGTTATGTCCCATGACAAAGTGAATTATGAATGGCATGCAACTGAATGTTTTAATTTCTGTAAATGCAATATGACTCAGAAAAATCTGGAAATTTGCATGTGTGGTCATAAACCTATAATCAGCATGTGGTTAAATTTTCAGGCTAATTGGACATTTGTATGATTCAATATAAATTTCTCGTGTGAAATTATGTGAATAATACATGCTTTTGTGAAAGTGATTTAAATTGTGTGTAACCTGATTAACGCAAGATACTGAATGTGAAATCTCTGTCATCTGTAGTACCATGTTAGGAAAAATAGAGCCACATGTGTGAATTAGAAAATGAAAAGATGTGTGGGCGTCATGTGTAAAAATGTGTGCTAAAATCGGTATGTGTAATGTGTAAAACTGTGCCAAGCGTGACACTGCTTCCATAGAGGGCAGTGGAACCGTATCATGAAAAAGTCCCCATGAGAAGGTTCAATGTGTTGTGATCCTAAGGGCATTAGGATGAAATCCTGGAGGTGGACAAGTACCACTGGTTAGGGTGGAGACTTGTTCTCCCGGTCTGCGCAGTCCAAGAGTCGTCACTATATTGCCTAGGTGGCGTCTATGTGTATGTGATGTGATGTGTCCTTCTTATAGTGGTTTGGATTATGTGTCACGGCACTAAATATGTGAATGTGAAATGTGAATGTGTTCATGTGTAAAGTGAGAATGTGAACATGTGAAATTGTGAATGTGTAAGGTGTGAACTATGTGTATAAGAAATTGTGTAAATTTGTGAAACCAAAATGTGAGATTGTGAGATGAGAATCCATGACATGATAAATCTGGAATCATGCTAAAACAGCAAACTAAATGTGTTTAGGATCATATTTTATAGGTGTACAATGCGTAGAATCCATGTTAGAGACAATTCTTAATTATGTGTAGACCATTCCATGTGAAATTGCTCTCATGTGGTGTTTTAAATGATAATGTAGTTCTTATGTGTTAGGTTGTGATTGTTGATCCACGTTAAAACAGCAAGCTTAAAGTATATAAAATGGTCATGTGTATGTATAAGCATGTGTAGAACTCATGTTAGGTATGTTCTCTTTTATGTATACAAGAAAATCATGCTTAATTGCTTTCATGTTTTAGTTTAATTGGAAGTGTTGGAACGACTAGAGAGCACGTGATAGGAGATTTTAATTTGGAAAAAAATCTGAAAGCACGAACCATGTGTTTAATTGTAGAATCATCATGATAGGTTGTAAAATTTCAATATTAAGCATGCCCATGTTATGTCTTGTGAATTTGCATGTAAAACCTACTGTGATATGTGCATGTACATTATGTGTAGTGTTATTTGCTGAGTCTTTTAGACTCATTACTTGCTTTGGTGTACAGGTTTAGTTGGTGATGTTACTCCCGTGGAGGAGGCAGTGGAGAGCGACTCCGAGCGCGGAGACTAGTTTGTTGGAGTTTACTTGTGACGTTTGCACTTTCATAGTATGTAATTTGGGACAATGTACTAGAATTATCATGAAGTTGTATAATCGTGGGCAAACTATGTATTTGGTTTTAGCACTTTAATTATGGGGACTTTAGTTCTTTAAATGTTACATTGAACCATGTATGTTAAATGTGGATGATGAATGAAATGAAGACAGTGGTTCTTTTACTTCCGCTACTCTGTATTTATATTTATGTGTATCTCAATCGTATGTTATTGTTTGGGTAAATGCCCCACTGTGATAACGTTCACTATACCGACGTGGGTTGGTATAACCGTACCGGTATAATGAGGGTCGTCGCATTTTTGATGGACAGAGAATATGTCGGTAAATCCGTCGGAAATTCTGACAAAAGAAACCATCGAAATTATTTGTCAAAAACTTAACATTCCGACAGTTTTATAGACAAACAAAATTCGTCGAAAATTCTGATGGAACAATCAATCAGCAAGTCCATTAAAACTTTTGACCCTTTGACCGACGAATAAAAGTGTCGGAAGTGGGAAATTTCTCATAGAAAATATCCGTCGAAAATTCGTCGGAAGTTACGACGGTTTTACCGACGGATATCACCGTCAGAATTCACGTATGTCGACGTTTTTTCCAACATAATATTTTCGTCAGAAAATCCGTCGAAAATTTTATTTTTATTATTTTTTAAAAATACAAAAAGATAACAAAAATAAATTAAAAAACCTACTAAAAATAATATTCATAAATAGTAATCAAATATAAAATCATCAATCAGAACAAATATTATAGGAACATCCACAATAATAACAACTAAAAAATCAGAGAGATTTGCTAGATCGTCCTCTCTCCTCGCCTCATGATCGCCATATGCTAGAGGATCTTATATTATAAAAATAAATATTAAAAATATAAATATAAATAAAATAATTAAATTATTTTTATAAATTTAAATTTAGAATATATGAATATTCACGAAGTGAATTTAGAGAATATTTCTGACGCTTTACATTTGAGTTTTTTGAAGATTAGTGGTTTGAGCGCCGAATCCAAATCGGGAATCTGGTCAGGATTCCGTCAAATCTCACACGTCGCTCTCACCCACCCGATCATGTCAGAGTGAACGACACGCCGAACAGATTATCATTTCAGATTTTTGACCCCAACTTACGTGTTCTAACCCTTTACACTTGATTTTTTTTAAGATTAGTGGTTTGAGCGCCGAACCAAACTAGGAATCCGATCAGGATTCCGTCAGTTCCCACATATCTCTCTTACCAACTCGGTCGTGTCAAAGTGAATGGCATGCCGATCGGATCCCTATTTCAGATTTTGGACCCTAAATTTACGTGTTCTAACCTTTTACACAGTTTTTTTTTATTAGTGGTTTGAGTGTCGAACCTAAACCGGGAATTAGATCAAGATTCCATCAATTTTCACATGTCGCTCTCACCCACCCAGTTGTGTCGGTGTGAACAACACACCGATCGGATCCCTATTTCAAATTTTGGACCCCCAACTTGCATGTTCTAACCCTTTACACTTAGATATTTTTATGATTAGTGGTTTGAGCACCGAACCCAAACCGAGAATCTGATCAGGATTATGTCAGTTCCCACATGTCTCTTTCACCCACTCGATCATGTCAGAGCAAATGGCACACTAATCGGATCTCTATTTCAGATTTTAGACCCTCGACTTACGTGTTCTAACCCTTTACACTTAAGGTTTTTATGATTAGTTGTTTAAGCACCGAACCCAAACCGGGAATCCGACCAGGATTCCATCAATTCTCACACGTCACTCTCACCCACCCGGTCGTGTCAAAGTGAACAACAAACCGATTGGATCTCTATTTCAAATTTTGGACCCCCGACTTGTGTGTTCTAACCTTTTACACGGGTTTTTTGATTAAGATTAGTGGTTTGAGCGCTGAACCCATACTGAGAATCCGATCTAGATTCCGTCAACTCCATACATCACTCTCACCCATCAATTCGTGTTGGAGTGAACGACATACCGATCGGATCCCTATTTCAAATTTTGGACTCCCAACTTGCGTGTTATGAACCTTTATACTTGAGTTTTTTTTTAAGATTAGTCCAAACCAGGAATCGGATCAAGAATTTATATTTGAACTACTCATATAATCATGAATTAAATTTTTTATAAATGAAGAATGTCATGAATATGATGAAAAATGTTAATGAAGTAGAGATATAATATAATTAGTGTATTCATCATTTTATCTAGTAAAGATATAATGTTATTAGTCGAGGTGACATTTTAGATATGACGAAATGAACTTCGTATAAGATGAAGTGAACTTCGTATATCATGATTTCAACATAATCAGTCGAAGTGAAATCTTCGTGTTTTACTTTGCATATGACGAAGTGAATTTCGGATTTGACAAACTGGACTTCGAATATGACAAAGTGAACTTCGTATATCATGATTTCAACGTGATCAGTTGAAGTGAAGTCTTTGTGTTTTACTTTGCATTTGATGAAGTGAACTTCGGATATACACTACAAGAAAAAAACTGTTTAGCGACGGCCTTAGTCCGTTTCTATGCCGTCGCTATTCTGTCGCTAACATGTCAAGCGACATAATAGCGACGGGATAGAGACAGACTTAGTCGGCAGCTCTATGTTGGATGCTAATTAGGGGCGGACGGGCGGGCGTTGCTACGCTGTCACTAATCGTGACGGATTAGCGATGGCAATGGCCTGTCGCAACGGCTGTCGCTAACGCATGCGACAGTCAATATCAGCGGCATCCCATATCCCGTCGCTAAAATCCGTTGCTAACGACTACCATGCAAACGAACCTTATCGCTGAAACAGCGACGGATGTTGGAGATGGACTCTGATCCGTCGCTATTCCGTCGATAAATAAATAAAAAATAGAATAATATATATATATTTTAAAAATATATTTAATTTTTTACACCTGTATACAATTCATATAACAATTAACTAAAAAATAAAATATATCACAATCATCATTCACATATAACAAAATCACATAAGTAAAATTCAAACATTTCACACTAACACATATTTTTTTTACACCTTATACAATTCATATAACAATTAACTAAAAAATAAAATATATCACAATCACCATTCATATATAACAAAATCACATAAGTAAAATTCAAACATTTCACACTAACATAATATCTGTTAAATGTTTGACAACAAATTACAAAAGTGTTTACATAGATAATTGTGGTGGCCACTTCTGGCCACCTAGGCCCATGATGGCCCGTTACGGCCCTCTCGTGTCCTGTCAACAGACGTGGCCCCGTTTCAGGGTGCCACGCCCTCATCAGGGCAGTTCAGAGGCCTCCAAGGTATGACCCCCGTGGTCGGATTTCGCCGAGCCCTGCAGCAGCATATTTCCGAGCAGGCCAGCGGTCCTTTCGTACCGAACAACCCCGGATGCTCCCGAACAGCACGTTCGATCCCCACACGGGTCACCTGCTCGGTGATCTTGTCCGAAGGTTGCCGAACAGCTCTTCGTGTCCTCACGACGGTTACAACCGCCCCGGGCCACGCGCCCCATCTTCAAGAGGCGCGTTAACTGCCTGGCATCCCAACGGACATCTGAGCGCATAACTCCTCCCGCTATGCGTCAAGGCGCCTTTCCAGGCACGATCTATCAACGTTATGCACATTCACCGCAGCACCTATGCCTATAAGAGTACAGGTATAGGACCATGCACGGGTACGTTCTCTCTCACGCGAACACACTCTTACACTCCAAAACCCCCTGCCTTGCAAGCCTCGTACTGACTTAGGCATCGGAGGGTTTTCCCCGGTCTTCACCGGGCCCCCCTGATCATTTCTGGTTATTGCAGGATCCTTTGTCCGCTACCGGTGACCGTCATCTCCCTTACACAAGTGTCAGGCCTGATCCGCTCCGCCCAAACAAGGAAAAGGCCTCCACACTTTTGGCGCCGTCTGTGGAACGACGCAGGCATGGCTCATGGACGATCCTCTTACCAGAACGTGGGGAGTAGGGTGACGAGATCCCATCAGTCACGAGCAGACTCTCTCCGGCGATCCCCTCCCGTCGACGTCAACATCGCCCCTGCTGGCGCTAACAATGATGTCCCTGCGCCAGTGGCCGCCGCGCCGGCAACTGCCCTGGAAGTAGCCGAACTCCGGGGGCAGATGCAGCAGTTAACGGGCGTTTGCCTTGCCCTGTAGGCTCAGCTGGTGGGACCACCAGCCCCGGTGGTTCCCCTGCCACAAGAGTGCCAGGCGGAGTCGTCGCATCGGCGTTCTCGGCGTCCTCCCGGCGCCTCAGGAGCAGCAGGCAGACTCGCCGCGCCGGTCACACCGGGCCCCGTCCGAGGAGCGGACACCGGAGGCCGCGGGCGTTCGCCCCGTCGCTCTGTTGTCTCCCCCCGTCTGCCGCGATCTGTTGTGGGAGCCAACTCCCACACATCCGGACGAGGGGACCCCGCCAATTCCGAATAGGAGCTCGCTAGGCGCCTGCGATGCGTGGTCGACCTCGAGCACCGTGTGGATGCGATGGTTCAGCGCGCAGAAGGGAAAGCTCCAGCGGAAGACGACCTGGACTTCCGCTCGCCTTTAAGCAGGGAGATCCTGGAAGCTCGGGTCTCTCCCAAGCTCCCTCTGCCCACCATCGTGCCCTACGAAGGCACCACTGATCCGGCCGACCACATCCACGGCTTTGAGTCGCACATGGTGTTCCACGGAGCATCGGATGCGGCCAAGTGCAGGGCCTTCCCTGCAACCCTCAAGGAGACTGCCAGGGCTTGGTTTGAGACCCTTCCGGCGGGCTCCATCACCTCCTTCTGCCAACTAAGGAAGTCCTTTCATGACAACTTCCTTGGTGGAAGGTCGCAGCTGCGAACGGCAGCTTCCCTCCTGGCCGTACGCCAGAAGAAGGGCGAGGCGCTCTGGGACTTCGTTAAAAGGTTCCGAACAGAAGCGCTTCGCATCTCGTGCCTGGACGTCCCTCTAGAAACCAGTGCCCTCATTCAGGGCACTCGCGACGGTTTTTTGCAGAGGATCCTCGGCGTCCAGCAGCCCGCCACCCTCGCCGAGCTACTCTTCGCGCAACGCCATGCGGCCTGCGAGGAGAGTCCAGCGCAGGTAGGGCGGAGCATGGGGAGCAGTCTGACAAGAAGAGGCCTTCCGATAACGGCTCTGACCGTGATTTTAAGAAAGGACGACGCAACGGTGACTCTCCATGCCGTCCGCGCCCTTCACCAACTACACCCCCCTTACTGTGGCACCCGAACAGATCCTAGCAGAGATCAGGAACGAATCATATGTTCGGTGGCCACAGAGGATGCGCTCCGACCCCTGGAGGCGCGACCAAAACAAGTACTGTCGCTTTCATTGCGACCACGGCCACGACACCTCCGAGTGCCGCCAGCTTCAGGACGAAATTGAAGACCTTATCAAGCGCGGCTACCTGGGACGGTTCGTGCGCCGGAATGAAGAACGCCCCAGACGCCGAGAGCGGACTCCCGAGCAGCTGATCAACAATGAGCCCAATGGGCATAAGATCAATGTGATCGCGGGAGGCTTCGGCACAGGCAGAGAAAGCACTCGAAGCCGACGCGACTACGCAAGGCGAGTGCACGTTGTAGATAGGCCTTCGGCACCTTGGCTGACTCCATATCCCACCAGTCCAGCACGCGCACCGCCTGAGGAGGCCATAACCTTCTCGGACGAAGACCTTGTAGGGGTTACGACCCCACACGCTGATGCGTTAGTCATTTCGGCCACCATCAATCACTGTAATGTGCGCCGGATTTTGGTAGATAATGGAAGCGCCCCCGACGTCTTGGCTTACGATTGTTTTGTCCTCATGGGCTTGAAAACCGATCAACTTGCCCCCGTAAACTTGCCTCTGTTCGGCTTTTCGGGAGTTTCGGTGCAGCCCATGGGAAGAGTTCGCCTCCCGATCACTTTAGGGACGGCTTCAAGGGTCGTGACCAAGATTGTTGACTTCTTGGTCATCAACAACATGCCTAGATACAACGCCATCCTCGACAGAGGTCTGATCGGGCGCATTAAAGCGGTACCTTCGTCACTCCATCAGAAGATGAAGTTCCCGACCCCGAGTGGAGTCGGCGAAGTGCTCGGATGTCAGCGCGAGTCTCGCCGTTGCTATGTCCTTTCTTTAAGAGACAAGCAACCACTCGCAGATTCGGCCCCGCCAGTAGCTGATCAGCCCTCCACCAGCCAAGGAACGCCTGCTGAAGACTTAATCCCCGTCCAGGTAGACGATGACCCCGAGCACATCTTATACATTGGCGCCTTGTTGACAGAGGCCGAGCAACAACGCTACACAGCCTTCCTGCTGGCCAATTTGGACGTGTTTGCCTGGTCTGATGATGAGCTTCCGGGCATTCCCCTGGAAGTCATGGTGCATCGCCTCCGTCTGGATCCCCGGATTCCACCAGTTCAACAGAGGAGGCGACCTGTGAACCAAGAACGGCAGACCGTGATTCAGGATCACGTTGTCAAAAGCCGAACTGTTGGGCTTCTCCGAGAAGCCCAATACCCAAGATGGATCTCCAATGTGGTCCTCGTATGCAAAGCCAACAGTAAATGGCGCGTGTGCGTTGACTACAAGGATCTCAATAAAGCGACGCCCAAGGATAACTTCCCTCTGCCGTGCATTGATCAGCTGGTGGATGCTACTTCTGGTCATGAACTTCTCAGCTTTCTGGATGCCTACTCTGGTTACCACCAGATCAGTATGCATCCTCCGGATCAAGATGCCATGACGTTCGTCACAGACCTAAGCTTATACTGTTTTACCAGAATGCCTTTCGGCCTAAAGAACGCGGGCGCAACTTACCAGCGGCTGGTCAACAAGATGTTCGAACAGCAGATCGGGCGCAACATGGAGGTTTACGTTGGCGACATGCTGGTCAAGACGCTTCCGAGCATTGACCACATCTCCGACCTCCAGGAACTTTCGCAACTCTGTGAAAGTACAATATGAAACTCAACCCTGTCAAGTGCGCGTTTGGTTTCGTTCGGGTAAGTTTCTCGGTTTCCTCGTGTCAAACAGAGGAATAGAGTCAACCCGGAGAAAATCCAAGCCATGCTTGAGATGAGCAGTCCGAAAACAGTGCGCGACGTCCAACGTCTGACGGGACGTCTTGCAGCATTGAACCGGTTCATGTCCCGAGTAGCAGAAAGAAGCTTTAACTTCTTCAAGTTGCTCCGAGGCCCTAAAAGCGCCTCGAAGCAAGGGGGGCAAGTACGGTGGACTGAAGAGTGCGAGGCCGCCTTCACCGAGCTGAAGGCGAATTTGGCAGCCCCTCCTGTTCTCTCAAAGACTGTGCTCGGGGAACCTTTGTTCGTATATCTTTCGGTTACCGAACACTCCATCAACGCAGTCTTGATCAGAGAAGAAGGAGCGGCACAGCATCCAGTGTATAACATCAGCAGGGTCCTCCAAGAAGCTGAAAGGAGGTACCCTCGAGCAGAAAAACTCGCCCTCGCTCTTGTCACAGCGGCTCTGAAGCTTAGGCCCTATTTTCAGGCCCACTCCGTTACGGTTCTAACCGATCAGCTGCTGAAATCCATCCTTCAGCGGCCGGAGGCCTCTGGCAGACTTATCAAGTGGGCAATAGAGCTTGGTGAGTTCGACATCAGCTTTCGCCCTAGGATAGCAGTCAAAGCACAAGCATTGGCAGACTTCGTTGCGGAATGTACTCTCCCTACCGAGCAGGATTCACCTTTGGCGGATGAACCCCCATGGGAACTCTACGTCGACGGATCCTCTTGCGTTACGGGGAGCGGAGCTGGCCTGGTCCTCACCTCCCCGGAAGGATTAGAGTTCCAATACGCCCTCCGATTCCGTTTTCCAGCCTCCAACAATGTGGCTGAGTACGAAGCTTTGCTGTCCGGTATCCTCATGGCTAGGCACCTCAGAGCCCTTCGGCTTAGGGTCTTCAGTGACTCCCAATTGGTTGCCAGCCAAGTAAGCGGGTATTTCGGAGCAAAAGAACCCCGCATGGCTCATACCTTCAACAGGTCAAGAGCCAAGCAGAGGACCTCCTATACTTCGAGGTCATACAGTCCCACGGGAGCAGAACGTGCGAGCAGATGCACTTGCCAAGCTGCATCCTCAGGTGACATCGCCCCTTCCCGCTCCGTGTTTATTGAAGAGCTCGCCTCGCCGAGCACGGAAGTAAACGTTACAGCCATAGAAACGGGCCCACCAACTCCGAGCTGGATGGACCCTCTCTTGGCGTACTTACTCCGGGGTGAGCTTCCACCCGAACAGAGTGAAGCTCGGAAAATCAGGATGCGTTCTCAGCATTTCGCCCTCGTAGAAGGTAAGCTGTACCGGCGGTCCCTTTCAAGACCTCTTCTACGTTGCCTCAACCCTGAGGAGGCCCTTGCGGCCACAGAAGAGGTTCACGAGGGGCTATGCGGAAGCCACCTGGGGGGCAGAACGCTAGCACGCAGTCTCATCCAAGCAGGGTTCTGGTGGCCTTCTCTCCAGAAGGATTGCATGACCTTTGCCAGGAAATGCCCAGAATGCCAAAAGTTTGGACAACTCATCAAGCAACCAGCCGAACAGCTCCATAACCTGTTCGAGCCGCGCCCTTTTTCCAGATGGGGCATTGATATCTTGGGTCCCTTTCCAGAGGCCCAAGGTCGGAAGAAGTTTCTGTTCGTGGCCATCGATTACTTCACCAAGTTAATCGAGGCCGAACCTGTTGCCACGATGACCGAACAAGCCGCGTGGAAGTTCGTCTGGAAGAACCTCCTCTGCAGGTTTGGCGTTCCAAGAGTGATCACCTTCGATAACGGGAAACAATTCGACAGCACCTTCTTCAAACAGAAATGTGCCAAGCTCGGGATCTAACCATTTCACCTCGTGGCACATCCCCAGGCTAACGGTTGGTAGGAAAATGCCAACGAACACTGCTGCACGGGATCCGCACAAGAGTGGAGGCTGCAGGAGGGTCATGGATTGACGAGCCCCCTAACATTCTTTGGTGCCACTGAAAACGGCTCGGGTAGCCACGGAGAAACACCCTTCTATTTGGCTTACGGCTCAGA
Organism: Colocasia esculenta; assembly: GCA_014218235.1. Classification (NCBI taxonomy): domain Eukaryota; kingdom Viridiplantae; phylum Streptophyta; class Magnoliopsida; order Alismatales; family Araceae; genus Colocasia; species Colocasia esculenta. Next base: position 144,519,332 of record CM024757.1, read on the forward strand.
AGCTATATGCCTCTGGAAGTAGCTCCTCCCACCATTCGAACAACCCACTTCGATGAAGCCGCCAACAACCATGCTCTTCGAGAAAACCTGGATATGCTTGGCGAACGACAGAACGATGCCAGCATTCGCCTTGTTTCTTATCAGCAACGGCTTGCACAATACTATAATGCGCGAGTTCGGGAAAGGCGGTTCAACGTGGGAGATTTGGTTCTGCGCCGCTGTTCGGCTTCGGATCCCCGAAGAGCAGTCGGCAACTTGCCATCAAATGGGAAGGACCTTATCAGGTCACCCATGTCCTCGGAAAAGGTTCATATAAGCTAACTACCTACTGGCGAAGCCATACCCAGGACTTGGCATGTATCTAACCTCAAGGCTTATTATTATAAAGGCCTTTTTTCAGCATCCTACTTCTCTTCTCCCTGTTCCTACGGGTTACACAAGCGCTTAGCATAACCCCTGATCGGGACCTCCTTTTCGGTTCCCAACGATCTGTGCTGTACATGCAATGCTTATAAAATCGGCGGATTTCCATCCGAGCAGGAACAATGATGAAAGGGAGAAGATAGAAAAAGAGACGCCATAGTCAAAGCATAGAAAAGGGAATCTTCATTTACTGATCTTTTTTACAAGCAGGTCTCTTGGACCACGGTTACAAAAGGAAAATACAAGAAGAACATGGAGCATGGAAATCAAGGAGCCTGCTCGGAAGGGCCAGCATCTTCACCCGAAGTGGGCATCCGCCCAGACTGGAATTGTGCGAAGCGCACACCATCTAAACGGGCGTCATGGGTGCGACGCACTCCCCGCACTCTCGAACGGCGGCCTCAAAGGCTTCTCGAGCGCGTTCAACCCAAGATAGCCGCTCCCGAGGTCCTTCCAGCGTTGAGACCCACTCTGTAGCAGCGGGCCCATACTGCTCTAGGTCTTCCCTGTATTCCGGCCTGGCCTTGTATTCAGCAACGGTACGGACCCCCGCATCTGCTACTACCTTGGCTAGGGCGTCCTTTTCGGCCCGGGCCAAGGTAGCATCCAGCTCCAAAGCCTGGAGGGTGGCTTTGAGGTTCTTCACCTCCTCCTCCAGCGTCGCCTCGCGAGCCTTATGTCTCGCTGAGAGGTCCTCGCAGAAAGCCGTCTGTGCCTCGAAGAGATACTTCTGTCTCTGGCCCCGAATAGCCAGAGCCTTCAGAATACCCAGCGACTTGGACACCCCGTCCGCAAGAGCTTCCATGTCGACGTCGCTCAAGCCGTCTTCCCCTTGGCCCTCCAGGTGGTAACCCTCCTCTGGTCTCTCCGGAGTCTGCTCGGAGGGAAGATCCAGGCATCTCGCCAACTGGTCGAGATGGGAAGCAGTGGGGCTCGCAGGCAACTCCCTTGGCGCGTTTTCCATACGGCGAAGAGTTGCCTCCAACGCTGCCACTGAGGGGTCCTCGGGAAGCCTCTTCAACAGCACTTCTTTGAGGGGCAACCGGTCGTCATCGGACTCTTCAGCCCGAACACCGCCCCCAACTTCCCCTGCCTCCCCTTCACCACCTTCAACTACCTTGGCAGTTGCAATTACATTAGAAACCACCTCGGTGGGGGGCATGGGGGGAAGGGTGCCCCCGGTGGTAGCAGCAATCTCCTCGGCGGCCCCCTTCATCGCGGCCGCCTCTTCAGTGGCCCTCGCAGCAGGAACCACTTCCTGTCCTTCGGGCAGAGTCGCGTGCGGCACCGGAGCCACCACGCTGCTCGCCAACATCCCACCAGAGGCGAAAACCTCCGTCGCACTGACATCCTCCTCGGTTCTGGCGTCCTTCGGGGTGAAGACCCCCTCAACCTCCCCAGCAACGGCGTTGTTGTGGCGTCCATCCCCGGCGCTTCGATGATCGGAGGGCCTTCCTCCCCCCGAGTAGAAGGCGCCGCGACTTCTCCGCTCCTCCAGGTAGAAGCCTCCGTAGTGTTGCTGGTGGCACCGTGCTCGGCACCCCCAGTATTGGAAGCATCCGAGAGCTCCCTATCCTTTGAGCAGGTGGAGCCCCTCGCCTCTTCTCTGGCTGGACATTCCGACCCATCGCTCACGACGACGAGCTTCAGTTCGGTCGCCATCCTCTGTGCGACCTCTGGACGTACCATGGAAGACATCCGTGGTGCTCCCTGATCGGCTGACTCCACGGCCTTACGTCTCTTGCACAGCAGCAACTGCGCCTCTTCCACTTCCTCTTCAGTCCCCTCCTCATCATGTTGAGGAGCAGCTTGGACCATCTTCTTCTTCTTCCGAGCACGGAGTTGTTCTGCGTCCTCGGCGCCCTCATCAAACAACACTGGCCTCTTCTTCATAGAGGCAGAAGGACGAGCCGCCCCGTCGCCTCCCTCCGGTGGAGTCCGAGCTCTAGCCGAAACCACCTCCCTGGTGGCCTTCTTCTTCAAGCGAATTCTTCCGGGCCCCTTTTCGGGGACCCGTGCCTTTGCTGGGCGCTCTTGGGTGGACGAAGGAGCAACAAGCGCCATTGTCACTGCGGCACCAACCCTAACGGTAGAGGGAACCCGAACAACTGCCGCAACGTCGTCGTCCTCGTACACCATGTGCGCCAGAATAGGGATCTGTTCGGCGAAATCTTCGTTCGCCTCCAGATCCCTCCTAGCTTCCAGCTCTACGACAGCTGCACACAGAAAGAAGAAGAAGAAGAGTTAGAGTAAGGTTACCAAACCAGCAAGTAAACGACCAGAGTCCGTATACTTACTCCACGGTTTGCTCAGGCCATGCTTGACGAGTGAGAACTCGGTCACATAGCCTTCTCCATTCCTAACGCCTGCTCGGAGAAGACTGTCCGAGGCCCTCGCCTCGTCTTGGATCAGCTTCGGAAAGCTGTCCTTCCGTGCCAAACAAATAACAGTGGGGAATCCCCACTCTGCACCACCGGTGGCGCACGAAGAATAGCCGTCCATCCAACCTTGTTGTTGGAGTATTGTTAGACAACTGTATGTGCATCCTGTCTGTTTGGTGCTTCGCGTAGTAGATATCCGCTCCTGACGGCCGAGAAGCAGACAGTTGAAGTGAGCTCGGAATACATCCGCCGAGCCCCGGATCTCCTTGATCTTGCAGATGACGCCAAAGATACATATGTACCTCCATGTGTTCGGCGTCAACTGTATTGGCGAGACGCCCCAGCAGTTGAGAAGCGCCTTCGCCACTTCCGACAGTGGTGGTCGGAAACCCGCCTCCAGGTGGTCTACGGAGAGGAGGAGATAACCTGGTTTGTTCACCAAGAATGACTCCCCTTCCTTTGCATCAATGATCTCGTACTCATCACCGATTCTGAAGCGCTCATGAAGCCCACTGTAATGACGGCATCGTGGCCCACTAGACGCCGCGGTGGTCACTCCGCTTGCTCCGGCAATGGCCTTCCCTCTATTCACCATCACTGGAGAGTCGCAGGAAGCAGCAGAAGAAAGAGAGGACGAAGGAGAAGGTGGGAAGCTTGGAAGGCAAGACAACTCGAAGGGTTAAACGCTAGAGGGTTTTTTCGAAGGCGTGGCTCCCGCCTTCGCCTCCTCCCCTCCTTATAAGGGAAGGGGAGGGAGCAAAATTCGAGGCGGGCCCTAAACGCCGCTCCTTCCAGTTTTCAAAATTTCTCCTCGGGCGCAATGCTGGCGGCCGTTCGAATGCAACGACGACGCTTCTGGCTTGACACGACTTCGCACCCATCATGATGGGTTAGCCGTTTGACAGAGCTCTAGGCGACGACACCATATAGCTCTCTGCAACGGGCCATCGCATTAAATGCGGAAGTGACGCCCTCGAAGTGCTCGTGACGCCGAGCCACTCGAGAGCGTGGGGGGCAAGTGTGGTGGCCACTTCTGGCCACCAAGGCCCATGATGGCCCGTTACAGCCCTCTCGTGTCCTGTCAACAGACGTGGCCCCGTTTCAGGGTGCCACGCCCTCATCAGGGCAGTTCAGAGGCCTCCAAGGTATGACCCCCGTGGTCAGATTTTGCAAAGCCCCGCAGCAGCATATTTCCAAGCAGGCCAGCGGTCCTTTCGTACCGAACAACCCCGGATGCTCCCGAACAGCACGTTCGATCCCCACACGGGTCACCTGCTCGGTGATCTTGTCCGAAGGTTTCCGAACAGCTCTTCGTGTCCTCACGACGGTCACACCGCCCCGGGCCACGCGCCCCATCTTCAAGAGGCGCGTTAACTGCCTGGCATCCCAACGGACATCTGAGCGCATAACTCCTCCCGCTATGCGCGCCCGTCAAGGCGCCTTTCCAGGTACGATCTATCAACGTTATGCACGTTCACCGCAGCACCTATGCCTATAAGAGTACAGGTACAGGACCATGCACGGGTACGTTCTCTCTCACGCGAACACACTCTTACACTCCAAAACCCCCTGCCTTGCAAGCCTCGTACTGACTTAGGCATCGGAGGGTTTTCCCTGGTCTTCACCGGGCCCCCCTGTTCATTTCTGGTTATTGCAGGATCCTTTGTCCGCTACCGGCGACCGTCATCTCCCTTACACAAGTGTCAGGCCTGATCCGCTCCGGCCTAAACAAGGAAAGGACCTCCACATAATGAAGAAGATAAAAATAGAAAAGTCAAATGACGAGACTCCTAATCCTCTGCAAAATGAGTCTCGTGGTCGTCACCATCTACATCGCTGCTAGATTGTTCTCCAATAGCCTACAAATATAAAATAATTATTAGACATGTATGTATATGAAGAAGAGATAAGAGATCATTTTACAGTATAAATAAAATTTAAACATTTCACACTAATTTAAATATCTGTTAAATATTTGCAACAAGTCACAAAAATGTTTACATACATAATGAAGAAGATAAGAATGGAGAAGTCAAATGACGTACTCTTAATCATCTGCAAGATGAGTCTCGTGGTCGTCGCCATCTGCAACGTTGCTAGCCTGTTCTCCATCAGCCTGCAAGCAAAAAATAATTATTAGACATGTATGAATATGAAGAGGAAATAAGAGATCATTTTACATTAACAAACTATAAACCTAAACATAAATGCTCTTGACAAATTCTAACGTCCGATTTGGATTCTGTCAGCTCCCACATGTCCAGTTTGACTCTCTCCACATGTTCAAATTGTCTACACTATGAACAAACACTTAATTCTATTTTCGGACTGATCTGTAGCTAATGAATGAACAGATCCATGTAGCTCTGGCCAATTCACATTGGAAGAATAAGTGCTAGCATGCAAGATAACCAGAGGATGTAATTGTGTAGCCACTAGCCAGGTAACAGATATAGTTTTTAGGAAGAATCAACTTTTCAGTTTTCTTTCTGCTAACTAGGAAGACACTACCAAAAGTGAATGAAATGAAAAAAAAAATGCAAATTCAGCAACGAAAGAAGAGAAGGCCTTCATAGTTATTTCAAGTACTGGTTGCCAAGATATATAAAGAACAAAAAGAGCTATAAGTAAAAAAAGAAAAGTATGTGGGGACAAAATTAACGAAAGGCTGCTATCTTCTAAATTCTTTTTCCCTTCATTGTTGACATATAAAGGAAAGACACAGATCATCCAAGACTGCAGAATCAGAACACAATTTGTATTTGTGTGCTTCTTTGCATTAGAAGCAATTAGACTGACAGGCATCCAAGACTGTCAAGATATTGGCCAGGATAGCAAGAACTACATTGTCTAAGATGTTCAAAGAAAAATTAAGAAAATGAACTTGTTCAGAATGGATGCCTCCTCATAGGTAATCATCTTCTTAAAATGAACTTTATCCAAAGCCAACTGAATCATAAAGCATATGTTTCTTTTCATGTTATGAAAATTCCAATTTTTCCCTTCAAATTAAGCAGGCTGCACATCGCCCCTTGCAAATATTCCACAAAGCAAGAATATAGTGGCATATAACCCACCACATAAACTGAAGGCAGAATTTATGTTAAGACGAAGAAATCACATTCCAGCACCTAATGGTAATATGATCACTAAGTAATGTTGCTCTGTAAAAGAGGCATTAGCCAACACCATATCTTCTTAGTCATGTCACTAAATATAAATAGGTGATCGATATCTTCGCGATGGGGCATTGTGCAGTGAATACATTAATACAACCTGGATTCCACAATCAATAACCGACTATCAACCTGGATTCCACGATCAATAAGATAGATGGACTGGCTACACATAACAGACTTTATCAGTACTGTCCGCTCAACCTGTGACAAAATGCTCAGAAAAAACTACCTCCCATCAGCTAAATGTATACAAAATGCTCAAAAAAACTATCACCTAATAGGAAAGCCAAGGCTCCAATTCAGTTCCTCATGCTCCAAAATAAGCCTCTCCATGATCTCCTCAACTACCATAATGCATCCTTTTTCAAAATTCTCGTGAACAAGGCTACCCCTCACTGTAGAAAGGAATTTTCCCTCTACTATAAGTGATTTTCTCATTTCTCAATACAAAAACATAGGCCTAAGAAATTTAACGAAGATAATGCAGATATTTGAAACCTCAATTTTTTTGAAACCTCATGGTATTTCTCAGAAATAAATTTAACGAAGATAATGAGTTTTAAACCTACAGTAGATGGAGGTGGAGGTGGATGTGGAAATGCCACCCCCATTGCATAAAGAGTTGGGGCAACTGTTCGATCAAACCAGTTGTCTAATTGTTTGATAAATGCACTATAGTAGTGGTCAGGGAGCTCAGTAGGCTGCTGCAGTGGTGGTGGCGATTGTGTATAGCTGTAGGATGCCGCGGAGCACCCTGACTCCATAGTAGAGCTGATGACTCCACCAGCATCCATCCCAATACCAAACCCAAACACTCGGCCTTTCTTTAGTTGACCGGTTGCAACCAACCAAGCTGAGGCATCGAATTGTGGATGCTGAGAGGAGTCATCACCATGCCGCTCTATTAATTGTTGCTCGTATGACTCCTGAGTAAAAAAAAAAAAAAAACAAATCAAATTGTTAGAATGCATTAATTTAAAATGTTATGTTGATAAGTACCATAAGAAGAAGTACATACCACCACTTCTTTCGCCCTCTGTGAGACAAATTCTCCTGATTCCTTACGTTTATGTGTACGACGGAATAGCTCTGTGTAGGCCACAGGGCCGCCTGTCTCCTCCTCCTACAATTGCAAATTATGAAAGAAAATTAGTGTAATATATAAATCTTATAAAATTTAAATTATAAAATTAATGACTACCATTCTCTTCTTGTGGCATCCAAAGGTGATGGAGCCACTGGTATGCAAACTAGCCTCGGGCATTTTAGCCCGATTTTGTGTAGCAATGGTAGACCGTGCTTGGTACTCTTGTGTCGCCCACTGGTCGCACATAGCATCCCAATAGTCTTTCCTTATCGCAGGAGGGCCGTGGCCCTTCCATTGGAGTGGATCAGCCACCCCACTCACTGCCCTCTTTGCCAACTCCTTCTTCTTGGTAAGGTAGTCAGAAAAACGTCTCCCTGCAACCTTTTCTCAGACTTTTGTAGACCGTATTCATTTGTATGGAATCGATAACCATTGACAATATACCCATTATAACATTGTACATGCTTTGTCGGACCATAACTTAATTCACGTATTCTGTTGTCGGCGACATGACGCTGTCTCACCTATTGAATATTCAAGATAATAAAAATACCATAAACATATAGTCAATATTCTTTGTATGGTAAAAACAGAAGACGTGGTCCTTACCAATGCTTTTAACCATACATCAATTTTTTTTTCACGTTCCTTCTCGACTTCAGCATCATTGAGGTGTGGATTATGTTGTAGTAACTCCTTATCAAATAGCCTATGAATATCAAAAATACATAGTTACACATTGAATGCACATGATTTTTTTCACAACATATCTATACTACACTTACTCGATATATGGTTCAATCTCCATACAATTTAAAATGATATATATTTGTGCGGCATCTTGCTCTTGATCTTCCAAAATTCGCTTTCGGCAACTACCGAATGCACGTCCAGGATATTTAAATATGGATAACTGATCAGGTGCACCAAGTTGTCCCCCATCATCATTGCGCGGTGGCCGGGTATACCATGTTTGGATGTGAGGTTCAAAGTACATTGATGAGAAGTTTGAAATCTCCTCTGAAATATACGCTTCAGAAATAGAACCCTCCACCTTAACTTTGTTTTGAACCTTCTTCTTGAGATTGAACATGCATCTGTGAAAACAACTCAATACTAAACAAGGACACCAAAAAAAAATGTAAAAATATATATGTACCTTTTAAAAGGATACATCCATCGATATTGTACAGGGCCACCAACTTGGACTTCATATGGTAGGTGTATGATTAAGTGTTCCATACAATCGAAGAATGCTGGAGGGCATATTTTCTCCAATTGACAGATTGTACTAACTACAGACTGCTCAAGCTTCTGCACCTCATCTACTGCAACTTCTGATGCACATAAGATTCTGAAGAAGTGGCTCAACTCGGTTAAGGCCCCCCAAATAGGTTTATCCAACATATCACGGAATGCTAAGGGAATCAACCGTTGCATGAAGATGTGGCAATCATGGCTCTTCAGTCCATATAATTTTCCTTCATCCATTTTCACAGACCGAGCAATGTTGGACACATATCCTTCTAGAAATCTTAACTGTTGCAACCACTGACATACCTCCTTTACCTGTCTTGGTCCGAGTACATAAGCTACTTTTGCTTTAAATAGTTTGTTGTTAGCCTCTTGCAACTCTAACTCAGGTCTTCTACATATTTCTTGTAGGTCCATACAAGACTTTACAGTATCTTTTGTTTTCCCCTTCACATTCATCACAATGTTAAATATGTTATCAAACACGTTTTTCTGCACATGCATCACGTCCAAGTTATGTCGTATCAACAGAGTTGACCAATATGGTAGTTCCCAGAATATTGATTTTTTTGCCCAATTGTGATCTTTCCAAAATCCAGGGAATGGTTGCTCATCCCTACTGTCTATCGGTGTATCTGGAAAGTATCTCAAACGTCTCCGTATTTCTCTGCCAGACAACCATGTAGATGGTCCTTCTAGTTCAATTGTGCCCTTTCGAAAGGCATTCCTCTGTCGTCGAAATGGATGATCATCTGTAGAAATCGACGGTTACAGTCAAACCAGCACGACTTTCGTCCATTAATCAATTTGAATGACTTTGTATCCTCCATACAATATGGACAAGCCAGACGTCCATGTGTGCTCCAACCTGACAACATGCCATATGCAGGAAAGTCACTAATTGTCCAGAGTATAGCAGCCCTCATGTTGAAATTTTGCTTCTGGTGGGCATCGTAAGTGACAACACCATCAGTCCATAATGACTTCAGCTCATCAATTAGCGGCCTCAAATATACATCCAATTTGACTTGGAGATTTCGGCCCAGGGATGAGTAGCGATAAAAATAGATATGGACGCTTCATACACAAGTTTGGTGGAAGGTTGTATGGGGTAACAAATATCGGCCAACAAGAGTAAGGGGCTGCTCTACTACCAAATGGATTGAATCCATCTGTACACAATCTGAGCCTCACATTCCTCACCTCCATTGCGAAGGTCGAGTGAGTGCGGTCAAAGTGTATCCAAGCCTCAGCATCAGTAGGGTGTGTCATCTGCTCTTCTCTATGTCGAACTCTGTCTGTATGCCATCTCATGTGTCTAGCTATCTTTGAAGACATATACAATCGTTGTAATCTAGGGGTGAGAGGGAAGTAACGAAGTGACTTGTATGGTACATCTCTCCCCCTCGTGCTGGCATTGCCACCTATCTTTGGCTTGAACCGGTGATGCCCACAAAGAGAACATGATTGGGTATTTTCCTGCCCTTTGTAAAACAACATACAATGGTTTGGACAAGCATCTATTTTCACATATCTCAATCCAAGCTCATTAACCATCCTCTTTGCACGATAGTAATTTTCTGGCAACTTCTCACTTTTTGGCAACATACTTTTCACCACTGAACATAAAGAGTCAAAACAAGCCTCGCTCAAAGTGTGCTCTGGTTTCAGATTCAATAGCTGAAGGACTGCGGACAAAATGGTGTGACTCTCACAACCATCCCACAATGGCTCATCAGCATCCCTTAGTAATTTATAAAACCGCTTTGCATCATCATTAGGTGCTTCATCGGCAGTATAATGTAGTTCAGGTCCCGCGGTGTCAAACACCAAATTGACATACTGGTTATCCTGAACAACCTCAGTCCTTACTTCTGTATGTCCCCAGAACTCCTTACCATGTGCCGTCCAATTCACATACCCACAGACAAAACCTTTCTTGTAGAGGTGTTGTGCAACATCAAACGGTTGAAGGAATTGATTGTTCTTACAGACTGCACATGGACATCTGATACGACCTTTAGGATCCACTATACTAACATTGCTCACCGCAAAGTCAATGAACCCATCAACACCCTCTAAAAATTCATATGACAGCTCATTGCCTACAATCCTACAGTACATCCACTCACGGTGTGCAGACATTTTTCTTGTACAAATATTACACATAATAAAAGCTAAACATTACTTTGTAGTTAGCGAACATGTACACTAATATACCCATCCTAAACCAATTACAATTTAGATACTAAGTGTATAAAGGACCTAGCCCATCTACAGATATCCGAACTTAGGAGCATGTACATTTATGTGTGCTGCAATTTGCTCAAAATTTTGACAGCCTTCCGGCGCACTTCTCCAATATACCGCCATAAAATACTAAGTATAAGTAATGCTCCATCTGAACATCACTTAGATAGTATGGTATATTGGAGAAGAGTCTGGAGATGCTACCAAAATTTTGAGAAAATTGCAACACACATAAATGTACATGCTCCTAAGTTCGGATATCTGTAGACAGTCCGACATTGGTCGGACTATTCAAGATTTTAAATGTATATATGCATCCCTTATTGTAGAATAAGCCATGCATATATACTAATTAAAATCTTGAATGGGCATCTAGACACTGGTAAGACATCCCCAATCCCTCTAATATATAAAATATATATATATATATATATATATAATGAATAAAAATTATAAACAAAGAGTCAAAACATGCAACAAACATTATCAACATTATTAAGAGTATCAATAAACAATATAAACATGCAGAAAAATGTTATAGACACTATTAAAACACTAAAGGAGTTCACACATGTGATTAGCTAGAATTTTAGAAACACTATTAGTGGCAGAGGGAAGGGGGGGGGGGCACATGTCGGTAGAGGAGCAGGATTGGAAACAGTGATGAGAAGCAAATTAGAGAAGGAGACCTCCTAGCTTTAACATTTAAGCTTTCTTTGGGAGTAAAAAGTGGGTACTAGGTGAGGGTTCCAAGAACCAGAAAGAATGCAAAGTATGAGACCTTCCTCTTCTGCGTGGGAATACTTGAATGACATTTTGGTAAAGATAATGGCTGAAAGGTCTAAGAATCTTTGTCCCTTCCAAGTGCTTGCAAAGGTCTTGCAGTGGCTAAAGACTGGAGGCATACATGTGGAATTTCTATGATCATGTTTCCAGTTGACGGGTATAGGGTTCAATTTAGATGCAATCTTTCTGAAGTAGCAAACATAGTGAACCAAACTTTTTATTTAGACATGTTATATGATGAACAAGAACCGGAAATCTTGAGTCCTTCTGTGGATGTTTGAGTCATCAGAAATTAGGAAGTTAGGAAAATGTGTTTTAGTGTGATAAAATAATGACAAACTAATCTTAATGCTTGAGGGTTATGGGGAAACTGAGAGTGCCAGCATCTTCCATTTCCCTGACCATGATGGTATAAAACAATCACCATCAAAATAATTAGCATTAGCAAGCTTTTCTCCAGGTGAGGGCCTTCTCTGGGCATTATCTGAGAAGTTTAGACTCACAATAGGGTGCGGAGGGAGGGGGCGGCCACTGCAAATTTCAAACTCTGAACTTACTTTCTTTTTTAGCACTAAAAATTGGCAATTATTGCATAGTTTCTGACAATTCTTGGATATCAAAATTGTGCAGATAGTTATACGAATTTGATAGGAGAGAGAGAGAGGGGATTGCAGGGTGCAGGGGGGGGGCACATGCCAGCGGAGGGGAGGAGGGTGACGAGGGGGGGGTGCAAAGGGAGGGGGTGCACAGGCCAACAAAGGGGAAAAGGGCGATCGTGTGAGGGGGTGCTGGCGCGCGAGGGAGAGAGGGGGGGGGGTTGCAGGTGCAGAGGGAGGGGGGCACAGGACGGCGGAGGGGGGACGGCGATGGGGTAAGGGGGTGCTGGCGAGAGAGAGAGAGAGAGAGAGAGAGAGAGAGAGAGAGAGAGAGAGGGTTGTAGGGTGCAGACGGAGGGGTGCATAGGCCGGCAGAGGGGAGGAGGGAGACCGTGTTGGGGTTCTGGCACATGAGAGAGAGAGGGGAGGGTTGCAGGGTGCAGAGGGAGGGGGCGCACAGGCCGGCGAAAGGGAGGACGGCGATGGGGTGAGGGGGCGTTGGAGAGAGAGAGAGAGACTTACCGGCGATGGCGATGGCAATGGCGACGGGATGCTCGATGAAGGGGTGGTTGTAGGACGCTCGGCGAGCGACGACGGCTGGCAGCGTGTCTCCGGCGATGGGCGAGGGAGCTCCGAGATGGCGGCAGACGGCTTTGACAGGAGGGAGGGGAAGAAGATAAGGGGGGAAATGGGGGAAGACGGGTTTAACAGGAGGGAGGGGAAGAAGAGAAGGGGGAAATGGGGGGTTTCGACGGAAGGGCGGGGGGAGGGAGAAAGGGTGGGCGGGATTGCAAAAACATAGCAACGGAATAGCGACAACAAAAATTTCCGTCGCTATTCTATAGCTAAGTAGGGGTAAGTTAGGGACGGAAACGAAGGGGTCGCTATTCTGTTGCTAATTAGCGGCGGATTAGCGACGACAAAATAGCCGTCGCTAAATGCCGTCGCTAAAACATGATTTTCTTGTAGTGATATGACGAAGTAAACTTCGTATATCACGATTTCAACGTAAACAGTCGAAGTGAAGTCTTTGTGCTTTACTTCATATATGACGAAGTGAACTTTGGATATGACAAAGTGAACTTATGACGAAGTAGACTTCATATATGATGAAGTGAACTTCATATATTCTTTAGGCAAACGAAGTTATACTTAAGATTTCTGAGAGGAATAACTTATATGACGAGGTATGCTGAGATTTTATCATATGATATGTAAGAGAGAGAAATGAAGTATTTGACATATTATGTTGATCAATAAATATCTGATATTTTGTCATCTTCAAAACTTATTATATGTTATGGTTTAAATCTGTGAATGTGTAATGCATATTTTGAATAAAGATTCAAGAAACTCCTCCTTTTTGTTGATGAAAAAATATATATTAAAGTAAATGCAACAACAGAGCAAATATATACACATATAAGAGAAATGATGTATATTCACATATGATGATATCTCCCCCTTTCATTTATAATTTGTCTCCCCCCTTTCATTGTAGAGTTTCATTACATCTCTCCCTCTTTTTGTCATGTCAACGAAAAGGAGTGACAACTCATCATCAGTCAAGTACAAGGCTGAGGGATAAACTTTGTAGTAGGGAAGGAGGAATGTGTGAAGGTTACGTTCAGTACTCTGCAGGCATCAGTCAAAAAGAGAGAAGTCCATATGGGTAGTTGGACCTAAAGAGCGTTTAAGAAATGCAAGATGTCGTGATTACAACAGAGACAAGTAAGGTCTTGCGGAGTTCCGTTTCTATGGAGTCTTCACTGTTTCTGTTTCTACTGTACCCGTGGCACCAGTGCTAGTTCCCTAGTAGGGTTCTACACTAGTCGCTCGCCCGGTGCTCGGCACTTGAGGGCTTGTCCCGTGAGAGAGGTTGTTACCATTGCCTGGAACCCCCGTCCCCACACGCCTATTGAGGGAGTACTCCGGGCAGCGGGCATGCTCGAGTCACAGACTCTGGAGCGGAGGGGAAAATGGTGGTTAGGACAGCGGTGTTGAGTCATTTGCAGAGCTCTCATAGTTGGTTTGGGATGCCGAGGTCATTTTGGGTGTTCTTCCCAGCGCAGTCCAGCCAGTCCGTCTTCTCACTGCCTCGCTCATTGTGGCCCCAGAACCACCTAGAGAGGCCAGGCGTGGGACCATAGTCCGGCCAGATTACGGCGGTTACTGTGTGTACTTTGTGCTCCTGCCCCCACTTTGACGAGAGTGGAGGTTTAGACCTGGGTCGAGGATAAGATGACAGTGGACGCACTTGACCGGTTGACTAGTGGTAGTGTTTTCCGTAGCTAGTGTCTCTTGTCCAGGCGGGGTTCTCCTTATCTGCCTAGCCAGCCGTGTGGTGGTCACGACGTGCAGGTTCTACAGAGTTTCTGATCGTGGTGTTCTCCGTACCGTTAGTATTTAACAGCTTTGCTTCCGCACTTTCCTTCATAGCGTAGATGATATAACTATTGTCATTTAATTAAGTACATAGTTTTGACTACCTGTTAGAGCCAGTAGGAGATTGATAGTCCCTACTAAGCTTCTGTTGTGAAGCTCATCCCTTCTTTTTCTAGGTGAGACTTCTCAACAGTGTCAGGGTGCGCGCCGGGCGGAGGAGACGGGGTGGTAGTCGTCATCCCCGTAGCTAGCAGTGGTTCCCCCTCTCAGTTGTACGTCACCCTCGGGGTATGCTCCTAAGGGACTTGATCTTCCCCCGCCTTTACTCGTACTAGTTGTGTGTGTTGGGACTGTACCTAGAGCGAAACGCAGTGGTCCCGCTCTTCTTTCTACTTCCGCGTGTGTGCTCCTAGTTCAACAGTTGATGTTTATTTCCTTTACATATTCTGTTAGACTTGTGTTTATAGCCCTTCTGGGTCTCTAGATCCATGGGCGGCGACCGTAAAAATTGGGTCCTCGGCTTGGGCCGAGGGTCGGGTTCTCGGGGTCGTTACAGTTGGTATCAAAGCGAGAGTCTGACAGGACTTGCAGTAGATTTAAACTTCAACAGAAAGTCCCAACAATAGTACAAGTACACTACTAGTTGCCTGAGTTGGTATCGTTAACCTTGTTGGTTGTCTGCCGTGCAGGATATGGCTCCGCGTAGGCGTAGGCAGGCCAGAGAGCTGATAGAGGAGCAGGATGAGTCAGATATGCCAGCGCCGGGTCAGGTTCAGGAGGAGGTGTCAGCAGTGGAGGCTATGGCACAACCCCAAGGAGCAGCGGCAGCAGCAGCAACAGGTGGGCAGTAGTAGCAGGAGTACCAGTCTCAGCCACAACAATATGCAGATTGATTCCCCCTGGCTGAGCAATTCTTGAGGACCCTGTACCAGGGAGCATGGCAGCCTGGGCAGGCAGCAGCGGGAGGTTAACCTCTAGTACCTCCTCCAACAATACCAGAGCAGTAGGCAGACCCATAGGTGGAGCAGCCAATAGTTCACCAGGCATCGGGTACCGGGAGCACCTGGGCCGGTCGGAGGAGGACGACTGTCACTGAGGACAGGACCGCCCTCTTGGAGAGGTTCTTGCATCTCCGGCTGCTGATGTTCTTCGGTGAGTATGATCCAGACAAGGCAGAGAGCTAGATGCACGATTTGGAGTGCACGTTTGAGACTATGGAGTGCGTCGAGGAGGACCAGGTCAGACTGGAAGTGTATCAGCTCAAGGGGCCAGCCCCATGAGTGGTGGAGAGTTCAGCGGCAGACCCACTTCCCAGGGCAGCGTTTGGATCAGATCTCATGGAAGAGGTTTTTGGGGGTCTTTCACGATGAGTATTTCCCTGATTATGCTTGACGTGAGAGACGAGACCAGTTCCATGAGTTGGTTCAGGGCGATCTCACAGTTACTCAGTACCACTAGAGGTTCGTCCGGTTGTTGAGGCATGTTCCTCATGTTGCCAGCAGCGAGCAAGCTTGTGTAGAGAGGTTCATTGCAGAACTAAGGCCAGACTTGAGGTGGGGCGTGAATGCTCATATGTGTGCCACCTTGGGAGAGGCCATGGCTAAGGCCACCGCCTTGGAGAGAGAGACCTGGCAGCCCCAGCAACAGCACAGTAGCAGTAGCAGGGTGGAGTTTCTTCAAGGTCCTCACTGTAACAGCGTACCGCAGGTAGTCACAGTAGTGCGACTTCTTCTTCTTCGGGCTTGGGCAGTTCGGGCAGTTTCGGTTTGCACTCAAAGTTCAGGCAGATGAACACTCGCGGGGGTGGACGGAGCCAGCAGCAGAAGCGTCAGTCGAGGTTTGCGGAGCAGTCAGTCCAGTAGGGAGCTGATCACAGCAGGCAGGAGGCAGTCTGTTACACTTGTGGGTTGCCAGGCCACTTCAGAAGGGATTGCCCGATAGGGCAAGTCCAGCAGCCAGTGTAGTACACACAGTGGCTACCGCAGTACCAGTTCCCTCACTAGCAGCAGGCAGCAGCAGTAGGTGCAGTATCATTTGCAACCTCAGCAGTTTCAGTAGCATTAGCAGCCTTAGCAGTTCCAACCCTAGCAGTAGCAGCAGTAGTTTCTGCAGCATCAGCAGCCGCCGCAGCAGCAACAGCCCTAGCAGGCGCCGCAGCATGGGCGTGGACGTGGTCGTGTGATGGCTCTTACCAGAGAGCAGGCCGAGGAATCAAACCTGGTTATAGGTACCTTGCCTATCCTTGGTAGAGCTGCCCGTGTTTTGGTTGATCCCGGTGCTTCCCTTTGTTTTGCTTCTGAGGAGTTTTATGAGTCTCTGGTTTGTCACACCCCTGAGAGGCAGTGTGATGTCATGGTCGATCTCCTGTCCGGTGATTATATGCATTCTTTTGGTTACCTGGAGGGTGTCACAGTTGAGGTCTAGGGATACCAGTTGCCGGCCAGGTTGTACACGTTGTAGCTTCATGACTTTGACGTTATCCTGGGCATGGACTAGTTGGAGGCTCACTCAGCTGTGGTGGATTGTCAATGGAAGACCATTCGGTTTGAGATACGTGGGGCACCTATTCTCTGCTTCTGAGGTATTTGGTCAACCTGTCGACCTTTTATTTCCTTCTGTAGAGCTCGTCGTTTGATCTGCGATGGTTGCGTGGCATATCTCACTTCTGTTTGTTCCTTGGAGCCTAGCGGGTCGTCGGTTTTTGATGTGCCTGTTGTTTGCGAGTTCTCTAATGTTTTCCGGGAGGATCTACCTAGGTTACCGCCTGAACAGGAGGTAGAGCTCTCCATTGAGCTTTTGCCTGGTACGATGCCTTTGTCAAAGGCACCTTACCGGATGGCTCCAGTTGAGTTGCGCGAGTTGACGCGCCAGTTGCAGGAGTTGCTTGAGTTGGGTTTCATCCATCCGAGTCGTTCACCGTGGGGAGCGCCAGTGCTGTTCGTGAGGAAGAAGGATGGCAGTTTGAGATTGTGCATCGATTATAGGCAGCTGAATCAGGTAACAGTGGAGAACAAGTATCCATTGCCGAGGATCGATGACTTGTTTGACCAGTTGCAGTCAACCAGAGTGTTCTCGAAGAATGACTTGAGGTCAGTCTACTACCAGTTGAGGATCAGAGAGTCAGATATTGGCATGATAACTTTTTGTTCGAGGTACAGTCAGTTTGAGTTTGTCGTGATGCCGTTTGGGCTCATGAACGCACCCACAACTTTTATGGATTTGATGCATAGGGTGTTCAGTGAGTACCTGGACAAGTTTGTGGTCATCTTTATAGATGACATTTTGGTCTACTCGACTTCTGAGGAGGAGCACGAGGAGCATCTGAGGATCGTGCTAGAGACGTTGCAGAGTCACCAACATTATGCTAAGTTTGACAAGTGTGAATTTTGGCTGAGGGAGGTGCACTTTCTCGAGCACGTGATCTCAAGTTCTGGTGTAGCAGTGGAGCCTGCCAAGGTTAAGGCAGTGTTGTCTTGGGAGCAGCCCACTTCAGTGTCAGAGGTTCGCAGCTTTTTGGGTTTGGTAGGCTATTACAGGAGGTTTATCTAGGATTTTTTCAGGATTGCAGAGCCGTTGACCAGATTGACCAAACTTGAGGCCAGATTTTTTTGGACTGAGGACTGCGAGCGGAGCTTTCAGGAGCTGAAGATGAGGTTGACTTCAGTGCTAGTGTTGGTCTTGCCGTTAGGTAGCGGTGGTTTCATGGTCTACACCGATGTGTCGAGGTCAGGTTTGGGTGCAGTGCTGATGCAGCATGGTGGGGTCATTGCCTATGCTTCTCGGCAGC
Source organism: Colocasia esculenta (assembly GCA_014218235.1). Lineage (NCBI taxonomy): Eukaryota > Viridiplantae > Streptophyta > Magnoliopsida > Alismatales > Araceae > Colocasia > Colocasia esculenta. The sequence continues at coordinate 144,537,460 of CM024757.1, forward strand.
TAAAGAAGCATGAGGAGAACTACCCTACTCATGACTTAGAGCTAGCAGCAGTGGTGTTTGCTCTGAAGTTGTGGATGCACTATTTGTATGGCGAGGTGTTCGAGATCTTCACCGACCATCAGAGTTTGCAGTATATCTTCACTCAAAAGGATCTGAACTTGAGGCAGCACAGATGGATTGAGTATTTGAAGGATTACGACCTTACCCTCTCCTATCACCCAGGAAGGGCTAACGTAGTGGCAGATGCTTTGAGCAGCGCGTTCACCTGAGTTCATTGATGGTCAGAGAGTGGAGGCTGTTTGAGGAATTATCCCAGGCTGTTTGAGGAATTGTTCCAGAGATCGTGCAGTGATGACCGGTTTGTCAGTTCATCCATCAATGTACCGTCAGGTGTTGCAGGCATAATAGGCAGACTCAGAGTTGGCAGATATTTTGCAGATGCCAGATGTCGAGCTGGACGAGGACAGTGAGGTCAGGTTCAGAGGCAGATTGTATGTCCCCGGTGATGCGCGCCAGGTGCTATTTTCAGAGGCACACCGGTCGAGGTATACTGTTCATCCTAGTTCCACCAAGATGTATCATAACCTGAGGAGGTTCTTCTGCTGGCCAGGGATGAAGAGGGGCATGGCGGAGTTTGTCGCTCGGTGCCTTACCTGTCAGCAGTGAAGGTTGAGCATCAACATCCTAGTGGTGAGCTGCAGTCGTTACCCATTCCGAGTGGAAGTGGGATGACATCACCATGGACTTTGTGGTTGGTTTGCCCCATACTCCACAGAGGCATGATGGCATTTGGGTGATCGTGGATCAGTTCACCAAGTCAGCACACTTCCTTCCAATCAGGATGTCTTGGTCAGTGGACAGGCTTGCCAGGCTGTATGTGGACCGAGTTGTTCCGTTGCACGGAACCCCAGTTTTGATTGTTTTTGACAGAGATCCAAGGTTCACTTCTGGGTTTTGGCACAGTTTGCAGAGAGCTCTTGGTATAGAGTCGAGGCTGAGTTCAGCGTATCACCCGCAGTCAGATGGGCAGTCAGAGAGTACTATTCAGACTTTGGAGGATATGCTGAGAGCGTGTTGTTTAGACTGGAGTGGCACCTGGGAGTCGCACCTTCCAATGGTAGAGTTTGCATATAACAATAGTTATCACTCGAGCATTGGAATGGCACCATACGAGGCTTCGTATGGTCGGCCATGTAGGACACCACTTCACTGGTTTGAGGTTGGTGAGAGGCAGCTTTGGAACCAGAGATGGTGCAGCAGTGTGCAGACACGGTTAGTTTAGTCAGGCAGAGGCTTCAGGCAGCACAGAGCAGACAAAAGAGCTATGCAGATATCTGCAGAAGGCCATTGCAGTTCAGCGTTGGTGACCTTGTGTTCTTGTGGGTTTCGCCTTCCAAGGGTGTTATGAGATTTAGCTGGAAGGGTAAGCTCGGTCCTAGGTATATTGGGCCTTTCCCTATCATTGAGAGGATCAGCGAGGTGGCATACAGATTGAGTCTTCCGGTAGAGTGGGCAGGCGTGCACAGTGTTTTCCACATTTCGCCGCTCAGGAAATCCGTCGCATATCCGTCGCATGTGTTAGACTACTCACAGCTTAAGGTAGCGCTAGACTTTTCAGTGCCAGAGTACCCGGTCCGAGTTGCAGACCGTAGTGTGCAACAGTTGCATAGGAAGCAGATTCTGCTGGTCAAGGTCATTTGGGAGAACCGCGTTGGTGGCGAGGCCACTTGGGAGCGTGAGGATGAGATGAGAGAGTAGTTCCCGTGTTTGTTTGATTGACCGGTATGTTGTTTTCCCTTTTGCGTTGCTTCCTGTTGAAACTGAGTTTCTTTTAATTTCGAGGACGAAATTTCTTAAGGAGGGTGGGATGTAAGACCCGCCCCACTTAAGAATGGGAGCCCGTCGCGACAGGGTTGTGTGGCGACACACCTGGCCGTCGCGTTTCGGTCGCGACGGGGGTGGGCGTTGCGTTCTTGTCATGCCATCTGAAGGCATCACGACTACTTTTTTGACAGACTTGACTGCTGTCCCGTCTCTCAGAACAGCCTTGCCGAGTGTCAGGTGCGTACAGTGTTGATGCGACCTGGTCAGCCATCGCATTCTTATTTCCCGATCTTGGAGGTTTGACCTCTTTTGGGGTCGTGCCAGGGCAGGCGGTCATGATAGGGTCGTGACGCCCTGGGGCGTTGCGACATGGTTAGTGTCGCACCGGTCCGACCGGTCGCGTCTTGGGGCCCATCGGTTTAAAACCGGCTGCGCCCCATTTCCCCCACTCTCCTTTCCTTCCTCTTTTTCCCCCTTCTTCTTCCTCCTCCGAGTTCTCCCCTCTCCAATGGTTTCCCGGCGTGCTTGAGATGCTCATGGTGGGAGGTGACATCCCGTTCGTGCAGGCGGCGTGATCGTGGAGCTTGGAGCGAGGAGGAGGTGGCCATTCTGACGTGAAGGCCCCAATGGGTCAACTAAACTCTTAAAGGTAGGGACCCTTGACTCCTCTCGCCCTAGCATGCTCTCGTCCCCCTTGAGATTGTGGTTTCTCATGGTTTAGGGTTGTGGGAGCATGAGGTTCATGCTCGTGTGAGTGAGGATTCCATCGAGCGTAGATTCCTTGTAAATCCATGTTTCGTGGGGTTTGAGGGTGGTTTGTATGGTTTATGAGCTCTCTTTTATGTTTCCCATGCTCCCCTCCCCCCTGTGGATGTGTTTTGTTTCGGATTTGGGGTGGTCTCCTAGAGGATTGTCCCGGAACCCCTCTCGGCTAAGAACGCGACCTATATAGAGGTCGCAATGATGTCGCGACCGGCTAGGCCGCCGCGTCATCATCGTAGTGCACTGTCGCGACGCCCAAGGCCGTCGCAACCATGTGGCGATGGCCCGATGTGTCACGATTACAGTAGAGACAGGTAAGGTCTTGCAGAGTTCCATTTCTGTGGAGTCTTCACCATTTTCCATTTCTTACTGTACCCATGGCGCCAGTGCTAGTTCCCTAGTACGGTCCTACACTAGTCACTCGCCCGGTGCTTGGCACTTGAGGGCTTGTCCCGTGAGAGAGGTTGTTACCGTTCCCTGAGACCCTCGTCCCTGTGCGCCTGTTGAGGGAGTACTCCGGGCGGCGGGCGTGCTCGATTCATGGACTCTGGAGCAGAGGGGAAAATGGTGGTTAGGACAGCGGCGTTGAGTTGTTTGGAGAGCTCTCGTAGTTGGTCTGGGACACCGAGGTCATTTTAGGTGTTCTTCCCGACGCAGTCCAGCCAGTCCTTCTTCTCACTGCCTTGCTCTTTATGGCCTCGGAACCACCTAGAGAGTCTAGGCGTGGGACCATAGTTTGGCCAGAGTATGGCGGTTACTGTGTGTACTTTTTGCTCCTACCCCCACTTTGACGAGAGTGGAGGTTTGGACATGGGTTGAGGATAAGACGTCAGTGAACGCACCTGACCAGTTGACTAGTGGTAGTGTTTTCTGTAGCTAGTTTCTCTTGTCCAGGCGGGGTTATCCCTGTCTGCGTAGCCAGCCGTGTGGTGGTCACGACGTGCAGGTTCAATGGAGTTGCCGACCGTGGTGTTCTCCATACCGTTGGTAGTTAACAGCTTTGCTTCCTTACTTTCCTTCGTAGCATAGAAGATATAACTGTTGTCATTTAATTAAGTACATAGTTTTGACTACCTGTTAGAGCCATTAGGAGATTGGTAGTCCCTACTGAGCTTCTATTGTGAAGCTCATCCCTTCCTTTCCAGGTGAGACTTTTCAGCAGTGGCAGGGCGCGCGCCGGGCAGAGGAGACAGGGCGGTAGTCATCGTCCTTGTAGCTAGTAGTGGTTCCCCCTCTCAATTGTACATCACCCTCGGGGTATGCACCTAAGGGACTTGTTCTTCCCCTGCCTTTACTCGTACTAGTTATGTGTGTTGGGATTGTACCTAGAGCGATACGCAGCAGTCTCGCTCTTCTTTCTGCTTCCGCATGTGTCCTCCTAGTTCAGCAGTGACGTTTTATTTCATTAGATATTTTGTTAGACTTGTGTTTGTAGCCTATCCGGGTCTCTAGATCATGGGCGGCGACCGCGAAAATCAGGTCCTCAGCTTGGGCCAAGAGTCGGGTTCTCTGGGTTGTTACACTCTAGGTGGGGCTTGAAGGGTTATGCGGAAATACACAATATGGTAATCTAGAAGGGGGGGGGGTTGAATAGATTACGGCAATTTAAAACTATTGATGGCTTCTTTTCGATGCTATCGCGATCTTAAAGAAACTTGATTGGAATTCGATTAAGTATGAGACCGCTTGAGTTGATCTAAATGAAAACAGGAATCAAACGTGCGTATGAACACCGTGCCTACCAATCATCTATCGCAAAACGCGAACAAACCACAGAACACGATGATTAAGGTGGTTCGGAGTACACAATTGTGTATCCTACATATCCACCGTCCACACACACCGCAGAAACGACTGCTTATGAGCGAGTTTAACACTACAACTCAACCACACACACGTTGTCTAATGAAGCACGATCAGAACAACCACAAATACGTGAATCAAGCACAAGGGATGCTCAAAAAACAAACCACACACACACATGATGGAATGGAAATTATGAAATGGAGAAGAATTGGGAATTAGGGAACAAATCGGTTGAATTCTTCTCGTGGATCGTCCAAACGCTCTTCAAACTTCGATTGGATGTAGATTGATCGATGTAGAAGGTTGAATTGATGACGATCGGCTTCAGCTCCGCATAGATGGTGATTTCCCGACGATCTGGGCGGAAAGTTGAAGCAGAGCAGCAATTTGGGGCTTTCCTCTTGGTCCCTGGAGGCTCTTGGATGGGAGGCTGCTCTCTGCGAATTTGGCTCCAAAAGGATGCTTATATAGTGTTAGGTAAAGGTGGGGGTCGTGGAGGAAGGAAAACACCCAAGTGGGGCCGGATTTGGAAACACAAAATCTCATGTTTCCGTCGTCTGTCGACAGGTGCACTTGCATCTGTCGACAGGCGCACTCAGGCTGAGAACTGGGTTTCAGGAAATTGAGTTTCTGAGTGTATCTGTCGACAGGCAGTTTGCATCTGTCGACAGATGCACTCAGGAATAGAAAACCTGAGCTCTGTCCTGGGTTGACTGTGTGTATCTGTCGACAGGTACATTTCATCTGTCGACAGATGCACTCAGAGATGCAAACTTGAGCTCTGTCTTGGAATGACTGTGTGAATCTGTCGACAGGTACATTGCATCTGTCGACAGATACAACTCTTGACAGATATTTGTGCTTTTTGCTCATTTCTTCAATGCCTCTTCAATGCTCCATGTTTCATGCTTGTGCACCTACATGCAAATACATTGTTAGTGATATACATTGTATGATTAGCAATGTTAATCAACACTTTCATGGTGTTTTTCATGTTAGTTAGCACATCAATTTTGCATTAATCAATGTTCAAGGATGTTAATGTGATCATCAAAAACATGATATATGGAAAACCCAACAGGGCTTCATGGGAATTTCACCTGATGGAACACCATGGGGGCTTTAGATGTGTCTATATGTGGGGCTTCAACTGACTCTGTAGTTGGACCATCATCTGAGATTTCGGCTCGAGCTGTAGCTGGTCCTTCAGCTGGGGCTTCAGCTGGTGCTGCAACTGGGCTTCGGCTGGTCCTTCAGCTGGTGTTTGAATTAGAGTTGTAACTGAGTGGTCCTCGAATATTTGATGTGTACATGGACGAATTTTCTCCTTGATCTAGGGCCCATCTATCAATTTGAACTGACTTCTTCTTAGATTTGATATTCCTAGTGGCTCAATATGAGGATCAGTTATTTCATTATCTAAGTCTATGTCAAAATGCATGAAGATGATGCTAAGTATGGGACCATAGGGTAGGGCTATAGCTAGTTGGGCTACTGACTGCATTTTCTGAAGAATGAAGGAGGCAAAATTTATCTGATGTCCTTAAACTGCCCAGAATAACAAACTGCCATCCCGCTGAGTGATCACAACATGATTGCCTTGGCGGGAGAGTAGGATGTGGCTAATCATAAAGTGAATTAACCATTTAACTTCTGAAAGCTAATTAATGTCGATGGTTCCTCTTATCATCTGACACAGAGCACCAATAATACCTAATTTTTTATGGTCCTCGGAGACAGCTTTAGGAAAAGTATGACTAGTGATGGAAATACCGAAGAGGGTTTCCAGCAGAGCTGGAGTAATAACGACTTTAGTGCCCTTGACATTTCCAATGAGAGTATTGGGTTGGGAAAGACATACCTTGAGGGTTGTATAGAAAGCTTTCACGGCATCGGGGTACAAAGGTTGTTGATTTGAGCAAATAGGCAGTCATTTCATCTATCAGGCGATGTCTTCAACCTCTTGTAGATTGTGTTGCTTCAGTTCGCCAAACTTGACATACTTGCATCCACTATAGGTGACAGTGGTGTCTTCAAAGAGTGTGTATTGTCGGCGTGTGAAGAACCTAGGGTTGGATGCTTCCGAACCAACCATCGCTGAATTCGTAGGAGGGAATGGTTGAGAGAAGAATGAGATAGGGATGAGAAAGAGAGATGATACCAGGATGATCAAGTGATGAGAGTAAAAAAAAAACTTGGTAAGGCTTACCAGAGAGTTGGGAATGTCCTCTTTCGAAAGAGCGAGGTGCAGAGTAGAAGACAAGCATGGGAAGAGAAATGGTCGGATTGCGAGAAAGAGGTGATAGGGTCTTCATATTTTCGGGTTTATATAAAGGAGGTGAGTAAATGAAATTGTTTTATATTTCAAAAAGTGAACTTTGACGGTCAGTGTAATGATATATCGGATATCTTGACTGGAATGACGAAGTTGTTAGCTTCGGTTGGGACAAGAAGGGCTATCGGATCACGAAGCTAATAATAGGCACAGTGCTATGATATAAATGAGAATAGACTTTTGATTGTTCAGGAGAGAGTTTTTCACTGTTGTGAAAGGGGTAGTGTGGAGTTATATATATTTGAATTATAAATTATACATACCAATTTCTCTACGAATGGTTGAAAATCTATCTTCAGTTAATAGTTTGGTAAAAATATCAACTAATTGATGTAAAGTGTCAACAAAATTAATGACAATATTTTCAAAACATACATGATCTTAGATGAAGTGATGTCTGACCTAAATATGTTTGGTGCATGAATGCTGAATAGGATTTTTCGTTGAGTTGATGGCACTTGTGTTGCTACACATCAAAGGAATGTTTTTGAGTTTATGGCCATAATCCTCTAGTTGATGTTGTATCCACAGAAGTTGTGCACAACAGCTCCCTGCTGTCACGTACTGAACTTCTGTTGTGGATAAGGCTACTGGATTTTATTTTTCGGAGGACCATGAGATTAAACATCCTGCAAGAAATTGACATGTTCCACTAGTGCTTTTTCAATCCAACTTGCACCCAGCATAGTCATCACTATAACCAACTAAATTAAAATCAGAATATTTAGGAAACCAGAGACATAGGTTACATGTACCAGATAAATATCAAAAAATTCATTTTACTGCATTTAAATGAGATTGTTTAGGGTTTGCTTGATATTTAGCACATAGGCATACACTAAATATAATATCTGGTCTACTAACAGTAAGATTGTCATGCCCCGACACAGAATATTGGAATGCGAGGCAGTTGCAAGTAAACTGGTACAGAGCAAGTACTAGACATCAAACTATTGCACAATGAATAACACTAAAGATAATTCTTCTCATTAATAACGTTCCAAATGTCTAGTTACAACCACTAATATCAGAGCCAATCTATAGGGCCCAATTACATTGAAATAAACAAAAGACTAAACTATAACTCTTACCATATTGCTAGGACACTAGGGTACTCGTGACGTCACTCCTGGTCGTTCCCGTCCTCTTGAGTGTATTGTTCATCCTCGGTCTCTCCTGAGAACACAACGACAAATAACGCAGGGTGAGCGATAACGCACAATAGGACTTAAATCTCAATAGTCAAGCAGGCTTTAAATAGTTAATGCATTAAAGGCAGAGTAACTAATGATAGAGCGAGAGAGTCAAGTAAAGTGAAAGATAACATGATATCACGTGAGCGAAATAGCACAGGTTTCCAGATATAGTGCGAGAGCCGAGTATAGCACAAAATAGCAAGATGGCCATAGCATAAATAGCACAAAATATTGCAATAGCACAACGAGTATAGCATAGCACTTTGTTGTCAACAGACAACGAGAAAATAAAACACTTTTGATTGTCATTAGATTAATCTAGATAGTATGGCACTTGGATGTAATGCCGACATCCTGATAATTTAACTCCCATGGGCAAATAGCACTTTCGGGCGCTCTCCCCAGGACCAGATCGGGCCCTATTGCGCTGGCATTGGTTATATAGTTTATCTTTAGACAATTAGTCAATGGCCAATATAGAGTACCAAGAAATAGATGAGAGCACTAGATGAATGGACGAGATAGCAGAGTGAATGTGAATAGATGAGCGAGTAGAGTATAGACGAGAGCTAGTGGACATTGCACGTAACATGTCGAGTAAACAGGCGATAGTAACAGTTGCACAACACGTGCACCTGGTGTTGGTAGTCAGGTGAAACTCCCTACCCTTCCACTGGCCATGTTAAGCACAGGTCCAGAGGTCCGGCATGATTCAAGATAATAGCGAACATCTAATAACCATTTGGATCTTATTGATCCCTAAAGGGTATCAAAGGTGTCAAGGTACAACTGGCTCGTCGACCATGTGAGAATCCATGGACAGAGGAGACTTACGGAGACCTTGAACAAAGACTCACTAGTCCGGCAGAAGGAGTATCCGACAGAGAGTTCGTCCAAGTCAAGAAAGTGGAGCGTCAAGATCGGTGTCCCAAAACATTGCACGGATCGTAAAATAAAGCAATTTAATTCCATAATTTACCAGATGATTTTAGTAACATGTTAATGCCAATTAAGCCATATTTGGATGGTTTCAAAGTGTGTGCATGTGTCATGAAATCATGGATGGAAATTAGTCATGTGTATGTATTTTAAATCACACATAAATGTTCAATTTATATTAAGTCAAATTACTGCGGTTATAACTAGAAATAAAGGGTATAAGCACAATAGGAAATTAGAGCATTGCAAATCAGGGGTTTTCTATAAAAATCTGGTGAATGAGACGCACCCTAGTAAGAGTCGCGATGGGTTCATGGTAGATCGCGACAGGTTCGTATGAAGAAGGCGACAGGGCTGTTAGACCAGGCGATCAGGTCGCGACGGTGGTCCTGTCGTGATCAGATCACGACGGGATTCATGTCACGATCTGCCTGAGAATGCAGCCTATCGGGCCATCGCGTTCTCACATCCTTGACCCGAGTCCGACAGAGATCTGACATGTTCTTGGTTCTTGGTCCAAACTTACCATGTTTTGACACAGGGTCATTCGAAAATTAATAACTAATGATACAAGCTGTAAAAAATTATGAAACTAGTTGCAAACGAATCCAAACATGCAATAGTATTCCCTGTAATTAGGAATTTAAGGGCAATCATGGTTTCGACTTCGTCCATCCATGTTAAACATGAAGAACATGAATTTGTGTACAAGAGACATGAAAGATTTAATTCTTGAAGTAGGGTTGATGAAAATTAGGACTTTCAAGAGCAAAAGAAGCCTAACATCCGTCAGTCCTTACAGTAAAAATCTCATGGCATGAGGACAAGTATACATGAAGATATGAATTTAAGAAGAGGGTTCGTGGTCATGAAGTTCACAGAACATTGAAAATTGAGAACTAAAGATTTGCTCGATGGGAAAATATGAAATCAAAGGGCTTTTGTTCCTGATGGTCGAGACATCCTACAGAAAAATTTTCATGGTTTATGCTTGTGAGAATGCCTACCTTTAGTCGTTTCACTTCTCCAGGGCAAGAACTTGAAGAACTCGGGGAAGAACTTGGGAGATCCCTCTTCTCCACGAATTCACCTTGTCTTGGCCTCTCTTCCTGGTCCAGCAACCCTTGGCACGAGCTAGGGCTGGCCATGAGGGTTTTAGAGAAGTATCTAAGCTTCTCCTCTTTCTATTTCCTATTTGGACTCTAATTCCCTTTAATTTCGAGTTTCCTATTCTCCTCTCCCCTTTTTAAATAAGAGATCTCCTAATTGGGTTGAGAGAGAGGGGATTTCTTGGCCAAGCAATTGGGGTAGGTTTAGGATTCCAAATCCAACTCAAATCACTTATTTTAATGCATTAAATACCCTCTTTTTATTTTAGTAATATTTTAGTTACGAAATTTGGATATTTTTCTATTATTCCCTTCTTTAAATACTCTATTTTAGCCCACTAATTTCTAATGGGTCCATTCCACAAAGCCCATTAATTATTTTCTTTTAATGGGTTTTGTTTAATTTCCTTTTATTTGATTTTCTAATTACTTTGATTAGTTTTTCTTTTATTTGATTTTCCAATTATCAAAATTTTAATATAATTTAGATTTTTTTTTATTTTTTCGGAAAAATCCAGGTTGCTACATCCTCCCCCTCTTAAAAGAATTTGGTCCTCAAATTCATATGATCATATAGGAGAGAATGTCTTACTGAAAAGATTGGGATAGTTCCGTCTGATGATTCCTTCCGATTCCCATGTAGCTTCTTCCATTCCGCGGTTATTCCATAAAACTTTAACCACGTGAATGAGACGGTTCCTGAGCTGTTGTACCTTCCGTTCCAGTATCTTAACTGGCTTCTCTTAGTATGACACATCTTTATATAACACCAACTTCTCGTGGCGAATGATGTGGGTAGGGTCATAGACATACTTCCTGAGCATGGAGACATGGAACACATTGTGTACACATGCCAGATCTGGTGGCAATGCCAGTCGGTATGCAACCTCACCAATCCTTTCGAGTACTTCAAAAGGACCAATGAATCTAGGACTGAGTTTTCCTTTCACTCCAAATCTTTGGATGCCACGTGTAGGTGACACCTTTAAGAACACATGATCACCGACTTGGAATTCTAAGTCTCGCCTTCTTTTGTCGGCATAGGTCTTTTGTCTGGATTGAGCAGTCTTAAGCCGGTCTCTAATCACTTGTATGTCCTTTGTGGTACATTGTACCATGTCTGGGCCTAGCCATTGCTGTTCTCCAACCTTATTCCAGCTTGCAGGAGATCTATAATTCCTTCCGTAGAGTGCTTCGAACGGTGCCATCTTGATACTCGCCTGGTAACTGTTATTATAGGCGAACTCAATAAGAGATAGATGTTTGTTCCAATATCCTTGGAAGTCTATAGTGCAAGCTCTCAACATGTCTTCCACTATTTGGTTGGTTCTTTCAGTTTGTCCATCAGTTTGTGGTTGGAACACGGTACTAAAGTTGAGTTTAGTACCCAGTGCACCTAGCAATCATTTCCAAAAATGAGATGTAAATCTCGGATCTCGATCCGAAATAATAGATGATGGAATGCCATGTAGTCTTACAATCTCCTTGACATATAAGGCAGCAAGTACGTCCACTGACCACTTACTCTTTATGGCTAGGAAGTGGGTAGATTTGGTTAGTCGGTCTACAATAACCCATATGGCTTTGAGTCCACCACGAGTCTTGGGTAAACCCATGATGAAATCCATACCAATGCTTTCCCATTTCCATTCCGGAATATCTAGCGGTCTGAGTACACCAGCAGGGCGCATGTGTTCCACTTTTACTTGTTGGCAAGTAAGGCAGTGAGCAGCATGCTCGGCTACCTCTCTCTTCATGTTCGGCCACCAAAATGTTCTTTTCATGTATTGATACATTTTGGTACCTCCTGGATGGATAGTGTACTTTGTCTTGTGAGCTTCATCCATTAGCTTCCTCTTCAGTTCTTCATTATCGGGAACGCATGTCCTTCCTTGAAAGACAAGCTTTCCATCTTCGGTCATAGCAAAATCCGGTCTTTGGGCTAGAGTTTCCTTGACGTGAACTAGGAATGGATCATCGTCTTGTTGAGCTTTGATCTCCTTTAGCAGATCGGATTGAATCTTGATATTGGCAACCAAAACTCGATCGTCTCTATGTTCAATATTTAAGTCTAACCTTGCGAATTGTTCCAGTAGTTGCATCTCGCCAAGGACTAGACTTAAAATAGATGCCATCAGCTTTCTACTAAGAGCATCAACCATGGCGTTACCCTTGCCTGGATGGTATTGGATGTTGAAGTTGAAATCCTTCAGATATTCTAGCCATCTTCTCTGTCTCATGTTGAGTTCTTTCTGGGAGAATAAGTACTTCAGGCTTTTATGGTCTAAGTAGACAATGAACTTTTCTCCGTAGAGGTAATGTCTCCAGATTTTCAAGGCGAAGACCACGGAAATCAACTCGAGATCATGCACAGGGTAGTTGACTTCATGAGTCTTCAGTTGTCGAGAAGAGTAGGCGATGACTTTCTCCTTTTGCATCAGTACACACCCTAGCCCAATCTCTGAGGCATCGGTATAGACAGAGAAACCTTCTCCCTCTATTGGTAGAGCGAGAATAGGTGCTGAGGTCAGGCAATCTTTATGAGTTTGAAAACTTTTCTCACACTCTTTACTCCAAGATTATGGATTCTCCTTTCGTGTCAGACACGTGAGAGGAACGACGATCTTTGAGAAGTCCTTGATGAACCGCCTGTAATAGCCAGCCAGCCCCAAGAAACTTCTGATTTCTGTGACGTTGGTTGGTCTCTCCCAGTTGAGTACAGCTTCGACTTCGGAGGCATCAATGGAGATGTCGTCTTTAGAGATGACATGGCCCAAGAAGGACACTTCTTCGAGCCAGAATTCGCACTTGCTTAGCTTTGTGTACAACTTGTTGTCTTGTAAGACTTGTAGTGCTATTTTCAGGTGTTCTTCATACTCTTCCTTGGTCTTGGAGTATATGAGGATGTCGTCGATGAAGACGACCACAAACCTATCAAGGTATGGCCGATATATACTATTCATGAGTTGCATAAAGGCTGCAGGAGCATTGGTTATACCAAAAGGCATAACGACAAATTCATAATGTCTATACCTGCTCCTGAAAGCCATTTTGAAGATATCATCATCCTTGATCCTCATTTGGTGATAGTCAAATCGAACATCGATCTTGGAAAAATATTGAGCTCTGGATATTTGGTCGAACAGTTCATCGACCCTGGGCAATGGGTATTTTTTCTTGATGATGAGCTGATTGAGTTGACGATAGTCGATGCATAGCCTCATCGATCCATCCTTCTTCTTGACGAATAGCACAGGCGCTCCCCATGGGGAAGTACTTGGTCTCATGAACCCCTTTTCTAGTAGCTCCATCAGTTGCGCATTCAATTCCTTTAGCTCGGTAGGTGACATCCGGTACAGTTGACATGATACTGGTGCGGCTCCAGTATCAAATAAGACAAATGCTGATAAGGAGAAAACTTGTAGAGTACCTTCTACCACGTCACCGTCCGTAGCGGGTTCCTCATCATGCAGGGCTTGTAGTCGGCCCTGTTTCTTAGGCGCATTAGGGCGCCTCTCATTCTCTTTCAGTAGCGGGCACTCTGGGATGCGGTGCTCGCGACTTCTGCAGTGCAGACACGCGCCGACTTTCCTCCAGCACTCGTCAACGGTGTGACCTAGCTTGTCACAATGCTTGCAGTACCTCTTGGCTGGAGTGTTGGGTATGATGACCTTCGGTTTCCTTTCTTGGCTGGATCCCTTCGTGATGTTGAAGGGACGCTTCTTGCCATTGGTAGGCTTAGTAGATGATTGACCCATGGTCATTTCCTTTTTCACGAACTTCCCATTTATACAGTCGGTGAAGTCCATAGCATCTTCTAGTAGCTGAGCTTTCTTCACCATCTCGGTGTAGGTCTGGATGTCGAGAGGTGCCAGTTGGGTGATGTATTGGGGCCTAAGGCCATTGAGAAAGCGTTTAGCCTTCATCCTTCTTGTGTTCACTAGGTGTGCAGCATAGCGCGCCAGCCTAGAAAACTGGGCTTCATACTAGGCCACAGTCAGGTTCCTCTGTTTCAGAGCAGCAAATTCTGCAGCCTTCCTTTCTTGAACATGCTCGGAGAAGTACTTAGAGTTGAAAGCTTCTTTAAATTCAGTCCAGGTGAATTGACCGTTCTCCCTAGTTGCTTCCACTGACTCCCACCAAGCGTGGGCGTCCTTCTCCAGTTAAAAAGTGGCTAGCAGCAGCTTATCTCCCGCCGCGCATTGCATGACACGGAAAATCGTTTCCGTTTCTTTCAGCCAGTGTTCTACTTCATCCGGATCCATGGATCCACTGAACCTAGGCGGGTTCAGACTTCTGAAGTTACGATGCAGATCGCCTGCACCGGCACGATTTCCCCCGCCTTGGGTAGCTTGCATGATGGCACAAGTCAACTCTTGGATGGTTTGTTGCATGCCCCTCATTTGAGCACGTTCAGCAGTCATCTTGATTGCTTAGTCCCTATAAAAGAATATTTATTGTCATGATATCGATGTGAGATTTAAATTGGTGCGTGTGTGAGTTTATTTTAGCTAGTTACCCTTGGCTCTAACCACCTCTCACATAGGTAGGATAATTGACTCTAATCGAGGCAGGTTAACCTAGATCATCCTATACTTAAGAATAACCTAGGCTCTGATACCACAAAACTGTCACGCCCCGACACGGAATATCGGAACGCGAGGCAGTTGCAAGTAAACAGGCACAGAGCAAGTACTAGACATCAAACCATTGCACAATGAATAACACTAAAGATAATTCTTCTCATTAATAACGTTCCAAATGTCTAGTTACAACCACTAATATCAGAGCCAATCTATAGGGCCCAATTACATTGAAATAAACAAAAGACTAAACTATGACTCTTAACATATTGCTAGGACACTAAGGTACTCGTGACGTCACTCCTGGTCGTTCCCGTCCTCTTGAGTGTATAGTTCATCCTCGGTCTCTCCTGAGAACACAACGACAAATAACACAGGGTGAGCGATAATGCCCAGTAGGACTTAAATCTCAATAGTCAAGCAGGCTTTAAATAGTTAATGCATTAAAGGTAGAGTAACTAATGATAGAGCGAGAGAGTCAAGTAAAGTGAAAGATAACATGATAGCACGTGAGCGAAATAGCACAGGTTTCCAGATATAGTGCGAGAGCCGAGTATAGCACAAAATAGCAAGATGGCCATAGCATAAATAGCACAAAATATCGCAATAGCACGAGTATAGCATAGCACTTTGTTGTCAACAGACAAAGAGAAAATAAAACACTTTTGATTGTCATTAGATTAATCTAGATAGTATGGCACTTGGATGTAATGCCGACATCCTGATCATTTAACTCCCATGGGCAAATGGCACTTTCGGGCGCTCTCCCTAGGACCAGATCGCGCCCCATTGCGCTGGCATTGGTTATATTATTTATCCTTAGAAAATCAGTCAATGGCCAATATAGAGTACCAAGAAATAGATGAGAGCACTAGATGAATAGACGAGATAGCAGAGTGAATGTGAATAGATGAGCGAGTAGAGTATAGATGAGAGCTAGTGGACATTGCACGTAACACGTCGAGTAAACATGCGACAGTAACAGTTGCACAACACGTGCACCTGGTGTTGGCAGTCAGGTGGAACTCACTACCCTTCCACTGGCCATGTTAAGCACAAGTCCAGAGGTCCAGTGTGATTCAAGATAAGAGCGAACTTCTAATAGCTGTTTGGATCTTATTGATCCCTAAAGGGTATCATAGGTGTTAGGGTACAACCGACTCGTCGACCATGTGGGAATCCATGGATAGAGGAGACTTACGGAGGCCTTGAACAAAGACTCACTAGTCTGGAAGAAGGAGTATCTGACGGAGTGTTCGTCCAAGTCAAAAAGTGTGTATATAGAAACAAGTGCTCGACGTTCTAGAGGAGTTATAGAACAGTGGAGCGTCAAGATTGGTGTCCCAAAACATCACACGGATCATAAAATAAAGCAATTTAATTCCATAATTTACCAGATGATTTTAGTAACATGTTAATGCCAATTAAGCCATATTTGGATGGTTTCAAAGTGTGTGCATGTGTCATGAAATCATGGATGGAAATTAGTCATGTGTATGTATTTTAAATCACACATAAATGTTCAATTTATATTAAGTGAAATTACTGCGGTTATAACTGGAAATAAAGGGTATAAGCATAATAGGCAATTAGAGCATTGCAAATCAGGGGTTTTTTTGCAAAAATCCTATGAACGTGGCGCACCCCAGTAAGGGTCGCGACGGGTTCAGGGTGGATCGCGACAGGTTCGTACGAAGAAGCCGACAGGGCTATCAGACTAGGCGATCAGGTCGCGACGGTGGTCCTGTCGTGATCAGATCGTGACGGGATTCATGTCACGATCTGCCTGAGTACACAGCCTATCAGGCCGTCACGTTCTCAGGTCCTTGGCCCGAGTCCGACAGAGATCTGACATGTTCTTGGTCCAAACTTACCATGTTTTGACACAGGGTCATTCGAAAATAAGAACTAACGATACAAGCAGTGAAAAATTATGAAACCAGTTGCAAACGAATCCAGACATGCAATAGTATTCCCAGTAATTAGGAATTTGAGGACAATCATGGTTTCGACATCGTCCATCTAAGTTAAACATGAAGAACATGAATCTGTGTACAGGAGAGATGAAAGATTTAATTCTCGAAGTAGGGTTGATGAAAATTAGGGCTTTCAAGGGCAAAAGAAGCCTAACATCCGTCAGTCCTTACAGTAAAAATCTCATGGCATGAGGATGAGTATACATGAAGATATGAATTTAAGAAGAGGGTTCGGGGTTATGAAGTTCACAGAACTTTGAAAATTGAGAACTAAAGATTTTCTCAATGGAAAAATATGAAATCAAAGGGATTTTGTTGCTGATGGATGAGACATCCTACATAAAAATTTTCATGGTTTATGCTCGTGAGAATGCCTATCTTTAGTCGTTTCACTTCTCTAGGGCAAGAACTTGAAGAACTCGGGGAAGAACTTGAGAGATCCCTCTTCTCCACAAATTCTCCTCCTCTTGGCCTCTCTTCCTAGTCCAGCAACCCCTTGGCACGAGCTAGGGCCGGCCATGCGGGTTTTAGAGAAGTATTTAAGCTTCTCCTCTTTCTATTTCCTATTTGGACTCTAATTCCCTTTAATTTCGAGTTTCCTATTCTCCTCTCCCCTTTTTAAGCAAGAGATCTCCTAATTGGGTTAAGAGAGAGGGTATTTCATGGCCAAGCAATTGGGGTAGGTTTAGGATTCTAAATCCAACTCAAATCACTTATTTTAATGCATTAAATACCCTCTTTTTATTTTAGTAATATTTTAGTTACGAATTTTGGATATTTTTTTTATTCCCCTTTTTAAAATCTCCCACTAATTTCTAATGGGTCCATTCCACAAAGCCCATTAATTCTTTTCTTTTAATAGGTTTTATTTAATTTCCTTTTATTGGATTTTCTAATTACTTTAATTAGTTTTTCTTTTATTTGATTTTCCAATTATCTAAATTTTAATATAATTTATTTATTTTTTTTAAGAAAAATCTAGGTTGCTACAAAGATAGAGTAGTGATCCGATCATGTCTCTAAAGGATTTCTAATCAACAGGTTTGCCAAGAGGATCACTATCTATTTTGGTGGATAAGCTCATGGGTGTGCTTAGGGCCTTACATTTATCAAAGCCAAAATTTTGGAGTAATTTTTTTTGTATATTTGGCTTGACAAATATGAGTCTTATCCTCAGTTTGACTTACTTGAAGGGCAAGAAAGTAGGTGAGTTCACCCATCATGGTCATTTCGAATTCACTTTGTATTAAGGTTTCAAAATCTTTGCAAAGGACTTCATCAGTAGTACTAAATATTATATTATCAACATATATTTGAATGATAATTATATTATTTTTGATAGTTTTAGTGAATAGTGTATTGTTTATTTTGCCTCTTACAAATCATGTGATAGAAGGAAGTCGCTTAGTCGCTCATACCAAGCTTATAGAGCTTGTTTTAAGCCATAAAGAACTTTACTTAATTTAAAAACATGATTATGATATTCTGTATTCTCAAAATCAGGAGGTTGATTTACATAAATTTCTTCTTTGATAACACCATTTAAAAATTCATTTTTGACATCCATTTGAAAAAGTTTCATGTTATGGGAAGCAACAAAAACAAGTAGTATTCTAATAGCTTTAAGTCTAGCCACAGGTACATAAATTTCATCATAATCATTTTCTTCTTCTTGTGAATAACTTTGAGCCACAAGTCGGGCTTTGATCCTTACAATATTTCTAGACTCATCCAGTTTATTTCTGAACACCCATTTGGTTCCAATAACTAGATGATCCTGAGGTTTAGGAACCAAAGTCCAAATTTGGTTGCAGTTGAACTGGTTTAGTTCTTCCTGCATGGCCATAATGGCATCACTAAGGGCTTCGTTTATTGATTTGGTTCTATTAGAGAAATAAGTGCACTATATTCATAGGATTTTAACATACCTCTTGTTCTTACCTTGTCGTCTAGTTGTCCTAGAATATTGTCTTGAGGATAATCTTTGAGAAATTTCCATTCTCTCGGTAGATCATCAGGAGTTGTCCATGTCTGTTGTAAATCTTCTAGTTTTGTTTCTTCATTGTCCAGGAATGTGCCTTTGAGTTCCTTGCTTAGATTTTCTGCATCACTATCATGCTCTTTTTCTTCCTTAGTGGAGAGGTTTGTTTCATCAAAAATTATATGAATAGTTTGTTCTGTGGTTAGAGTTTGTCTATTTAAAACTCTAAACCCTCTTGGTTTAGATACATAACCTAAAAATATTCCTTCATTACTGCGTTCGTCAAGTTTATCAATGTTATCTTTTCCATTATTCAAGATATAACATTTGCAGCCAAAATGTTTTAAATGAGATAAACTGGGCTTTTTACCTTTGAGTAGTTCTTATGGATTTTTTTTAGTATAGGTCTTACAATGGCACGATTGATGATATAGCATGTAGTGTTGACAGCTTCAACCCAGAGATATTTTGGTAAACAATAGTCTGACAACATAATCCTTGCCATGTCAAGTAATGTTATATTTTTTTCTTTCTGTCACTCCATTTTACTGAGGTGCTTTGGGGGCTGAGAAGTTGTGTTGTATTCCATTTTCTTCACAATGATTAGTGAATTCCTTGTTTTGAAATTCTCCACCGTGATCTGATTTAATGCTTATAATGCTGAATTTTTTAATCCTTTTCTAGAAGTTTGTTGAGATTTAAAAATGTAGAGAATGTATCACTTTTGTGTTGGGCTCTCATGTGTAATGGTTAAATTTACATGTTTTTGATGATAGACAATGTGGATTGATGTTGTAACTTTGATGACTATGACAAAGACATGCAAGAAAAATACACATATGAAAACATGCCTTTAGTGATCACATAAATATTCATTGTATCTCACATAGAATGTTTTCAATGTAGGTGTGAATGTGTTCAAGGCAAGCAACAAGAACCAAATGAAAAAGATGAAGAAAAGGACATCAAGTCAACACCTGTCGACAACCATGAAGGCACTTATCGACAGATGGACCACCAAGCTACTAGAAGCTCCACAAGGAAAGTAGCTGTCGACAGCCCAGATTCACCTATCCACAGCCCAGTGTTCCAGGAACACTCATGGTTCTGGAAAACTAGTTTTCTACAGTAGCTGTCGACAGCAGCAAATCGACTGTCGACAGATCTAGTCTTCCAGTAGCTTCAAGTGTTCTGGAAACCAGAGTTCAATAGTGACTGTCGACAGACGAAGAGAAACTTCAATTCCGAGATTTGAATATGTTTCATATTAGGGTGTTTCCTTTTACCACGTCTCTCTAAACTTGGACACCCATATATATAGAACATATGGAGCTATTTTCGTAGCAAGAAGCCACCATATCAAACCCTAAGCAAAATCCAAGAGAAAAATCTTCTCCCTGCTGCTCTGCTTCAACCCTCCATCCAGGGAAAGGAAGATCCATCTTCCGAACGGAGTTGAAGCTGGTTCGTCTGTGGTTCAAGCTTCTCCATCATCTGATACTTGTCAAGACGAAGCTTGAAGTTTTTCTAGATGACCAACGAATCAAGATTTGTTCTTTCATCTCAGAACTCTTGTCTTCTCATATTTCTCATATTTCTGGGTGTGTGGTTGTGATTCAAGTGACCCTTGTGCTTGATTCACGTGGCTTTCGTTGTTCTGATCTTGTGTTTGCATCAAACAACGTGTGTGTGTGAGTTGTAGAGTAGAACTCGCTAATAAGCAGGTGTTTCTGCGTGTGTGTGTGGACGGTAGACATAGGATACACAAGTTGTGTACTCCGAACCACCTTAAATCATCGTGTCCTGTGGTTTGAACGTTTTCACGATAGATGTTTGGTAGGCATGGTGATTTCTCACACATTAGATAGGTTGTTTCTGTTCTAGTTGTTGAGCAACTGCCCCTAAGAAATCCAAAGTTTCTTTTAAATACTTATGAATAATGTTTTTGCTATGACAAATCTTTAAATATGTGTTTTCCAAAATATATATGTCACAAAATTCTATATAGATACAATATCCTAAATACTCAAAATTTTCTAAGGCTGCAGAACTATCTCTATAGCCTACTGTATCCAACTGATATATTCGATTGCAAAATCCGACTCCTTCAGAAACTCAGTCACAAGTCTTGCGAATTTTTTCTAAGTCCACAATTTTACATAACATTCGACTCACACAGTCGAATGTCCTTTACACTGTATTCGACTCATAACATTTGACTCACACAGTCGAATGTCCTTTACACTGTATTTGACTCATGACTTCGCCTCACACAGTCGAATGCCCTTTACACTGTATTCGACTCATAACATTCGACTCACACAGTCGAATGTCCTTTACACTGTATTCGACTTATGACTTCGACTCACACAGTCGAATGTCCTTTACACTGTATTCGACTCACGACTTCGACTCATACAGCCGAATGTTGCCTTACACTACATTCGATTGATATCTTCACTACTATAGTCGAATTACCTTATTCTTCTTGAAGTCGAATCATGCCTATTTCTTGAATCGAATCACCTGTTCTATTGCATTCGACTTCACTGTCAGTTTTGTACTTGTACTTTTTACTTTGTCAGTTCTATCTTGGAATATATCTGTCTTTAAGTTTATAAAATCCTTTTCTGATTCTTAAACATCTTAGACATAATTTATTGGCAAATTGCCTATTGCCTAACATATCTTACTAAAATCTTAGAAGATTATTATTTTAATATATTTCTCTGACAGAACATAGTATATTCAAATTATTCATCTCTGTAAAATATTTCTTTGAAATATCTTTTTGAGTCTTACAGTCTTGATGTCCTTTACTTCAATTTATCTCCTTCATGAGACACAAAACATTTATGAAAATCTCAGACGCATGGCATCTGACCATCTCACCTACCACTGACAGACCCATACTTTATCTTTTTGTCTGTCTGCTCTATTTTCTGAAAAGGTTGAAAATACTAGGTTCCATACTGTCTGTTGTACTCAAACTGACCCACCTACCACAAAGGTATGGAGATATGCTTGTCTTTGTCTTGTCTTTGCAACAGGCATTAATTAGAGCACATGTTTAGCATGGGTTGTTCCCAGCTCAGTCTACAAGAGCTTATCTTCTAGCTGTGACAACTGCTCCTATTCTGAAGACCTTGGAAATATGCAAATTTCAAGACCTTCTGGACAAAGCCTTCAAGATCCAAAGGATCCCAGAAACTCTCTTCCAACGGTTAATTTGCAAACAGCCACCAAGCTCCAACGACTATCTCCTTCAAACGACTATATTTTTAAAGATTATAAAAGAAGAAGAAGAAGAGAGAACAACACAAGACAAGAAATACACAAAGACCGCATACATTCAAGCCAATTCTCTTGAAAGCTTCATTTGAATCCTTCAAGCTCTCTCTCTAAAAGCCTTCCTTCTAAGCTACAGTCCGAGAGCCTCACTTCAGAAAGTCTTCTTCTGAAGATCTGTGTATTGGGTGGCAGTTGTAATTTGCTACTGTCTTCAAGTCCACCCAAGTTGCTTCAATTAGGATTTTGCTCAATTTCTTGATCCTTCAATCCTATTGGAGTTTGTGTGTGTTTTGTGCTCAGTTTTGAGGCAAACACACAAGTGTTTAATTCTCTATTTCTGTTGTAATTCTTGCAGAAGTTCTATTCTGCTTTACCCCTTCTGTGAAGGGAAGGCCTTGTGAAAGGTAGTGTTTGTACCCCTGTTTAGGGAAGACTTGCTTGGGAGCAAGTGGGTTTTGTAATTCCTCTCGAGGGTGAGAGAAGGCCAAGTTGTTGGCAGTTTAGTGAAATCTCAAGTGGTTGGCTTGAGGACTGGATGTAGGACTTCCATGTGGGAAGGGCCGAACCAGGATAAATCCCTTGTGCATTTATTTGTGTGATTGTTTCCGCCAAGTTTACACTTGAATCACACACATCACACTTAGTACTAACATATCTATTTAGTGCTGTGTTTTTCAGAAGAAATTTTAAAAGATAGAAAGTCCTAATCACCCCCCCTCTAGGACTGTTTGTCTGCCATTTCGATCCAACACTAGTCACATCAAGCATACACATAGCAGTTCAAATCTAAATTAGTTCTGTTTGAGATCTTGATAAACTTGTGTTTCCATCGAAAAGAAGGTCATAGTGCTTTAATTGGAAGTAATCTATTCACCCCCCCCCTTCTAGATTACCATAATAGATAATTCTGCACATCTTTCAATTGGTATCAGAGCGAGGTTTCTCCGATTTACTGCTTTTATAGCTTGATCTTACGATCCGGAGATTCTCGATCTCATGGAGTCTAACAAGGGGTTTATGGATGAGGGACATTCAGTGTTCAGGCCACCCTTCTTTGATGGCACTGATTATCCATATTGGAAAAATCGTATGTAGGTATTTCTGAGGGCTCAAAACTTTGAGCTATGGAAAATAGTCAGCAAAGGAGCATATGTGCTGCCCGAAGATGAAGACACTTGGACAAAGGATCAGATTAAGAAAGGAACCTTGAATTGGAGTGCATTGAACATGATGCAATGCGCTGTGCATCCTAAGCAGTACTCAAGAGTCTCCACATGCTCTTCAGCAAAAGAGATGTGGGACAAGCTGGAACTCATCTATGAAGGTACATCTGAGGTAAGGGAAACCATAGCCAGCATGCTTGTATTTGAGTATGAAATGTTTAAAATGAAAAATGATGAAACCATATCAGATATGTTTGCAAGGTTCATGCTAATAATCAATGGTTTGAAAGGTCTTAAGAAAGAATACTCAGAAAGTGACTTAGTTAGGAAGATACTTCGGTCTCTTCCATCCTCTTGGAACACTAAGGCCACCGTCATTGAGGATTCTAAAGATCTTTCAAAAATGAAATTAGATGAGCTAATTGGTTCCTTGATGACCTATGAAATAAATGTAAAGAGGAAAGAATCTGAAGAAAATCCAAGAAAATCAATTGCTCTAAAAGCTTCCAACAAAAATTCCTCTAGTTCCAAAAAGGATGTTCAACAGGAAAGTGATGACAATGAAACGTCTAGTGATAGTGAGAACGATGAAATGGCCATGCTCACTAGACAATTCAAGAAATTCCTTAAGTTCAAAAGGAAAGGCTCAGGTAACTCCAAATCTTTTCAAAAGGAAGATTTTTCAAATAAATTTGAGTCTAATAAAAAATTTGACATTGTATGCTATGAGTGCAAGAAACAAGGGCATATGAGAGGAGAGTGCCTGGATCTTAAGAAGAAACTGAAGAAGGAGAAATTCACCTTCAAGAAAGCCACGGCAATGTTGGCAACTTGGAGTGATGAAGACCAAGACGAGGACCCACAAGCAAGCTCAGGAGATGAAGAAATTCACTGCTTAATGGCAAGGAGTGAGGACTCCGCTGAGGTAAATTCTTCCTTTGAAAACTACACTGTTGATGAATGGGAAGAAGCATACACTGTTTTGTTTCAAAAATTTTGTGAGTACAAGTCTGAAAATAAAGCACTCAAGAAAAAGATCAATTCACTTATTTGCAACAAATCCAATGATGAACACATTGCAATCCTAAATAAAGAAATTGAAATGATGAAAATTGATGAGGAAGCTCATAGTGAGGAAATTGATTGCATGAAAGGAAAATTGCAAGAGAGTGAAAAAGAAAAATTAAGTCTAATAAATTCCCTTGAAAATCTTCAACATGAGTATGAAGAAATTAAGAAAAAGTGACCTCAACTTCCGATCATCGTGATAGGTCAACTATGAGTTGCTTAAAAGAAAAAACTGGAGATCTTACAAGATTTGTAAAGGGAAAACAAAATCTTGATGTTGTTTTGGGTGCAAAAATTAATGTAACAAAGCATGGGCTTGGATATCAACCAATAAAACAAAAGAAAATTGAGGAGACATTGATAACATCCTTTGTTGATTGTAGTCCAAGCACAAGCAAACAAGTTCCTCCCAAGAGCAAGAAAACACAAGTTAAGAATAAGCAACAACAAACAAATCAAAAGACTTCATCAGTTCAGTTAAATAAGAAGTCTGTCTACAGGCTCAGTGAGAGCTGTCGATAGGCTTGGAAGAATGCTGTCAAGGGACAGTCATCCAGGCAACAAAAAGGTAAAAAGGGTATAAATGTTCAACAAAATAACAAAACAAATGTTTTGAGAAAATCTTCATCATGCAATGTTTGTAACAAACTTGGCCATAATGAAAAATAATGCTAGAATAATTCAAATAAACTGAAATGCAAACAAATTTGGATTCCTAAGCATTTACTTTTTGGCTTGAATGAAAAAGTTGGACCCAAAGTAATTTGGGTACCAAAACCTCTTGTTTGATCCGTCTATGTAGGAATGCCTAGCAGCCGAAAATCAAAACAAATTGTACTTGGACAGTGGCTGCTTGAGGCACATGACAGGCGATAAAGATAAATTTTGTTTGCTGGTGGAGAGACAGAGGTCAAGTTGTCTTTGGAGGTAACAATAAGGGTCAAATCATTGGCACAGGTAAGGTTGGTAAGTATGCCTCTAACTCAATAGACAATGTATTGTTAGTTAATGGTCTTAATCACAATTAGCTTAGCATAAGCCAACTCTGTAATAAAGGTCATAAAGTTATTTTTGAATCAAATGCATGCAAGATTATTGAGAAAGAAATAGGAAGTCTCAAGTTTTCTGGAAAAAGAGTGAACAACATCTATTTAGTTGATTTAGATGAACCAGAAAATAAAAATTTATGTCTTGTTGCAAGTAAACAGGATGAGTTGACTTTGTGGCATCGTAGGCTTGGCCATGCTAACTACAATGTCTTACATAAGATCATGAGGATGAAATTGGTAAGTCGACTTCCTGAAATTTCTTTCAATAAAAATGAAAGTTTTTGTGATGCATATACACAGGGAAAACAAACCAAGAAGTCTTTCAAGTCAAAAGTACCTGTGATCACTTCAAAACCCTATGAATTGTTGCACATGGACCTTTTTGGACCTACTAGAACACTTAGTCTCAATGGCAAACGGTTTGGATTTATCATTGTGGATGATTTTTCTAGGTTCACTTGGGTCAAATTCTTGGCTCACAAAAATGAAGCATCAAAAATCTTTGAAGAGTTCTTTAATAAGATTGAGCATGGGAGCGCAAATAAAATATGCTCAATCCATACTGATCATGGGGGAGAGTTTGACAATAACTATTTTTCTGATTTTTGCAGGAAGGTGGAAATGGCTCGCACACTACTGGTAGAAAGTCAATTCTCAAGGAGTTTTTGGGCGGAAGTGGTGAACACTTCTTGTTACATCCTCAACCGGGCCATGGTAAGACCTGTAATGAAGAAAACCCCATATGAGCTCTTAAACGGTAAGAAACCTAGTATTGGGTATTTCAGGGTTTTTGGCTCCAAAGTGTTCATACATAACAATGATAAAGTTGATTTAGACAAGTTTGAAGCCAAAAGTGATACAGGTATTTTCCTAGGATACTCAGAACACTCTAGGGCTTATAGAGTGTTTAACAATAAAAGTAGAATTATGGAAGAAACTCCACATGTTGTTTTTAATGAGTATCATGCAAAGACTAATGATGGAAATTCTCGCAGGTACAATGATGATGATCATGAAATACTTTTCAATAAGAGAAATGATGAATCTGAAGAAGATCCTCAAGAAGAAAGGACTCAAGATGAAAATCCTCAAGAACACCCTCCTGAAGAACAAGTCACGAAGACCCACTTCCTCAAATCCAAGATCAACCAGGTTCTTCAACAATCACTAATGTGAGGTACTCAAAGGATCACCCACTTGATAATGTAATTGGAAATGTAAATGATAAAGTTCAAACTAGGTCTCAGGTTAGACAAATAATTGAACAAGATCATTTAGCTTTTGTCTCTCAAGTGGAACCAAAAAATGTTGAAGAGGCACTAAAAGAAAGTTCTTGGATAGATGCCATGCATGAGGAACTAGGTCAATTTGAATGAAATGATGTCTAGAGTTTAGTTCCTAGAACCCCTAAAATTTCTATCATTGGGACAAGATGGGTGTTTAGGAATAAACTAAATGAAGAGGGTAAAGTGGTGAGAAACAAAGCAAGACTGGTAGTATAAGGGTATAATCAAGAATTTGGAATAGACTTTGAAGAATCCTTTGCACCTGTAGCTAGGCTTGAAGCAGTTAGGATTCTGTTAGCATATACATGTTCAAACAAGTTCAAACTTTTTCAAATGGATGTTCAAACTGCTTTCTTGAATGGCTACATCAAAGAGGAAGTCTATGTTTCTCAAACACCTGGTTTTGAGGATAATGAAAAACTTAATCATGTTTATAAGTTGCATAAAGTTCTTTACAGTTTGAAGCATGCACCTCGAGCTTGGTACGAAAGGTTAAGCAACTTCTTGGTAAGTAAAAACTACTCAAGAGGTAAAGTGGACCAAACTCTCTTCACTAAAAATGTTCGCAACCATATCATTGTTGTTCAAGTTTATGTGGACGACATCATCTTTAGTTCCACTAACCCATCACTGTGTGAAGGGTTCTCTAAACACATGCACAGTGAATTTGAGATGAGTCTAATGGGGGAGCTTCAATTTTTTTCTTGGCTTGCAGGTAAAGCAACATGAAGACGGCTTCTTCATTAATCAAGCAAAATATGTTAAGGAGCTTCTCAAAAGATTCCATTTTGAACAAGCAAAACCTGCCTCAACCCCAATGAGCACAAGCATTAAACTGAAAAATGATGAAAAAGGTAAACCAGTAGATGCAAAGCACTTTCGAGGTATGATTGGCTCTCTCCTTTACCTTACTGTAAGTAGGCCAGATATACAATTCAGTGTTTGCCTTTGTGCTAGATACCAATCTAGTCCAAAGGAAAGCCACTTGGTTGCAGTGAAAAGGATTTTCAGATATCTCTCAGGTACTTGTGATTTAGGTTTATGGTATCCAGCAGGTAGTAACTTTAACTTGATCTCATATTCTGATGCTGACTATGCTGGATGTAAAATTGACAGAAAAAGCACTAGTGGGTATTGTCAATTTCTTGGTGGTTGCATGGTTTCGTGGGCATCCAAGAAGCAACACTCGGTTGCACTCTCCACTGCAGAGGCAGAATATGTTGCTGCAGGGAGTTGTGTGGCTCAAGTGCTGTGGATCAAAAGTAAACTGATTGACTATAACATTGACATTGGATGCACACCTATCCTATGTGACAACACTAGTGCCATCAACCTTTCTAAAAACCCAATTCAACATTCAAGGACAAAACACATTGAGATTAGGCATCATGTTTTGAGAGATGAAGTAGCCAATAAGAACCTAGCTCTCGACTTTATTCCCACTGATAAACAACTGGCTGATATCTTTACAAAACCACTGTCTGAGGATAGGTTCACAACACTTAGAAGAGAATTGAGATTATGTAAAATTCAATGAATCCAATACCAAATTGTTGGGTAAATGGCCCTTATGTGAAGTGATTATGAGGTATATAAAATGGTGATTTGTGGAAGAACAAGTTCAGCTTGTTTGGAAACTCTCATTATGCGTGAGTAAAAATACTCCGCCCAGTATCCATAGTCTTTCACTATATAAAGGTCATTAACTTCATGATAAGGCATTTGGCTTCTCTTTTTCTTGTCCCATGCATCTCTTTACACAAATAAGTTCTTTATGTTTACATGATGATGGATGTTGTTTTGTGTGCAAATGCTTTGCAAGTTGTGCATTTATTTGATTGTCTTGCTTAAATGATGTGTCATCCAATGTACACACTATGGGGGAGCAAATTAAGGCTAGATGAGTGTCATTGTTCAGGGATACTCTTCATGTTCCATGTGTCTTTATCCCTCATTCACATCATTCAAATCCATCACAATTTAATGCCTGAAACTATCTTTTTCATGTGCTTGTCGACAGCCAACAACTCTGCTGTCGACAGCCAGGTCCTCCCAGAACAAAGATTTCGACAAAATTCTGTATCTGTCGATAGCTTCTCTCTGCCTGTCGACAGATAGCCTCTCCAAGAACCATCACTCAACTGGAATTCAGTATCTGTTGACAACTAGCCTCCTTGCTGTCGACAGATACACCTCTAATGCTCATTCTTCAATTTTTCTCATTCCTTCTTAATGAGTATGCTCACAAACTCTGTGTAAGGGGAGGATTTGACCTTAATGATCATTACAACCTGTCACACTCATCTAGTATTCATGACATCAATTGAATTACAATGATTTTGAAATAATATTTTGTGTTTGAGTCTAGGTTGTGTCATCTAGGAAACATTCAACAAATCTAATGGACTTAACTCAACTCATTTGAATAACTCCCTTGCGGATTATCATGTCTCTCAAATGGCTTGATAAGTAAGAGGGTTATTGGGCTTAATGTTTTACATTGACCATTGACCTTACATAACTATTGCCTTGATTGCTAGATAAAATGAATTGAAGGGAGAAAAGCTACCTATTTCTAAACTCAACCAATTCAAAAAAAAAAAAGAGCTTGGATAAAAGGCATAGCAATGATGATCATTGCTGAGTAACTGGGGACATGGGCATCACAAAATGTCTGTCTTCACGTCAAAAAGTTATTTCATTAACTCTGCATAATGGTATGATGGTCACTCACACTGAGTAACTGGGGGTACGGGCATCTCTCATGTCTACCTTCACGTAAAAAGGTCAAAGTCTTCCTAATTACCACTTGTCCAATTGCTCGATAATGAAAATACTTCAAAAACTTGAAATAGAGTGTAGCCTCCATGTCTTTCCGTCAATGGCAAGTTGGTTGTCTATTGTCAATTGTTTATGTGGACATCACTTTCATTTACCCACTGATCATCACCATTAAGATATATGCTTTTCTTCAATGGATTTATTCAAAGGGGTTATCTTATATTCATATGTTTTTGAACGGTGTTTTCTACATGCCATAACTTAAGATTCCCGGAATATTGTCTCTTAACCATTGTCGAATTTTTAAGTGTCTTTAAACTAGTGGGTACAACACTTTGTAATGAGTATTAAACCTATTCTCACCCTTACATTCCTGAAGGCATGCCCATTCTCCACTCAAATCCTCAAAAATTCAGTTCTGGCACAAGTCTGCTATGCAACTGTACAGCTGCCTTTCTGGCTATCGACAGCCGACGGCCCAGGGCAGTTTAGAAGCCCAAAAGGCACGCATTTAGGCTAGATTTTGTGGGGCCCTTTTCTTTCAACTTCTTACCCACATTCTATAGAAGGGCACCCACGTGTCCTAAACCCTTCCTCTCTTCTTCCAACAACTCCTTCCTCCCTTCCTCCACCCTAACCCCTTCCTTCTAGGGCACCAGACCCACATTCCCGTTCCCTTTTCTCCTTCTCCTGTTCTCTTGTTCTTTCTTTCTCTCCGAGATCCTCTCCACTTCTCCATCTTCTTCTTCTTCATGGCTTCCAAGGGCAAGCGTCTTGCCTCCCATCACCGTCCCCTCTCACCCGAAGTCGGCGAAGGTTCCACGGCTCCCGCCGAGCGCCGAAGCAAGCACCGGGACGATCGTTTGCCAGAGCTCTTAGTTCCTGGCAACCTCAACACTTCTAGGGTCTGGGGCACCTTCACGAAGTTCGTGCAACCTCGGTTTGTGCACTTCGAGTCCCTAGAAGACATGTTTCCTCACCTTCAGCCTCTGTTCGACACTCAGGGCTGGACCACCTTCCTATACTCCCACACGCGGTATTCTCCCACCGCTGTGACGGAATTCTACAACAACTTACAGTTGTCCGTGGTAGGTGATGCCTTGTATACCACGGTAAAGGGTATTACCTTTCAGATCACTCCTAATCTCTTTACCCGTGCACTTCAAATTCCTAATTCCGGGGCCAACATTCTTGTTCATCCTCCATCTGCCTCCGATTTCTATACCCTCATCACCCACCAACTCTATCATCCAAGTGTGGATCATTTGAAACTCAATGCCAATACCTTCCCTCCACTCAATCACCGCATTCATCACATCTTCACAACTATTGTGGTTCCCAAGAGCCCGCTATGTTGGTGCGGTGGTCTCCCCCCTGCCAAATGGAGGGGGGGAGACGGAGGGCGCGGGATCGATCCCGCGCCCTCTCCTCATTTGTCCCCCTCCCCACCCATCACATTACCGATCAAAAAAAAAAAAAAACTATTGTGGTTCCCAAGGATGGAAGCAGGGAACTTGTAACTGCTGTTCATAAGTCCCTCTTCTACTATTTTCTGAAGTATGAACAAATCAATCTTCCTCTCCTCATGGTTGATCTCCTCAAACAATGTTTTACAAATCCCAAGAGCTCAATGTCGTATGCCTACCCCATTACATCCCTCCTCTCCTTTATTGGCATTCCCATCTCTCCCTCTGAATGCACCATTCTCAAATCGCGTAGTTCCTTTGATCTTACTGCGCTACATCGCATGGGGTACAAGTTTGTGGATGGGATAGTCACTCGGACTCTCAAAGGTCAGGCACCGGCTGTTGAGGAAGAATCTGCTGATGATGATGCTGGTGAAGACTCCCAAGACGAGCCGATGAATGCTCCAGGAAATGATCATGAAGATGCTGAAGTTCAAGCTCCTCAAGCTCCAGCTCAATCCCTTAGAGACCTTATCACTGATCAGATGGCCCAACTGCAGGATCAAATCACTACCGGCTTTAAACGTCTCAATGCTCGTCTTGATCATGTGGACAATCGGATGGATGCACTGGCCGACACTCATGTGTCCATTTAGCATAGGCTTACCGGACTTTCTACGGAGTTCCATGAGTTCCGTCATCCCCCTACTTCTGGGCATGACGATGTTTAGAGGGTTTGGGTTTTCTAGTCTGTTCTGTGACCCTTTGTTAGTGCGTCAGTCCTGTATCTTTTGCTTGTCATGGGTCATGGGTCATGGGTCATGCACCTTTTTGTAACTGTGTGTACTGAATGTCATATGAATGAAATCCACAGTTCTTGGACTATTTCCTTTCATGCTTTGCCTTTTTGTATGTTGCCAAAAGGGGGAGAAACGCATCAATGTGCATAAATTGAAATTTTTGTCATCATCAAAAAGAGGGAGAATGTTGGGTTCTCATGTGTAATGGTTAAGTTTACATGTTTTTGATGATAGACAATGTGGATTGATGTTGTAACTTTGATGACTATGATAAAGACATGCAAGAAAAATACACATATGAAAACATGCCTTTATTAATCACATAAATATTCATTGTATCTCACATAGAATGTTTTCAATGTAGGTGTGAATGTATTCAAGACAAGCAACAAGAACCAAATGAAAATGATGAAGAAAAGGACATCAAGTCAACACCTGTCGAAAGCCATGAAGGCACTTGTCGACCGATGGACCACCAAGCTACTGGAAGCTCCACAAGGAAAGTAGCTGTCGATAGCCCAGATTCACCTGTCGACAGCCCAGTGTTCCAGGAACACTCATGGTTCTTGAAAACCAGTTTTCTACAGTAGCTGTCGATAGCAGCAAATCGACTGTCAACAGATACAGTCTTCCAGCAGCTTCAAGTGTTCTGGAAACCAGAGTTCAGCAGTGACTGTAGACAGTTATAGATCGCCTGTCAACAGATGAAGAGAAACTTCAATTCTGAGATTTGGATATGTTCCATATTAGGGTGTTTCCTTTTACCACGTCTCTCTAAACTTGGACACCCATATATATAGAACATATGGAGCTATTTTCGCCGCAAGAAGCCACCATATCAAACCCTAAGAAAAATCCAAGAGAAAAAGCTTCTCCCTGCTGCTCTGCTTCAACCCTCCATCCAGGGAAAGGAAGATCCAGCTTCTGAACGGAGTTGAAGCTAGTTCGTCCGTGTTTCAAGCTTCTCCATCATCTGATACTTGTCAAGATGAAGCTTGAAGTTTTTCTGGACGACCAACGACAAGAGTTTTCCATCAGGATTTGTTCTTTCATATCAGAACTCTTGTCTTCTCATATTTCTCATATTTTTGTGTGTGTGGTTGTGATTCAAGCGACACTTGTGCTTGATTCATGTGGCTTTCGTTGTTCTGATCGTGTGTTTGCATCAGACAACGTGTGTGTGTGAGTTGGAGAGTGGAACTCGCTAATAAGTAGGTGTTTCTGCGTGTGTGTGTGTGTGGATGGTGGACGTAGGATACACAAGTTGTGTACTCCGAACCACCTTAAATCATCATGTCCTGTGGTTTGAACGTTTTCACGATAGATGTTTGGTAGGCACGGTGATTTGTCACACGTTAGATGGGTTGTTTCTGTTCTACTCACAGCAAGCATACACATAACAGTTCGAATCCAAATTAGTTCTGTTTGAGATCTTGATAAACTTGTGTTTCCATTGAAAAGAAGGTCATAGTGCTTTAATTGGAAGTAATCTATTCAACCCCCCCCCCCTTCTAGATTACCATAATAGATAATTCTGCACATCTGTCATTTTGCACTGTAGGAAGGAGAGCAACGTAAACCTTGAATAGTCATCTACTACTACATATCTGTACAATTTTCAACCAAGGCTAGTAGTTCGCATGGGTTCAAAAAGATCCATGTGTGATAATTCCAAGGGCTTGGTGGTTGTCACTATGTTCTTTTGCTGGAATGATGACTTGACTTAGTTTCCTTTTATGCATACAAAATAGATCTTTGAATTGTTTGTCTTTACATTTGGAAGGCCTCTGACATGATCATACTTTTGAAGTTTCTTTATTACTGAAATACTAGCATGTCCCAATCTTCATTGTCATAGATCAATGTCTTCTGAATCTTTTAGCTGATAGGCAGACATCTTCTCTTTTTAAATCTTCTAAGTGTAATATGTACAGATTTTTATGTCTGACAGCTTCAAAAATTTTCTAACTTCCTTTGTCAATGACACATTTATCTTCTAAAATTTGTATCTGATGACCTTTGTCACACAATTGACTTATACTTAAGAGATTGTGTTTCAGGCCTTCAACACATAGTACATGTTCAATAATTTTTTTTTATTCAGTTGAAATATTTCCTTGACCAACTACTTTTCATTTCTGATTTTTTTTTAAGATTACTTCCCCTTTATCAGATGTGATTGAAGAGAATAATTTCATGTCTCCATTCGTGTCCCTTGAGCATCCACTATCTAAAATCCATTTAGATGCTATAAGGCTTTCTTGAAAAAATAAAATTACTGAAACCTTTTAGGTACCCAAGTTCTCTTTGGTCCTGAAGAGTTAGTTGAACATTGTTTAGGTATCCATAACATGTGCTTAGTGGTGCAGGTAGCACGAGTGTGACCTAGTTTATTGCAATGTGAACAACAATTGATATCTTGTGTTTTATAGTTAAAGTTTTCTTTCTTTTGGTTGTTTGGTAGGCTTACTTTATCCGTCACTGATCTTTTTGTTTCTTTTACAAATTTTGGTAATGGATATTTCTTAAGATTTTTAGTTCTTTTGTCATCTTTCTTTGGTATGTATCCAAGACTATATTTTTCTTTTCCTTTCTGCATTAAGGATATTTCCCATTAGTCAATTTGCTTAGAGATGTTTTAGATATTCATTTTCATTTTGAAGATTTTTAAATGTATTGCATTGTACTTTTATATTTTTGCTTTCTTCTTGCAGGTCCATGATGTGTTCATGTAATTCATCATATGGTTTGACTATGTCTATTAATTCTACTTCTCTATGTTTCATTTTTACTTCAATTGTTTTTATATTAATATTTAGTTCTTCAACTTTATCTTCCAATTTCCTAATATTTTTGTCTTTTGATAATATTTCTTACATTATTTTTTTATTTTCTTCTTCCGATTTTTCTAGCCTCTTGCTTGTTTTATTTAACTCTTTTGATGTTATTTTATATTTATCATGTAGTTCATTAAAGACACTTTCTAGATCATCATCATCAGTTTTTGAACAGGAACTATAGGAAGTTTCAGATATTACCTTTTCTTCAAGATGAGCCATAAAGATGCAGTTTGCTTCTTCTGTTTCAGAATCAGAGCTTGAGAAGCTAGAGCTTGAGTCTTCATTTTTCCATGCTGTAGCCATTGCTTTTCTTGACATTTTCTTGTACTTTTGTTGACTGTGCTTTCTATCTTTTCTTGAAGTCTCTTCTGGTTCCTTCTTCTTTAATATTGGACAATCCATTTTGAAGTGTCCGAGTTGTTGGCATTCGTAGTAGACTAGTTTTTTTGTTTTACTTCTATTCCTTTTGTACCCTTGCCTAGGTTGATATTTCTTCTTCTTGGCGAGAATCCTCTGTAACCTTCTTGACAGTAATACTTCTTCTTTATCAATGTCTTCAGAGGTCGATGAACCTATGTCATCACAACTAGACAAGGGTGGTACTGCTTTCAAAACATTTGTTATTCTTTTCTTAGATGAATTTTCATTTAACTTTCCATATTTATTTCATCAGCCATTAAAGATCCTATCAATTTTTCTATTGGCAATGTTGATAGGTCATTAGCTTCTTCAATAGTAGTTACTTGAGGGGTCCATTTAATGGTGAGTGATCGGAATATTTTCCTAACTATTTCACTTTGACTAAGTTGCTTACTTAATGCATTCAATCCATTTGTTATATCAGTAAATCTAGTGTACATTTATGTTATAGATTTATTTTCTTCCATTTTGAATTGTTCATATTTAGTAATGAGTATATCAAATCTTGTTTCTTTGACTTTGTCAGTTTTTTCATAAGTAACTCTCAGAGTGTCCCACATTTTCTTAGCAGTTCTAAAAGTTGAAACACGATTAAATTCTTTTTTAGATAATTTCACAGCATATAATACTTTTTGCACGATAATTTTGAGATATTAATTTCTTATCTTCAGCAGTCCATTTAGTTTTATCTTCTATACTAGGAATTTTATCACCATCTTCTATAACTAACCAAAGGTCAAGATTTATACCATGTATGAAGAATTCCATGCATGTCTTCCAATAGTTGTAATCTTGTCCAACAAAGAGAAGAGGACAATTGATTGACCATCTTGTCCAAACTCAGCTGCCATCTTCTCAAAATCGTTGAATTTGTTTTGAGAAAACCTTGCTTTGATTCCACTTGTTGGATCGATGACAATAAAGTTTTTCACCTAGAGAGGGGTGAATAGGTGTTTTGCGTTGCGGAAGCTAATTTAACAAGAACTTAACAGTGCATGTTAGTTATGTTAGTCAAACCACAAAGGAAACAGAAATTTTATCCTGGTTCGGACAATTCCTTCCAATGGAAGTCCTATGTCCAGTCCCTAAGCCAAGCCTAGGATTTCATTATCTTTTTCAAAGATGCAACACCCCAGTACTTACTGGTCTTCCCTTCTACACATGGGGAAAGATAACCTGATAGCTGCAACTAGCCTTCCCTTTACAAAGGGGAACCAATCGGCAAGACAACTTTGGCCTTCCCTCTTCCAGAGGGGTACACACTC
Organism: Colocasia esculenta; assembly: GCA_014218235.1. Taxonomy (NCBI): domain Eukaryota; kingdom Viridiplantae; phylum Streptophyta; class Magnoliopsida; order Alismatales; family Araceae; genus Colocasia; species Colocasia esculenta. The sequence goes on from CM024757.1 coordinate 144,573,340, forward strand.
TGCTAAGCAAGTCTTCCCTTTCTCAAGGGGTGCAATTACTTTTGGCAAACTCTTTATGTGGAGGACTAGACTTTAGAAGGACTTCAGACTGGAAGAATAAGACAGATAAATTCTAGTCTGAAGAAAGACTTCTTGAGTCTAAGAAGAGAACCTTTACAAGGTGAGATTTGAACAGCTACTTCACTGCATGCACAGACAAGGCTTTAAGGCAGCGCCTATGCAGTGTCTACGGAGAGGAAGCTTGATGCAACACACTTGCACCTTTTTCACCTCTTCTCATGTATGTGCTTGTATCTCTCTTGCTTTCTTGTATCTAGATTGTTATCTCCCCCACACATGATTTATTGTACATAACTTGTTATCTCCCCCACACCTGTATTCTTGCTTCTTTCAACTATCTTTGTATTTATAGGATTCATCTTTGTAGCCGCTGCTTGATATGTTTGAATCTATCCATTGGAGAGATAGTCATTGCATGTCTTCATCCCAGGGCGACGTGCATGTCTTCTTTCGAGGGTGATGTGCATGTCTTTTACATTCACGTTGATCAGTTAGTTCTTATGCTAATTGTAGCAACTTTGATTTTTTAAATTGTGACAAATAATATTAAACTAAACTAAAATAAGAAATTAATTGAATAAATATGATAAATAGATTTAAATTAGAATAAAGAGGGAATAAATTGAATTAAATAGAATTAAACTAAAACTCATTAAGCTAAATTAGGAAATGGGTTGTACAAGTGGTCAAACATGAATGAATGGGCCCAATTGTGAAGAGCCCATCTTTGGATGGAAGTTAATTAAGCTAAATTCGTACCTAAATTAATAATAAATGGAAAAGGGTTAGGATAATCATTAATTTGCCCATAATTATCCTAAAAAGGAGTCCTCATCCCATCCTAATGCATTCCCACGAAATTAGACCTCTCCCCAATCCTATTAGGTGGATAAAGGCTAGGGAATAGGGAGATAAACATGGAATTTCAGAGTTTGAAGGGAGAGAAGAGTTGTAAAAGGGTAGGACTCTCAAACTAGCTAATACACCTCCGAATTCGTCCCTACCAACCCTTAGTTCATTGCTGGAGCTTTGGAGGACGAGGAGAGGAGCTGTGGACGAGAGGAGCAAGGAGAAGGAGCTTGGAGAACGAAGGGATTTCATCATCTTCTTTGTCTTAAACCCTAGGATTCTTTACAGCGTGAAAAGGTACGCAATCTCTCAAGATAAATCTATTTAAACTCGACCCTAGGTAGACCTTGATCCCCTCTATCAAAGTCCCATGTATGCCCCAATTTTCATTGCTCCATGGAAGAGTATTTAATGCTCCAATCTTTGTGATCATGATGTACCCGAACCTACTTGTTTGCTTTCAATCCATGTATACACTAGATTTCATGCCTTGCAAATTTTATCATAAACACTACATGTTGTTAGGCTTTGAATGATCCTATTTCCCCCAATTTGCATCATGCATTCTTTGCGAATTAATTCGGAATCCATGACTATGAATGTTTTAGGTCACTGAAATGTAACCTAATTAAAGCATGCCCATTACCTGTCTATTTTCAAATTACTCATGCCTGTTGATACATCTACATGTCTATTCCCGTTTAAAACTAGTTTCATAATTTTTAGACCTTCCTGCAATTTTATATTAATTTTTTAATGGCCCTATATCAAGCTATGGAAGGATGGACTGAGACCTAAATTGGGTTGTTTTGCCTTTTTGGGTTCGGCCTGCCCTTCGGAAATCGCGACAGCCCGACCCATCGCGATCTTAGAAGGGTCGTGACAGGCCTGACCGCCACGTCATGAACGCGACGGTCTGACCCGTCGGGGTTTCCACTGCACCCATGAGCCCGCCGGTTCAACAGAACGCGATCGGCCTTTCTGTCGCGATATGAAACGCAACGGGCACCCCCTTCGCGATTTCCATATTGCAACCAGAACCCTGAATTTCTTATATACCCCTATTACTTAAGCCATTTAATCCCTGTTTACTTAATTATGCACTGTCATGAACAATAACGGTCTATTTATTAATATTTGGTATTAATTACATGAAATCCATTAATTAAAAGCCATGTGCACGATTATTCTTACTCTCATGATTTCATTACACTTGCACACACTAAACATTAATATATGCCATGAGACCCTATTAAATTATTCAATAATATATCTGGTAATTAAGTGTAATTATTTACTAAATCTCCTAATTATTTTAATAACACTTATCTTCATTTTATTCGCGCGTTTGTATACCGTTATCGCGTCCTTCTGCCATCGAGCACTCGAGGCAAGACAGACACTTATTTTTATACCCTTCTTTCTTGACATGGACCACCTCTCTATTGGGAATACTCCTGACCGGACCAAGGACTCCTTGTCAAGGCCTCCATAAGTCTCCTTGGCTTTGGTGGACATCCATTGCCAATGAGCTGGTTGTACCCTTAAAACCCTTTACACCCTAGGGATCAGCATGATCCAACGGCCTTAGTGTGTTTCCTTCTTACCTTCGGATCACGCCGGACCATCTAGTCTGTGTTCATAGCACGGCTAGTGTGCAGTTGTGACTTCTACCGGATTGCCGGCACACAACCGAGTGCTGTGCAACTGTTACTCTCGTTTGTTTATCATTGTTTTACGACTATGTCCCTGTTCTCATCTACTATCTCTATACTTTCATCTGTTCACATTCTCTCTATACTCTCGTCTATTCGTCTATTACTCTCTCTTGGTACTCTATTTGGCCATACAATTGATTGTCTAAGATAAGAAACATGACCATGCCAGGCAACAGGGCCTGATTTGGTCCTGGGAGGTGCACCCGAAAAGTGCTATTTGTCCATGGGAGTTAAAATGATCAGGATGTTGGCATACATCCAGTGCCATTATACTATCAAGATTTAATATATGACAATCAGTTCAGTGCAATCGTTACAAGTGCTATCGTTACTAGTACACCGTTGTGCAACTTTATATGCTATATCATTACATGACCAATCCATTATCATACTTGTTGTGCTATTTCCATGTACAAGTGCTATCATTCTCTTGCCATTATTACTTTACTCTGCATGACTATTCTCCCTAGTTATCCTACCTTATAAGACATTAATCACTTAGGTCCTACTTAGGTCCTACTGGGCGTTTATCGCTCATCCTATGCCATTTATTTCATGTGTTTCAAGTGAGTCTGATGGAGACTACCACACTCACGTGGAAGGGAATGAGGAGGAGCAGGAGTGACCATACATTTCGATAACCCGTGCTTCTTAGTTAGTTAGTTAGTCTTGTGGTAGTCAATATGTAATAGTTTGGATTTGAATAAAGTACTATGGGCCCTAGTTTTGGTTCTGATTAGTGGATGTAATAGATAGTTGATGAATTATTAATGAAGTTGGATTTTATTTGGCTTTATTCCAATTGTGCAATGGCTTGATGTTTATTTATCGCTCTAACTAATTAAATAATTGTAATTCCGCTCCGATATTCCCCGTCGGGGCGTTACAGTTTTGTGGTATCAGAGCCTAGGTTATTCTTAAGTATAGGATGATCTAGGTTTGACCTGCCTCGACTATGAGTCTAAATCCATACCTATGTGAGAGATGGGTAGAATCATGGGTAATCAGATAAAATAAACTCACACACACACAAACTTAGTGCAACCTCAATATCTTACATTAAACTTTCTTTTGAAGGAACTTAAGATATTACCAATGGCAGTGGAGCGTGCACAACTCCGTGACATGCAACAAACTATTCAGGAGCTCACTCGAGCACTACTTCAAGCCGCTGGAGGTGGTGGCAACCGTGGAGCTGAAGATTTGCATAGGAATTTCCAACACCTGCACTCGCCTCATTTTAGTGGGACCACTGATCCCGACGGGCAGAAAGCTGGCTAAAGGAGACAGAATGTATTTTTCACGTCATGCAATGTGCGGATGGGGATAAACTATTGCTAGCAACAGTTCAGTTTGAAAGGGATGCCCATGCATGGTGGGAGTTCGTAGAGGCCACCAGGGCTGATGCACAGTTCACCTGGGATGAATTCAAGGAGCACTTCAACTCCAAATACTTTTCTAAAAGAGTTCAAGAGAGGAAGGCCTCCGAGTTTGTTGCACTTAAGCAAAGGAACCTCTCTGTCGCCGAGTATGAACCTCAATTCTCACAGTTAGCACGATATGCCAATCATCTTGTCGGCACCAAGAGAATGAATGCAAAGCGCTTTCTCAATGGGCTGAAGCCCACATATATTACTCAACTTGCACCCCTGGATATTTAGACATATGCTGAAATGGTCAAGAAGGCACAACTGCTGGAGGATGCGACCGACCTCACCGATCGCATCAAGGGTAGAATTGTCAAGAAAGAACAGACATCAGGGTCCTCAAGCAGGCCCACCAACGGCAAGAAGAGGCCATTAAGCATTACCGATGGGCCAAGCCTAGAGCGGAAGCCTAAGGTCTTCACCCCCTCTGCCCCCAACAACAAGCCTAGATGCAAGCACTATGACAAGCTGGGTCATACTGCTAAAGAATGCTGGAGGAAGGTAGGAGCATGCCTACACTGCGGGAGTAGAGAGCATCGTATTCCCGATTGCCCCCTGCTTAAAGAGAATGAGAAGCGTCCTACTGGATAGAAGAAGCCGGATAGACTCCAAGCTGTCTAGGAAGTGGAGTCCACCGAGGAAGGTGGAGTTGTGGAAGGTACATTACCAGTTTTTTCCTAGTTTTCATTTGTTTTGTTTGATACTGGCGCAACACATTCATTCATATCACAAGCATTTCCTGACACCTTAAATGTTAAACCTACATCTATGAGTTTTGAATTACCTGTTACAACACCACTGGGGGAGAAAGCCCAACTAAACAAATATGTTCCATTAGCTAATGTCATGATTGGTGAACTAAATCTAAGAGCCGACCTGATCTGTATGCCCATGGAGGGCTACGATGTCATATTGGGAGCCGACTGGCTGTGCACTTATGGGGCTATTGTAGACTGTAGAAGAGGGAAAATCTCCTTTCGTGAATTCCCTAAGTTGACCTTCACGGGACGTAAACACAAGAGGCACTTGTCTCTCGTCTCTGCTATTAAGGCACAGAACATGATAAGAAAGGACTGTGAGGCATTTCTTGCCGCCATAGTGGTTGAAAAGAAAGCATCTAAGATATTTGATATACATATAGTGCAAGAGTATTACGACGTGTTCCCCAATGAGCTGCTAGGCATTCCACCTGAGCAAGAGGAAAATTTCTCAATTGATCTGATGCCTGGAGTGGCACCAGTGTCACGTCAACCCTACCGAATGTCTCCTGCTGAATTGAAGGAATTGAAGGAACAATTAATGGAGTTGTTGGAAAAAGGCTTTATCAGACCAAGTACTTCTCCTTGGGGAGCACCTGTACTGTTTGTCAAGAAGAAGGATAGATCTATGAGATTGTGCATTGATTACAGGCAGTTGAACCACTTGACTATCAAGAACAAATACCCTCTGCCTCGTGTCGATGAATTGTTTGATCAAATATCAGGAGCCAAATACTTCTCTAAGATTGACATTAGATCGGGATATCATCAAATGAGAATTAAAGATGCAGATATTTACAAGATAGCTTTCAAGAGTAGGTACGGTCATTATGAATTTGTAGTCATGTCTTTTGGACTAACCAATGCTCCTGCAGCTTTTATGCAATTGATGAACGACATCTATAAGCCATACCTCGACAAATTCGTCGTGGTCTTTATCGATGATATTCTCATATATTCCAAGACCAAGGAAGAGTATGAGGAGCATCTGAGGATCACTCTGTAGATCTTGCGAGATAACAAGCTCTACGCCAAATTGAGCAAGTGTGAATTCTGGCTCGAGGAGGTGTCATTTCTAGACCATGTCATATCAAAGGATGGTATAGCTGTTGATCCTTCCAAGGTTGAATCTGTACTCAACTGGTAGAGACCAACTAATGTTACTGAGATCAGAAGCTTTCTTGGATTGGATGGCTACTACAGGCGGTTCATAAAAGACTTCTCCAAAATAGTTGTACCTCTTACTCGCCTTACGTGAAAAGAGAACCCCAATGTCTGAAGCAAGGAATGTGAAAAAAGCTTTCAGACACTGAAGTAATGCTTGGCCTCTGCACCTGTCCTCGCGTTATCAGTCGAGGGCGAAGGGTTCTCAGTCTACACTGATGCATCTGAAATCGGTCTAGGCTACGTGTTAATGCAGAATGAAAAGGTGATAGCTTATTTGTCCAGACAACTGAAGCCTCATGAAGTCAATTACCCTGTTAGAATTAGCTGCTGTGGTATTTGCACTTAAGATCTGGAGGCATTATCTTTATGGGGAACAATTCATAGTCTACTCCGACCACAAAGAAGATGGCTAGAGTACCTGAAGGACTTTGATTTCAATATCCAATACCACCGAGGCAAAGATAATGCAGTCGTTGATGCACTCAGTAGTAAACCAGTAGCATCCTTATCTTGTTTAGTCATGGGTGAGATGCAATTACTTAAGCAATTCGCTAGTCTAGATCTAAACATTGAGCAGAGAAGTGATCAGGTGTTATTGGCCAACCTTAGAGCTCAACACGACATCTTTGTCGAGATCAGGGAGCAACAAGCTAATGATCCATTTCTAATCTGAGTCAAGGAAACCCTAGCAGACCGACCAAATTTCTCCATCACGGAGGACGGGAGGTTAATATTTCAAGGAATGACATGTGTGCCTGATAATGAAGAGTTGAAGAGGAAGCTGATGGATGAAGCCCATAAGACAAAGTATACAATTCACCCAGGTGCAACCAAGATGTACCAAGACATGAAAAGGTCATTTTGGTGGCCCAACATGAAGCGTGAGGTGGCTGAGCATGCCGCGCATTGCCTCACATGTCAACAAGTGAAAGTAGAACACTGACGTCCTGCGGGTGTACTCAAGCCCCTGGACATACTGGAATGGAAGTGGGAAAGCATCGGAATGGATTTCATCATGGGTTTACCCCGAACTTGTGGTGGACTCGATGCTATTTGGGTCATAGTGGACCGATTAACTAAGTCCGCACACTTCCTAGAAATAAAGAGTACCTGCAGTGTTGATGTACTTGCAGCTTTATATGTAAAGGAGATAGTGAGACTACATGGAGTTCCTATGTCCATCATCTCAGATCGTGACCCTAGAATCACCTCTAGATTTTGGAAGGGACTTCAGACTGCTTTAGGCACAAAACTCAACTTTAGCACAACATTCCACCCACAGATAGATGGGCAGACAGAAAGAACAAATCAGATTGTGGAAGATATACTATGTGCATGCACTATAGATTTTGAGGGGTACTGGAATGAACAACTATCCCTAATAGAATTCGCCTACAACAACAGCTACCAAGCCAGCATCAAGATGACACTGTTTGAAGCCCTATATGGTAGAAGCTATAGATTGCTAGTGTGTTAGAATGAAGTAGGTGAACAGCATTGGTTGGGACCAGACATGGTACAAAACACTAGCAAGGATATATAAATCATCGGAGACAGGATTAAAATAGCTCAGTCTAGGCAAAAGATCTATGCAGACAGGAGAAGAAGGGACTTAGAATTTCAAATTGGAGATCATGTGCTGCTTAAAGTATCCCTGACCAGAGGATTTCAAAGGTTTGGGATGAAACGCAAGTTAAGGCCAAGATTCATAGGTCCATTTGAGGTAGTAGAAAGAGTAGGCTAAGTGGCGTATCGTCTAGCACTACCTCCTAAGTTTTCCACCGTACACAATCTTTTCCATGTGTCAGTGCTGAGGAAGTACGTGTATGACCCATCACATGTAATCAGCTATGACGATATAATTCTAAACAAAGACATGACCTATGAAGAGAAGCCAGTGAGAATCTTGCACAAGAAGATACAGGAGCTCTGGAACCGACCCATATCTGTGGTAAAGGTGCTCTGGAGAAATCACGAGGTCGAAGAGGCCACGTGAGAACTCGAAGCAACAATGCGACGGAATTACCCAGAACTATTCAGTAAGTCAATCTTCCTCTTACGATCTTATGAATTTAGGGACTAAATTCTTTTTAAGAGGGGGAGGATGTAGCAACTTTGATTTTTTAAATTGTGACAAATAATATTAAACTAAACAAAAATAAAATTAATTGAATAAATATGATAAATAGATTTAAATTAGAATAAAGAGAGAATAAATTGAATTAAAGGGAATTAAACTAAAACCCATTAAGCTAAATTAGGAAATGGGTTGTACAAGTGGTCTAAACATGAATGAATGGGCCCAATTGTAAAGAGCCCATCGTTGGATGGGAGTTAATTAAGCTAAATTCGTACCTAAATTAATAATAAATGGAAAAGGGTTAGGATAATCATTTTTTTTATCAAAAAGAGGGTCCAGTAGGATCAGCGACCGGTCGAGTGCATCCCACCCCAGCAGGGTGAAATGTTCTCACTCTTCCAGGCGATTTCCCTACTACACCAAAATTTTATTTATAAGAATAAAACTGTTACAAGTTCTGCGGGGCATACCCCTAAAAAAGAAAAAGGAGTTAAACAACTCGGAAACTCCCCAGTCCCAGGCGATCTCCAAGAAGAGCAGGGAAACAAGATTTGGGGAGGTGGGTAGTAGAATTAAAAACCCCATTACAGTGAGATTCACAAGCAAAATTAGCCAAAGCATCAGCAACCTGATTTGCTTCCCTATACACATGAGAGATCCGGACTTCATGCTGTTGCACATAGTCAAAAACAATTCACCACCACCTGTAGCACTCCCAAGAAGGGGCAACTCCAGATCGAAGGGAACTCACAAGCACCAAAGAATCAGAGGAGATTTCTGCCACATAAATCCCACGTTCCATGGCTAATTGAACACCATCACACATAGCTCGAGCTTCAGCAGTAAGACTGGTCCCAGGACCATAAAAGTGGGAAAAAGCAAAGACCACAGAACCAAAATTGTTACGGAGAAGACCGCCACCCCCACAAGGACCCGGGTTACCTTTAGATGCTCCATCCATATTAAGAAGAAGACCTTGTAATGGCGGAATCCATCTGACAATTTTACAAGTGCGAACTGCAGACTAAAAAAGGAAGCCAAACTCCATAATCGCTGTCAACTGCTGGGTTGTTGCAGAATCCTTGAAAACCATATTCTCCAAAGCAATATTCACCTGTGTATAAATATTATGGCGAACCAAAGCACTAGAATAGCCAACTTGTTCAAACCTCATCTTACATCTGATTTTCCAGACTTCCTAAGTAATAAGCATTGAAGAGTAAATAGTAATGAAACCATGAGGATTGCTGGTACTACTGGAACTAATGATTTCCCAAAGGCGAATAGATATGTTCATCTGAACTCCCAGGCCCGGTTGGAGAAAAGGAGAAATCCATAACCACAGATCCTTAGCCAAATCACCTTGCACGAACAAATGATTTAAATCTTCCACATGAGGGGACCTGCAACAACAACAACGGGAAGCAATGGGAATACCACACTCTGCAATGCGGTAATCAACAGGAACCGCTCTGTGTAAAAGAAGCCACGAAAAGATAGAAGCCCTCCTGCTGAAACGATGATGCCATAGATGGATCAGGGGAGATCTTTTAACACCATGGATGCGGACCTGATCATAAGCACTTTTAGTGGTAAAGTTCCCTTTACTAGTCGGTGCCCAGACACACAAATCTTCATGAGAAGTTAGCTGCAAATTCTGGAACTCTTGCGGAATAAGATAACGCAAAGCATGATTCTGATCAGAGAGAACCTCCCTAACTGAAGGTGAGGATTCCTGTAAATGAGGGGCATTTTCCCGAAGTGGCTTCATACCATACCAGACATCATCTAGAAATCTGATTGTGATCCCATTTCCCAACACCCATCTAGTATTCTTCTGAACAACATCATATGCATCAAAAAATAGCTTCTTAGCAATCCTATGAGGGTGAGAGACAAGGCGACCATCAAGGAAATATCTGTCATTAGCATAAGAGGTCCATAAAGAAGAACCATGAATAATATTCCAAACTAGTTTAATAACCATTGACAGCTGAACATGCCACATACTTTTCACACCAAGGCCACCTTCCAAGATGGGTTTTTGAATAGTTGTCCTGGAAACCCAGTGTCTACGGTTGTCCCCACCTGATCAGCCCCAGAAAAAAGCGGCACACAAGCGTTCAATGTAGTGAAGAACGGTTTTGGGAACCCCAGAAGCAGTAGCAAGGTATATAGGCATAGAAGAAAGGACCGAGTTGATCAAAGTCAATCTTCCTGCCTTAGATAAAAACCTGGCCTTCCAAGAGCCGATTTGCCCATTGATTCTATCCATCAAGAACTTGTAGTCTGCAATCACTGTTCTGCCCTGCTTAATCGGCACACCAAGGTAAGTAATAGCACCCCTCTGAGTAAGAAAACTAGTTAGCCGCTTCAACTTAGCAATGAGCTGAATAGAAGCATTCTTAGCCACGAGAAAGCTGCTCTTCCCATGATTAATTTTCTGACCTGATGAAATCTCATAATTCTTCAAAAAAGCCATGATTCTCCTGATGTTGGAAGCTTGACCATTAAGGAAAAGGAGAGCATCATCAGCATAAAGCAGGTGAGACATAACTTTGCAATCCCTAGGTCCCGAGAAAGCTTTTAGAATACCCTTATCAAGTAACATATGCAGCCCCCTACTCAGCGTTTCCTCCATAATAATGAAAAGAGCAGGGGCAAGGGATCACCTTGACGCAACCCTTGTGAAGATTTGAAGTATCCACTAAGAGCCCCATTAAAGAGAACAGAAAACCAGCAATTAGAGAGGAGCATTCCAACATAAGAAGTGAATCTAGAAGAAAAACCAAATTTATGAAGAACCGCTAGCAGAAAGTCCCATTCAACCCTATCATAAGCTTTCATCATATCGAGCTTGAAAATAACATTATGCCCTCGAATGTTTCTTCCCAGGTCAGCAGCCAATTGTCTAGCCAAAAGAACGTTGTCCATGATGCTCCTACCTTGGGTGAAGGCGCCTTGCTCCACTGAGGTAATGGAAGGCAATATGGAAGACAATCTATTTGCAATAACGACAGAGACAATTTTATAGCAAAAGTTGCAAAGGCTAATGGGGGGATAATCAGAGAAGGAACTTGGCCTATCCACTTTAGGAATAAGAGCAATGATGGAGGATGAGACACCTCTAGGAAGTGGATAGCCAGAGAAAAACCCCCTGACTGCCTCAACCACATCCTTTCCAATAATGTCCCAGCACGAAGTATAGAAAATACCAGTGAAACCATCAGGGCCTGGAGCGCTATCCCCCTTCAATTTCCAAACAGAGAGCTTAATTTCCTCCTCAGTTGGAACATCAGTCAACAATTGATTATCCTCTTAGGGATAAGATGGGGAATGGAACTAAGCAAATCATTATCAATCTAATGATCCTCCGAAGACAACAAAGAAGCAAAATAATGTTCAGCCGCCGATTTGAGAGAATGCTGATCCTCACACCAAACTCCATCAACCCTCAATCTGTAAATATAGTTCCTGCTTTGCCGACTCTTAACTGCCGCATGATAGAAAGCAGTGTTCCTATGACCCTCCTGAAGCCACTGAATCTTGGATTTTTGGCACCAAAACATTTCCTGACAGTGAAGGGACCGCCTAAGCTTTGCATTCGCCTCATTCAAAAGGGATCTATTTTGAGCAGTAGGGGAATCATCAAAAAGTTTTTCGCACACAACAATTTGCTCTTCAGCCATCTTAATATTATGCTCGATGTAACCAAAAACATTTTTGTTCCACAGACGCAACGCCACCTTAACTTCTTTAAGTTTATGTTGCAACTTACAAAAGGAAAAGGGTACCACAAATTCTCCACTGCCCAGGCATTTTTAACACAGTCCATAAATGTCTCATGCTGGATCCACATATTTTGAAAGATAAAACGAGCTGGTTGAGAATAAACATTCTGAAGCTGAATAAAAAGTGGGGCATGATCAGAAGGGCCACGAGACAAATGTTGAACATTGCACCCAAGGAAAGCCTCGGCACACCTGTTGTCCACAAGCAACCTATCCAACCTGGCCTTGATAGCATGACTACCCATTCTTTTATTAGTCCAAGTGTACGGGGAGCCCTTAAAACCAACATCCAAAAAACCAGCATCAGAAATAAAGGCATTGAAATCAATCATATAAGTAGTATTAGGCAGCAAACCACCTTTCTTTTCACTGGTCTGAGCAACACAGTTGAAATCGCCCCCAACAATCCAAGGAATCATAACAGAATCAGAAAGAGAGAGAACTTCATCAAATAAAATTCGTCTGTCTTTAACTTCACAACTAGCATAAATTGAAGTAACCATGAGCAGAGGAGTTCCCTCCTTCATGACGATACCATAAATTTGCTGGGAGAAGTACGAGATCATTTCGAAGGAAAACGGCTGATTATAAAAAATCCAGATCTTAGATGTCGTCTAAAAACCATCAACAAAGAAGTCCATATGAAGATACTTACACACCCTCGAGGCCTTGGAGTAAGTCATTTTTGGTTCAAAAATCGCTAACAATTGAATATTATGTTTTTAACCAACAGCATGAGTGACCTTTTCGAAGCCAAATTTGGCAGGCCTCTAATATTCCAGAACATAATATTATTAATCATGATGAAACATACCATCCATGAACCACAGCGGCCTTGGCCTTTGATCTGGTGCACATACCATTTCTTAAGATAGAATCGCGTTGAAAAGAAGCATGAACCGGAGGCATAAGAAGATTTTTTGAAGTTACCTTTAAAGAGATGTGGGAGACTCCCTGGGTAGGAAGGTGGGCAGCAGTACTGCCACACAGGGGCATACTACCTAAAGATGGGGACTTACCATGTTCCAAACTTCCATCAAGGTTGGGATCCTGCGTGGCTGGCGGCGAGAAGGATTCCTGCAATGACACCTTAGCAACTGGACTGCTACACAGATCTACGTACAGATCCACTCCTGTGACACCCATGCAACCGCCATAGGGTGTTAAACCGTCATGCAAACGTGACTGATCACCGTCATTAAGTTGTTGTTTCTTTTGAATACTCCGTTCGGCAGGGATCTTTAAAGGATTCGAACCAGGATCAGATGCAGATATTTTTTTGATTTGGTTGCACCCATAACTCATCTGGTTTCCCTGAACAGCCTGCAGAAGATTCTCTCCCAGCGAAAGGGATTCCCTACCTAGGGAAGGGCATCCCGTCGTGGACACAGCCGGGAGGATAGCCGCCGGCACCGCCTCCGGCAGAAAGGAACCTTCAGGGAACACGCTAAGATTATCTTCACGAGGGCATGTATGCACGATGCCGGTGCCATGAACGTCGTCCACAGTCTTCTGAGGAAAAATATCTTGAATCCTGGGCTCCATACATGTGTATAGAGATGTCGAACCAGGCAGGTGTGTAATGGTATCAGCAGCCTTTGACAGACCAGAACCTTCAAGGAACAAACTGGGATTCCAAGAGCAGGACATGCATGAACGAGGCCAGTACCATGCACATCATCCATGATTTTCAGAAGCAAGTTTTCATGAGTCCCAGACTCAATAGGAGGGCATAAAGATGACGGACCAGGCAAATGAGTAGCAGTGTCAACAGGATTAGGATCCTTGGGCGGCTGAATAAGAGGACAAGCAAGGGTAGATTCATGCACAGATGTATTTAAAGAACCACCAAGGAGCACCATTTAAACACATGTCATCAGCTAATCTTTCAAAGACGTTACTCACCGGGATAGGAGAGGACTGCTTAGTGGCAACATTCTTTGAAATTGAGGCACCCTTCCGATAGACTACTCGCCACTCAAGATCATTGCTCTTACCCTTGAAGGACGTAGGATCAGCCCTTGGCTGTTGCAGAACCTGAGATTGAATGTTGGCCCCGGACTTCCTCTTACACTCCTCCTGAGAATGACCCAGCTTCTTATAGAGTTTGCATATTGGTGGAACCCTGTGAAACCTCACAGCTTGCCAGAAACCCTTCTCTCCCTGACTGATCCAGATTCGATCCACCAAAGGCTTAGCAATATCAACATCAACACAAACTAGAGCTTCAGCAGTTTGAGTCCAAGCAAGGGTAGAGTCATGAATCTGCAAGACCTCCCCAAAATTCCTAGCAATGGACCTTAGGTAATCCTCATTATATAGATTGACTGGAAGATGCGGAAACCCCACCTATATAGGAATCAAAGTTGGATCAGAAGAGAAGTCAAAATCAGACGACCAACGGAAGAAACGAAAGAGGTAGCCCTTGAGATACAGACTCTTCTGCACCAACACCTTCAAGAAATCCTCCTCCTCAAGGAACCGAAGAAGGAGATGCCTAGGATTCAGAACACTCACTATGCAGTCACCCTTCGAAGCAAGCCTTTGTGAAAGACAGCTTTTGATATCCGGGATTGATGGTCTCCCATAAGAACACTTAGCAACAATAGCAAACCTCAAAGGCAATTCTGATTTCTGGGCTTCCTCTTTGGTGAAGTACACCGCAGGGAAACCATCATCTGTGAACGCCGGGGCCTTAAGAGGGAGATCCACTTTTGGAGGATGTAGAGATGATGCCAAAGCTCGTGCAAAAGAGATGATCTCGGCCCAGAAGACTCACCACCATCCATGGGAACATGACCTGCTGGCAACCAGAGGCTGCCGGCAGACCAGGAGAGATCACAAGGACTTACCGGAGGTTCGCAGACCAGCCTTTTCTCTGACAGACCAGCCTAAATCCTTGGTTGAATATAATTTTCCCATAATTATCCTAAAAAGGAGTCCTCATCCCATCCCCATTGCCTACGAAATTGGACCTCTCTTCAATCCTATTAGGTGGATAAAGGCTAGGGAATAGGGAGATAAACATGGAATTTTAGAGTTTGAAGGGAGAGAAAAGTTGTAAAAGGGTAGGACTCTTAAACTAGCTAATACACCCCCTAATTCGTCCCTACCAACCCTTAGTTCATTGCTGGAGCTTTGGAGGATGAGGAGAGGAACTGTGGATGAGAGGAGCAAGGAGAAGGAGCATGGAGAAAGAAGGGATTTCATCATCTTCTTCGTCTTAAACCCTAGGATTCTTTACAGCGTGAAAAGGTATGCAATCTCTCAAGCCAAATCTAATTAAACTCGACCCTAGGTAGACCTTGATCCCCTCTATCGAAGCCCCATGTATGCCCCAATTTTCGTTACTCCATGGAAGAGTATTTAATGCTCCAATCTTTGTCATCATCATGTACCTGAACCTACTTGTTTGCCTTCAATCCATGTATATACTCGATTTCATGCATTGCAAATTTTATCATAAATACTACATGATGCTATACTTCGAATGATCCTATTTCCCCCAATTTTGATCATGCATTTTTTGCGAATTAATTCGGAATCCATGACTGTCTATGTTTTAGGTCACTGAAATGTAACCTAATTAAAGCATGTCTATTACTTGTCTATTTTTAAATTACTCATTCTTGTTGATACATCTACATGTCTATTCCTGTTTAAAACTAGTTTCATAATTTTTGAACCTTCCTGTAATTTTATATTGATTTTTGAATGGCCCTGTATCAAACCATGGAAGGATGGACCGAGACCTAAATTGGATTGTTTTGCCTTTTTGGGTTTGGCCCGCCTTTCTTAAATCGCGACGACCCAACCCATTGCGATCTCAGAAGGGTAACAACAGGCCTGACCTCCGCATCATGAACGCGACGGTCTGACCCGCCACGGTTTCCACCGCACCCATGACCCTGGCCGGTTCAACAGAACACGACCAGCCTTTCTGTCGCGACATGAAACGCGACGGGCACCTTTGTCGCGATTTCCATATTGCAACTAGAACCCAGAATTTTTATATACCCCTGTTACTTAAGCCATTTAATCCCTGTTTAACCTTAATATGCACTGCCATGAACAATAACGATCTGTTTATTAATATTTGGTATTAATTACATGAAATCCATTAATTAAAAGCCATGTGTATGATTATTCTTACTCTCATGATTTCTTTACACTTGCACACACTAAACCTTAATATTTTCCATGAGACCCTAATAAATTACTCAATAATATATCTGATAATTAAGTGTAATTATTTACTAAATCTCCCAATCATTTTAATAACACTTGTCTTCGTTTTATTCGCGTGTTTGTATACTGTTATCGTGTCCCTCTGCCTTCAAGCACTCAAGGCAAGACGGACACTTGTTTTTATACCCTTCTTTCTTGACATGGACCACCTCTCCATTGGGAATACTAATGACCAGATCAGGGACTCCTTGTCAAGGCCTCTATAAGCCTCCTTGGCTTTGGCAGACGTCCATTGCCGACGAGCTGGTTGTACCCTTAAAACCCTTTAGACCCTAGGGATCAGCATGATCCAACGGCCTTAGTGTGTTTCCTTCTTACCTTGGGATCACGTCGGACCATCTGGCCTGTGTTCATAGCATGGCTAGTGGGCGGTTGTGACTTTTACCGGACTATTGGCACACAACCGAGTGTTGTGCAACTGTTACTCTCGTTTGTTTATCGTTGTTTTACAACCATGTCCCTGTTCTCATCTACTATCTCTATACTCTCATCTGTTCACATTCTCTCTATACTCTCGTCTATTCATCTATTACTCTCATTTTTTTCTTGGTACTTTATTTGGCCATACAATTAATTGTCTAAGATAGGAAACATGACTATGCCAGGCAATAGGGCCCGATCTGGTCCTGGGAGGTGCATCCGAAAAGTGCTATTTGCCCATGGAAGTTAAAATGATCAGGATGTCAGCATACATCCAGTGCCATTATACTATCAAGATTTAATCTAGGACAATCAGTTCAAGTACAATCGTTACAAGTGCTATCGTTACTAGTGCACCGTTGTGCAACTTTACGTGCTATATCGTTACATGGCCAATCCATTATCATACTTGTTGTGCTATTTCCATGTACAAGTGCTATCATTCTCTTGCCATAGTTACTTTACTCTGCATGACTATTCTCTCTAGTTATCCTGCCTTATAAGACATTAATCACTTAAAGCATGCCTGTTTATATGAGATATTAAGTCCTACAGGACATTTATCGCTCATCCTGTACTATTTATTTCATGTGTTTCAGGTGAGGATGTAATAGATAGTTGATGAATTATTAATGAAGTTGGATTTTATTTGGCTTTATTCTAATTGTGCAATAGTTTGATGTTTATTTATCGCTCTGTACTAATTAAATAACTATAATTCCACTTCGATATTACCCGTTGGGGCATTACACTGATGCTATTTTGCCTTTATCTTGAACGAGACAAGTTCCAAGATATACTAGACTTGGTCTAGTATGTTAGTTACAGATATGATCATAAGTACTTGTGAGATATTTCAAATATTGACGGCTATCTTCTGTGCACTAACAATTAATGTTCTGTGAACAAAGTTCTACACAAAGATATTTTTGAATATGAAGTAGGTAGAGATTGTATAGTGCAGTTCTGACACTAAATAATATGGATGTTCTTGTGGCAGATGTCAGAAGACTTTTTTCATAGATTTGACTAACGCTTCAGGATATGGATATTTTCAGTTTTATGAGACAAAGCTATATGATATTATATTTGAGAGCTTTTGTAAATTGAAATACAGAACAATTGAGTTTAATCAATTTGTACTAAAAAACTCATATTTCATGATATAGTTGAAATCAAGAATTTATATCTGAACTAGTCATATAATCATGAATTACATTTTATATAAATGAAGAATGTCATGAATATGATGAAAAATGTTAATGATGCAGAGATATCATATAATTAGTATATTCTTCATTTTATCTAATAAAGATATAATGTTATTAGTCGAGGTGACATTTCAAATATGACAAAGTGAATTTCGAATATGACGAAGTGAACTTCGTATATGACGAAGTGAACTTTGTAATCATGATTTCAACTTGATCAGTCGAAGTGAAATATTCGTGTTTTACTTCGCATATGACAAAGTGAAAATCGGATATGACGAAGTGGACTTCATATATAATGAAGTGAACTTCGTATATCATGATTTCAACTTGATCAGTCGAAGTGAAGTCTTCGTGCTTTACTTTGCATATGACGAAGTGAACTTCGTATATCACGATTTCAACGTGATCAGTCGAAGTGAAGTCTTTGTGCTTCACTTCACATATGATGAAGTGAACTTCGGATATGATGAAGTGGATTTCGTATATGACGAAGTGAACTTCGTATATTTTTTAGGCAAATGAAGTTATACTTAAGATTTTTGAGAGGAATAACTTATATGATGAGGTATGCTTTAGATATTTTATTATATGATATGCAAGAGAAAAATGAAGCATTTGACATGTTTTGTTTATCAATAAATATCTGATTATTTTGTCATCTTCAAAACTTATTATATGTTATGGTTTGATTATGTGAATGTGCAATGTATATTTGAATAGAGGTTCAACAATATCTGCTTCGGCAACAACTCACGAAAAGCAATTGGAATCAATCTTTGCATGGAAATATGACAGTCATGATTCTTCATTTCATATACTTTTCTCATTGACACTTACAAAACGGGCAATATTCAAGACATAACCATATGGAAATCTCAATTGCTTGAACCATTAACACACACTTCCTTAATCTATCTAGCCCCAAGCACATATGAAGCTTTAGGTTGTACAACTTTTCCTCTAACATGCTATAGTTCTAGTTCTGGACATGTGCAAAGTACTTTCAAATCCATTCATGCCTTGACATTGTCCTTCGTTTTGCATTTGAAGTCCATAATTGTGTTGAACACATTATCAAAAATATTCTTCTCTATATGCATGACGTCTAGGTTATGTTGTATCAAAAGGGTTGACAATAAGGCGATTCCAGAAGATACTTTGCTTCACCCAATTGTGATCCTTCCCAAACTCTGGGATTTGTCAGGTACTACTATCCAGTTGTGATGTATAGTCGTAAGTTCTGTTGGCCCTTTTGGTTGGCAGCAAGCTAACCTAGAGGGGGGTGAATAGGTTTTTCTGAAATCTGAAATAGAACTTAAACACAGAAATTAACACTTGAAGGTTGGTTAGTTTAGTGTGATAAAGAGTAGTAGTGCGGAAGCAAATAAACAATCACACAAAAGACACAAGGATTTATTCTGGTTCGACCTTCCCACATGGAAGTCCTACGTCCAGTCCCCAAGCAACCTCTTCGGATTTCACTAACCAAGGGTAAAGTCTCCTTAAGGACACTACAACACCCAGCACCCCAGCTGGTCTTCTCTTTCTCGGGCAAGAAGGCAGCCCACTTCTTTTCCAGGCTCAGAAGCAAACCTACTGGTACAAACCCCAGTGCGGTCTCTAGACACAAACCCCTAGCTGGGTTACACGCTGTATACAGTCCTACAACTGGACAGAAATCTTTCTTAGAAAAGAAAGATCAGACTGAGAGCTATTACAAGATGAACACTCAGGACTTAGCTTACAGTCACAGACTCTCCCCAAGATTACAATGAGCACATGGAGAAAAAGAAGAGACAAGAAAGGAAGCTTGAAAGCTCGAATGCTTCAAATGCTTGAACACTTCTTCTTGGGCTCAGGCTCTTTCTCTCTTTTCCTTTGAGTGTATTTGGAGTTCAGGTTCCTCACTGGTTGTACACTCCTTCAAAGATCTTCAGAAAAGCTCTCTTATGTTCTTCAGCAATGCTTCATCTTTTATATGAGCAATTTAAATAAATTCGTTGAGGAGATCCGTTGGAGTTCTAGCTATTGCTCATGTTCTATTCTTCTGATATTTTGTGGTCTACGAGGTCTGCAAGCATAGGAGAAAGTGTATAGTTAAAAGAGTGTTTCTGTCAAAAAGGCTCATACCTCTATGTTCCTGTTGCCACCCAGAAGTAGTAAGTAATCCCTTTTTGTTGGCAGGAAAGAAGAGATCTAGAAAGATAAGCAAAAAAGATCTCCTGTCAGAAAGATAGAGGATTACGCAAATCAAGAATATTTGACTTTTTTCACTAGATGCCAAAAAATATTTTGGAATATAAAGAAAATCTATGTTTAAAAGATCAAAACCATATTTCACTTATGAAATCCATGTTCTTTCAAAAGGAATCCATGTTTTACAAGGAATCCATGTTTTACAAAGGAATCCATATTTTACAAAGGAATCCATGTTTATAAAGGAATCCATGTTTTACAAAGGAATCCATTTACTTACCAAATCCTTATCAGATCGAATCCTTATAGCAGTGAATCCTTATGAGAGTGAATCCTTATATCAGTGAATCCTTATGAGAGCGAATCCTTATAGCAGTGAATCCTTATGAGAGCGAATCGTTATGAGAGCGAATCATTATGAGAGCGAATCGTTATGAGAGCGAATCGTTATGAGAGCAAATCGTTATGAGAGCGAATCATTATGAGAGCGAATCGATGTGAGAGCGAATCCTTATGAGAGCGAGTCGATGTGAGAGCGAATCGATGTGAGAGCGAATCCTTATGAGAGCAAATCCTTATGGCAGTGAATCCTTATGAGAGCAAATCCTTATGGCAGTGAATCCTTATGAGAGCAAATCCTTATGGCACTTTGTGAACTGAAATCGATGTATATTGAATGGACATCGATTTATCGTTTTAGTGCAAATCACATGGCAATAATGTCATAAATTTATATTTATTAGAAAATCATGATATTTAATTTATTATTAGAAAAATCATGGTATTAAATATATTAATATTCAATTAATCACATAAATTTATATTTATTAAGAAGAACATGATATTAAATATTTTTTAATAATAATTAATTAAACATAAATTTTGTTATCACCAAAATAAAAGGGTAAAATATAGGAGTGGTTCAACAATCTCCCCCTTTGGTGATGACAAAATTTATGAGAATTTTCTGACAAAAATATGTAAAGCATAGAAAATACAGAAAAATTCACAGATAATGGATACCATGCATACTCTCCCCTTTTTGTCACAAACCAAAAAGGAAGGTTCTTACCATTGCATTCTCTCCCCTTTGTGAAAGAAATTCTTACCATTGAGGGGTTCAACAATGATTGACATAAATGAATAACTCCCCTTAGTCTGTGCTCCCCTGAATGAGAGATTCCACCTAAATGAAACTTGCAAATAATTGTTAGTAATAAAGACCAATTTAATTTTTGTGACTACTCTTTCTTTAGATGTGATTTGAATGAAGAGTCTGCAGTCACTCTTGCCTTGAGCATCCTTGGTTTTGATGCTCCAACGCTAACGTGGAAGTAAATTACTCAAAGGTAGGTACCCAAATCCTTTTGGGTCCTTGATGGTTAGATGCATGAAAATATCCTTTAGGGATCCAAACTAAGTGCCTTGTTGTGCAGGTGTTTACAGTGTGTCCTAGTTTATTGCAATGAGAACAACAATGAATATAGATTGTTTTACTGTTCTTATTTTATTTGTGCTGAGTTTTTAGAACGTGATTTCTGTAAACTTTTTCTTTTACTGGGGCCTTTTTATGGGGCATCTTGGTTTCTTTTACAAATTTTGGTAGTGGATATTTTTCTGGAATCATGGCTTGTTTTCCTTTTTATGGAGGTATGTATCCAAGCCCTTGTTTGTTATTTCCAGATTTTGATCCTTTTAAGCATATGTCTAAAGATGTTTTCCCTTCAGTTAATTTTCTAACTAATTCTTTTAAATACATATTTTCTTCAGTTAGAGTTTTTAATTTTTCTTCTAACTCTAACTTCTCATTATTCTTGCTTTTCAAATCTTCATTTAAAAGATAATTTTTATCTTTACAATCTTTTAATTGTTCTTCTAGTTGCTCCAATTCGGATTTAAGATCAGAATTGGTTTTTCCAAGCAAGTAGAGTTATTTTTCAGATTTTTTAGTTCTTTTACAACCCCTTATGTTTTTCATACAGTTCATTAAAGACTTCTTCTAAGTCTTCTGATTCTGACCCTGAATCTGTGCAAGAATTAAAAAATGAGTCAGAATGTACCTCATCTAGTCCCACCATGAGGGCTAGATTTACCTGCTCCTTTTCGAAATCTGAGCTTGATGATTCTGAGCTTGTGACCTCATCATTTTCCCAAGCAGCCGCCATGCCTCTTCTTTTAAATTTCTTGTGCTGCTTCTTGGGCTTCTCGGTTTGACTAGTTTTCTTGAGTCTTGGACAATCCGGTCTTAGATTCCAGGTTTTCTGCATTCATAGCAGACTGGTTCTTTCTCCTTTTCTCCTTTCTTTAGATCCTTCTTGATCTATTTTTCTTCTTCTTTAAAATCTTCTGAAGCTTGTACAATACTTCATCAGCATCATTATCTTCAGAATATGCATTTGGGAACTAGAAGAGGAAGAGGTGGAAGGAGCAGCTACAACCTTAAGAGCATCAGTACATTTCTTCTTAGATGAGCTTTCAGACAATCGCTCCATATTTATTTCATGTGCCATGAGAGAACCTATTAAATTATCAATCGACAATTTGGTTAAATCATGGGCCTCTTCAATAGCAGTTACTTTAGGTGTCCATGAATAGTTAAGGACCTAAGTATTTTTCTAACGGTTTCTTCATTAGAAAGAATTTTCCAAGAGAATTTAAACCTACTACTATGCTTGAAAATCTATTATACATAGTAGTGATATTTTGTTTTGAAGCATTTTAAATTGTTCGTATTGTGAAACAAGAATATCTATCCTAGTTTGTTTCACTTTATTTGTTCCTTCATAAGTTATCTGCAGCTTATCCCATATTTCTTTGGCTGATTTACATGCAGATACTCTACTAAATTCTCTTTGGATAAAGCACAACATAAGTAGTTCTTAGCTTTAAAGTTTAAAGATAATTTACTTTTATCTGCTGCTGTAATGGCAGTAGTGCCTGGAATAGGAACAATAACATAATCACCTACCTCGATTACCTGCCAAAGATCAAAGTCTGTGCCTCGAATGAAGCATTCCATTCTATCTTCTAATATTGGTAGTCCTCTCCATCAAAGAATGGAGGTCTGGTGACTGATTGACCTTTAGCATATCCTTGAGCTGCCATGGATCTTCTCTAAGATCGTTAGATCTTCTTGATTGATCAGAGAACCTCGCTCTGATACCACTTGTTGGCCCTTTGGTACGGCAGCAAGCTAACCTAGAGGGGGGGTGAATAGGTTTTTCTGAAATCTGAAATAGAAACTTAAACACAGAAATTAACACTTGAAGGTTTGGTTAGTTTAGTGTGATAAAGAGTAGTAGTGTGGAAGCAAATAAACAATCACACAAAAGACACAAGAAATTTATCCTGGTTCGGCCCTTCCCACATGGAAGTCCTACATCCAGTCCCCAAGCAACCTTTTGGGATTTCACTAACTAAGGGTACAGTCCCCCTTAAGGACACTACAACACCCAGCACCCCAGCTGGTCTTCTTCTCTTTCCTGGGCAAGAAGGCAGCCCACTTCTTTTCTAGGCTCAGAAGCAAACCTACTGGTACAAACCCCAGTGCAGTTCTGCTAGACACAAACCCCTAGCTGGGTTACACACTGTATACAGTCCTACAGCTAGACATAAATCTTTCTTAGAAAAAAAAGATCAGACTGAGAGCTATTACAAGATGAACACTCAGGACTTAGCTCACAGTCACAGACTCTCCCCCAAGATTACAATGAGCATAGGGAGAAAAAGAAGAGACAAGAAAGGAAGCTTGAAAGCTCGAATGCTTCAAATGCTTGAACACTTCTTCTTGGGCTCAGGCTCTTTCTCTCTTTTCCTTTGAGTGTATTTGGAGTTCAGGTTCCTCACTAGATGTACACTCCTTCAAAGATCTTCAGAAAAGATCTCTTGTTCTTCAGTAATGCTTCATCTTTATATGAGCAATTTAAATAAATCCATTGAGGAGATCGTTGGAGTTCTAGCCGTTGCTCATGTTCTCTTTCTTCTGATATTTTGTGGTCTATGAGGTCTTAAGCATAGGAGAAAGTGTTTAGTTAAAAGAGTGTTTCTGTCAAAAAGGCTCATACCTCTATGTTTCCTGTTGCCACCCAGAAGTAGTAAGTAATCCCCTTTTGTTGGTAGGAAAGAAGAGATCTAGAAAGATAAGCAAAAAAGATCTCCTGTCAGAAAGATAGAGGATTACGCAAATCAAGAATATTGACTTTTTTCACTAGATGCCAAAAAATATTTGGAATATAAAGGAAATCTATGTTTAAAAGATCAAAACCATATTTCACTTATGAAATCCATGTTCTTTCAAAGGAATCCATGTTTTACAAAGGAATCCGTTTTACTTACCAATCCTTATGAGAGCGAATCTTATAGCAGTGAATCCTTATGAGAGTGAATCCTTATAGCAGTGAATCCTTATGAGAGAGAATCCTTATAGCAGTGAATCCTTATGAGAGCGAATCGTTATGAGAGCGAATTGTTATGAGAGTGAATCATTATGAGAGCGAATATTATGAGTGCGAATCGTTATGAGAGCGAATCGTTATGAGAGCGAATCGTTATGAGAGCTAATTATTATGAGAGCGAATCTATGTGAGAGCGAATCCTTATGAGAGCGAATCGATGTGAGAGCGAATCCTTATGAGAGCGAATCCTTATGGCAGTGAATCCTTATGAGAGCAAATCCTTATGGCACTTTGTGAACTGAAATCGATGTATATTGAATGTACATCGATTTATCGTTTTAGTGCAAATCACATGGCAATAATGTCATAATTTATATTTATTAGAAATCATGATATTTAATTTATTATTAGAAAACTCATGGTATTAAATATATTTAATATTTAATTAATCACATAAATTATATTTATTAAGAAGAACATGATATTAAATATTTTTAATAATAATTAATTAAACATAAATTTTGTTATCACCAAAATAAAAGGGTAAAATATAGGAGTGGTTCAACAAGTTCTAGATCAGTCTCGTCATGTTTCCACCAGATACTTGTTCCATATCTATCTCATCCTATTTAATTGTATTTTTCATAAATGAGTCCTTCTGCCTTCAGAAATGATGGTCATTTGGTAGAAACCGGCGAGATGACAATCAAACCAACATGTTTTTCCCCCAGATTTCAACACGAATGATTTTGAATCCTCCATACAATAAGGACATGCCAACCTCTTATGTGTGCTCTAGACAGATAGCATGTCGTACGTTGGAAAGACAATTATTGTCCACATTAATGCTGCCTTCAAAGTGAAATTATATTTTTAGATGCACATAAGTCAGAACCCCATCTGACCATAAAAATTTCAGGTCATTATCAACGGTCTGGGATATATGTCTAAAATGTTTCCTTGACTTTTTGGACCAGGAATCAGCAATGATAAGAAATGATTCTCACGCTTCATGCACATGCCTGGTGGAAGGTTGTACGGTGTTAAAAATACTAGCCAACATGAGTAAGATGCCACCGTGCCTCCGAATGGATTGAAGCCATGCATGCATAAACCCAACCGCACGTTACATGGATCCCTTGAGAAGGAAGGATGAGTATAGCTAAAATGAGCCCAAGCGTTGCCATCAGAAGAATGACTGATTTCACCATCATCACGACAAACGTTTTCCACATGCCAAGTCATATGTCCAGCTATCATTGAGGACATGAACACCGCTACAATCTGGGTGTGAGAGGAAAGTACCGCCGTGACTTATATGGAACATCCTCTGCTATGACATGTCTTCTCTCTTAGGCTTGAATCTATCATACTTACAGATACAACATGATGACTTATCTGCATCTTCTTTGTAGTACATCATACAATGATTAGGGCATGCATCAATTTTCATAAATCCAAGTCCTAGATCATTCACCATCTTCTTTTCATGGTAAAAATCAACGGGCACCTCTCTGATTGAGGAAGCATACTCTTGATGAGTAAGAGAAACCAATCAAAGCAACTCACGCTCATATGAAATTCAAACTTAAAATTCAGTAGTTGCGACACTGCAGACAACTATGTATGCTTCTCACAACCATCCCATAATGGCTCATTAGCATCTCAAAGTAATTGATAAAATCTCTGAGCTATATTATTTGGCACTTCTTCGTTGTATTGATCATCGTGAATGTTGAACTCCGGACCAGTTGCATCGACAACCATGTCTGTGTACGTACTTATGGAGGCGATGTTGGCCGGTTCATACAACTAGATATTAAACTCACCATGAGACGACCATAACTCATAATGGGTAACAAATCCTCTCGTATACAAATGATGTTGCACATCCCATGTCGATATCCACTTTTTGTTCTTACAAGTCGAATAGGGACATCGGATGTTACTTATCGGATCAACTGCTACCGATGAATTCCTCAATGCAAATCAAATGAAACTGTCAACTTCGTCTTTAAACTCCTCTGTCACAACTCCATTAACTATTCCACAGTACATCTATGACCGATTCTCATACGACATTTTTCCTGCACAGATTAAATGTCATCTCACAAGCATCGCTAGAAATTTAGAAATTGTATAACAACTTAAAAGAGTCACCATAAAATCTCTAGTTGGCCAACCACCCTCACTTTGTTCGAGTAAGTCAAAATGAATAGGTAGGACATATTAATTAGATTATCACTTTTTACCCATCCATGAATATTTGATCGTTCTTAGATGGCCATTTACTATGTGTTTGTACATTTTACAGAAAATTTTGGCAGCATCTCCCTACACATCTATGATATACCAAAAATATTTATTGATTAAAATTTTTTCTTAAACACTTATTTCTAAGTGGTTAAGAAAATATTCAAAATCAATAAAGATATAATAGAGAGGAGTGAGAAGATGCAACTAAAATTTTTAACAAACTTTACAAAGACATATAGTAAATAACCACCTAATTGCGATCAAACATTTACAAACTATCCAAAGGAACAATTCAAGACTTTGAGTTAGATATACACGTTCTCATCATTGAAAATGAAACTCATACACATCAATCCCAAACTCTTGAACGTGAAGGTTCATTGACACGGACTTAACACGCTCTCGTGAGGTGTGTGCAGTGATAAATTTCTATACATGCATAGATCAAATTTAAAAACCACATAAATATGAAAAGAAAATGAAAACAAAATATTACATGCGAACAAGTGCAATATTAAACGAAATTCACATATACATATAAACGAATTACAACAAAATAAGAAGTGTAATACTAATCATTAAACTGAAAATAAATAATTAAAAGCAATCCATATAATAGTGTCCTATTGAATTAAGTTTGATTCAAGGATCTAGCTAATGTCTAGAAGGAAAAGTTTGTACTCAAATTTTTTTCCCTAAATTAGGATATATACCTCATTGGTGTTTCCATTTGACTTCTTTACATCGCATGTTTCAATATGTAAGCATATGTGATTTCTATTTATAGGAGTTCTTTAGGGTTAAAGCGCCATTTGCATTGTTATGTCATGGATGGCACATATCCCATTTGAATTGGGATGCACATTTCATTGGGATTTGCATTGCTTATTTAATTTATACCCCATCTTACATTGCATAGGTACATGGGGTTTTCTTATAATCATACTTGGAGTCAAAGTCCCATTTGCTTCGCTTTCCTCATATGAGAAAAGAGGTTTTAACAGCCCAATTGAGGACCCTTTTAAAGACCAATGGACCAAGAGTTTGAGCTTTTAAGAGCTTCCAGTTTGACCTAACAAACCAAATTGAATCAAATTGGATCTTTCGGTTGATTCAAAAATCTAACAACTTGGATTAATAATACGAATCAAACCGAATAAATTTAATATGAGACCAATCTAGCTAGCCCCCATGACAAAGTGTGCGCCAATTAACATAGATCCATGTAGCCATATAATCTCCTAAGTGGCTTGCGAAGTATCATTCAACGTAAGTATATCATGTTTGTGTCATGAATGACTTCTGCTATTCTTGGTCATCTTGAAGTAATAACTAAGGCTCCATAACATACGTATATCATGTCCAGGCATCAAATGTGTGCATCCTTTAATATAATATAAATAAAGATATTGAATGGCAATGCTCATAAAAAATTAAATAAAAGAATTGATAATATATTATTATGTCAAATTTAAAAATAATTCATAATATAATAAAAAATACATTACAATTATATAATCATGTAAAAACCACACAAATATGACATTATAAACATAATGTGAAAAACTTATCATTACAATAGTGAACCAAAATTAAACATATGAAAAGAAATTACTTGAGCAAATAAAAATATAAAATGCAAGTACTAACCTTAAATTTGGTCATTGTTCTTCTAAAATCTACAAATAAGAGTTGTGTGGACTGTGTTTATACGCAGTGTTTGTGTATGAGTGAGAAAGAAAGAGAGAGAGGAGGGGTAGAATTTTGGCAAGTATTGTGTGCGGTGTGTGTGTAGAAAGAGAGAGAGACAAAGGTGACTGTGAGAGAGAAGGGGGCAGGACTGTGACAATAACATGCATGTGTGTGCATGTGAGACAGAGAGAGATAGGGGGGTGGGGGCGGGGAGTGGAGGGGGTCGCTGGTAGGGATGGGTGGGGGAGGGGATGGGGGTCGCCAGGAGGGGAGGGGGGGACTGGCAGGGTGGGGGGCTAGGAGTGGAGGGGAAGGGAGGTGGGGTGCTGGAGGGGGGGGGGGGCTGGGAGTGGGGAGGGGGAGGGGAGGGGTGGGGGTCACCTGGAGGGGAGGGAGGGGGGTACTGCGATCGGTGGCACCGTAGGCCGCAACGGTGGCGGTAGGGAGAGGGGGTGAGGGAGCAGGGACTCAACGGTCGATCGACGGCGGCGGGAGGTTGCAGCGGTTGAGGGTGACGGAGCAGGTCTGGCGACCGATCGACAATGGCGGGTCGGCGGTCTGGGGCATAGAGCGTTCGCGATGGCCGCAGCAGCGGTGATTGCGGTGGCTGGGGGTGGCAATTGGTCATACAGGCGGAGAGAGACAGAGAGAGAGAGAGAGAGGAGAGGATGAGAGAGAGAGGGAGAGAGAGAGAGAGAGAGAGAGAGAGGAATGGGGGTTCGACAGATATGCTGACAAACTTATTTTCGTCAGAATATCTGTTGGAATTGCCAACGGATTTTCGACAAAAATTAGTTCGTCGGCAATATTGACAAAAATTTCTAACGGATTGTTATCCGTCCAAAATTTCGATGGATATTTCGACTGAAATATATCCATCGACATATTCGTTGGCATTATCATCAGAATATTTTCGTTGAAAATATCCTTCAATAATGATGCTTTTCTTGTAGTGGTTTAAAGACGTTACACTCTAGAGAAGCTTCAGTCAAAATGTGTACTTTTCAAGGGTCAACTCATTCCAACAGGCGAAAGAGGAAGACGACTATTTAAGGAGTTGAAGTCTGGGATAAGAAATAATGATATACATAATATACAAAAGAAGTGAGCATATGAAGAACTCTCTATGCATCCAAGCTTTCTGCTACCAAACCTTTTAAGCCTTCTTCATTGAGTGGACAAGAGCTTCAAGATAAATATTGAAAGAGTCCATCAAGAGTTAGGGAGAGATTAGATTCATCTAGATCCTACCTTTTTTTATATCTCTCTCTGTTTGTCAGTGTGTTCATTCTTTGAGCATCTCCTTTGCAACAAATTTGTGTCCGTAAAACTAGCAAGGGGTCAGTGTGTGTTTGCCCTTTTGATATGGGAAGGCCTACTTGAGTAGGCGTGTCTATGCACCACTATGAAGGGAAGACTTGCTGAAACAAGTGGTTGTTTACCCCTTAGAGAAGGGAAGACCGAGTTGGACTGGGTGGTTGTACTTACCTATTTTGGTAGTGAAGTCCCAAAAGGTTGCTTGGGGACTAGATGTAAGACTTCTGTTGGAGAGGAGATTCGAACCAAGATAAAATCTTTGTGTTCCTTTCTGTGATTGCTTCCACATTCAAATCTTCTATTTATAACACTAACCACTAACAATCAATCTTCCACGTCCACCTAAGTCAACACTTTTTAGAAACCTTAAATTGTACCCACTGTACTGGACATGATTCAAGTGCTCAAACTGAACGTGGACTAGAATGTGCGATCTCACATTTTAACTTAAAATTCTAGGTTCTAGGGGTTTTTAGACAAACTTTGAACATAAACTTGTTGGAAACTTCTAGTAGAAGAACCCTATGTCTTTGATTTGAATTAATGTGACCTTGGGATGCATGAATCATGAGATGAATAAGAAAAGCCTTAAAACTTCATGATGATCAGAAAATGCCTAATACACACAATATACTCTATGAAAATTGGGAAAAATAGGAAAAAATGAAAGTAGAGTCGATAAGCTTTCAAATTTGTCATGTTAGGTTTGTACTCGAGATTACCTACCTTTGATTGCTTCCAACGTCTAGGATCCTACAAGTCTAAGTAGATGCTAAGGGGAAGAAGACTCCACAAATACTTGCTCTTGGCTCGTCCCTCTTGCTACTAGAAGTTCCTCCCATGCCCACCAATGAAGAGAAGTCTAAAGTCGGCCATAGAGGGTGTTATGATGGCTTTATAGAGTTAGGGTTGTTCAATTCCAAGTTTGGGTTTCCTAAACTCATGGTAAGAGTCCTATCATGACCAGAACTTCCATATGAGCCTATTTCCTCCTTAATCCCAACATTATTTGGTAAGTATTAGAGAGCAAATTCATACTCCTATATTGGGTTTAGGTTTAGACATGTTTTATGGCCCAAATTTCTCATGTTTAGACTTAAATGACCCATATTTCTAATGGGTATAGGGTCAACATGAGTTTCTAACATTATTTCCCTTTGTTTGACCCCCTATTGGCCAAATAACTGTAACAACCTCGAGAACCCGACCCTCGGCCCACGCCGACGACCCGATTTTTGAGGTCGCCGCCCACGGATCCGGAGACCCGGAAGGGCTATAATATAAGTCTAACATAACGTCAACTGCTAACTAGGAGCACACATGCAGAAGCAGAAAGAAGAGCGAGACCGCTGCGTATCGCTCTAGGTATAGTCCCAACACACACAACTAGTACAAGTAAAAACAGGGGAAGAACAAGTCCCTTAGGGGCATACCCTGAGGGTGATGTACAACTGAGAGGGGGAACCACTGCTAGCCACGGGGACCACGACTACCACCCCCCGTCTCCTATGCCCAGCGTGCGCCCTGCCACTGTTGACAAGTTTCACCTAGAAAAGGAAGGGACGAGCTTCACAAGAGAAGCTCAGTAGGGACTACCAATCTCCTACTGGCTCTAACAGGTAGTCAAAACTATGTACATAATTAAATGACATTAGATATATCTTCTACGCTACGAAGGAAAGTGCGGAAGCAAAGCTACTAACTAACAATGGTACGAAGGACACCACGGTCGGAAACTCCATAGAACCTGTACGTCATGTCAACCACACGGTTGGCTATGCAGACAGGGAGAACCCAGCCTAGATAAGAGACACTAGCTACGGAAAGCACTACCACTAGTCAACCGGTCAGATGCGTCCATTGACGTTTTATCCTCGACCCAGGTCCAAACCTCCCCTCTCGTCAGAGTGAGGCAGGACACAAAGCACACAATAGTAACCGCCATAGTCTGGTTGGACTACGGTCGTCCCACGCCTAGCCTCTCTAGGTGGTTCCGGGGTCACAAAGAGTGAGGCAGTGAGAAAAGGACTAGCTGGACTGCGCTGGGAAGAACACCCAAAATGACCTCGGCATCCCAGACCAACCACGAGAGCTCTGTAAATGACTAAACGCCGCTATCCTAACCACCGTTTTCCCCTCCACTCTAGAGTCTGTGACTCGAGCACGCCCGCTGCCCGGAATACTCCCTCAACAGGCGCGCGGGGACGGGGGTCCCAGACAACGGTAACAACCTCTCTCACGCGGCAAGACCTCAAGTGTCGAGCACCGGGCGAGCGACTAGTGTAGGACCGTACTAGGGAACTAGCACTTGTGCCACGGGTATAGTAAGAAGCGGAAAACGGAGAAGACTCCACAGAAAATGAAACTTTTCAAGACCTTATCTTTCTCTATTGTATGCCGGTCGCGACATCATCGCGACCTCTATAGCGGTCACATTCTCAGCCGAGAGGGGTTCCGGGATGATCCTCCTGGAGACCACCCTAAATCCGATGCAAAATACATCCACAGGGGGAGGGGAGCATGCTAAACATGTAGGAAAGCTCATAAACCATATAGACCACCATCAAACCCCACAAAACCTGGATTTACAAGGAATCTACGCTCGATGCAATCCTCACCCTCACGAGCATGATCCTCACACTCCCACAACCCCAAACCATGAGAAACAACAATCTCAAGGGGGATGGGAGCATGCTAGGGCGAGAGGAGTCAAGGGTCCCTACCTCTAAGAGTAGAGCTGACCCATTGGGGCCTTCACATCAGAATGGCCACCTCCTCCTCGCTCCAAGCTCCACGTTCACGCCGCCTACACAAATGGGGCATCACCTCCCACCACGAGCACCTCAAGCACGCCGGGAAAACACCGGAGAGGGAAAACTTGGAGGAGGAAGAAGAAGGGGGAAGAAAAGGAAGGAAAGGGCGAGAGAGGGAAATGGGGTGCAGCCCTCGATTTTAAACCGATGGGCCCCAAGACGCGATGGGTCATCCTGGCACGACAACGAGCATGTCACGACGGCCACCCACGGTGCGACACAAAAAGTGGTCAAACCTTGAAGACTGGGAAACCAGAACGCGACAGCTAACTAGGTCGCGTCAACATTGTACGCACTTGACACCCGACAAGGCCGTTCTGACAGACAGGATAGTGGTGAAGTCTATCAGAAAAGCATTCACGATGCCTCCAGATGACGCGATAGAAACACGATGCCCACCCCCGTTGTGTCCAGAACTAGACGACCGGGCGCGTCGCGACCCGAAGCCTGTCGCGGCAGACCCCTCTGGCGCGACTATGTCGCGACCAAGGAGCCCGTCGCGATCCTGAGGACGGGGCCAAGGGCCCAAGAGAGCCGGGTCTTACATCCCACCCTCCTTAAGAAATTTCATCCTCGAAATTAAAAGAAACTCAGCTTCAACACGAAGCAATGCAAAAGGGAAAACAACGTACCGGTCAATCAAACAATTACGGGTACTGCTCTCGCATCTCATCCTCGCATTCGCACGTGGCCTCGCTACCAACGCGATTCTCCCAAATGACCTTGACCAGCGGTATCTGCTTCCTGCGTAACTACTACAACATGTGGTCCATATCTCTGACTGGGTACTTTGGCACTGACAAGTCTGGCGCTACCTCAAGCTACGAGTAGTCCAACACGTGCAACGGATCTGCAACGTACCTCTTGAGCTGCGAAACGTGGAAAACACTGTGCACATCTGCCAACTCTACTGGAAGACTCAACCTATAAGCCACCTCATCGATCCTCTCTGTGATAGGGAAAGGCCCAATATTCCTTGGACTAAGCTTTCCCTTCCTGCCAAACCTCATGACGCTCTTAGTCGGTGAAACCCGCAAGAACACAAGGTCACCTACGCTGAACTGCAACGGCCACCTGCGGACATCTGCATAGCTCTTCTGCCTACTTTGCGCTGCCTGAAACCTCTGCCTAACCAACCTGACTGTGTCTGCACAATGCTGCACCATCTCTGGTCCCAAAAGATGCCTCTCACCGACCTCGAACCAGTGAAGTGGTGTTCTACACCGGCGACCATACAGAGCCTCGTACGGTGCCATTCCAATGCTCGAGTGATAACTGTTGTTATATGCAAACTCTACCATCGGAAGGTGCGACTCCCAGGTGCCACTCAAGTCAAACAGCATGCTCTTAGCATATCTTCCAAAGTCTGAATGGTCCTCTCTGACTGCCCATCTGACTGCGGGTGATACGCTGAACTCAGCCTCAACTCTGTACCAAGAGCTCTCTGAAAGCTGCGCTAGAACCCAGAAGTGAACCTCAGATCTCTGTCAGAGATGATAGAAACTGGGGTTCCATGCAACGGAACAATTCGGTCCACATACAGCCTGGCAAGCCTGTCCACTGACCAAGACATCCTGACTGGAAGGAAGGGCGCTGACTTGGTCAACCGATCCACGATCACCCAAATGCCGTCATGCCTCTGCGGAGTACGGGGCAAACCAACCACAAAGTCCATGGTGATGTCGTCCCACTTCCACTCGGGAATGGGTAATGACTGCAGCTCACCACCCGGACGTTGATGCTTAGCCTTCACCTGCTGACAGGTAAGCCACCGAGCAACAAACTCTGCCATGCCCCTCTTCATCTCTGGCCACCAGAAGAACCTCCTCAGGTTATGATACATCTTAGTGGAACCAGGATGAACAGCATACCTCGACCGGTGTGTCAATGACAACAGCGCCTGGCACGCATCATCGGGGACATACAATCTGCCTCTGAACCTGACCTCACTATCCTCGTCCAGCTCAACATCTGGCATCTGTAAAATATCTGCCAACTCTGAGTTTGCCTGCTGTGCCTGCAACACCTGACGGTACACTGACAGACGAACTGACAAACTAGTCATCACTGCACGGTCTCTACGCCTCGAAGGGTAGAAAACTCCCTGGGACAAATCCTCAAACATCCTCCACTCTCTGACCATCAACGAACTCAAGCGAATATGCCTGCTCAAAGCATCTGCTACAACATTAGCCCTTTCTGGGTAATAGGAGAGGGTATGGTCGTAGTCCTTCAAATATTCAATCCATCTGCACTGCCTCAAGTTCAAATCCTTTTGAGTGAAAATGTAGAGCAAATTCTGATGGTCGGTGAAGATCTCAAATGCCTTACCGTACAAATAGTGCCTCCAAAACTTCAAAGCAAACACCACTGCTGCCGATACCAAGTCGTGGGTAGGGTAGCTCTTCTCATGCTTCTTGAGCTGCCGAGAAGCATAGGCAACAACCCCACCATGCTGCATCAGCACTACTCCCAAACCTAACCTCGACACGTCGGTGTAGACCACAAAACCTTCGCTACCTAATGGCAAGATCAACAATAGTGCTGAAGTCAACCTCGTCTTTACCTCCTGAAAGCTCCGCTCGCAGTCCTCAGTCCAAACAAATCTGGTCTCGAGCCTGGTCAATCTGGTCAACGGCTCTGCAATCCTGGAGAACCTCCTGCAATAGCCTGCCAAACCCAAAAAGCTGCAAACCTCTGACACCGAAGTGGGTTGTTCCCAAGACAACATGGCAGGGTCCACTACCACACCAGAACCTGAGATCACGTGCCCGAGAAAGTGCACCTCCCTCAGCCAAAATTCGCACTGGTCGAACTTGGCGTAAAGTCGGTGACTCTACTACGTCTCTAGCATGATCTGCAGATGCTCCTCGTGCTCCTCCTTAGAAGCCGAGTAGACCAAAATATCATCTACAAAGATGACCACAAACCGATCTAGGTACTCACTGAACACCCTATGCATCAAATCCATAAAAGCTGCGGGTGCATTCGTGAGCCCAAACAGAATCACGACGAACTCAAAGTGATCATACCGCGAATGGAAAGTTTTCATGCCAATATCAGACTCTCTAATCCTCAACTGGTAGTAGCCTGACCTCAATTTAATCTTCGAGAACACTCAGGCTGACTGCAACTGGTCAAACAAGTCATTGATCCTTGGCAACGGATACTTGTTCTTCACTGTTACCTAGTTCAGCTGCCTATAATCGATGCACAACCTCAAGCTGCCATCCTTCTTCCTCACGAATAGCACTGGCTCTCCCCACAGCGAACGACTCGGACGGATGAAACCCAGCTCAAGCAACTCCTGCAACTGGTGCTTCAACTCGCGCAACTCAGCCAGAGCCATCTGGTAAGGTGCCTTAGACAAAGGCAACATACCACGCAAAAGCTCAATGGAGAACTCTACCTCCCGCTCAGGCGGTAACCCAAGTAGATCCTCCGGGAAAATATCAGAAAACTCACAAACAACAGGCACATCAAAAATCGACGACTCGCTAAGCTCCAAGGAACAAACAGAAGCAAGGTATGCTATACAACCATCACGGATCAAACGACAAGCTCTACAGAAGGAAATAAAAGGTCGACGAGTAGACCGGATACCTAGGAAGCAGAGAACAGGCTCCAGGTATCTCAAACGAATGGTCTTCCGATGACAATCCACCACAGCTGAGTGGGCCTCCAACCAGTCCATGCCCAGGATGACGTCGAAGTCACGAAGCTGCAATGCGTACAACCTGGCCGGCAACTAGAGTCTCTAAACCTCAATTGTGACGCCTTCCAAGTAACCGAAAGAATGCATATAATCACCGGATGGGAGATCGACCATCACATCACGCTGCCTCTCAGGTGTGTGATGAACCAGAGTCTTGTAAAACTCCTCAGAAGCAAAACAAAGGGAAGCACCAGGAACAACCAAAACACGAGCAGCTCTACCAAGGATAGGCAAGGTACCTATAAGTAGGTTCGACGCCTCGGCCTCCTCCTTGGTAAGAGCCATCACATGACCATGTCCACGCCCACGCTGTGGCGCCTGCTACGGCTGCTGCTGCGGCGGCGGCAGCTGGTGCTGAGGAAATTGTTGCTGCTGCTAGTACGGCTGAAAACTGCTGAGGTTGTTGATGCTGCTGAAACTGCTGAGGTTGTAAATGATACTGCCCCTACTACTGCTGCCGAGGTACCTGCTGCTGGGGAGGGAACCGGTACTGCGGTAGCTGCTATGTGTACTGCACTGGCTGCTGCGGCTGCTGGACTTGCACCATCAGGTAATCCCTCCTGAAGTGGCCCGGTAAACCACAAGTGTAATAGACTGCCTCCTGCCTGCCCTGCTCAGCTCATTGCTGGACTGACTGCTCCACAAACCTCGACTAGCACTTCTTCTGCCGGCTCCGTCCACCCCCGTGAGTGTTCATCTGCCTGAACTTCGAGCGCAAACTGGAACTGCCCGAACTGCCCGAGCTCGAAGAAGAAGAAGTCGCACTACTGCGGCTACCTACGGGATGTTGGTACAGTGAGGACCTTGAAGAAGCTCCTCCCTGCTGCTGCTGCAAGGGCTGCCAAGTCTCTCTCTCCAAGGTGGTGGCCTTAGCCACGACCTCTCCGAAGGTGGCACACATATGAGGAGTCACACCCTACCTCAAGTCTAGCCTCAGTCCTGCAATGAACCTCTCTACACAAGCCTGCTCACTGCTGGAAACATGAGGAACATGCCTCAACAACTGGACGAACCTCTGGTGGTATTGAGTAACTGTGAGATCGCCCTGAACCAACTCATGGAACTGGTCTCGTCTCTTACGTCGAGCGTAATAAGGGAAATACTCACCGTGAAAGACCCCCAAACACCGCTGCCATGTGATCTGATCCATACGCTGCCCTGGAAAGTGGGTCTGCCTCTGAACTCTCCACCACTCATGGGCTGGTCTCTTGAGCTGATACACTGCCAGTCTGACCTGGTCCTCCTCGGCGCACTCCATAGTCTCGAACGTGCACTCCAACTCATGCGTCCAGCTCTCTGCCTTGTCTGGATCATACTCGCTAAAGAACATCGGTGGCCGGAGACGCAAGAACATCTCCAAGAGGGCGGTCCTGTCCTCAGTGACAACCGTCCTCCTCCGACCAGCCCGGGTACCCCCGGTACCCGATGCCTACTGAACTGCTGGCTGCTCCACTTATGGATCTACCTACTGCTCCGGTACTGCTGGGGGAGCTACTGGAGGCTGACCTCCCATTGTTGTCTGCCCAGGCTGCCACGCTCCCAGGTACAGAGTCTTGATGAATTGCTTAACCAAGGGAAACCAATCCGCGTACTGCTATGGCTGGGGCTGGTACTCCTGCTGCTGCTGGCCACTAGCTGCTGCTGCTGCCATTGCTCCCTGAGGTTGTGCCACTGACTCCTCTACTGACACCTCCTCTTGGACGTACCCCTGTGCCGGCATATCCGACTCATCCTGCTTCTCTATCAGCTCTCTGGCCTACCTACGCCTGCGCGGAGCCATATCCTGCATGGCACACAACCAACCAGGTTAACAATACTACTCGGGCGGCTAGCAGTGTACTTGTACTACTGTTGGGACTTTCAATTGCAGTTTAAATCCACTACAAGTCCTATCAGACTCTTGCTTTGATACCAACTGTA
Organism: Colocasia esculenta; assembly: GCA_014218235.1. Lineage (NCBI taxonomy): Eukaryota > Viridiplantae > Streptophyta > Magnoliopsida > Alismatales > Araceae > Colocasia > Colocasia esculenta. Next base: position 144,611,375 of record CM024757.1, read on the forward strand.
ACGACCCCGAGAACCCGACCCTTGGCCCACGCCGAGGACCCAATTTTCGCGGTCGCCGCCCATGGATCCGGAGACTCATAAGGGCTATAATATAAGTCTAATAGAATATGTAAAGGAAATAAACGTCAACTGCTAACTAGGAGCACACACGCGGAAGAAGAAAGAAGAGCGAGACCACTGCATATCGCTCTAGGTATAGTCCCAACACACACAACTAGTACAAGTAAAAATAGGGGAAGAACAAGTCCCTTAGGGGCATACCCTGAGGGTGACGTACAATCGAGAGGGGGAACCATTTCTAGCTATGGGGACCATGACTACCGCCCTGTCTCCTCCGCCCGGTGCACGCCCTGCTGCTGCGAGACTACCAATCTCCTATTGGATCTAACAGGGGAAAAGGAAGGGATGAGCTTCACAACAGAAGCTCAGTAGAGACTGCCAATCTCCTATTGGATCTAACAGGTAGTGAAAAGTATGTACTTATTTAAATGACAGCAGATATATCTTCTACGCTACGAAGGAAAGTGTGGAAGCAAAGCTACTAACTAACAACGGTATGGAGGACACCATGGTCGGAAACTCTGTAGAACCTTCACGTCGTGTCCACCACATGGCTGGCTACCCAGACATGGAGAACCCCGCCTGGACAAGAGACACTAGCTATGGAAAGCACTACCACTAGTCAACCGGTCAGGTGCGTCCACTGACATCTTATCCTCGACCCAGGTCCAAACCTCCTTTCTCGTCAGAGTGAGGCAGGACACGAGGCATACAACAGTAACTGCCGTAGTCTGGCCAGACTACGGTCCCACACCTGGCCTCTCTAGGTGGTTCCGGGGCCACAAAGAGCGAGGCAGTGAGAAAAGGACAAGCTGGACTGCTCCGGGAAGAACACCCAAAATGACCTCGGCATCCTAGACCAACCACGAGAGCTCTGCAAACGACTCAACGCCGCTATCCTAACCACTATTTTCCCCTCTGCTCCAGAGTCCGTGACTCGAGCATGCCCGCCGCTCGGAGTACTCCCTCAACAGGCGCGCAGGGACGGGGGTCCCAGGCAACGGTAACAACCTCTCTGACTAAACAAGCCCTCAAGTGCCGAACACCGGGCGAGCGACTAGTGTAGGACCATACTAGAGAACTAGCACTGGTGCCACGAGTACAGTAAGAAGTGGATAACGGCGAAGACTCCATAGAAAATGGAACTTCGCAAGACCTTACCTGTCTCTGCTGTAGTCGCGACGCATCGGGCCATCGCGAGCTTGTCGCGACACCCAGACCTATCGTGACACTGTCATGGTGGCCCAAGCCGTCGCGACCTTGTCGCGACACCCAAGAGCGTCATGATGATGTCGCGATGGCCATGTCGGTCATGACATCAACACGACCTCTATAGTGGTCACGTTCTCAGCCGAGAGGGGCTCCGGGACGATCCTCTCGGAGACCACCCCAAATCCGATACAAAATACATCCACATGGGGAGGGGAGCATGCTAAACATGTAGGAAAGCTCATAAAGCATACAGACCACCCTCAAAACCCACAAAACATGAATTTACAAGGAATCTACGCTCGATGGAATCCTCACCCACACGAGCATGATCCTCATGCTCCCACAACCCAAACCATGAGAAACCACAATCTCAAAGGGGATGGGAGCATGCTTGGGCGAGATGAGTCAAGGGTCCCTACCTCCAAGAGTAGAGCCGACCCGTTGGGGCCTTCACGTCAGAATGGCCACCTCCTCCTCGCTCCAAGCTCCACGATCCTCCTCGCTCCAAGCTCCACGATCTCTGCGCGTGTGCTGGTGGAGCGTTTATTTTTGTTTAGATTTCAGTGGCTCTACAGTTGTTGGGTGTCCTTATCGGACCACGAGGACGATCTGGGTGAGATCTAGTGGTGCCGACGGACCCTGTCTTGCTCGCCGTAGGTTCTCCACGTGCGTGTTTTCCGCTTGGTTTTGAGGTCACCCTCAAGAAGCTCTCGTTTGGCCTTGCCGTAGGTGCTAGCTATTTCTAGTTGTGCGGAGACATTCAGCAGAGTCTTGTGGATGACCTCTTGGCATTTTCCTCAGTTGCCGTCAGTAGCTGAGACCTCTGTCTAGTCGTTGGTGACAGAGGGAGTTACTGATCGGTTGGTCTCAGCAGTGTGGGTTATTGGGGGCTAAGTCGTGGGTTTCAATTGGCATTTTCAGTGTTTCTGGTCGGCTTGGTGCGCGCCGCGTCTGTGGAGTTGTCGACATCTACTTGTGTGCTCTGCACCGTTGTTGTGCGCCCTGTGAGCTGTCAGATGTCTAGTTTGGCACTCCCTTTGTGGCGAGGTTGTGGTGTTGACCACCGGAAAGTCGTAGTACGACTTAGTGGTCCCTTGGCACCTGTTGTTTTCTCCGACCAGGTTTCACCCTTGAATTCGACGATGAAATTATTTTTTTGTTGGATATATTGTAACATGTCTGGTTTTCCGACTTTTCGTTGTGTGAGGGATGACTGGCCTTGTCGCGACGGAGGTTCCCGTCGCGACAGTCATCCCTTGTTGCGACCGCCTTTGTCGTCGCGTTCTGGTCGCGCCCGGTCAACAGGTCATGACTACTTTCTACCTTTTGATCGTCTGACGCCTGTCAGGATGGTAGGCATGGCAGACTGACTTGTTGGGTTGTCGCGGTGCCCCGGTTGGGCATGTTCTTGTCGCGTTCTGGGCGGCCGTCGCGATAAGGTTTGTATCGCGATGCCCCGCCCCATCGCGTTCTGGGGGCCAGAGGCTAAAAGCCTTGGCCGGTTTTCCCCTTTTCCTCTTTCTCTCCTTTCTCCCTTTTCCTCTCCTCTCCGAGGGGAGAGGTCTCCCTCTCATCTTCCTCCGGCGGTTGGAGCTCGTGGCGAAGTGGCTGCGGCTCGTGCGGAGCAGGAGCGGTGCCGTGGGAGCCAGGAGGAGGTGGCAAGCTCGTCGTGAAGGCCGCTTTGTGGGTTGGTTCTTCGTTCTCCGGTAGGGATTCTTGTGCCCTTTCCAATCCGAGTGATTGAAAGTCCCTTTGTGTGTTTGCATGCTTTAAATGCTTTCCCCATGCTCCCCTCCCCATGGTTTTAGTGGTTGTAGTGTGTGGGGGACCCCGGGATGTAGCATCCCGGCGGTCGGCCTTCCAGCTGATGTCACGACCGCCGAGCGCATCGCGACATCAGAGAAGGCATCGCCCCGGTCCGACGCGACCTTATCGCAGTGCGGTTGGCCATTGCGATAAGGGTCGTGTCATGACCCGGTTGGCCATCGCGACAATGTTGCTATCGCGGCCTAGTCGGTTGTCGCGACTTGGTTTCCTGTCGCGACAGCTCTGTTGTTGCGTCTCGCTTCCTCGTCGCAACAGTCTTATCACGGTGGCCCTGACCGTCGTGATGCTATCGCGATGGCTTAGGAGGGTGCGACAAGACCTGGTCTACCTCGGGGGTTTCCATGGCCACGGTTGGCATGTCGGCGTGTGCCCTAGGGCAGGGTGTGCCATTAGGACCTTCTGGTGGGAACGCGGTAGGTTGCCTCCCTACGTTCACTGACCGAAGGTGACAGCTTCGTGGCCGTGTCCTAGTTGTGTCGCTAGGAGGCTCACGTCTGTCTAAGAATCTATTGTCTATCTGTCAATCAATTATTATAAGAGCGGTGGTTTCTATTTTTCTGTAGTGTTCTAGTTTCTCGGGCCGAGCCGTGTGTGCCGACGTTGGCCGACAGCCCTTCTGGGGGTTTCCGGAAAGGGTGTCGTGCGTTCCTGTGCCGGCTAAGCTTGTCTTGGTTACAAGCCAGCTGTGCTGTTTCTGTTGGTGGTTGCCACGCCAGTTCTCTTTCGCCCGGTGCTCGACACTTGAGGGCTTGTCCGTGAGATAAGTTGTTACCGTTACCATGGACCCCTATCCTCGGGAGCCTGTTCAGGGCATTTTCTGGCTACGAGCGTGCTCGGGTCGACAGCCTAGTGTGGCGGACTCGGAGCGGAGGGGAAAATGGTGGGGACAGTGGCATAGAGTTGTTTGTAGAGCTCTCTTAGCTGGGTATGGGTCTCCGAGGTTGTTGTGGTGCTCGTTCGATGAGGACCAGCTAGTCCTGTTGCCCAGCTAGCTAGCATAGAGGGGGGGTGAATAGGATATTAAAATTATTTGATACTTAAATCCTGGTCACACAATAGTCACAAAAACAACACTTCGCAGAATGTTAGTGTTAGTGAAGACAAAGATAAACATGCACAACACAGAAAATTATCCTGGTTCGGATCTCCTCTCCTTAGGAGTCCTACGTCCAGTCCCTGAGCAATATCTCAGGAGTTCACTAATCCAAGGGTACTGTCCCCCTTATGGACCCTTACACACCCAACCGCAGCTGGTCTTCCTTCAATCTGAAGGGAAATACACCACCCTGGATACCCCACCAGGTCTTCCTTCACAACCGAAGGGAACAACACCCTGGATACCACACCAGGTCCTCCTTCACAACTGAAGGGAACAAACCCAAGAGAATGTGTTCAAAGAGATGATGCCCCTAGATCAAGCTTATAGAACACCGCTTGATCTGAAGCAAGGACTGAGAAGAAAAAGATCAACAATCAAGTACTCTTCTCAGAATAAAAGGCTCTCTCACAGATCTGAACTTAGCACAGAGAGCAAGAGCTAAGACTAATGGGAGTTTTTGCTTTGCTCTAAGAAAAGCTTGCAGAAGATTGAAGGTGTTGTAACTTCTTGTTCTCTAATCGCTCTTCCTGGTGCTTCAGGAGCTTCATTCTTCTATATATCATCTTTTGAAATTCGAACGTTGAAGAACCAGTTGTCTCTATGGATAAGTGTACGTTAGACTGCTTGACACTTGGAAGCTTCCAGTCAACAGTCCTTTATTCTTTCATGCACGCAAAGAGAGAGAGGATCTTCTGTAATCTTCTTTGGCTTCCATTTTGTCCAACGTTGTATTATGGATGTTGTCAAAAACCTACACATATTTAAAGCTTGAACAATAGACAGCTAAGCTGTCTCTTGTTGTCAGTCAACGTTAGAACGAATGTTCATCAAAATAGTAATGCCATTTTTGTTGTTCTAAAAGATGTTTGTAGAGAAGATACGATAATGGAAGATATCGTCTACACTAATGCAGTAATACGTTCAGTCTTCATGAATGCACAGCTGACATAAATATGCGTGAAGACTTTGACTTTTCAACGTATTAAAAATTAGCTCGAAAATCGAATTGTTGTCTTCCATGAAATCGTTGTATACATGACTTATGAAATCATTGTGCAAATGAGTGAATCGTTGTGCATTCATAAGTAAAGAGATGCATACATAAATCGTAATATGTATTAATAATCAAATTGTTATGAAGTTATAAACAAATCGATGTACAAATCGTTATGACGTTATGAACAACTTCATGTACAAGTCGTTATGATGTTATAAACAAATCCATGTACAAATCATTGTGATGTTATAAACAAATCGATGTACAAGTCGTTATGATGTTATAAACAAATCCATGTACAAATCGTTATGCTTCTTTAAGAAATCTATGTGAGAGCAAATCGTTGTTCTTACTTAAGGAATCGTTGCGAAAAGCAAATCGTTATGATTACTTAACGAATCGTTGTGAGAAACAAATTGTTGTGATCACTTAACGAATCATTGTGTAGGCAAATTGTTGGGATCACTTAACGAATCGTTGTGAGGGCAAATCGTTGCGATCACTTAACGAATCGTTGTGAGGGCAAATCGTTGAGATCACTTAACGAATCGTTGCGAGAGAAAATCGTTGTGATCACTTAACGAATCGTTGTACTGCCCAAATCGATAAAAGCACATAGCGAATCCTTATGAATATGAAATTGTTATAGCTCTATAGAAATCGTTATGACCTAAAATGGAAATCGATGTGTACTTAGATAATTTTTATGTGTACTGAACTCTAAATGCTTCAGGGTGAGATACTTACAGAATTTGCTTGACTTTTCTTGATTCATTTCCTGTGCTCAAAACTTGAAGAAAATATGTTAGATTAAACTTTATATAGTTTTGTTAATCACCAAAATAGATATGTAACTTATTTAAATTACATGGGGATAAACTGATCATCCATCTCCCCCTTTTTGGTTATGACAAAACATAGCATTAAACCAAGATATTCTGAAATAAAACTTTAGTGATATTTCGAAATCATAAGAGATGTATTTCGGAATTGCTATATTTTCTCCCCCTTTTTGTCATCTAAGCAAAAAGATCAACGCTTTCGACAAAGAAGAAGAGAAAAGATGAATGAGAGAGCACAAAATGATTGAATTATTCTTGAGGGGGTACAGGAAGATAGAAAGCAGGAGACAAAAGAGAGGCAGAATGAGAAATAGTTTCCCAGCCTGTTCTTTCCTGCTTTTCAAAAAACTGTCTAAAAACCCCAGGTTCAATAGAGTAGGAAGGTCCCATGATAGGAGCCATCCTTCGAAGATGATGAACTAGCTGCTCATCAAGAAGTTGAGCATACTGATCTGGTTCAAGAGAGACCTTAAGGAAGGAGACTTTCCCAAAGCTGGCACAGGCAAGAAACTTTTTTTTTTTTAATTAAAGAGGTCCTCAGGGCCTCGAACTAGGAGAGTGCACCCTCTCCCAGAGGGAGAGGATGTTCTCACTCCACCAGTGAGGGCGACCTGGGCTTAAGAATATATAGCTGAAGGAAAAGTACAAAATACATTGGTTAAACCCCTTAAAACATTCTAATATGCATGAGACCCGACTTATCAATGACCATGGGCCCTTTACAAGCTTGAGGTAAACTATCCGCCCCCCAAAAGACATCATTACATTGCTTTGTGATGGCAACATTCGCCAAGGAGTCTGCAAGCTGATTTGTTTCGCGATAGACATGATTCAAAAGAATAGACTCTCTGCGGCAAATACCTTTAGCTTCCCTCCACCATCTATAAGAGCGCCAAGAAAAAACTTTATCCTCGCATATGGACTTCACAAGAACCTGAGAGTCAGAATAGACAATAGAAAGCATGTAGCCCAAAGAAATAGCCAACCAAAGACCATCACAGAGCGCTCTAACTTCTACAATCATACTAGTCCCCTCCCCATAATAATGAGAGAAAGCAACATGGACTCGCCCCAGAGAGTCACGAATGCAACCGCCACCTCCACACTCCCCGGGATTTCCTTTACACGCCCCATCAACATTGAGGCTGAAATCATGAATAGGGGGAATCCAGCAAATTAGTTTGAGCAACTTAGCGGAGCATTTAGGAGCAAAGCCGAAATTATGAAGGATCTGCAAATCCTCATAGTTGGGCACAGACTTGAACTGAAGGTTAGATAAAATATGATGGGTGGCAGATTTGATGGTGCTAATGATGACCCCAACAGAAACCTGAGTATTCTCAAACCTTCGCAGGCATCTCCCCTTCCAGATTTACCACAACATAAGAGTGAGGCTGAAAAGTCAGACAAAGCCCGAAGGGGTTTGGATGTTAGTGTTCTGGATAATACTCCACAGGCGATTAGTAATATGACTATGCAGAGTAGCCTTTGGAGGAAGCATCGGGTGGATCCAACGCCAGAGGGTGGTTGCGATTTCACCATGGATGAACAAATGATCCAGGTCCTCAGAGTGAGGGCGCTGACAGCAAGAGCAGCGGGACACTAAAGGGATCCCAGCTTCTGAAATATGTCCATCAACAGGAATAGCACGGTGGAGGATTTTCCATGCAAAGAGAGAAGCTCAGCGGTGGAAACAGTTGTGCCAAATTTTGGTGAGAGCTGGCCGTTGCACACCCCTTGGTCTGATCAAGTTGTAGGTAGATTTTGTAGAGAAGCAGCCATTGTTGGAGGTGATCCACATGCATCTGTCTTCTTCATCATTAAGAACCACATTCTCCATAACTGTTCGAGGGATCTTGGACCTGATAGGGTGGTCAACATCCAAGACCACCTCACTGAGAGAAGCTCCTGCATCTTCATTATCCAGATGGAGGGTAGCATAGAGAGAGTTATCCCCAATCCATATGTCCTGAAGAAAGTTGATACTCTTACCATTGCCATGAATCCATCTTGTGTTGTCAATAAGTAAACTGATCCATAGAGACTGGATAGAAATTCTGCTTGTCCTTCAATTCTATCCGCATAGCTACATATACCTTGTACCTTTCAACCCAGGTTTGATAGGTATCATGAACAAGGTGAATGGAGTTCATGTCCAGAAATGTAGCAGCTGAAATTTGAGGTTGACCTTCCTTGGCTAGAGATTCATTCACATCAAAGAATTACTGTGCTGAAAGAGGATAGAGTTTGGTCCAATCTGTAGGAGATAATCATTCACATTCTGACAGAGCAGAAGCAAGAACATCAGCAGTGACATGGCCCTAGTGATACTCTCTAAACAGAAACCTGTGGAAAGCAACCAGATAGCCTTTCTGCACTTTGATTCTGCCCATGACTCTAGCAAAATGCTCAAAAATAATTGAGCCTACAGAGGAATCCATAATCAAAGAGTGAAGAGGGGGAAGAAAGGTAGAGTCAGGCAGCTGGAGGGTTGCAAAATCTACTTGGACGGCTTCAGTGTGAGCTCCACCTAGTCCAAGGGCTCTAATGGCCTGCATGAACTGACCTAACTGAATCTCAGGCAAACGATGAAGATACCGGTAATCATTGAACATTTTGAAGTGCCTGATCATCTTGATCTCCTTTTAAATGAAAGGGGCCTAGATGTCCTTATGGTGGATCAAGAACCATTCAGATAAAGTCAGGGAATGGTCCCTTGGAGAGAACCTCGCAGATCTGGCAAGAAGAAATTTATTGTAGAGAGCTTTATTAGTCTGAGCCCACTGCTCTTCAGTTTGGGATTCAGCTGGAGAGAAGATCTTTGATTTGAGGGATTTGGAAAGAAAGGTGTAAGGCAAAATAGTGTTTAGATGGTCGGTGAGATGTAGATGAGGAAGATTAAAAATAGAGACAAAAACAACTTTCTGGAGGAATTCCCTGTAGAGAGATTTATTTTTGGTGACCTCTATTAGAGAAAACCATAAAGGAGGATAATAGGGATCTGAGGATTTAGAGAAAGTGGATGTTATTTTGCATTTCGTCGGAATAGGACTAGAGGAGTCTGTCCTATGAATATGTTCTCCAACCTTTAGAACAGATCGGAGAATGACTTCCTCAAACTCATCTTTGATGGCCCTAAGATAGGGACCATCAATCTGAGCACCCTCTGGAATGATAGTAATGAAAGAGGGAGGAGCTGAAGGATGAAGAAGGGAATGAGAGGTGGAAGAAGGTATGGCAGGTGGTCTAGAAGAGGAAAGACTAGAGGAGGAGGAGGCTTCAGCTGATGAGGAGGCTGGAGGGTCCTCAAAAAGAGGAGGAGGAGAAGGAATGTGTGTGGAAGAGACAGGAGATGTAGTGGATAGTAAAGGAAATGGGGCTGGAGAGGAGATGACTCTGGGTAGAGGGTGTTTGAAAGGTTGAGGAGCTAGAGGTGCTGTGGAGGACGAGGGTGGAGAAGGAGGGGCTGGTGTCGGAATAGGTGAAGGAGCTGGGGGCTCTGGAGCAACAGCTTCTTCTTGGACCTGCTCAGACTCAGTCTCCACTGGCTCGGTTGGCCCTGACAAATCCTCAACTGGCCCTGTTGTCCCTTCAGCTGATGGCCCTGTAGGCCGACGTGCTTCTTCAACAGGAGATGGCCCGGATGGCCCTAATTCTGTTGCAGGCATTGAACCTAATGGTCTAGGGACCTCTTCTTTGGTTCCCTCAGATGGTTGAGCTGCAGGAGGTGGAGAAGCAGGATGCTGATGATCTTACCTCCTTTAAAATATTTGAAAGTATAGCCTTCATGCTTCCCATTTCTTTATTAAACCACCTGATAGCATTCTTCACTTGTGACAACTCTTTTGCAGCTCAGGCCTGGCTCATAAAGATTGAGTTGACGTCTGCTTGTACTGAACAAAGGATTTCACCTTGGACATCCAATCTCTCTAACACAGGCTTCAAATTTATAATAATTTTCTATTTCTGAGCCCTCTGATGTGGAGCATCCGCAAGGAGAGGAATATCTGAAGCAACTTCCTTTCCTTTCTCCCTTACTTTGTCCACATGATCCTGCTCATCTGATTCGGAAGAACTGGCGGTTTCTCCTTCTCTAAACTGATTTTCTGGGGGATGTTTAGTTCTCTCCCCTGAGGCTCACTTTCTTTTTCACCCAAAATCTCCCCTTCAGCAGGGGCATCTTCCATGGGTGCATCCATATGCACAGCTGATGTTTGTTCCTCCTGGATAGGAGGATCTTCCATCTGAACATCATTGTGGCCGGATGCCACATCCATATTTGCTTGATCTTGCTCCCCTGAGTAGGAGCATCTTCCAGTTGATCATTTTCAACATTAATTTCTTGCTCCCCCTGAATGGGAGCTTCATCCAAAACAACATCTTCAGTGTGGCCTGATGCCACAGCTTCTGCAATGTGAACTTCACTGGCTACTGGATCCCTCAAGGAGCTATGGATGGATTCCAGTACATTTCTGAGTACTGAGCCTACTCGAGAAGAGGGAAGAGGATCCTCTAAACTACACCCAATAGGATCAATGTCCTCAGGAGGAATATCCTCAATCCTGCTGCTTGATACTGCTACTGTTGGCTCTTTTTGAACTACGACTGATGTTGCTGCTGGTTCTGCTGTTGCTGCTGGTTCTGCTTCTTGAACTTCTTGGGCATCGCCAATGTTGGCTTCACCCTCAGTCACAGAAGTCTTCGACCAAACCCCATTGACAACTGAAAAACTTCTTTTCTTAAATTTTTGGACCGGATTGCTTGGCCCATCTTTTTAGACACATCTCCTACTACACTTATGCCATAGTGCTGAAAAATCTTCGTCAGGGGATGGGAATTAGGTAGAGAAACATTCAGCTTGCTCTTTGTGTCCCATACCTGAGCGCTTGCAAACTTCATCCTTTCAATCATGAGCTCAGCCGAGTTGATTTCTTGGTTCTTGATGGCCCAGAACATTAAATCGGAATCAGACCTAGTGCAAGTGGAAAACGTAGCACTTTTGGGAACCACAATCTGACAAACTACAAAGTTCAAGATGCGATTGAATGCATTTAATTGGTTTACATCAATCTTTTCATCTTTCAGTCTGAACTCGGGACCAACTATCCCTAAACCCTTTTCTTGGATATTCACAGTGTGAGCTCCACTGTGTCCGGAGGTTGTCACACTAAAGAGAGATGCTAATAAGTATTGTGTGACCCTAATCTGGGTTCCCTTGACCATGGAAGTCCCGTCTGCCTCTGACTTCAGACACACATAAAAAGCTTTTACCAGGTCCGAAAAACTTACTTCAGAGATAGTGGCCATCTTCGTCCACTTCAATCTGTTCAAAGCTTTGACGATGCTCCCCATTCCGTTCTTCTGCAAATCTGCACATCCACTGCTTTGTGACCACATAGCTTGATTTTCACAGACGCAAACCTTACTTGCTGCTCAGCGGTAAGAAATTCGGCTCTGTAGCCCCCGACGCTGCCGGAAACACTAGAGGAGGTCATGGATTTGAACGGAGAAAGTTTCTGGAGGACTGGAAAGAGGAATGGAACAGAAGCCCTCAAGAAATTTCTGACGGGAAGTGGTTGAAAGCTTGAAAACCCAGAGAGTCGATGCAGGAGTCGTTAGGGTATCGCCTCAGGCAGGTGAACGAGAGAGAGATAAAGGTAGGAGGTGAATCGTTCTCACACAGATTTTGGGATATATGAAAGGAATAGACCTTTTTCCGAAAATTGAACCGCCATTATGACGGAAAACGACAAAGTGACCAGTTCAATAGGAATAAAGGACTTATATAAAATGGCGAATCGATAGGAGTGGCTTAACACAAAAGTTTCTATGGAAATTTGCTTAAATCTAGGGAGGAAAAATAATTAGCATTCTAATAATTTATATTTCAGTTTTATACAGATGAATCTTTCACACTTTACACATGCCTAATTCCCTTCTAAGAGATGTAAACCTCTCTTCAGGTAAGGCTTTTATGAAGATATCTGCTAACTGATTGTTTGTATCAATAAATGAAATATCTATGTTACCATTAGCTACATGATCACGAATGAAATGGTATCTAACCTCAATGTGTTTAGTCCTTGAGTGCTGTACTAGATTCTTGGTTAAATTTATAGCACTGGTGTTGTCACATAACAGTGGAATTGTCTTGATATGTAGCCCATAATCCTCAAGTTGTTGCTTGATCCATAGGAGTTGTGTGCAGCAACTTCCAGCAGCTACGTACTCAAGTTCAGTTGTTGATAGTGCTACTGAATTTTGTTTCTTGGAGGACCATGATATCAGACATCCTGCAAGGAATTGACAACAACCACTGGTGCTCTTTCTATCTATTTTGCATCCAACGTAGTCAGCATCAGAGTATCCTACTAAATTAATTTCACAAGATTTTGGATACCAAAGACCTAAGTCATGAGTTCTAGTTAAATATCTAAAAATTCTTTTTACTGAAGTTAGATGGGATTCTCTAGGATCTGCCTGATACCTAGAACACATGCATACACTAAACAGTATATCAGGTCTACTGGCAGTTAGGTAAAGTAATGAACCTATCATACCTCTGTAGATCTTTTAATCTACCTTCTTACTATCCTTGTCACTGTCCATCCTTGTTGATGTGCTCATAGGTGTTGACAGTGGCTTGACATTATCAAATCCGAACTTCCTTAAGAGTTCCTTGGTGTACATAGCTTGGCAGATGTGAGTCCCTTCCTTTCCTTGTTTGATTTGCAATCCAAGGAAGTAGTTGAGCTCTCCCATCATGCTCATCTCGAACTCTCCCTGCATAAGCTTCTCAAAGTACTTGCAAAGAGATTCATCAGTAGAACCAAATATTATATCATCAACATAAATTTGAACAAGCAATATATGTTTGACTTTAGATTTGATGAATAGTGTACTATCTACTTGACCTCTGATAAAACCATGGTTTAATAGAAAAGAGCTAAGCCTTTCATACCAGGCCCTAGGTGCTTGTTTTAAACCATATAATACTTTGTGTAATTTAAAAACATGATTCGGAAATTCAGTGTCATCAAAGCCTGGAGACTGTTCTACATAAACTTCCTCCTTAATAAAACTATTAAGAAATGCCAACTTTACATCCATTTGAAATAATTTCACATCTAGTGCAGATGCATATGCAAGTAAGATTCTAATAGCCTCAAGTCTAGCCACAAGCGCATAGGTTTCATCAAAATCTATGCCTTCCTCTTGGGAATAGCCTTGAGCTACCAATCTGGCCTTGTTTCTTAAGATCACACCACTTTCATCCAATTTATTTCTAAACACCCATTTGGTGCCAATTACTGGATGATTTGATGGTCTAGGAACAAGTGACCACACATTTTCTCTTGAACTGATTCAGTTCATCTTGCATGGCTAAAATCCAAGATCCATCAGTAAGAGCTTCATTGACTGTCCTAGGCTCTATTTGAGAAACAAAAGCTAAATAATCACATGGAATTATGTTACCTCTTGTTCTTACCCCTACAGATGGATCACCAATGATGTTTTCAGGAGGGTGATCTCTCTTATATCTCCATTCCTTTGGAAGATTTTCATGTTCTATGTCCTTTTGTTGCAAGTCTTCCAGAGGTGGATCTTCCTTGTCCTTAATTGATGAGTTCTTTAGCTTCTTGGACAATTCATCTGCATCATCATTATCACTATCTTCTTCCTTTCTCAAGGATTAGTTTCATCAAAAATAACGTGTACTGACTGCTCAATCAATAAAGTACGCTTATTGAACACTATATATCCTTTAGGTTTAGTAGCATACCCCATGAAGATGCCTTCATCTGATTTGACATCTAACTTACCAATGTCTCTTTTGCCGTTGTTGTGGATGAAGCATGGACATCCGAATGTCCTGAAGTGACTAATCTTAGGCTTCTTTCCCTTGAACAACTCATACGCAGTCTTTTTCAAAATGGCCTAATCATTACTCTATTGATGATGTAGCTTGTTGTGTTGACTGCTTCAGGCCAAAAATATCTTGGCAGATCATATTCTGACAACATTGTTCTTTCCATGTCCAATAAAGTCCTGTTCTTTCTCTCAGCAACTCCATTCTGTTGTGGTGTCCTTGGTGCTAAGAAATTGTGTTCAATTCCTTAGTCATCACTGAACTTGGAAAATTTCTCATTCTTGAATTCTCCTCCATGGTCTAATCGGATTCCAACAATGCAATACTTCTTATCTTTCTGGACCTTTTTGCTGAAGCTCACAAAATTGTCAAACGTATCATCCTTGTGTTCCAGAAGGATACCCATGTGAATCTTGAATAGTCATCTACAATAACAAACAAATCCATATTACTTTCCTCCTAGACTGGTGGTCCTCATTGGCCCAAATAAGTCCATGTGTGAGAGTTGTAAGGGTTTAGAGGTTGTCACCATAGTCTTTGACTAGAATGAGGATTTTACATGCTTCCCTTTTGCACAAGGCCCACAGATGCCATCCAATCTTGTACTAATTTTAGGTAGACCTTCCACTAGGCTTTTCTTAATCATCTTCCTTATGCCATCCAAACTGCAGTGGCCCAATCTTCTGTGCCACAGCTCAGTTGACTGCTCTTTGCTGGCTGCTAAACAAATGTCTTGATCTTTCAGCTGTTCAAGGTAAAGCACGTACAAATTCTTCTCTCTGTTGGCTTCAAAAATCACTTCTCCATCCTTCATAATACTGCATTTGGATTCTTGAAATCTGATCTGATGTCCCTTGTCGCATAACTGGGTAATGCTGATAAGGTTGTGCTTCAAGCCTTTTACACATAGAACCTCTTCAATTACTATCTTGCCCTTGCTGCTCACTGATCCACTGCCTATCACGGTCCCTTTTCCATTATCTCCATAGGTGACTGTGCCTTCTTCAGCTTCTAAATGGGTAAACAGCCTTCTATTTCCTAACATATGCTTTGAGCATCCACTGTCCAAGTACCACTTGGATGCCCGGAGATTTTCCTGAAATGAAAACATCAAGCTATAGGTACCCAAGTTCTTTTGGGTCCTAGATAGTTAGTGTCATCAATTTTCCTTTTGCTTATCCATCTTTTATATTTAGTTGGACAGGTTATTTTGGTATGTCCTAGCTTGTTGTAGTGACTGCAACATGTTGTTCTAGTTATTTTTCATATGAAGCATATTTAACGTTTGATTTGTATGCTATATCTTGTTCAGGTATGAATTTTAGAGTTGGATATGTTTTAGGGTATACTATTGTGTCTTCATTATCTGGTGGAATGTAACCCAATCCATTCTTCTTTTTACCTGATCTTCTAGCTCCTCTTAGTATTAAGGAATTTTTACCATTAGTAAATTATTCTAACGTACATGATAGTTTATCATTTTCTTCTGTTAGTATTTTGATTTCATTTTTTAGTTCGTCTGAACTTTCTTGTTTTTCTAATTTTGTTATTTGATTATTTTTATCTTTTAGATTTTCGCATAGCAACTCATTTCTTCTTTTAAGTTCATTAACTTCCTTCTCTAGTTGTTCATTTTCTGATTTTAAATCTGAATTGGTATTCTCTAGACATGCAACATTTTTCTTACTAGCTTTTAGTAATTTAGATACTTCTCTATATTTATCATAAAGCTCGTTGAAAGCTTCTTCTAAATTATTTGAATCAGAATCATTACAGGAATCGAAAGATGAGTCAGAAGTTACCTTTTCTTCAATATTTGCCATGAAGGCCAGGTTGGCTTCTTCTTCTTCCTCACTACTTGAGTTTGACTCGCTGTCCGAGTCGTTGTTGTTGCTCCAAGATGCTGCCATTGCTTTCTTCTTATATCTCTTGAATTTTTTGGAGCTGTCTTTCTTTTTGAATTCAGATTTTTTGAGCTTCGGACATTCTGCTTTAATATGTCCGGGCTTCTTACACTCGTAACAGATGGGCTCACCTTTCTTTGAGTCCTTTCCTTCTACCTTCTTAAAGTCCTTATTTTTCTTGAAGTGTCATCTGCCGGACTGATATCTTTTCTTTTTGGCTAAGATCCATTGAAGCCTCCTAGATAGCATAGCTTCTTCGTCTTCATTGTCTTCGCTACTGGCTTCATCTTCTGATTGTTCCTCAGAGCTGCCTTTTGCTGCTTTGAGGGCATTTGAGTGCTTCTTCTTACTAGATGATTCTCCTAATATTTCCATGTTTATCTCATGGGCCATGAGGGACCCAATGAGCTTTTCCAATGACATCTTTTTCAAGTCATTGGCTTCTTCTATAGCTATTACCTTGGGAGTACAAGAAGATGGTAGGGATCTAAGAATTTTCCTTACCATATCTCCCATCTCATAGCTTTTTCCTAGTTCGGCCAATCCATTTGTAATATCTGTGAATCTGCTGAACATTTGGGTTATAGATTCTCCTGGATGCATCTGGAACCTTTAATATTGAGTCACCAGAATGTCTATCCTCATTCCTTGAATTTGTCAGTGCCTTCATAAGTGATCCTGAGCTTTTCCCACATTTCCATGGCGGATTTGCAGGCAGATACACGGTTGAATTCCTTTTTACTAAGGGCACAACACCAAATGCTTTTGGCTTTGCAGTTGAGAGATATTTTCCTTCTATCATCATCAGTCCATTTGTCCTTTTCGTTGGTGACTAGAAGATCTCCTTCTTCTACAATTGACCAGATCTAAAAATCAAATCCTTGCAAGAAGTATTCCATCCTGATCTTCCAGTAGGTGTAATCTTCTCCATCGAATAGAGGTGGCCTATTGACTGACTGGCTTTCGGAGTGCCCTTGGGCTGCCATTTGATCTTTTCTCTTCAGATCGTTGGATCTTCTTCTTTGTCGAAGAGACTAGCTCTGATACCACTTGTTGCCCAACTAGATATCCCAGAGGGGGGGTGAATGGGATATTAAAATTATTTGATACTCAAATCCTATTCACACAATAGTCACAAAAACAACACTTCGCAGAATGTTAGTGTTAGTGAAGACAAAGATAAACACACAAAAGCAATCGCACAACACAAAAAATTATCCTGGTTCAGATCTCCTCTCCTTAGGAGTCCTACATCCAGTCCCTGAGTAATATCTCAGAGTTCACTAACCCAAGGGTACTGTCCCCCTTATGGACCCTTACACACCCAACTGCAGCTGGTCTTCCTTCAATCTGAAGGGAAATACACCACCATGGATACCCCACCAAGTCGTCCTTCACAACCGAAGGGAACAACACCCTGGATACCACACCAGGTCTTCCTTCACAACCGAAGGAAACAACACCCTGGATACCACACCAGGTCCTCCTTCACAACCGAAGGGAACAAACCCAAGAGAATGTGTTCAAAGAGATAACGCCCCTAGATCAAGCTTATAGAACACCGCTTGATCTGAAGCAAGGACTGAGAAGAAAATGATCTACAATCACGTACTCTTCTCAGAACAAAAGGCTCTCTCACAGATCTGAACTTAGCACAGAGAGCAAGAGCTAAGACTAATAGGAGTTTTTGCTTTGCTCTAATAAAAGCTTGCAGAAGATTGAAGGCGTTGTAACTTCTTATTCTCTAATCGCTCTTCATGGTGCTTCAGGAACTTCATTGTTCTATATATCATCTTTTGAAATTCGAACGTTGAAGAGCTCGTTGTCTCTATGCATAAGTGCACGTTAGACTGCTTGACACTTGGAAGCTTCCAGTCAACAGTCCTTTATCCTTTCATGCACGCAAAGAGAGAGAGGATCTTCTGTAATCTTCTTTGGCTTCCATTTTGTCCAACGTTGTATTATGAATGCTGTCAGAGACCTGCACATATTTAAAGCTTGAACAATAGACAGCTAAGTTGTCTCTTGTTGTCAGTCAATGTTAGAATGAATGTTCATCAAAATAGTAATGCCATTTTTGTTGTTCTAAAAGATGTTTGCAGAGAAGATACGATAATGGAAGATATCGTCTACATTAATGCAGTGATATGTTCAGTCTTCATGAATGCACAGCTGGCATAAATATGCGTGAAGACTTTGACTTTTCAACGTATTAAAAATTAGCTCGAAAATTGAATTGTTGTCTTCCATGAAATCGTTGTATACATGACTTATGAAATCGTTGTGCAAATGAGTGAATCGTTGTGCATTCATAAGTAAAGAGATGCATACATAAATCGTTATATGTATTAATAATCAAATCGTTATGAAGTTATAAACAAATCGATGTACAAATCGTTATGACGTTATGAACACCATCATGTACAAGTCGTTATGATGTTATAAACAAATCCATGTACAAATCGTTGTGATGTTATGAACAAATCGATGTACAAGTCGTTATGATGTTATAAACAAATCCATGTACAAATTGTTATGCTTCTTTAAGAAATCTATGTGAGAGCAAATCGTTGTTCATACTTAAGGAATCGTTGTGGAAAGCAAATCGTTATGATTACTTAACGAATCATTGCGAAAAACAAATCGTTACGATCACTTAACGAATCATTGTGAGGGCAAATCGTTGTGATCACTTAACGAATCATTGTGAGGGCAAATCGTTGTGATCACTTAACAAATTGTTATGAGGGCAAATTGTTGCGATCACTTAACAAATCGTTGTGAGAGCAAATCGTTGTGATCACTTAACGAATCATTGTACTGCCCAAATCGATAAAAGCACATAGCGAATCCTTATGAATATGAAATTGTTATAGCTCTATAGAAATCGTTATGACCTATAATGGAAATCGATGTGTACTTAGAGAATTTTTATGTGTACTGAACTCTAAATACTTCAGGGTGAGATACTTATAGAATTTGCTTGACTTTTCTTGATTCATTTCCTGTGCTCAAAACTTGTAGAAAATATGTTAGATTAAACTTTATATAGTTTTGTATCACCAAAATGGATATGTAATTTATTTAAATTATATGGGGATAAATTGATCATCAAGTCCTTCTCACTGCCTCGCTCTACGTTGGTTCCAGAGCCGCGTAGGGAGGTCAGGCGTGGGGCCGCAGTTCGGCCAGACTGCGGTGTTCGTGGTTGTGCTCTTGGCTGTGACTCGCTAGCCTCACTCCACCGGGGAGGTTGTAGGTGGGAGTCGCGGCCGGCGTGCAAGAGGGGTGGACTGTGTGTCCCTCTCTTAGCTGCCTGTGGCGGTGGCTTGGTTGCTCTTGTTGTGACGGTGTTTCTCATGCTATTTCCGAGATTGGGTTTCTCGTCGCCCTAGTTTACACGGTGGTTGTAACCTAGCCATGTCTAGTTCCATGGGTTTGGTTGGTTTGGCCTCGTGGGTCGTGTTTAGTGGTTTCCGCTTTGCGGGTTCTCTCAGGGTGCTTGGTGCAGGCACCCAACTGCTGTTTCGGTAACCCGTTCCTTGGTGCCGTCTGTGGTGGCACCGGAGTGTGTAGTTCCTTGACCTCGTGGAGTGCCCGAGGTGCAAGCTAGTTTTGTTTATGGGCCCTCGACCTTGTGGAGGTCTGAGGTGGCTGTGCTTGTGGTGAGACGGTGCTTCTCACGTGGTTGCTCGGTGTCTCTCGTGGTGACACCTGGTTGTTCTTTCCCGACCTCATGGAGGTCCGGGATGTTAGTGCTTGTGTCGTAAGACTCTGGTCTCACGTGGTTGCTCTGGTGTTCTGTGATCTTCTTTGTCTCGGCGGGTGTGTGCCGAGGGTTGCTTCCGTATGTGTTTGACTCCGCTGGGTCTGCGGGAGTCATCTTTGGCCTGACCCAGGTTGTGGTCGAGGCGTTTCTCTATTCCGCTGCTTTGTAGTACTTTGTGGTAGGCGTTTCTCGCTTTACTGCTTTGTAGAGTAGTTTTGCTTCCGCTTTGTTGGAGTTCCTGCTGCTCTGGCTGGGTAGAGACTGGTTATCCCTACTGAGCCTTGTTCACGAGGCTCACCCCCCTACTCTCTTCAGTTAGGGACTCACTGTCGTAGGAGTTCATTATGAGACGGTCGTGGTGGCGGCTTGTTTTCCGTGTGTTGCCAGCAGTGTGAGTTGTGAGCGCTTGTAGTGTGAGTTGTGAGCATGAGCGCTTGTAGTGTGAGTTGAGAGTGGCCTTTTTGCAAGTCCTCGGGGTATGCCCCTTAAGGACTACGCCTTCTTGTTGTACTTGTACTTTTATTTGGGACATGTTGTACTTAATTTCTTCAATAATGTACAGTCTTTCTTGTTATAGTTATTTGAATTCATTACTTATCTCACTAGACTAAATTCTAACCCTTTCGGGTCTTCGGATCCGTGGGTCATTACAATGTCATGACTAGGGCGCCCGTCGCGACCCTGAGGACAGGGCCAAGGGCCAAAGAGAGTCGGGTCTTACATACTCTATTGGACACATTTTTAATAGTTTACCATTTTATTTACATGTACTTATTTTTTTCTCTACTTTAAAATTTATTTAAAGTATCGGTTGCTACACCAAGACATTTACATTGGATCCCAAAAACTAGCCATCAAGAACACAAAAAGATTTGGGTACCAAAAATCTCAATTTTTTTCTATTTGCAGGACTACTTGAAGACATTAAATGATATTTAGATAGTAGATGCTCAGGGTATATGACAGGAGACAAGAGATTGTTTACAATACTTAAAAATGAAAAATGTCAAGCCACATATGGAGATAGTGGAAAAGAAAACATAATTAGATGTAAAACAATAGGAATAAAGTCCAAGAACTTGATAGAAAATGCTTTATATGTCAAAGGTCTCAAACATAATCTAATCAATATCCATCAGTTATGCGACATAGGTCACTTAGTTCAATTTTAGAATGATAAATGCATAATTCTCAAGCATAAGAAAGTGATCTTCGATGCTCACAAAGTGAAGAATTTATATACGCTTCAACTAGCAGAGTTAAAAGAAGTCGATTTATGTCTTGCAACCAAGGAGGAAGAAGAATCAAACTTATGGCACAGAAGACAAGAATATGCAAGCACTTCAGTGATAAAAAAGCTAATAAAGCATGAACTAGTTGAGGGGCTTTCAAAGTTGAAATTGAAGAATTTTGGAATCTGTGCTGCTTGTGCTAAAGGGAAGCAAATCAAGACCTCATTTCTGTCCAGACTATGGTAACAACTTCTAAACCATTGGAAGTCATCCATATGGATCTGCTTGGATAGATGAGGACAACAAGTCTTGGTGGAAATTATTATGGCCTTGTGATTGTTCGTGATTATTCAAGATTCACATGGGTATCATTTTTTGGAAGTAAAGTCAGATACTTTCTATGCTTTTCTACAATTTAGAAAAGTTGTATAGAAGAATCAGAAATATGAAATTATCAGTGTCAGATCAGATCATGATAGAGAATTAAAAAATGAGGAATTCACTCTGTGAGAAAAATGGAATAGAAAATAATTTCTCAGCACCAAGAACTCCATAATAAAATGATGCAGTTGAAAGAAAGAATAGAACACTACTAGACATGGGAAGAACTATGCTTTCAGAATATAATTTATCAAGATATTTTTGGGCTAAAGTAGTAAGTATAGAATGCTATATCATCAACAAGACCAAGATTAAACCCATACTGAAGAAGATTCGCTATGAACTTTACAAGGATAAAAGGCTAAGCATTAGTCATCTTCGACTATTAGGTTGTTAGTGTTTCATCTTAAATTATGGAAAAGATAACTTAGACAATTGTTAAAAGTGATGAATGGTTTCTATTAGGTTATATCTCAAAACCTAGAGGCTATAGAGTGTTTAATAAACAAACTTTAGTAATTGAACAAACTGTACATGTTTGTTTGATGAAACTAACCCCTCTCTGAAAAGAAAGGAAGAAGATATTTATGATGATTTGAGGAAGGGATTAAAACAAGTCAGATTGGAAGATAAAGAAGAAAATCCATCTTTGGAAGATCTACAAAAATAAGAGGAACCTCATGAAGATTTACCAAACGAATGGAAGTATCTAAAAAATCATCTGAATGAAAATATTATTGGTGATTCACAACACAAGGTAAAGACCAAAGGTATGTCTATTCCTTGTGATTACCTAGTGTTTGCATGCTCTTTGTATAAGAACCGGCCCTTATGGGCCCTTGGCCCTGTCCTCAGGGTCGCGACGGGGGATCCCGTCGCGACAGGGTTTGTGTGGCGACACACCTGGCCGTCGCATTCTGATCGCGATAGGGGTGGGCGTCGAGTTCTTGTCGCGCCGTCTGAAGGTGTCACAACTGCTTTTCTAACCGACTTGACTGTTGTCCTGTCTGTTAGAACGACCTTGTCGGGTGTCAGGTGCGTACAGCGTTGACACGACCTGGTTAGCTGTCACGTTCTTGGTTCCTGGTCTTTGAGGTTTGACCGCTTTTGGTGTCGTGCCATAGGTGGCCGTCGCGACATGGTCGCGATGCCTAGGGGTGTCGCGACATGCTCGTTGTCGCACCAGGCCAACCTATCGCGTCTTGGGGCCCATCGGTTTAAAATCGAGGCCAGTGCCCCATTTCCCCCTCTCTCCCTTTCCTTCTTCTCCTTCCTTCTTCTTCTGCCTCCTCCGAGCTCTCACTTCTCCGGTGGTTTCTCGGCGTCCTTGAGGTGCTCGTGGTGGGAGGCGACGCCCCGTTTGTGTAGGCGGCGTGATCGTGGAGCTTGGAGCGAGGAGGAGGTAGCCATTCCGACGTGAAGGCCCCAATGGGTCGGCTCTACTCTTAGAGGTAGGGACCCTTGACTCCTCTTGTTCTAAGCATGCTCTCTTCCCCCGTGAGATGGTGATTTCTCCATGGTTTGGGGTTGTGGGGTATGAGGATCATGCTCGCGGTGAGTGAGGTTTCCTTCAAGCGTAGATTCTTTGTAATCCATATTTTGTCAATTTTGAGGGTGCTTTGTATGATTTAAAGGCTTTCCTACGTGTTTAGCATGCTCCTCCCCCCTGTGGTGTGTTTGTACTAGTTTTGGGGCGGTCCTTGGGAGGACTCCACTGGGAAGCTCCTCGGCTGAGAATGCAACCACTATAGAGGTCGTGAAGATGTCGTTACTGGCTAGGCCACCGCAACATCATCGCGACACTCTTGGGCATCACGACATGGTCGCGACGGCTTGAGCCACTGCAATGGTGTCGCGACAACCCTGGGTGTCGCGATAGTGTTGCGACGGCCGGATGCGCCGCGACAACAGTAGAGACAGGTAAGTCTTGCGGAGTTCCGTTTTCCATGGAGTCTTCGCTGTTTTCGCTTATTACTGTACCCATGGCACCAGTGCTAGTTCCCTAGTACTGTCCTACACTAGTCATGCGCCTGGTGCTCGGCACTTAAGGGCTTGTCCTATGAGAGAGGTTGTTACCATTGCATGGGACCCCCATCCTCGCGCGCCTGTTGAGGAGTACTCCGGGCGGCGGGCGTGCTCGAGTCACGGACTCTGGAGCGGAGGGGAAAATGGTGGTTAGGACAGTGGCGTTGAGTCATTTGCAGAGCTCTCGTTATTGGTCTGGGACGCTGAGGTCGTTTGGAGTCCTTCTCGGCACAGGCCAGTCAGTCCTTTTCTCACTGCCTCGCTCTTTGTGGCCCCAGAACCACTTAGAGAGGCTAGGCGTGGGACCGTAGTCCAGCCAGACTATGGTGGTTACTGTCGTGTTACTTGTGTTCCTGCCTTACTCTGACGAGACATGGAGGTGGGGACCTGGGTCGAGGATAAGACGTCAGTGGACACACCTGACCGGTTGACTAGTGGTAGTGTGTTTCATAGCTAGTGTCTCTTGTCCAGGCAGGGTTCTCTGTATTTGTGTTGCCAGCCATGTGGTGGTCATGTTGTTCATTCTCCAGAGTTTCCGACCGTGTTGTCGTCCCGTTCCGTTGCTAGTTGATAACTTCACTTCCGCACTTTCCTTTGTAGGTAGAAGATATAACTGTTGTTATTTAATTAATTGTATATATATATATATATAGATTGGTCTTCTACCTGTTAGAGCTAGTAGGAGATTGGTAGTCCCTACTGAGCTTCTGTTGTGAAGCTCATCCCTCTTTTTTTTCAGGTGAGACTTCTCAACAGTGGCAGGGCGCACGTCGGGCAGAGGAGACGGGGCAATAGTCGTCATCCCCGTATCTAGCAGTGGTTCCCCCTTTCAGTTGTACGTCACCCTCGGGGTATGCCCCTAATGGACTTGTCCTTCCCTTGTCTTACTTGTACTAGAGTGTGTGTGTGTTGGGACTATACCTAGAGCGATACGCAGTGGTCTTGCTCTCCTTTCTACTTCTGCGTGTGTGCTTCTAGTTTCGTGGTTGATGTTTATTTCCCTTATGTAGCACCTCGGAAATTTTAATTACATAAAAATTCAAATAAATGGAAATAAATAATTTCCATAATATCGGAGTATTTAAAACATACGTACCATTATCGTATGTGCTAAAACACATCGGAAAATTTCGTAAAAATTATAAATCAACCCTAAATATTATTACTAAATGTTTCACAAAGAAATTTGTGCCAAGAAAAAATCAGATCATCCAAGTTTAAAGTGTTTCGCGACTTATTATCGTAATTCATGAATAAGTCATAAAATCATTATCACACGTACGTGGATGAGTCAGAAAATTAAATAAAAATCATATATGGACTTCAAATAATATCCTCTAATGACCCATCAAGAAATTTGGTTCAATAAAAATCATTTGGGCTAGGTTTAAGAGTTATTGCGACCGATTATCTAAATAAGAAAACAAGTCGGAAAACCGTTAACACGGAATACGACGCAATCAAAAATTAAATAAAAGTGTTGGGAGACTTCCAACATTATATATTGATGACCCATTATCATAATTGGGCCAATGGGCAACATTTGGCCCAAAAATCAAATAAAGCTAGAAAATACATAGAAATTCGTAACTATAAATAAGCTGAAATTAAAAAGAGGCAATTAGAGTTGAATTGGGATGTAATCATGCATTCATGGCAACCCAAATTCGTGCCTAACTATGAGGGGAGGTTTCCTAATGCCTCACACACTCAAAGGGAGGAGAAAATCATCAAAAATAGGAAACCAAATATGCCAATCCCAAAATCCTCTTTTCCTAGTTATAATAGGACTCCTAAACACCATGGTTACTTAAATACTCTTCACCCAAACCCTAGGAACGAATTTAGAACTTGCTAGGGTCGTGTGGAGGAGCTCTTGATGGCTGAGGAGCTGTGGAACGACCACAAGAAGCCGTTCTTCTTCCCCTTCTCGTCTGCTGCGACCTGCACAAACCACTCTCTTGAAGTCGACCAAAGGTGAGTCAAACCTAAACCAAACCTTGCAAGGCCTATACCCCTGGAAATAGGGTCACGTCTACGTTCTAACCCAAGTAGAATGCCCAAATTCCATGCAGTATACACGGAGTAGTAAGCGTTTTCCTCCAAGTTGTCTGAACACGGATTTTCTAGAATAATGGGACTTCTTCAACCCAAAAGGTAGATTTTCTCGGGTCAAATATTAACATATCCTATACCAATGTGTAGAGCATCAAGTTACCTTTCATTTCCTACTGGTTTCATCGAATTTCATTTAGTAGATTTTGAATTATAGGCGTTTTGCCAAAGTCGCGCACTGTTAGAGCTTTTCCCGTTCTTAATATGTTGCACGTGTTTCAAGACCGAATTAGAAAACACTCATAACATGAAAGTTATTCTACTGTTGTCCTCGTCAGGTTTCATGTTGAACGTTTTGTCTAAATCTCATTAGTTAGAGAGTTATAAGCGTGGTAATAGGGTTTCTACATAAAACTATGTCTTCAAGTTACCCTTGGTCTGACCTTGTGTTCCCCATGATCAAAACATATCGAAACCATCTTTATTGTTCAATTCCGATTTACTGGAAGTACCCTAGTATGTCTAGGTTATTTTGAAACTAGTTTCGTTATTTTTCACACACCGTGCAATTTGTTCTCTATTTTAGAACAACCCTATGTCAAAGGAAGGAAAGATATGTCTGCAATCCAAGGCACTGTCCTTGCTCTGTCCGAGCCAGGAACGGACCCTGTGAACGCGACGGCCCGATATGTCGCTTTCAGAGGGTTGATTGCGACATACCCCTTGTCGCTTTCTCAAGGCGACATACGCTCTGTCGCAATCTACCTGCCTGATCTGACTTCCCTGTCGCGATGCTTACACACCTATGTCGCGATCTGACCCGACCTAACAACACCCTGTCGCCTTCCTTATATGGCTATGTCGCGATCTCAGGAT
The DNA here is from genome assembly GCA_014218235.1 of Colocasia esculenta. Classification (NCBI taxonomy): domain Eukaryota; kingdom Viridiplantae; phylum Streptophyta; class Magnoliopsida; order Alismatales; family Araceae; genus Colocasia; species Colocasia esculenta. The sequence continues at coordinate 144,637,524 of CM024757.1, forward strand.
TTTTACCGGAAACCACGTGTTTTCTTACAAAGTTTTCCGCATATACCCGAGGTCTGTATAAATGTGATATTTGCTGTGTAAGTTACCTGTCTTGGGTCTGATCTTACATGATTGTTGTTTAATGGCTTAAAAGCGATTAACCCATTTAAAAAGCTTTAATTACATGGATACTATTCTAAGTGCTTCTTAAATGTTATGATCCAGTCATGTTCTTGTGATTTAATCTTCCTACTGTTCTACCATGTTTAAATGATAAGAGTTAGCACAAAATCTTGCAAACCATGATGAGTTAAATTGCATAGTTTTATTCCATGTTATATTGTCAAGTGCTTCCTGCGAGTTTGAGACCGATGGTTTGAGAATTGAGACACGCGTACCGCACTACACACTAGCACTGTTAGGTAGCCTTTTCTTGGGAAATTGGAAACTCTCTACCGGTCATTCCGAATCGGTAGACTAGCGACCTTTTCACCAAGGCCTCCGTAAATCTCCTCTGACCATGGATTCCCACATGGCCGACGAGTTGGTTGTACCATTGAAGTTCCCTAGAGATAGCGTGCACTTCCTTTCTCTTCTTGATCTCGTGAGTGCGACTTACAAACTAGACTAAAGCCATTAATGTAAAGATTGATGAAAAGTATAAATTGTACAGTTATGCTGCCGAATTTATCTCTTGACCATTGTTATCATGAATCATGTTCAATTACCTATTACTTGTTCCCATCATCATCATGGACATGACATTACACCTGCTTACTTATTGAAACTCTCATTGGCCATTATTAATGACTGTGGGTATCTACATTTAAAATTTTCATGAGATGGCTGACAGGGCACGGCGTGTGTCCAAGGGCTCCAGTCTAGCCCCAATGACGGAGAGTCAAAATATACTGTTAACCGTGGGGTATAATGATTACTGGCGTTGCATCTGCGCTGGGAGTACATTCTTGCTTGTTGAATGTTAGATACATAACACATACACGTGTCCTGGTGTACATTCTTGATGGATCTTTTCTTGGTGTACATTGGTGTCTACGTGCCTGATTAGTGTTACTTGATCGTGCTCGTGCGTGCTTGCTTGCTTGCTTGCTTGCGTGATATGGCCATCCTGCATTTATTGCAATTACATGATATCTTGCGTGCTTGTACAAAGTGATCTATTTCTAGTTCTCTCTTGTCATCTTGTTCATCAATCTTGTTCTATCATGATCTCTCTCTCTAGCTTGTTTTATATATCATGTTTTAACGTGTTTTATTCGTACTTGCATATCATTCATCGTACTTGCCTAGTTCTAAAATGTTAATCACTTATATCATTGCCGCACATTGAGATATAAATCCTACTGGGCTAGTTTGCTCATTCCCTACTTTTACCCCAGCTAGGTGACTATGAAGTTCAAGATGAAGAGCAAGTCGAGGATGGGAATGCGTCCGAGTGATGAGCGTTCCAACTATGAGTCTAGTTATAGTAATTTGCTTTGAGAGTTAGAACATGTAGTAGGAAGTGAGAAGTATTATGTACTTTCCTTTCATTGAGTCTTAGTCCTGTAATAGTTTCCACTTTGAATACAATAGTTGATATTTGAATACAATTTATATTAAGTTCAACATATGGGCCCTATTATGATGTTGTGTTGATATACATTTAGTGCGTGCTAGCTAGAGGCTTATTTGCCGACTGTCCACGTCTCGAAATATCGACTCGAATTAATTAATAATATCCGCTGCGTAATTCTCGGGACGTGACAGTTTAGTGGTATCAGAGCCTAGGAATACCAAATAGGATATATGTTTCAGGAATATGAGATACCTATGAAACCTAGGTCATGGAAATTAAATACAGTACCTGGTGAGAATGGGTAGAGACTGGGAATATGTTAGCAAGAATTAAACACTCCTACCCATTGACTCTGATAATGTATCTAGAGACATTAATTGGTTTCCATCCTTTTTCTCAGGAATCCTCATAACACTCTCACACAACTGCAATGGCTCGCAACCAGCGGCAAGCTATGTAAGACACTGTGGCTGGACGTACGCAGGCCCTGCAAAATGTAGTTCAGGCTGGAAATCAGGCTGTAGCTGCAAGGAATGGAGCCGGTGATTTGCACCGCAATTTCAGGAGTTTAAACCCTCCTCGTTTCTCTAGATCCCCTGACCCAGATGAGGCAGAAAACTGGCAGGATGAAATGGAAAGGATCTTCCAAGTAATGCAATGCACTAATAGGGAGAAGGTGGTACTGGCCACTTTCCAATTTACTAAAGATGCTCGAGCATGGTGGAAGGCCACGTCGGCCCACCTACCAAACATAGCAGAACTAGAGTGGGCCGGATTCCTGGAGATATTCCGGGGAAAATATTTCTCTGAGAGAGTGAAGGAGAAGAAGGCAGCAGAGTTTGCTGCACTAAAACAAAGAGCATGTCTGTGGCTGAGTATGAAGCTCAGTTTGCTCATCTAGCAGTGTATGCCCAACATCTTTGGGCACAGAAAGGCTGAAAGCCAACCGTTTCATGGATGGACTCAGGCCCATGTTCATTGAAAGGCTCGGACCACACAACATTCAAACTTACACTGAGATGGTCCAAAGAGCTCAGCTGGTAGAAGACACTATGGCTAAGGTGGAAGGCATGAGGGGGAAGGACATCTCAAAGCCGACCTTTATAAAAGGGGAGCAGTCGATACAACTGGAACTTTCCCTAATAACAACAATAATAACTACAACAACAAAAGGCCAACCACTGAGAAGGACTATGGCATGGAGAAAAAGATCAAGGTAGAAGAAACAAAGATAGTGGATATTGTAACTTTTGCAACAAGCCTGGACATAGAGCAGAAGAGTGCTGGAAGAAGGTAGGAGCTTGCTTGCGATGTGGAATCGTGACCACCGCCTTCCCAACTGTCCCATGCTAAAAGCCAAGCTGGAAGGAACCAGGAGTGGTAAAGCATCAAGGACGCGTGAATGCAGTAACACAAGCGGAGCTCCTGAAAGGAGGTATGATTGTTAAAACCCATAGACTGATCTTAAGATGCTTTTCTTATGAGTACATTTCTAAGTGGGGGAGATCATTAAGGAGAAATTAGAAAAGGAATAATCTAGTGGTTATACCCTAGTTCAACTGGAGGATTAAGATGGAGTTATAACAACTGTGAAAGAAAAACAAGAGTGGAAGGAACCAAATGAATAATATGGGTGGCCATAGGTGTAGATGTTGAACTAGCATCCATGATGATTGAAACAAGTTAGAGGAATTAATCAGGAACCACCTCATGGATCATAATTATCGGGATCCAATTAATGATCTATGAATTTGGGGACCAAATTCTCTTAAGTGGGGAGGGTGTAGCACCCCGAAAATTTTAATTACATAAAAATTCAAATAAATGGAAATAAATAATTTCCATAATATCGGAGTATTTAAAGCATACGTACGATTATCGTATGTGCTAAAACACATCGGAAAATTTCGTAAAAATTATAAATCAACTCTAAATATTATTACTAAATGTTTCACAAAGAAATTTGTGCAAGAAAAAATCAGATCATCCAAGTTTAAAGTGTTTCGCGACTTATTATCGTAATTCATAAATAAGTCTTAAAATCATTATCACACGTATGTGGATGAGTCAGAAAATTAAATAAAATCATATATGGACTTCAAATAATATCCTCTAATGACCCATTAAGAAATTTGGTTCAATAAAAATCATTTGGGCTACGTTTAAGAGTTATTGCGACCGATTATCTAAATAAGAAACAAGTCGGAAAACCGTTAACACGGAAATACGACGCAATCAAAAATTAAATAAAAGTGTTGGGGAGACTTCCAACATTATATATTGATGACCCATTATCATAATTGGGCCAATGGGCAATATTTGGCCCAAAAATCAAATAAAGCTAGAAAATACATAGAAATGTGTAACCATAAATAAGCTGAAATTAAAAAGAGGCAATTAGAGTTGAATTGGATGCAATCATGCATTCATGGCAACCCAAATTCATGTCTAACTATGAGGGGAGGTTTCCTAATGCCTCACACACTCAAAGGGAGGAGGAAATCATCAAAAATAGGAAACCAAACATGCCAATCTCAAAATCCTCTTTCCTAGTTATAATAGGACTCCTAAACACCATGGTTACTTAAATACTCTTCACCCAAACCCTAGGAACGAATTTAGAACTTGCTAGGGTCGTGTGGAGGAGCTCTTGGTGACTGAGGAGCTGTGGAACGACCACAAGAAGTCGGTCTTCTTCCCCTTCTCGTCTGCTGCGACCTGCACAAACCACTCTCTTGAAGTCGAGCAAAGGTGAGTCAAACCTAAACCAAACCTTGCAAGGCTTATACCCCTGGAAATAGGGTCAAGTCTACATTCTAACCCAAGTGGAATGCCCAAATTCCATGCAGTATACACGTAGTAGTAAGCATTTTCCTCCAAGTGGTCTGAACACGGGTTTTCTAGAATAATGGGACTTCTTCAACCCAAAAGGTAGGTTTTCTCATGCCAAATCTTAACATATCCTATACCAATGTCTAGAGCATCAAGTTAACTTTCATTTCCCACTGGTTTCATCGAATTTCATTTAGTAGATTTTGAATTATAGGCATTTTTCCAAAGTCGTACACTGTTAGAGCTTTTCCCGTTCTTAATATGTTGCACGTGTTTCAAGACCGAATTAGAGAAAACTCATAACATGAAAGTTATTTTACTAGTTGTCCTCGTCAGGTTTCTGTTGAATATTTTGTCTAAATCTCATTAGTTAGAGAGTTATAATCGTGGTAATAGGGTTTCTGCATAAAACTACGTCTTCAAGTTACCCTGGTCTGACCTTGTGTTCCCCGTGATCAAAACCTATCGAAACCGTCTTTATTGTTCAATTCCAATTTACTGGAAGTACCCTAGTATGTCTAGGTTATTTTAAAACTGGTTCGTTATTTTTCACTCACCGTGCAATTTGTTCTCTATTTTAGAACAACCCTATGTCAAAAGAAGGATAGATAGGTCCGCAATCCAAGGCACTGTCCTTGCTCTGTCCGAGCCAGGCACGGACCCTGTGAACGCGACGGCCGATATGTCGCTTTCAGAGGGTTGATTGCGACATACCCCTTGTCGCTTTCTCAAGGCGACATACGCTCTGTCGCTATCTACCTGCCTGATCTGACTTCCCTGTCGCGATGCTTACACACCTATGTCGCGATCTGACCCCGACCTGACAACACCCTGTCGCCTTCCTTATATGGCTATTTCGCGATCTCAGGATTTTTACCGGAAACCACGTGTTTTCTTACAAAGTTTTCCGCATATACCCGAGGTCTATATAAATGTGATATTTGTTGTGTAAGTTACCTGTCTTGGGTCTGATCATTACATGATTGTTGTTTAATGGCTTAAAAGCGATTAACCCATTTAAAAAGCTTTAATTACATGGATACTATTCTAAGTGCTTCTTAAATGTTATGATCCAGTCATGTTCTTGTGATTTAATCTTCCTACTGTTCTACCATGTTTAAATGATAAGAGTTATCACAAAATCTTGCAAACCATGATGAGTTAATTGCATAGTTTTATTCCATGTTATATTGTCAAGTGCTTCCTGCGAGTTTGAGACCGATGGTTTGAGAATTGAGACACGCGTACCGCACTACACACTAGCACTGTTAGGTAGCCTTTTCTTGGGAAATTGGAAACTCTCTACCGGTCATTCCGAATCGGTAGACTAGCGACCTTTTCACCAAGGCCTCCGTAAATCTCCTCTGACCATGGATTCCCACATGGCCGACGAGTTTGTTGTACCATTGAAGTTCCCTGGAGATAGCATGCACTTCCTTTCTCTTCTTGATCTCGTGAGTGTGACTTACAAACTAGACTAAAGCCATTAATGTAAAGATTGAACAAAAGTATAAATTGTACCGTTATGCTGCCAAATTTATCTCTTGACCATTGTTATCATGAAATCATGTTCAATTACCTATTACTTGTTCCCATCATCATCATGGACATGACATTACACCTACTTATTGAAACTCTCATTGGCCATTATTAATGACTGTGGTATCTACATTTAAAATTTTCATGAGATGGCTGACAGGGCACGGCGTGTGTCCAAGGGCTCCAGTCTAGCCCCAATGACGGAGTCATAAATATACTGTTAACTATGGGGTATAATGATTACTGGCGTTGCATCTGCGCTGGGAGTACTTTCTTGCTTGTTGAATGTTAGATACATAACCACATACACGTGTCCTTGGTGTACATTCTTGATGGATCTTTTCTTGGTGTACATTGTGTCTACGTGCCTGATTAGTGTTACTTGATCGTGCTCGTGCGTGCTTGCTTGCTTGCTTGCGTGATATGGCCATCCTGCATTTATTGCAATTTACATGATATCTTGCGTGCTTGTACAAAGTGATCTATTTCTAGTTCTCTCTTGTCATCTTGTTCATCAATCTTGTTCTATCATGATCTCTCTCTCTAGCTTGTTTTATATATCATGTTTTAACGTGTTTTATTCGTACTTGCATATCATTCATCGTACTTGCCTAGTTCTAAAATGTTAATCACTTATATCATTGCCCGCACATTGAGATATAAATCCTACTGGGCTAGTTTGCTCATTCCCTACTTTACCCCATCTAGGTGACTATGAAGTTCAAGAGGAAGAGCAAGTCGAGGATGGGAATGTGTCCGAGTGATGAGCGTTCCAACTATGAGTCTAGTTATAGTAATTTGCTTTGAGAGTTAGAACATGTAGTAGGAAGTGAGAAGTATTATGTACTTTCCTTTCATTGAGTCTTAGTCCTGTAACAGTTTCCACTTTGAATACAATAAGTTGAGATTTGAATACAATTATATTGAGTTCACATATGGGCCCTATTATGATGTTGTGTTGATACACATTTAGTGCGTGCTAGCTAGAGGCTTATTTGCTGACTGTCCACGTCTCGAAATATCGACTCGAATTAATTAATAATATCCGCTGCGTAATTCTCGGGACGTGACACCTTACTTATTCTGTTAGACTCGTGTTATAGCCCTTCCAGGTCCCTGGATTCGTGGATGATGACCGCAAAAATCGGGTCCTCGGCTTGGGCCGAGGGTTGAGTTCTCGCGGTCCTTACACTTTGAATATCAATTCATATCAGATGGATATTAAAAGTTCTTTTCTGAATAGTTTTATTAAATAAAAAGTTTATGTTGAGTAACCAATGAGTTTCGAAGACACTATATATCTAAATTATTTTGAAGATACTATATATCTAAATTACATTTTCCAACTAAGGAAAGCACTCTATGATCTGAAACAACCTCCCAAGGCTTGGTATGAAAGGTTAAGTACTTATCTTTTATCACATGATTTTTTAAGTGGTAAAATAGAATCACACTATTTATTAAAATTTTCTTTAAGGAGATCTTAATTGTACATAAATATGTTGATAATATCATATTTGGTGCTACTAATTAATCACTTTGTAAGTTATTTGAAGATCTAATGCAAAGTGAATTCAAAATGAGCATGATGGATGAACTTAATTTTTTTTATTGCAAATTAGGCAGACTAAGGAAGAGATTTACATTTGTTGGACCAAATATATTTTGGAAATGCTCAAGAAATTTAGGTTTGACAAGTGCAAAACATTAGGAACTTCGATGAGCTCAAGCATTAAGTTAGATAGTGATCTAAATGCTAAAAAGGTAGATCAAAAATTTATAGAGGCGGCATGATTCGGTCATGAATCTATCTCATTGCCAGTAGACCAGACATAATGTTTAGTGTATATTTATGTGCTAGATTTCAGGCAGATCCCAAAGAATATCACTTAAATATTGTTAAAAGAATTTTTAGATATCTTATAAATATAAGTAAATTGGGTTTATGGTATCCTAGATGTTCTAAATTTAATTTGCTTGGATATAGTGATACTAACTATGCTAGATGTAAAATAGACAAAAAAAAATACCAGTCGTACTTATCAGTTTCTTACATGATGGTTAACCTTTTGGTCCTCTAGAAAGCGGTAATTCAATAGCATTCTCTATAACCGAAATTGAATACATTGTAGCTGGAAGCTGCTGCACTCAACTGTTGTAGATCAAACATCAATTGGAAGACTATAGTCATGAGATAAACAAGATTCCAATGCTTTGTGATAACATAAGGGCAATCAACCTGACCAAAAATTTCATCCATCACTTAAGAACCAAGCATAATAAGGTCATACATCATTTTATTAGAGACCATGTAAGTAATGATGATATCTTAATTGAATTCATTGATACCGAACATCAGTTGGCTGATATATTTACTATTACCTGAAGATAGATTTACTTCAATAAGAAGAGAAATTGATATGTGCAATTTTGAATGAAATATCAAAGAACACAGACAACAAATTTACGAAGTGTTGAAAGCCAACTACTAGTTGATCATCACTTCGATTAGCAATGACCTTCAGTCGAACCTCTTATAGAAGTTGCAAGTGTTGTCCAACTGCAACCAAAGTGGAACCGAACTGGAAGTCAGAGTCACTCTACTTCAGTCGATGTTTTACCATCAATTGACGTTGTATAATAAAAGTTGAAGTTAGAGTCGAACCCATGACAATCGAAGTTATGGGCAAGAACAGCGAACAATGAATAAATGCATATGAATTGATAATAAAATGATACCTTTTTCTTTCTCTTTAGTTATCTTTTCACGTAGTCGAAGTATACATCCCAGTCATTGATCTAGTCAACTTCGACTGTCATCCGATGATCTCCTGACCCTCCTTTTCCAAGAAAATTCTCTTATAAAGACGATTAATTTTCCTTTATCCTACCTACCATCATTTACAAACCATCAAAATTTCGATGTGAGTTCTTCCCGCTCTCATCATCTTCTTGAGGATTTTGCAAATCTTTCTCTCCTTCAACATCTAGATTTGCTTTAGTTGAGTTATTTCTTTTTTATTGAGAATGTAATAATTGGACTTGGAAGGTTCTTCATAGAGCGGTTCAGGTTGATTCTAGAGTTGCAGACTGTGGGATCCCTCTGGTGTCCAAGTGTGTGTGTTGCAAGATGCCGGACCAAGAAACTCTAGATCATCTTTTTGTTTCAGGCGACATTGTTGCTGAGTTGTGGAAATGGATTGCTCCCCTTATGAGCAATAAGATCAATCTTCTGGTTACCGTTAGATGTTGGAGTGTTCTTACTTACACCAATCTGAAATCTGCTTTCCAGTTTACGGGCCTTATTATGATTATTGTCATGTTATGGGAAATTTGGAAATACAGGTGCACAGCCCACATGGAAGGAACTTTTGCGACCCTGGATAGTATTAAGCAGGAAGTTTTGTTGTATGCTAGAAAAATTATGGGTAATATCAAGTTTAATCACCCCATTTCCGTGGACCAAGATGATATTCTCAAAACTTTTAATGTGCATGTGGATATTGTTCTGAGAGCAAACATCATGGTCAGATGGATTCCCCCTGAGAACCAATTAAGTCTTAATGTGGAAGGCACTTTTAAAAGTAATCCGGGAATTTGTGGCGGTGGTGGCTGCTTCAGGAATACAAATGGGGATTTTATTTGTGGTTTTGCTTTCGCCTATGGCCTGGGGAATAGCATTATTGCAGAGGCAAGGGCCATTCATGATGGTCTTAGATTGGCGCTGAAAAACACCTTCATATTGCTGTTGTGTACTCCCATTCGGCTATTCTCGTCAGACCGATCAATGAAGGCAAGTTACCTCATTGGGCAGCCTTTCCTTGGTGGCGGGGTATTTGTCACATGTTGCAGATTATTAATCCAAAGATAGTGCATACTTTTCGTGAGGGTAATCAGGTGGCTGATGCACTTGCTTCTCTGGCCTGCACCCTTGATAGGAACTCGGTGTTCATATCTCCTGGTGACTTACCTTCGCCTGCAAGGGGTGCTTTAATCATTGACAAAGCTGGGCTTCCTAGTTTCAGGCGCAGTTATTAGATGTTTTCGGGTTGCTTGTGGCAGATCGGTTGTATTTGATTTTTTTGTTCTTTTTTCCCTCTGGATGGTGTAGCTGTTTTGGCGCTGGGTGTATCTTCCTATTTTTTCATGAAATATAATTTCTGTCCTTGGTTGATCGCCTAGTGGAGTGAGAACATTCCTACCCTCTGGTGGGGTGCACTCTCCAGGTCGCTGACCCTTTGGACGTTTGATTAAAAAATAATAAATAAATAAATAATAATTGGACTCACTAAAGCATAAGCAATATCCATTTTGTTATATTCTTGTCTCTAATTGTACATTTGATTATGAGATGTGGATGTAAGAGTTGATGGTGATATTGTTTTCACTTTACATTTATTTTCGTGTTATATTCCACCTTAAGTTCACTATCATTTGGGTTATTCCCATTATGGCATCTTGTCTCTAACCCGACGTGGGTTGGTGTAACTGTACTAGGTTATGAAGTTGGGGTGTTACAGGGTGAATCTAAATTGGACTCAGTTTGAGCTTGATGCTCAAATTCCTATTCGCCATTCTAACTTAGTTTAAAAAACAAAGAACTCAGGTTGGAGGTCATAAATTAGAAATACTGATCCGTTTGACGCCCAATTTTTTCGAACACGACTGTGGTTTGAGTGTGACTTGTGAAAACTAGTGGAGTCTAAATCAGATTCCTGGTTTGAGCTCAATGCTCAAATTCCCATTTGCCAATCTAGCTTAGCTTAAAAACAAAGAATGTGGGTTCAGGGGTGGTCGAAAATTGGAAATACTTGTTGGCCCGGCTAGCTTGGCAGCTCGATAACCTAGAGGGGGGGGTGAATAGGTTTTTTTGATTTCTAAAACATAAACTTAAGATAGAAAATTATCACTTGAAAGTTTGGTTAGTTTAGTATGATAAAGAGTAGTAGTGCGGAAGCAAATAAACAATCACACAAATGAGGCAAGGAATTTATCCTAATTCAGCCCTTCCGACATGGAAGTCCTACGTCCAGTCCCCAAGCAACCTCTTGGGATTTCACTAACCAAGGGTACAGTCCCCCTTAAGGACACAACAACACCCAGCACCCCAGCTGGTCTTCTTCTCTTTCCCGGGCAAGAAGGCAGCCCACTTCTTTTACAGGCTCAGAAGCAAACCTCCTGGTACAAACCCCAGTGCGGTTCTGCTAGACACAAACCTCTAGCTAGGTTCTACACTGTATACAGTCCTACAACTGGACAGAAATCTTTCTTAGAAAGAAAGATCAGACCGAGAGCTATTATAAGATGAACACTTAAGAACTAGCTCACAGTCACAAAACTCTCCCCAAAAATTACAATGAGCGCAGAGAGAGAATGAAGAGAGAAAAGAAAGCTTGAAGGCTTGAATGCTTTAGATGCTTGAACACTTCTTCTGGGCGTAGGCTCTTTCTTTCTTTTCCTTTGAGTGTATGTGACGATGAGGTCCCTCACTGGTTGTACACTCCTTCAAAGATATTCAGGAAGGTATTTTTCTTTCTTCAGCCTTGCTTCATCTTTTATATGAGAGGCTTTTGAATAGAACCGTTGAGGAGATCCATTGGAGCTCTTCTAGACGTTGTTGATCGTCTCTTCGTTTGTCTTAATCAGACTCTGGTGGTCTTCGAGGTCTGTAAGCATAGAAGAGAGTGTTAGCATAAAAGAGTTTTTATAAGATAACAATGCATGCTACTGTGTATCTACTATCATGATAAAAATAGCAGTTCATATCTTTTTCTGACACGACTTTGAGATATGCATGCAGCCTTTTTGTCAGAAGATATTTGAATTTTCATTTAAGCGCCAAAAACACTTCAGAGCAAATCGATGTTTAAGTTACTTATCAAATCGTTATACTTATAAGACTTAACAAATCGTTATGAATCTTAACAAATCGATGTGAGAAGTAAATCGTTATGGCACTTTTCGAATCGTTGTGAGAACCAAATCATTGTGAGAGCAAATCATTGTTCTCACTTATGAAATCGTTATGAGAACCAAATCGATATGAGAGAAAATCGTTATTCTTACTTATGAAATCGTTATGCGAGTAAATCGTTATGAGCCTTAGCGAATCGTTATGAGAACCAAATCGATATGAGAGCAAATCATTGTTCTAACTTATGAAATCGTTATGCGAGCAAATCGTTATGAGCCTTAACGAATCATTATGAGAACCAAATCGATATGATAGCAAATCGTTGTTATCACTTATGAAATCGTTGCACGATAAAATCGATGTTTCACTTAACGAATCGTTACACGATCAAATCATTGTGTAACTTATGAAATTGTTGTTAGTGAAATCTATGTGGCACTTTTGAATAGAAATCGATGTATATTGAATGAACATCGATTTAGTAATCATAAATATTGATGAAACAATCTAATCATAAATTTTGTTAGCACTAAAATATGAAGGTAATAAAGAGTGGTTCAACAATCTCTCCCTTTTTGGTGATGACAAATTTATGTGAATTTTCTGACACAAATATGAAGCATAGAAAATGCAGAAAATTCATTGAACATACAAATTCTCCCCCTTTTTGTCACTAACCAAAAAGGAAGGATCTACCATGCATTCTCTCCCCTTTGAGAAAATTTCTTACCATTGAGGGGTCAACAATAATAGACATTCAATGAATAACTCCCCATTAGTGACGGCTCCCCCTGAGCATGAGACTCCCCCTTAATGTGAGGCAAGTCAGATCTTGTGCTCTTGACATTTGACAAGTTGTTTGTCAAGTCTTCAAGATTTTTGCCTGCATTTATCTAAAAAAAAACTTGCAAACATGTTAGTAGCATGTAGTTTACTGAATATAACAAACAGAAATGTAAGTTTAAAACAAAAACAAAAACTAAAGGATGACTACTTCCTCTTCAGATTGGAATGAAGTGAAGAGTTGGTGGTCACCAATTGGATGTTTTTGAACATCCTCTAACCATACCCATTTGAATGCCTTTTCCTTTTGTTCATCAGAGTAGATAGGCATTTTCTTCTTTAATGTTGAAGCTACCTGAGGATTTGTTTACTGAAGGTGTCTCCTGAGGAGTTACTTGGATTTTATGAGCCATATCCTCAGCTTTTCTTCATCAGAAGCTTCTTCAATGCTTATTTCTTCAGAAATATCCTTTTTTGAAAAAGATATGAGGCTCCCCTCTCAATCTGAGGTTCCTCCTTTACTTTCTTTCTTCATGTGGAAGGATAACTTCTTGAGGTGCTTCCTATTGCTCCCTTGAATGGTGACATTGGAGAAGATGGAGTTATAGCTTCCTGTCTTGTTTCTTTAAACACTTGGCATCAGTAGGTATTTCATCCGTAGTGGTATCCTTCATATGTGAGCTTCAATTTGTCCCACATATCTTTAGCTGATTTACATGCAGATACTTTACTGAATTCTATTTTAGATAAAGCACAACATAAATAGTTTTTTGCTTTAAAGATTAATGATAATTTATTTTTATCATCTTCAGTAATGACAGTGGTGCCTTTTGCAAGAATAACAACAAAATCACCTACCTTTATTAGCTGCCACAGATCAAAGTCAGTGCCTTGAATGAAGCATTCCATTCTCATCTTCCAGTATTGGTAGTCCTCTCCATCAACAAATGGAGGTCTGGTGATTGATTGACTTTCAGCATATCCTTGAGCTGCTATGGATCTTTGCTCTAAGATCGTTGTATCTTCTTTGAATGTTCAGAGACCCGCACTGATACCACTTGTTGGCTTGGCTAGCTTGGCAGCTCGATAACCTAGAGGGGGGGGGGGTGAATAGGTTTTTCTGATTTCTGAAATAAAACTTAAGATTGAAATTATCACTTGAAAGTTTGGTTAGTTTAGTGTGATAAAGAGTAGCAGTGCGGAAGTAAATAAACAATCACGCAAATGAGGCAAGGAATTTATCCTGGTTGGCCCTTCCCACATGGAAGTCTTACGTCCAGTCCCAAGCAACCTCTTGGATTTCACTAACCAACGGTACACAAGTCCCCCTTAAGGACACTACAACACCCGCCCCCAGCTGGTCTTCTTCTCTTTTCCCGGGCAAGAAGGCAGCCCACTTCTTTATAGGCTCAGAAGCAACCTCTTGGTACAAACCCCAGTGCGGTTCTGCTAAACACAAACTCCTAGCTAGGTTCTACATTGTATACAATCCTACAGCTGGATAGAAATCTTTCTTAGAAAAGAAAGATCAGACCGAGAGCTATTACAAGATGAACACTTAAGAACTAGCTCACAGTCACAAAACTCTCCCCAAAAATACAATGACACAGAGAGAGAATGAAGAGAGAAAAAGAAAGCTTGAAGGCTTGAATACTTCAGATGCTGAACCTTCTTCTGGGCTCAGGCTCTTTCTCTCTTTTCCTTTGAGTGTATGTGGCGATGAGGTCCCTCACTGGTTGTACACTCCTTCAAAGATATTCAGGAAGACTCTTTTTCTTTCTTCAGCCTTGCTTCATCTTTTATATGAGAGGCTTTTGAATAGATCCGTTGGAGCTCTTCTAGACGTTGCTGATCTTCTCTTCATTTGTCTTAATCAGACTCTGGTGGTCTTCGAGGTCTGTAAGCATAGAAGAGAGTGTTAGCATAAAAGAGTTTTTATAAGATAACAGTGCATGCTATTGTGTTTCTGCTATCATGATAAAAATAGTAGTTCATATCTTTTCTGACACGACTCTGAGATATGCATGCAGCCTTTTTGTCAGAAGATATTTGAATTTTTATTTAAGCGCCAAAAACACTTCAAGAAAATCGATGTTTAAGTTACTATCGTTATACTTATAAAACTTACAAATCGTTAGAATCTTAACAAATCGATGTGAGAAGCAAATCGTTATGGCACTTTAATATTGTTAAAAGAATTTTAGATATCTTATAAATATAAGTAAATTGGGTTTATGGTATTCTAGATGTTCTAAATTTAATTTTCTTGGATATAAGATACTAACTATGCTGGATATAAAATAGACAAAAAAAAATACCAGTGACTTACAGTTTCTTACATGATGGTTAACCTTTGGTCCTCTAGAAGCGGTATAATTCAATAGCATTCTCTATAACCGAAATTGAATACATTGTAGCTGGAAGCTGCTGCACTCAACTGTTGTAGATCAAACATCAATTGGAAGACTATAGTCATGAGATAAACAAGATTCCAAGCTTGTGATAACATAAGGGCAATCAACCTGACCAAAAATTTCATCCATCACTTAAGAACCAAGCATAATAAGGTCATACATCATTTTATTAGAGACACGTAAGTAATGATGATATCTTAATGAATTCATTGATACCGAACATCAGTTGGCTGATATATTACTATTACCTGAAGATAGATTTACTTCAATAAGAAGAGAAATTGATATGTGCAATTTTGAATGAAATATCAAAGAACACAGACAACAAAATTACGAAGTGTTGAAAGCCAACTACTAGTTGTTATCACTCGATTAGCAATGACCTTCAGTCGAACCTCTTATAGAAGTTGCAAGTGTTGTCCAACTGCAACCAAAGTGGAACCGAACTAGAAGTCAGAGTCACTCTACTTCAGTTGATGTTTACCATCAATTGACGTTGTATAATAAAAAGTTGAAGTTAGAGTCGAACCCATGACAATCGAAAGTTATGGGCAAGAACAGACGAAGAATGAATAAATGCATATGAATTGATAATAAAATGATACCTTTTTCTTCTCTTTAGTTATCTTTTCACGCAGTCGAAGTATACATCCCAGTCATTGATCTAGTCAACTTCGACTGTCATCCGATGATCTCCTGACCTCCTTTTCAAGAAAAATTCTCTTATAAAGACGATTAATTTCCTTTATCCTACCTACCACCATTTACAAACCATCAAATTTTTGATGTGAGTTCTTCCCGCTCTCATCATCTTCTTGAGGATTTTGCAAATCTTTCTCTCCTCAACATCTAGATTTGCTTTAGTGAGTTATTTCTTTTTTTATGGAGAATGTAATAATTGGACTTGGAAGGTTCTTCATAGAGCGGTTCAGGTTGATTCTAGAGTTGCAGACTGTGGGATCCCTCTGGTGTCCAAGTGTGTGTGTTGCAAGATGCCGGACCAAGAACTCTAGATCATCTTTTTGTTTCAGGCGACATTGTTGCTGAGTTGTGGAAATGGATTGCTCCCTTATGAGCAATAAGATCAATCTTCGGTTACCGTAGATGTTGGTGTTCTACTTACACCAATCTGAAATCTGCTTCCAGTTTACGGGCCTATTATGATTATTGTCATGTTATGGGAAATTGGAAATACAGGTGCACAGCCCACATGGAAGGAACTTTTGCGACCCTGGATAGTATTAAGCAGGAAGTTTTGTTGCATGCTAGAAAATTATGGGTAATATCAAGTTAATCACCCCATTTTCGTGGACCAAGATGATATTCTCAAACTTTTAATGTGCATGTGGATATTGTTCTGAGAGCAAACATCATGGTCAGATGGATTCCCCTGAGACAATTAAGTCTTAATGTGGAAGGCACTTTTAAAAGTAATCCGGGAATTTGTGGCGGTGGTGGCTGCTTCAGGAATACGAATGGGGATTTTATTTGTGGTTTTGCTTTCGCCTATGGCCTGGGGAATAGGCATTATTGCAGAGGCAAGGGCCATTCATGATGGTCTTAGATTGGCGTTGGAAAAACACCTCATATTGCTGTTGTGTACTCCATTCGGCTATTCTCGTTAGACCGATCAATGAAGGCAAGTTACCTCATTGGGCAGCCTTTCTTGGTGGCGGGGTATTTGTCAAATGTTGCAGATTATAATCCAAAGATAGTGCATACTTTTCGTGAGGGTAATCAGGTGGCTGATGCACTTGCTTCTCTGGCCTACACCCTTGATAGGAACTCGGTGTTCATATCTCCTGGACTTACCTTCGCCTGCAAAGGGTGCTTTAATCATTGACAAAGTAGGCTTCTAGTTTCAGGCGCAGTTATTAGATGTTTTCGGGTTGCTTGTGGCAGATTGGTTGTATTTGATTTTTTTGTTCTTTTTCCCTCTGGATGGTGTAGCTGTTTGGCGCTGGGTGTATCCTCTATTTTTTCATGAAATATAATTTCTGACCTTGGTTGATCGCCTAGTGGAGTGAGAACATTCTTACCCTCTAAGTGGGTGCACTCTCCGGTCGCTGACCCTTTGGACGTTTGATTAAAAATAAATAAATAATAAATAATAATTGGACTCACTAAAGCATAAGCAATATCCATTTGTTATATTCTTGTCTCTAATTGTACATTTGATGAGATGTGGATGAAGAGTTGTGGTGATATGTTTTCACTTTACATTTATTTTCGTGTTATATTCCACCGTAAGTTCACTATCATTTGGGTTATTCCCATTATGGCATCTTGTCTCTAACCCGACGTGGGTTGGTGTAACTGTACTAGGTTATGAAGTTGGGTGTTACAGGGTGAAATCTAAATGGGACTCAGTTTGAGCTTGATGCTCAAATTCCTATTCGCCAATCTAACTTAGTTTAAAAAACAAAGAATCAGGTTGGAGGTCATAAATTAGAAATACTGATCCGTTTGACGCCCAATTTTTCGAACACGACTGTGGTTGAGTGTGACTTGTGAAAACTAGTGGAGTCTAAATCAGATTCCTGGTTTGAGCTCAATGCTCAAATTCCCATTTGCCAATCTAGCTTAGCTTAAAAAACAAGATGTGTGGGTTCAGGGGTGGTCGAAAATGGAAATACTTGTTGGCCGGCTAGCTTGGTAGCTCGATAACCTAGGGGGGGGGGGGGTGAATAGGGTTTTTCTGATTTCTAAAACATAAACTTAAGACAGAAATTATCACTTGAAAGTTTGGTTAGTTTAGTATGATAAAGAGTAGTAGTGCGGAAGCAAATAAACAATCATACAAATGAGGCAAGGAATTTATCCTAGTTCAGCCTTCCGACATGGAAGTCCTACGTCCAGTCCCCAAGCAACCTCTTGGGATTTCACTAACCAAGGGTACAGTCCCCTCTTAAGGACACAACAAACACCCAGCACCCCAGCTGGTCTTCTTCTCTTTCCCGGGCAAGAAGGCACCACTTCTTTTAACGCTCAGAAGCAAACCTCCTGGTACAAACCCCAGTGCGGTTCTGCTAGACACAAACCCTAGCTAGGGTCTACAATGTATACAGCTACAACTAGACAGAAATCTTTTTAGAAAAGAAAGATCAGACCGAGAGCTATTATAAGATGAACACTTAAGAACTAGCTCACAGACACAAAACTCCCCAAAAATTACAATGAGCGCAGAGAGAGAATGAAGAGAGAAAGAAAAGAAAGCTTGAGGCTTGAATGCTTTAGATGCTTGAACACTTCTTCTGGGCGTAGGCTCTTTCTCTCTTTTCCTTTGAGTGTATGTGGCGATGAGGTCCCTCACTGTTGTACACTCCTTCAAAGATATTCGGGAAGGTCTTTTTCTTTCTTCAGCCTTGCTTCATCTTTATATGAGAGGCTTTTGAATAGAACCGTTGAGGAGATCCATTGGAGCTCTTCTAGACGTTGCTGATCGTCTCTTCGTTTGTCTTAATCAGACTCTGGTGGTCTTCGAGGTCTGTAAGAAGAGAGAGAGTGTTAGCATAAAAGAGTTTTTATAAGATAACAATGCATGCTACTGTGTATCTACTATCATGATAAAAATAGCAGTTCATATCTTTTTCTGACACGACTTTGAGAATGCATGCCGCCTTTTTGTCAGAAGATATTGAATTTCATTTAAGCGCCAAAAACACTTCAGAGCAATCGATGTTTAAGTTACTTATCAAATCGTTATACTTATAAGACTTAACAAATCGTTATGAATTTTACAAATCGATGTGAGAAGTAAATCGTTATGGCACTTTTCGAATCGTTGTGAGAACCAAATCATTGTGAGAGCAAATCATTGTTCTCCTTATGAAATCGTTATGAGAACCAAATCGATACGAGAGAAAAATCGTTGTTCTTACTTATGAAATCGTTATGCGAGTAAATCGTTATGAGCCTTAGCGAATCGTTTATGAGAACCAAATCGATATGAGAGCAAATCATTGTTCTCACTTATGAAATCGTTATGCGAGCAAATCGTTATGAGCCTAACGAATCGTTATGAGAACCAAATCGATAGAGAGCAAATCGTTGTTCTCACTTATGAAATCGTTGCACGATAAAATCGATGTTTCACTAACGAATCGTTACACGATCAAATCATTGTGTAACTTAGAAAATTGTGTTAGTGAAATCGATGTGGCACTTTTGAATAGAAATCGATGTATATTGAATGAAAATCGATTTAGTAATCATAAATATTGATGAAACAATCTAATCATAAATTTTGTTAGCACCAAAATATGAAGGTAATAAAGAGTGGTTCAACAATCTCCCCCTTTTTGGTGATGACAAAATTTATGTGAATTTTCTGACACAAAGATATGAAGCATAGAAATGCAGAAATTCATTGAACATACAAATTCTCCCCCTTTTTGTCACTAACCAAAAAGGAAGGATCTTACCATGCATTCTCTCCCCTTTGAGAAAATTTCTTCCATTGAGGGGTTTCAACAATAATAGACATTCAATGAATAACTCCCCATTAGTGACGGCTCCCCCTGAGCATGAGACTCCCCCTTAATGTGAGGCAAGTCAGATCTTGTTGCTCTTGACATTTGACAAGTTGTTTGTCAAGTCTTCAAGATTTTTGCCTGCATTTATCTAAAAAAAAACTTGCAAACATTGTTAGTAGCATTGTAGTTTACTGAATATAACAAACAGAAATGTAAGTTTAAAAACAAAAACTAAAACTAAAGGATGACTACTTCCTCTTCAGATTGGAATGAAGTGAAGAGTTGGTAGTCACCAATTGGATGTTTTTGAACATCCTCTAACCATACCCATTTGAATGCCTTTTCCTTTTGTTCATCAAGAGTAGATAGGCATTTTCTTCTTTAATGTTGAAGCTACCTGAGGAGTTGTTTACTGAAGGTGTCTCCTGAGGAGTTACTTGGATTTTATGAGCCATATCCTCAGCTTTTTCTTCATCAGAAGCTTCTTCAATGCTTATTTCTTCAGAAATATCCTTTTTGAAAAAGATATGAGGCTCCTCTCAATCTGAGGTCCTCCTTTACCTCTTATTCTCATGTGGAAGGATAACTTCTTGAGGTGCTTCCTGTTGCTCCCCTTGAATGGTGACAGTTGGAGAAGATGGGTTATAGCTTCCTGTCTTGTTTCTTTAACACTTGAGCATCAGTAGGTATTTCATCCGTAGTGGGTATTCCTTCATATGTGAGCTTCAATTTGTCCCACATATCTTTAGAGATTTACATGCAGATACTTTACTGAATTCTATTTTAGATAAAGCACAACATAAATAGTTTTTTTGCTTTAAAGAGTAATGATAATTTATTTATCATCTTCAGTAATGACAGTGGGCCTTTTGCAGGAATAACAACAAAATCCCTACCTTTATTACCTGCCACAGATCAAAGTCTGTGCCTTGAATGAAGCATTCCATTCTCATCTTCCAGTATTGGTAGTCCTCTCCATCAACGAATGGAGGTCTGGTGACTGATTGACTTTCAGCATATATCTTGAGCTGCTATGGATCTTTGCTCTAAGATCGTTGTATCTCTTTGAATGTTCAGAGACCCGCACTGATACCACTTTTGGCTCGGCTAGCTTGGCAGCTCGATAACCTAGAGGGGGGGGGGGGTGAATAGGTTTTTCTGATTTCTGAAAAAAAAACTTAAGACAGAAAATTATCACTTGAAAGTTTGGTTAGTTTAGTGTGATAAAGAGTAGCAGTGCGGAAGCAAATAAACAATCACGCAAATGAGGCAAGGAATTTATCCTGGTTCGGCCCTTCCTACATGGAAGTCTTACGTCCAGTCCCCAAGCAACCTCTTGGGATTTCACTAACCAACGGTACAGTCCCCCTTAAGGACACTACAACACCCAGCACCCCAGCTGGTCTTCTTCTCTTTCCCGGGCAAGAAGGCAGCCCACTTCTTTTATAGGCTCAGAAGCAAACCTCCTGGTACAAACCCCAGTGCGGTTCTGCTAAACACAAACTCCTAGCTAGGTTCTACATTGTATACAGTCCTACAGCTGGATAGAAATCTTTCTTAGAAAAGAAAGATCAGACCGAGAGCTATTACAAGATGAACACTTAAGAACTAGCTCACAGTCACAAAACTCTCCCCAAAAAATTACAATGAGCAGAGAGAGAATGAAGAGAGAAAAGGAAGCATGAAGGCTTGAATACTTCAGATGCTTGAACACTTCTTCTGGGCTCAGGCTCTTTCTCTCTTTTCCTTTGAGTGTATGTGGCGATGAGGTCCCTCACTGGTTGTACACTCCTTCAAAGATATTCAGGAAGACTCTTTTTCTTTCTTCAGCCTTGCTTCATCTTTATATGAGAGGCTTTTTGATAGATCCGTTGGAGCTCTTCTAGACGTTGCTGATCTTCTCTTCATTTGTCTTAATCAGACTCTGGTGGTCTTCGAGGTCTGTAAGCATAGAAGAGAGTGTTAGCATAAAAGAGTTTTTATAAGATAACAATGCATGCTATTGTGTTTCTGCTATCATGATAAAAAAGCAGTTCATATCTTTTTCTGACACGACTCTGAGATATGGATGCAGCCTTTTTGTCAGAAGATATTTGAATTTTCATTTAAGCGCCAAAAACACTTCAGAGAAAATCGATGTTTAAGTTACTTATCAAATCGTTATACTTATAAAACTTAACAAACGTTTGAATCTTAACAAATCGATGTGAGAAGCAAATCGTTATGGCACTTATCGAATCGTTGTGAGAACAAATCATTGTGAGAGCAAATCGTTGTTCTCACTTATGAAATCGTTATGAGAACCAAATCGATATGAGAGCAAATCGTTGTTCTCACTTATGAAATCGTTATGCGAACAAATCGTTATGAGCCTTAACGAATCGTTATGAGAACCAAATCGATATGAGAGCAAATGTTGTTCTCACTTATGAAATCGTTATGCGAGTAAATCATTATGAGCCTTACAAATTGTTATGAGAACCAAATCGATATGAGAGCAAATCGTTGTTCTCACTTATGAAATCGTTGCACGATAAATCGATGTTTCGCTTAACGAATCGTTACACGGTCAAATCATTGTGTAACTTATGAAATCATTGTTAGTGAAATCGATGTAGCACTTTGAATAGAAATCGATGTATATTGAATGAACATCGATTTAGCATTTTAGTGTGCCTTAAAATAATCAAAAATATTGATGAAACAATCTAATCATAAATTTTGTTAGCACCAAAATATGAAGGTAATAAAGAGTGGTTCAACAATACTGATCTGTTTGGCCTCTAGTTTATTCCCACATAGTCGGAGGGGTTAGTGACTTATGGAAAATGGCAGAGTCCAAATTGGACTATTTGTTTAAGCTCGACACCCAAATCATCATTCGTCAAATTAAGTTAGTTTAAAAGTGAATGAATTTATTTAAAAAAACTAACTCAAGAAAAATTAATTATTTTATTTACTTTAATATTTAATTTTAATTTGTTATTCTTATATTTCTAATAAAAGTTACTTCATTGAGTAGCGTTAGAGGAGACAAGGAGGATGAGGAGGACATGGACACCGAAGATCCATAATGTTTAATACATTTTTTAAATATAAACTTTAAGTATTGTTGTGGAGTGAGATTTATTTTTATGTGTTGTTTATGCTTATTGTGTGATTGTTTTAGATTTTCTTCTTATTGTATTCAAAAAATATTGTTATTTTCTTTTTTATGTATATTCTTTAAAATATATATATGAAAATACAGAGACTGATTTGAGATTGAATGTATTCAGTCACAAATTTGGTCTCAATTTTGTGACCAAATTTGTGACCAAAATTGTGACGGAATAGGTCGGTCAAACCCGTTAACCCAATAACGAGCTTCATTCGATTCCGCCTCCTGCGAACAGGCCAAAGCCTCGTCAGGGATAAAAGAACACATTGAATATATATAAGACTGTGCATCTCATACACATTTACATAAATATTACATAGCCAAATCTTACCAAAAGCCAAACTCAGTGTACAAGAGCTTGGGGTATACCCCGGGGCAGAACAGAAAGAAAATTACATTGCTGGAGGCATGGACCCAACTCCACTACAGTGCGGCTCTGGACTAGAAGACGGGTGTGAAACCTCCTGCTCTCCCTCACCTGAAAGGAGTAGCCCACGAATGCGTCGTTACAAACGGACTAACAATCTCAAAAATTATCGGCCTACACTAATTATTTTGACAATAGTTAAGTGGTGAGACCGAGTCGAATCCACAGGGAAAAAGATTATTAACTTTGAAAACCTTGAGTTTCTTTGGTTAGAAAAGTGTGTAGAGATTTTAAAACTAACTCCTAAGATTAATTCAATAAAAATACATCTAATCTACGAAGAGAAATTAGAAGAGAGAAGTAGAGACAGAAAGAAACTAAATTAACAAACATTAAATTTAAATTCCACAAAATAGAAAAAGAGCTTAACAAAAGAGTGCTAAAAAAGTACAAGTAAATCAACAATTTTAGATCTAAAGAGATGAGAGAGAATAAGAGAGAGAGAGAGAGAACAAAGACGAGAGAGAGAAAGCAAGAAGAGAGAGAGCGGAGAGAGAAGAGAGAGAGGAGAGAGAAGAGAGAGGCGAGAGAGAGGGAGAAAAGAGAGAGAGGAGAGAGAAGAGAGAGGGAGAAAAGAGAGAG
Source organism: Colocasia esculenta (assembly GCA_014218235.1). Classification (NCBI taxonomy): domain Eukaryota; kingdom Viridiplantae; phylum Streptophyta; class Magnoliopsida; order Alismatales; family Araceae; genus Colocasia; species Colocasia esculenta. The sequence goes on from CM024757.1 coordinate 144,661,208, forward strand.
AGGAGAGAGACGAGAGAGAGGAGAGAGGCGCGAGAGGAGAGAGAGAATAGAGAGAGGGAAGCGGCGCGCGAAGAGGAGAGAGAGAGCGTGTGGCTCTCTACGTGCATGCATGCACGTAGAGAGGAGAGAGGGGGCGACGTGGCGAAGGCGGCCGGGTGCGGGCGGCCTGGCGTGGCGCGCGGGGCGGCAACAGGCGGGCGCGGTGCAGGGCGCTGGCGCGGGGGCGCGGGGCCGGGGCAGCAGGGCGCTGGCGCGGGGCGCGGGGCACGGGGCAGCAGGCGGCCTGGGCTGCTGCTGCTGTGCTGCTTCTGCTATCCGAGAAGAGACCGAGGGAGAGGAAGAGAAGGGAAAGAAAGAAGAGAAGGAGGAAGAAGAGAGGAAGAAAGGGATCGGAGGAGAGAGGGGAGAGAGAAGTGGAAGAGATAATGCATGATGAGAGAGAGAGAAAGAGAGAGTTTTAATAAAGTATTAGAGAGGAAGGGGGGAGAGTTTAAAGGAAAGAAAATTTTTGGAAAATAGGGGAGAGATTTTAAAAATGAGAAAGTATTTTTGAAAAGAAAGAGAGAGAGGAAATATTTTAAAAAATAGAGTCTCTCATTATTCTCTCTTGGTCTAATCAAATTTATTGGCCCATTTGACACTTCATTTCTTGGCCCATTAATCCTGCAAATACAACACAGTAGAGACTTAATCAATTTCCGCACTTGTAATGAAATGATAACAGAACTTATGAAATTATCAATTATTTGTCAATCAATTGGCACGATTATTCATAACAATTATGCAATTATCAGGGGGTGAGCCTCACAAGTCACTGACTCAGTAGGGAAACTCCCTCAAAAGCTGAATCAACATTAAACATAAGAGAAGCAAGAATAAGGCATCAATATAATAAAAAAACACAACTACTTGAGTATGGAACAACAAACGCAGTAAATAAAATTAAACTATGCTAACAACACAAATTCTGTAAGGCCCTAGAATTTTACTATCTCTTATATAAGAGTTTGATTGTGTGAGAATGGATGTTTGTATGTGTAGGCATATGGATGTGTATATAAATAAATTATTGATGTATTGTTGTAAATATATAAATATGTATATCTATTGTATATATATTATTCATTTACATTGTATGAATGGTATTCATTTTCTAATGTGTACATTGTATATTACATGTATTTGCATTGTGTAAATATATAGTTTTATGCAGTTTTAAGTTCTGGCCGAAATGTCATTTGGCGTCAACATGAGTTGACGTTGAGTAGAGGTCAGCGGCCATATCGATGGACGCTAACCTCATATAGGCGGCCATTGATGTTGATGTCTAAAATCCAGATCTGGTTGCGCTTCAGATCCGGAAACGCTTGCGATTTTATCGGCCCTTGTTTAGGAAACCGTCCCCAATGGTCATCCCTCTCTGCCTACGCATACCCAAGACCCCGAGGTTCTATAAAAACCACCCTTTTGCGCTCGGATCAACCCTTTTGGCTTTTGTCAAAACCCTAGAATCCTTCTGTGCGAAACCCAATCTTTGAGCTATGAGATCCGGCGATTGGTGACTCCTTCCGGCGATCTTCTGCGACTGGAGGGGAGTCTAAGCATAAGGGAAGGCTTCATCGACATTGGGTGGCTGTCTGCATTAACACAGAACCCGGATTAGAGGAGATTTGAAGACTCTTTGGCTAAGGCCGAGGAGGGCTTCACCGACTTGATTTGTTGTTTGAGGATTTTTCTGAAGGCAAGTAAACCCTCTACATTACCCATACGTACGTCTAGTAGGTCCTAGGAAATTTTACGGATTTTATTCGTATCCTGGAACCTCCTTTCTCTTCAATTTTTGTGAGTTCTGTCTATTTTTCTGCAGACAGGAACTTAACGACAAGCTTTGATGTCGTTAAGATCCAAAGTTGGCGGCAGCCTTTGTTGTCGTTAACTGATAGGCGGCCACCTATGTCCCGTTGAGTTTTTCATGCAGGGACAATGTCTGTCTGCCCTTTATAAATTATTTTTAGATTTCTGCGCATGAGGATATACTATAAATTTTATATGTTACGTAATACATCTAGAGAATCATGTTGTAAAATTTCTGTGAAATTTCGTTGAATGTTTTATTTATTAAAATTGTCCGAATTAATTGTCAGATAGGGTTTTAATATTGTAAATTTCTGTTTATGTGATTCATGTGGAAATTGAGTGTCATAGAATTTTTGTTTGATGTGAATAGATGTCAGTTTATACCATGAGATTTAGGAAATTTTCCGATGTCCATGTAAATAATTATAATTTCTGAACTGTAAAACAATATATATGCACGATTAGTTTTAAATCTTCAATAAATTGTATGATGCCAAATTAATTCTCAAGAATTGTATGTAGTATCATGACTGTTGTATACAAGTTTTAGAATAGAGGAATATGTATTTGGCACTGTGTACCATGCTTAATTGATGACTTCATAAACTAGGCAGAATGCATGTTTTATTTATCATAAATTGTGTATGACTCCGAAAAATATGAAAATTTGTATGCATGATGCTTTATGTGTAAACTGTCTGTGGTTAAAATTTCATGTAAATTGGATAATATTAGGTATTGAATTCAGTATTTCATGATAAAATGACTAGTTAAAGCATGCTTAAAGTAATTAGAAACTAATTAGATGATTTCAGCATGAATTGGATTAAGTTGTAACTGTTTAACTCTGTAAACAGTAGTACCATGTTAGGTAATCTGAATCATAAGCAAATAGGTGAATAGAGAATTAATGTGTTAAATGGTATGCAAATAATGTGTGTTTAAGAATGGAAAATATGTAAATGTGCCATGGGTGACACTGCTACCTTAGAGGGCTGAGGAGCTATACCGTAGTAAAGTCCCTACGGGAAGGTTCATATGAGTAAGTGAAATCACATGGGCATTGGGATAAAATCCTGGAGGCGGACAAGTACCGCTGGTTAGGGTGGAGAGTGATTCTCCCGGTTCTGCGCAGTAACTAAGATTTATCACTGTAATGCCTAAGTGATAGATATGTGTGTGATGTGATAAGTGTGTGTCCTTCTAGAGGTGGTTCGGACTATGTGTCACGGCATATAACGATAACAATGTGAAATTGTGTTTATGTGATAAGTGAATGTATAAATTGTGTAAATGAGTAAGTAAGCATATGGATATGTGAATCAATGTGTTGACATGTGAAACTGTAAATTTGTTTATGAATGTGCTAAAATTTTGTCAAAACAGCAAGCTTAATGTTTTTATAAAAGTGATATGCATGTGGAAAAGTGCATAGAATCCATGTTAGGAACATTCTTCCTTTATGTGCAAAACTCCATGTTTAATTGTCATTACGATACACCATGAATGTGAATTTAGATAGCATGTGATACGTTTATTACTGTGATATGAACATAAACCATGTACTATATGTCATAAAAATTGATAGAAGTTCATGTTAGTTTTTTTAGATTGTTTAAATCCATGATCATGTACCTGTGAAATTGTGAAAGAGTAAAATGCCATGTGATGTATGTATGCTTAATGTATGGGAAATTACTTGTTGAGTCTTTGGACTCATTCTTGCTTCGGCGTACAGGTGCAGATGTCTCTACTTCATCCGAGGAGTTAGTTCGAGTGACTCGGAGCGAGAGTAGGAGATTTCTTGCGGAGATTTACTTTATTGTATTCCTTTTCATAGTATGTAATAAATGAGGACTGGTACTACATTGGATTCATGTAATTTATTTAGCTGCAAGTTGTGGACAATGTATTTGATTTAAATTTCAGTTATGTGAACTTTAGTTCTTTTGTACTGTATAGACTGTGTATAAATGTGGATGATGGAATAAGAGATTTATTTCTAGTTCTTTCTATTCCGCTGTCAATTGTTTTTATTTGTGTACATCTCAGCCTATTGAATATGTGTTGGGTAAATGTCCCACTATAGCGATGCTCTCTATATCAGTGTGGGATGGTCTATCTGTACTGGTATAAGGAGGGTAGTTATAGAGATTGGTATCAGAGTGCCTAGGTTGAGATAGTATATGAATATGCATATACCATTATCTTCATTATATGCTAAATCTCTATAGATTGTCCATATAGTTAGGAATTAGAAAGTTTAGTTCCTAATCAGGATTAAATTGTTTCTGCAGGCTATGGCTTCTCAAGGTAGGCGTGGTGTTCCTACTCGTGGGGATGAGCAGAGGAGAGAGGAGAGAGTTGAGCCCAGGCGTGAGGATCAGGGTGAGCAGCATGCCCCAGCACCCCAGGGTCCTGTGCTTCCTCCACCGCCACTAGTGGATTATGGAGTGTTCATGCAAGGTCTAGTCCAGGCTATGCAGACGTAGGCCCATACTCAGGCTGCACTCTAGGCTCAGCTGGAGGCTCAGGTTAGATCAATAAGATAGAGTAGTCTGTTTTATTTAAATTATATGTTTGCTATGTTGTTATATTGTATAAGTGTGTCTTATGTTGTTGGTTGTAGCAGGCTCACGTGCCAGTTCCCCAGGCTCATGACCAAGGTGGACCCTCCATCATGGAAAAGATCAAGAGAATGGCTCCACCCTCTTTTAAGGGGGAGAGTGATCCGTTGCTTGCAGAGAGCTGGATGAGGGAGATTGAAAAGATCTTCCTAGCGATTAGGCGTGCTGAGGATGACAAGGTCACTTTAGCCACCTATTGTAGACACCCAGTTTTGACTAATGGGTTGAACCACTTCTCTTGTTGTCTTAGTGGGCCCCTAATTGGTCACTCACCTTGAGCCCATCATTTGCCTTGATTTGAGTCCTTTAAACCATTAAAATGCCTTGAAATCCCGAGATTTATCACTTGAGAGAGTCCTTGGGGCTTGATAACTCTTATTCTATCATGTAGTTGGGTGATAATTTTCAAATAAAGCGGATTTATTGTCGCGACGCCTTGTGGCGCCGCGTCTCTAGTCGCGACAGCCCTGGCGGCCGCGACAGCCCATGCATTATCCATGCACGTGGGCAATGCTGTCGCGTCCACCCGCACCGTCGCGTCTTAGTCACGGCCCTACGATACGTCGCGATAATGATCGAATTCTCTGGCCTCCTTAACTACCTCCTATTTATCCTCCTTTGAACTCAACTTAATCCTAAGGATTATCCCTACCCCTTGGGGCGGGATCCTAGCCTTAGGGACTCTTGTGAGGGTCCCCAAGGACTCTCAACCCGATTTTTATAGGGCTTTATCTCCTATTATGATTTTTAAAACCTTTTTGAGGAGATAATATCACTAATTCCTATCCCAAGCTCTATATAAGCAAGGCCCCTCCTCAAGGACGGGGGAGAGCCTCTTTACCACCCCGAAGGGCTGCCGAAAGCTCCTCTGACCTATACTTAGCACCACGGCCACCCATTTTGCCATTCTCCCTTCACATTCCACTCCCCAAAAGCCATTCTTCCACCATTAATGGAGCACGGAACGTGAAAAGGGCGACCCCGACGACCTCCTGGAGCTCTTGCACATCCTTTGGAGCCGCACTCACGCCAGGGAGTCGCCCCAATGGGGGCTCATCTTCTTCTCCTCTTATTTCTACATGGATTTTTGCGTTATTTTTAGATAGAGCATTTCCTTATCTACCCACGTTTTTTCCCACACCCATAGGGGTTCAAAACCACCCCAGGTGCGTTCCCGCCATGATCTCCCATTTCTCTCCATTTTAGAATAGATACTATGCTTCACATATTCTAATAGGGCGTTTTTGTTGTGGTTTTCTTTGGTTGGCAGGCAAACAGGTGAAGTCTACGAGAAGCTCTCATCCTCTGGCCGGCTGGAGGACGAGAAGAAGGTCTCTACCCTATTTCTCCCACATTCAGAGAACGCGACGACCGAGGGTGACGCGACTATAGACGCGTCGACGGAAGCTGACGCGTTACCAGTCTATCGCGGCACCAATGGCGACCGCGACATCAGGTTCGTTTCTGTTCTCTCTCCTTTTCCTAGTTTAAGTCAGCCATCATCTCATTTTCATTTTTAGGCGACTATCTAGGTGGCGATCACATCCTACTTTCCATGCCATCATATTTGATATTCATGTCTGTGTTGAGGGGGGTACAATCCCTGTGATTACACCTTTCGGCGATCACGGTGGGACCTTCAGTGCTACCCTCGTAGATCTAACTTGCTTGCTTGCCATGTTTTCTTCCTTGTTTGTCCTTTTGGGGCCCTATTAGTCTTTTTGTTCTTTGTTTCCTGCTTTCTGTCCCTCGGTTCGTGTCGCGACGCATCGCGGTGACGCGATAACGTAGCGTCGCTGGCCAACGACGCGATAGTAGGTCAGTGTTTTCTTCTCATATCTGCCTTATCCTGCTTCTATAAGATCATGCATCCCTGTTCCATGTCTTTGTACCATGTATTGTCGTGTTTTTGGATGTTAGAATCCTGTTAGGGTTCGGGTTTTCCTTTTATTTTTTACTTGTAAGTTTTCGGGTCTGGTCATGGCGTAGCGCAAGGACGCGACAAGGTCGCGCCGCCGGTGAGCGTCGCGTCAGCAGGTACGCTGTGTTTGTTAATGCTTCCATCCATAAATCGATTTCTGGGTGCTTCCTGATCCATGCTGTATTAATTTAGCGATTTGGTGTTTTTACCATCTGGTAGGGTAGTTTGTTTGAGTTGGGTTGGTGACTCACTGTGTCTTCGGGCCTCTGTCATTATCGCGGCCGCTCGCGCTGTCGCGATAGGGTCGCGGTGTACCTGGCCGCCGCGACTCGGCCCGAGACCTATCTGGTCGCCCTGTTTGCTTCTCATCTATCACTTGTGCATACATTTCGGGCATTTAGGCCCATTGCATACGCTGCTAAACCCATTTGATCAGGTTCCCCCTTGGTTGAGTGAGTCCTCTCACCTACGAGCACTCGTAGGCTGACTCGGACCCGCCTCCCGAGGACCTCCGTAAGTCCCCGTGGCCGTACGCACGTTGCGGTTCGCCGGGCTGGTTGTACCCGTTGTACCTTAGTTTGAGCCACCCTCAGGTGAGTGTGTACACCCTTAGTCATACCAGAGCACTTGAGTCGTTCCTATTTAGGGACCGCATGACCGAGTGACATCTCTTTAATCAATTCATTTAAAAGGTCAAGTTCGAATCTTAAGAAATTTGCGTTTTAAGCATAATAACTTGAGTGCTTCTATCCCCCTTCGCATCTCTGTCTTTCTTGTCGTGATAGAGTTTAGGTGTGTCGGTTTCCCCCAAAATTGGTTGGAGGGTGTATGCGTCATTATTTAGGGAGATCGAGTCAGTCTCCTCCAACCCTTGTGCTATATCATAATCCCCTCTTCGACATGGACCAATTTCGGGTCCTTGCCGACGATGCCCTTCCCCTCGGGTTGCTCGAGGAGGTAGCCCAACCCCCCATGACCGTTCTCTCGGGGCATATCCAGCCTCCCTCTATCACCGGGATTCGATCCCGTCCTCCCTCTCCTCCCGGGGGTGATGACCCCCATTCTCAATTCAGCCAGCTCCTTCCTCACCTCACTCCGGACCAAGTCCGAGAGTTCATAGCTGCTGCCAAGGGGAAACAACCTTTATCTCCCCGGGGTCAAAATCCAGCCCGACCGGCGGATTCCTCCGTCCACGTCGCTTCAGCCCCTCACCCTTCTTCGTCTGGGGCAGACCCTACACCTCTCCATCCTCGGGCCATTCATTTTTCAGAACCAAGCTACCTCCCCCCACGAGCTGTTCGGCCTCGGTCTCCTCCCACTACATATTATACGGCCGAACCAGCTCCGCTTCCTCGCGAGAGGTCTCACTCCTTCGAGCAGCCACGCTCCCTTGTCCCTACGCATCAGATCCAATCTCCTTCCGATTTCTTGGCGGAATGGACAAGCATGAAGAAGGAGCTTCATGACCTCCGGAGGCAAATTGATCCTCGAGAGGTAGCCGACATCGCCCTCCCATCCTTCCAATACCTCCGGGTACCTCCCCAGTCTGAGCTCCCTGTATATCGTCGATACTCTGGGGTGGGGGACCCCTACATTCATTTGAAGGACTTTGTCTATGAATCAGCACCACACAAATATAATCCCCATCTCATGGCATATCTGTTCAGAAAATCGCTAGATGGTCCAGCCTTAGAGTGGTTCTATTCATTGCCTCCCGAGGAAGCCGAGGATTTCCAAGTCGTCCAAGAAAGATTTCTGCAGCAATTCCAAGATCGGGTGGGACCCGAATACTCTTTCGTGGATTTAGTGGCTGAAAAGATGAAGCCAGAAGAGGATTTCTCCACCTATACTGACCGATGGCGCTCTTTGGCCGCCAAAGTCCGTTGCCCAATGCCTGAGGAGGAGAAAGTAAAGCTGTTGATTTCCAATGCCACACCCACCTACCGAGCTATTTTGGCCATGAACGACATTTCTACCATGCACCAATTATATAGTCGAGCCCGTTTCATCCAAACCCAACTCAAAGACTCGCCTATACATTCCATGATTGAAACCCCCAAAGCTCGCTATACCAAGAAGCCGCAAGGCCCAGTCACCGAGGGAATCCAAAACAACAAACAAGTAGGCGCCGTTAGCAATCCTCAAGGCCCGGTAGGTAGGTCCCCCTATACCCAGCAAATCAAACAGCCTTGGAACAACAACAACAATAGGCAGCCACCTTCCCAAGGACAAAATCCTCCTCAAGATCAGCGCCAATACTCCCAGGTCCCTCCACCTCAAAATGGCTATGCACCCAGGAAACCCAATGGGCCCAAGAGAGCCCAATACCCTCCATTGCCCGAGTCTCTAGCCGATATCTTTGCAGCCCTCATATCCCTAAATGCCTTAAGACTTCCTCTCGAGAAAGCAAATTGGAATATGGCGGCCGATCAAACAAAGTACTGCGTCTATCATCGTCATCCGGGCCACAATGTGTCCGATTGCTTTCAATTCCGGGGCATGATATATGATCTCCATGAGCAGAACCAGATTGATTGGGCAGAAATGAAGAGGTTGATCCAAACTCTGAGGGACCAGTAGGGCCAGAGGCAACAGCAGCAACAACAGAGGCGACAGCAGCCGCAGCAACAACAACAGCAGCAACAACAACAGCAGCAGCAATACCAGCCTTTCCAGCAGCAACACCAGCAACAGCAGCAGCCGCAGCAGCCGGCGAATGATCTAGGCATAATCCGTAATCCCATGCCGCAACATCAGCCCGCTCCGAACCCTCAACCAGCTCCACTACCTCCTCCACCTGCACATGTTAACCCCGTCATCCACCATCCACCACCAGAAGCCCAGTGGGCCTTCTATGACGACCATGAGGTAGGCCAGCTTCTGGTTATTTCTCACGCCACGCCCACTGCTCCCGCACCTACGTCCACCATGCCTTCCTCCCTTACACCCCGTGTTGCCACCATCACCTCACCATCATATTCCCCAGTCGCGTCGCCCATCTTGCCTCCACCCAACAACATCCCTTTCTCCCCTACACCGGCACCATTGCTAGCCAACCCTTCCGTCCTTGACACCACTACCCCTCCACTTCACCATAATCTTGCCCTCCGGAGCGGGCGAATGTTTCATCGGATGTATCCTAGCGCATCCATACCTATGCCAGGTCAGCAAACCAACAATCAGCAGCAACAAGATACAGAAGAGATTGATCCGGCGCCGGGAACTCAATATGACATCCTGAAGCACCTTGATCAGACTCCCGCCAAGATCTCCATATTGGAGCTCATTAAGAGATCACAAACTCACCAAGATGCTCTCAGGGCCTTTTTGCAAAGAGTCATGGTCAGCAAAGACATGAATCCGGACAATCTACCCTCAGTACTCTCAATAGTGAACAGGGGACCCACCATCACTTTTTCTGACGGCGAGTTGGCTGCCCCCGAAGCCAGAAAAAGGCCCTTATGTGTAACACTCACTATAGACAAAGTGGCCATCGATGCGGCTCTGGTGGACACAGGAGCTTCCATTAATGTATGTCCACTAAGCACTCTTAGAGTGTGCAATATATCAGAACGTCAATTGCAGCCCACACCTACCACCATCGCTGCATATGACAATTCGCGACGTGCCTGCCATGGAGTCATCACTTTGCAAGCAGAATTGGGTCCTCTTGTCATGTCTGTGGAGTTCTATGTGTTGAACATTGATCACACCTACAACGCCATTTTAGGGCGCCTGTAGATCGAGTCGTTAGGGGCAGTGCCGTCTACAACGCATCAGTGCCTGAAATTCCCCTTCCAAGGGCGAATAGTCAGGGTAAAAAGTGCAACGACAACACATACAGTAGAAGCTGTTGAGCGAGTGCTCCCATCAGTATGGCCATCCAACAAGCCCATCATCTCGGTGCTTGATGTCAACTACACTTGGGCCTATACATTCTCTTCTAACCGCCCAATTGTGTCCCCACCTGTAGCGGCAATCAAAAAGGGCGTAAATGCAAATACAAAAGGATGGGATATCATGTTCAGGCTGGGTTATCAGTCCGGAAAAGGTCTAGGTGCTCATCTTCAAGGGCAAACCAAGACTGTGGCCACCGCCAAGAAATTCACAAAGCGTGGCCTGGGGTACTCAGAATGGGCCATTTTCTCATCCCCTTCACAATCGGACCATGGTCCACTCACCTGGTCCTTATATGAGCACTTTGTCAGAGGGCCCATCCAGCCCGGATATAACACCACAACGGAAATACCCAGGTCAGCTTATCAGGCCTTAGAAGAACAACGGCCCAACAAGAAGAAGAAAGCTGAGGAGGATACTAAGGATCCGGACCAGGACGATGTCATCTCATCAGTTAGTCTGTTGTTTGAAGAATCAGAAGTTGAAGAAGAAAAGTCAGAATTGGAAGATCTTGTTTATGCGGTCAATAGATTGTTCAGCGAAGAAGATATACTGCAAGTGGCAGCGCTATCAACGTCAACAACCACCACCAGGCGACAGTTGCCTGGGTTTGGTGAGGAAAACCAGTCAGATCGTTCACCCCCACTCATACAGGAGCTCTGGCCAGGGTTCACCCGGCCTTCTACTCATTTTGCTTCATCCATACTCAACTTTAAGGATAGTTTCATTCCTTTGCCTCTCCCCTTCATTGTCCAAGTCTCACCCGCCGCCATTGAGGCGTTCATTCGCCCTTCACCCCACTTCATCATTTTCTTCAATGGTTCAGTCCTGTCTTTTTTCAAAGTCATTTAATCTAATGTAATTCCTTTTATACAAAAAAAACAAAAAAAAAAGTAGAAAATTCAAAATTCAAAAAAAATCCCTTCCTGCTTCCGACGGCGATCCCCGTCACTCCCTCCTGCTCCTGCTTCCGACGGCGATCCCCGTCACTCCCCTCCTGCTCCTGCTTCCCGACGGCGATCCCCGTCGCTCCCCTCCCGCTCCTGCTCTCGACGGCGATCCCCGTCACACCCCTCCTGCTCCTGCTTTCCGACGGCGATCCCCATCACACCTCTCCTACTCCCACTCTCAACGGCGATCCCCGTCGCAATTGCTCCCCGGCGGCCATCGTCGTCCTTCTTTCGCTCTCTTCGTGGTCAGACATGGCCGTTTCGAGCGATTCGGGTGAGGGGCCTTCTGCTCCCCTACACCCCGATGCCCTTGCCGGCACCCTGAGCTCGGGTGGCCCGCCTTCCCCTCCAGCCTCATCGGAGGATCTCTGCGACTCTGCCGCCCCCTTCGTTTTCCTTTCCAATAAATCTCTGGACGCGTCTCCAGAGCCTCCTGTAAATATCGAATCTAGCTTAAATTCAGGGGTAGTTTCTAGTAAGTCCCCGTCTCCGTCTAGGAAAAGGAAGGGTAATGGCATACCCCGCAGGTATCTCTTAGACTTAGTTCAAAGGTGTAGCGCTCTTCTAGCTGTCGAAGAGTTCGTCAAAGAAGCTGTGGCTTTAGACTTAGAGGAGATGCCAATAGAGGAAAGGCTAGACGACGGCTTTGGGATATATGAAATCGTAGCCAAAGAAGACCCATTAGACAAGAATGATGGCGAGATAGAGGATGCTGCTGAGGCGTATGCTAGTGGCATGAGGAGATTCGATGAACCTACCTCAGCAGTCGATGAACCTACTAAAGAGGTAAACGTGGGAACCGAAGAGGACCCCAGGCTCTTAACCATAGCTTCTGGTCTCCCTCCTGAAGAAGAAGAGGCGCTCATAGAAATGTTGAGGGAGTTCAAGGATTCATTTGCCTGGTCCTACGATGACATGCCCGGCATTGACCCCGGTCTGGTGGAACATAGGTTGATTCTGAAGCCAGGGGCAGTTGCCGTTAAACAGAAGCTAAGAAGGTTTCTCCCCCACATTGCTTTAAAAATGAAAGAGGAGATTGATAAGCTACACAAAGCCAAGTTCATCCGTGTAGTCCTCTATCGTTTGTGGGTGGCGAACATCGTCCCGGTCATGAAAAAGGATGGAAGAGTGCATATCTGCATAGATTTTCGGGATTTGAATAAGGCATGTCCTAAAGATGATTTCCCCTTACCTCATTTAGATGTCTTGATCGATAATACGGCAGGGTTCGAAACTCTATCATTCATGGATGGCTACTCCGGCTATAATCAAATTCGTCTAGCCCCGGAGGATCAAGAGAAAACCTCCTTCACCACCCCATGGGGAACATATTGCTATGTGGTCATGCCGTTTGGACTAAAGAATGCCGGCGCCACTTATCAAAGAGCAATGTTAGCTATCTTCCACGACATGATACATATTGATGTTGAGGTTTACGTGGATGATATTGTGGTGAAGTCGCGAACTCGAAGAGAGCATTCCTCCGTGCTTGCCAAAGTGTTTCGTCGCGCACAAGAATATCAATTGAAGATGAATCCAAAGAAGTGCGTGTTCGGGGTTTCCTCAGGAAAGTTGCTAGGCTTCATAGTTAGTAAACGGGGGATTCAAATAGACCCGCACAAGGCCAAGGCAATCAACGAGATGCCTCCTCCCAAGAACATATCCGAGCTTCGAGGTTTGATTGGTCGACTTCAGTTCATAAGAAGGTTTATATCTCAGCACTCCCAAAGGTGTCGTCCTTTCTATGAACTGTTGAGGGGAGGAGTCAATTTTGAATGGAATGATAAATGCCAAGAGGCCTTCGATGAGCTCAAGAGTTACCTTATGAATCCGCCCGTGCTTCAGGCGCCTATCCCTGGGAAACCGTTGATCCTATATCTGTCAACAATTGAGGACTCCCTAGGAGCTGTCCTTGCTCAGCATGACGAATCTGGCAAAGAAAGGGCAGTCTATTACCTATCTAGGCTCTTCAATCCTTCCGAGCTCAAACTCACCACAATGGAGAAAACCTGCGCGGCGCTAGTCTGGGTGGTGCAGAAATTGAAGCACTACTTCCTAGCTCATAAGGTGAGTTTGATTTCTAGAATGGATCCTATTAGGTATCTCCTAGAAAAGCCAGTTCTCGCCGATAGATTGGCACGCTGGCAAAGTTTCCTCTCTCAGTTTGATATCTCCTTTATCGTTCAAAAAGCCATAAAAGAGTATGCCATCGCCGAGCATCTTGCTCACCTCCCTCTTCCTCATAGTGATATGGTTCAAGAGGAGTTCCCCGATGAAAACCTATCACTTGTCTCTCATGACCCCTTCTGGTCGCTCCACTTCGATGGAGCTCTCAATTCTAGGGGACGGGGCATAGGTGCAGTCTTGCTCACCCCAGAAGGGATCACCATTCCTTTGGCTTATCAACTCCAGTTCTACGCCACCAACAATATCTCCGAGTATGAGGCTCTCCTAGCCGGTCTAAAGCTCGCCTACCTCTTAGGCGCGCACCACCTTAAGATCATAGGAGACTCTCAGCTCGTTCTTCGGCAAGTCCTCTCTACCTATCGCACTCGTGACCCTAAGCTCAAGCCATATCAAGATCTGGTCACGCTCCTCGCCAAGCAATTTCGTCAACTCATCTACATTCATACTCCTCGCTCTCAAAACATCCTGGCCGATGCTCTGGCATCGTTAGCTTCGTCTCTCTCCTTCCCTCTCAGTCGTAGTGCTGAGACCATCACTATTCAGAGGTTAGAAGCTCCCTCAACTCAGGATCCTTGGTTCTCGAACCTTAGGAGCTCCCTAGTGTTGAAGGCAGAGAAGAAAGAAGCGAAGGAGTTGTTGCTTGTTGAATTAGGTGAATTGATGGAAGAAGAGAGACCGTGGTACCACAAAATTGAACAATTTTGCAGAGACGGTACCTTCCCAGAAGAAGCTGAAGCCGAAGATAGGAGAGCTATCCGTAGAGCGGCATTAAAGTATACCCTCGTGGGTGAAGTCCTTTACAGACGCGCTCTAAATGGAATGCTTCTCAGATGTGTGACCGATGAAGAGGCTTGGAAGATAGTGGAAGGATCTCACTCCGGTGAATGCGGAGGGCATGTGAATGGTCAGATGTTAGCCAAAAAGATCCTTAGGCAGGGCTACTACTGGCCAACCTTAGAAGAGGACTGTGCCGCCTACGTTCGTAGGTGTGTCAGATGCCAAATCCATGCCGATAAAATCCATGCTCCGTCTTCCTCTTTGCATCCACTATCTTCTCCTTGGCCTTTCTCCATGTGGGCCTTTGATATCATCGGGCCCCTTGGTGATCCTAATGCTCAGATAAAACAAAAATCCTTCATCCTCACTGCTACTGAGTATTTCACCAAATGGGCCGAAGCAGAAGCATTTGCAGAAATCAAAGGTTCGACTGTGTGCAGATTCATCATGAAGAACATCATTGCACGGTTTGGAGTACCTGGCAGCATCGTCACCGACAATGGACCCCAGTTCATATCACAAGACCTTCAAGATCTCTGTAAGAAGTTCAATATTTCTTTGCATCATTCGTCTCCTTATTATCCACAGGGCAACGGCCAGGCCGAAGCCACGAATAAAACACTTTTGAAAATTTTGAAGAAAACTTGTGAGTCTAATAAATTCGTTGATTGGCCAGAAAAGCTAATTGAGGCTCTGTGGGCCTACCGCACCTCCATCCGCACACCTACGGGGCAAACTCCCTTCTCACTTACATACGGAATGGAAGCGGTATGTCCACACGAGATTCTCATCCCTTCGCTAAGAATTCAGTTGGACAAAGAACTTAATCCCGATGAACATCGGGAGGCGTTACTTACACAACTAGAACTCTTGGACGAACGGCGTCTAGCTGCAGCCGATCATGTGCTTTCATATCAAAATAGACTCTCAAGGTCTTTTCAAAAGAAAGTGATTGAGCGTAAGTTTCAAGAAGGAGACATGGTTTTGAAGTGAATTTTCATAAAACCTGGAGGTCCAAGGTCAAAACTGTCTGCAAACTGGGAAGGGCTGTACGTCATTAAAGAAGTGTACCCGGGAAACGCATATAGGTTAGTTAATGCCGATGGTGACGAACTCTCTCACCCATGGAATGGATTATATCTTAAAAGATTCTACCTCTGATCAACAGTCTTTTGATAACAACACCAATTAATAAGTAGCCATTTGCCAGGTGTCTCGCTCCCTCTCATATTGACAAAATAATATTTATGCGCAATCGCGTTACTCAACATGGTAGCCTAAGGTCATTGTCCCTTCATATACAGTGTTCTCACTTAGCCCTTGCTCAGGGAAACAAAAGGTCAATTCTCTCCCTATTCGGACAAGGTCTAGGGGCAAGGGGAAGGCTAACCTGTAAACCTGCAACGGTATAAACCATGTGTTTGAAGTCTCAAAGAGGGACGGGCAGTTCTAAGAAAAGCATATAGCGCAAAAAAAATAAAAGCGACGAAAGGATAAAATGAAGGGGGCATGTTAAAGAGCGGCAGTACAGTTCCCCGCGGGACGCCCTTGAGCCCGGTCGCGCGCATGCCCCAGTCAAAAGAGAAAATACTGTGGCCCTAAAAGTCCCTGGACAACATATGAATAGCACATGTGGCTTACTTGTTGCAAGTCGTACAAGTCGGTAACCCCGACCCTAAGATTAAGTCTTATCACTTTTACATTCTTCCCATCCTCCCCAAAAATGACCAAAGAATCCCTACGCTTGGTCTGTGTTGGAACATTGTTGTCACAGGGGCAAGAAATCTTAGCAAACCTAAGATGAATATGTGGTGCACATAAATCTTACTCGCCAAAGTGAGATAGAGGTAAGGCTCACGGTTAATCGCTCAACATTAAGAAGTGTTGTTACCAAAAGAATTTTCAAAAAAATCCAAAGATCCAAAAAAACTCAAAAGATCCCCAAAACCAAAAAAAATAAAAAAAATCCAAAAATCCAAAAAAATCAGAAGATCCCTAAAACAAAAAAAATCCAAAATTCCAAAAATCCAAAAAAATCAAAAGATCCCCAAAACCATAAAAAATATATAGTTTTCAGAAAAATAAAAAAATGCGTGTACATATTGCTTTTCTTTAGCATGCATTATTTTCATGGTCTTTTCGTCTATTTAATAAGGCTCGGCCCCTTGACAATTAAGGAGTTAGATTTTATCATTTCAAGCGCAAGGGGACGAACCTAAGAACAGATCTAACTTGTTCTTCTAAGTGCGTGCAGGAACAGGGATTTCAAAAGCAGAGTACAACGTCGCGCTCAGAACCCTCTCTCTCGCTTGTTTGAAACTCGCCTCTCACTCGTGTCAATCGCAAACCATGCATTTGTCATAAATATTGGCACAAAATAAAATTGCACTAAGGTATGAACAAAATGTACATAGATAAAAGGGGAGGTGGCTCACAAGACTCCTCACTGTCCACCGCCACTCTCCCCGGATCCCTCTCTCCTATCCGGAGGTGGCAACATCTCGCCACCCCCTCTGCCATCATGGGCGCTACCCTCACACTGACGGTGCCGCTCCTCCTCCTCGTTCCTCCGCCTGCTGGAGGAACCCGCTAGATACTGTCCAACGGAGGCGCCGGTCGCCCTGCTGACGCTCACGCCGCTCCGGCTCCGGCTGTGTGAACGGCCGATATCCGTCACAATCTGCTGAAGGCTCCGCGCAGCGTCTGCTGTGCCAGCAGCTCTGCATGCAGTCGGGTCACCTCCTCCTGATCTCCGGGCGGCCTCTGTACCCGCAGCGTCGCCAGCTCCCTGGTCATCTCCGCCACCTGTGCCTCAGCTGCCTCCGCCCGGATGCGCAGCTGGTCCCTCTCGCTCCGGGTAGCCTGGGCCTCCCCGCGCAACCGGTCCCTCTCACCCTGAAGCTCCATGGCATGATCATGAGCGAGCTCCAAGTCTCTCTCTTGCACAACAAGCAATCATTCAGCATTATTTGGAAATAATCAACTCAAGCCTTTAAATGAACTTACCCGCTCCTCCAAGTGCCTCTGAGCCTCCACGGCTCTCAATACTGCCCCTGTCAGTCGAGCCTCCATGAGCGATGGAGAACCCCCTGCTCTCCGAGAGGAGGAAGCACCGCCTGCTCCGGTACCCCTCACTCTCTCCAGCTCACTCCGCTGCACGCAAAAGCATATCAGTTTCAAAATTTTGCTTAAATCAAAGGGGCTGAAAGTGAACACGGTACTTACCAGCTCTGCCGTCTGCCTCTGGGCTGCCTCCCGGTCTTGCACCGCCGACTGGAGCAAGGCTCGGAGCGATGCGATCTCACCTGTCACGTCCACCTGCAAAGAATTGCCAAATCATCAGTTCTTGCCATTAAATCCAAGTTCTTTGAGCTGTGGTTTAGAAGTTTTACCTGGTGTCGGGCGCTCTTGTATACCTTTCCTCCGTACTTCAAGGCGTACGCCTGGAGGTAGGCATCGTCGGTGGTCGCGTCCGATCTGACCCCCTTCCCCTTGCACTCCTAGTTCTGATCTGCTCTCGCACACGCTCACGCCAGTCTGTCGTGTCGTGAAGTCCCCGAAAGCTCCGACCCGGCCGGCGAAACCGGTCCGGACGGGGAACTCCACGACACTTTGCCTGAGGCCCAAGGAGCGTTGGGTCAGGAATAGGTTCAGAGGTAACACAAGGTTCAGCGCATGCAACCACACCGACCTACTGAAGTAGGGGCGGGCCTACGCCAACCAAGGCTGTCCTCATCACCCTCCCCAGATGGCTGCCAAACCACCTGCAAAAGAAAGGTAATCAGTCATTTCAAGCAAATAATTTAAGGAAAAGGTAGGGATTAAAGGTACTTACATCTAGATAAGGGTAGCTGTCGATGGCCTCCGGTAGGCTCTCCAGCTGATCGACCAGGTGGCGGGTGTCTCGGCGAGAGTCCCAACGGCGTGCAATGGGCATGAAGCCCGGCCGTGCGAGATCCCCTCTCCCCAGGGCTGGGAGGTGTAGATAGGCCCAAACCTGCAAGATGAAAGACAAATCAGATGGCAGTTTAAGCAATTGAAGTTTAAATCCAAGAGAGTTAGGAGAGGAGGTGTACCTGAAGGAATGGGTAGAAGCCGCTCGTAGACGTCTGCTGCTCGGAGGCGCTCAAACCGTCGAACTGGTGCGCTAAGAAGGCTACTCCCCAAGCATACCCCCCTACCCCACCTAGGTCCTCTAGCAAGGGCAGGAAGCGGCAGTGGACTGCATCGCCTCTCGTGGCAAACAAGAGTCTACCAAGAAAGAGAATGAGAAAACGGCGCAAGTCCAAGTCCGCCTGCGGCCCGGGCTCGCTCGCAAGCTCCCTCTGGCTGACCCTAGCTAACCTCTCCAGGTACTCATCCTCGCTCTCCCCAGCGTTCTTCCCCGCCTCGTACAAACCCAGACTCTCCTGCAAAGCTACCCTAGGCACTAGGGAGGACCTACGCTCTACCGGGAGGACTAGGAGGCGCTCAGCTAAGTCATGATAGCAGGGATAGGTGTAATCGCTCACTGCCCGCCCATAGACTCTAAGCCCTGTGATCCGGCTCACATCCTCCAGGCTAGGGATCATGTGTCCCCATGGGAATGCAAAGGCACTCGCCTCTGCGTCCCACCTGCTCTGCAGGGCCTGTGTGAGGGCCGGATCCACCCTCATCCTCTCAATCCTGAAGATCTGCCCGAACCCCATCTCCTCTACTCTCTCTCGCTGGAAGGGGGGGAAGGCCAGGAAAGCAGCCAGCACCACTGTCCACGACACTCGAGCCCTCATTTCACCCTGCAAAATTCATTCAAGTTCAAATTCAGTTTTTTTTTGTGTGTTCAGACAAAGTCACGACAGCTTTTGCAGCCGCGACCTTGTCGCGACGGTGCGGGGCACCGCGACATTATCGCGTCACCTTCTTAGGTCGCGTCTGCCGTGGACGTCGCGACACTGTTGCGACGCCCCGCCCCGCCGCGACACCATGTCGCGGCGGGTCGTGCTGACGCGTTACCAGGATCAAACCCGGCCGGAACCCTCTTTGTTTGACCCCCCTTTCTCTGGGCTTTTTGCCCTACATTCGGCCCCTAGGGGCTCCGTTTACCACATCCACATGTTCATACAAGGATTAGGGTCGAGTTGCTTACCGATTTCATGGCCTTGGCCCTCTTCTTCCATTCCTCCTGCACATCCATCGCCGGGACCGTCTCTTCCTCCTCCTCCTCCTCCATCTCTACCTCGGGCACCTCCTCCTCGACGGGAGGATCCTCGACTCGGCGCCGGGAGCTCCGGCGTTCCGCTTGGCGCTTCCTTCGGGAAGAGCCCTCACCGCGGTCCCTTTCCCTCCATTTCGGGCTTGGTTGAGGTTGAAAGAAGATCTTAGGGCGAAGGTTTGCACGGGTTGCAGGAAGTTCGGAGATTCGGGAGCTTTTGATGCTTTTGGTTTTTGAAAAAGCCGGAAAGAGGGAAGGGAGGAGCCGTTTTGTTTTTGAATGAGTCGGTTCGTGACGCGACGCAATGTGCGGTCGCGTTTATGTCGCGTCGAGCAGGGACGTCGCGACTTAGTCGCGACGCGCCGCCTGGCCGCTACATGAAGGCGACACCCCTGACTGTCACATCATCAACAGAGCGCTTGTATGCACAGAAAATTCATTCTTGTTCATTTGCAAAGTCTTTACACTCCCTAATTCGTTCTAAAACAACCAATCAATGCTTTTAAATCCTTTCCTAACTACCATCTGGCCTACAAATCAAATCAAGCAGATCAAATATTTCCTCCCGCTGGTTGGAGCTTCTTCAAAGCTTCAATGTATTCTTTAATCACTTCATCGTCTTCCTCCACCTCCGCTTGGATCATGCTCATGGCACATCCCTCCCAGTGGACGACGGCGCTACGCATGTCACGCTCGTCCTGCACGTCGCCCCTCTTCCTCTCTTGGATAGGCGGGAAGTGTGAGAGGAGTGGAACCACTGCCCGGGCCGCACCACACTGAAGGTAGCAACGGTCCGGGTTGTAAGAAACGAGTGCCTCATTGCCCAACAGCCTCAGGGCAAGCCCGGTACGTTGAGAGAGATGGATCATCTTGCCATGCATGAACCGGGGGCGCGTGTCGAAGTCCGCCACTGTCATACCTCAGAGGTACCTATGCCATGCTTGAATGCCCTTCACTTGGGCCGTCTTGCACCAAGCTCGGGTGCTCATGTGGAGTGGCCCGCCCACGTGCGCCAACGGGTGGTTCAGCATCGTCTTGCACTCCACGGTCAAGTCCTCCACCGCCCGAAATTGGATGTGCATCCCCATCCATAGCTCGAGGGCAATCACCGATCCGTAGAAGGGTCCTCCAAGTGCTGCAGAGGACAAACCGGCATATAGATAGCTCAAAACTGCTTGGCCAATAGTCAAACCTTCTGAGATAGAATTAATGATGCTCAAATTGGCGAAGGAGATGGTCCCGTCTCCAGCTGGGAAAAGTATGATCCCGCAGATGCAGATGGCAGCCGCCTTGGCAATGGCACCGTATCTCCTGGTCTTCCGCTTACATTGTGAGACGACCCACTGTGCGATGGGGAGTAGGTGGACGTGCATGCCACTGGTCATGGAGCGTAGGTCATTCTTCGTGGAGGCAAACTTGGCCAGAATGCTCCAGGAGTTGATCTGCTCCACAGTATATGATATTGCTATCTCTTCACCCCGATGATAACGTGGGAGACCGAGCATGATCTCTAATTCTTCCAAGAGTATGGTGGCTTCGAAACCGGGGAAGATGAAGGAGTGTGTCTGAGTATGCCACAGCTCGGTAAGTGCAGTGATGCTATCCCATACATGGATGATTTTGTCGTGCTTCTTGGCAAGTACAAGCACTGTGGACAACCCCCACTCTTTTAGGAGGGAGATTAAGGCAGGTGGCAACACGTCGAGCATTGGGAGCAGCCATGGTAATCTAAGGAACCGCCTATGGCCAGGGAGGATCTGAAAGAAAGAAGAAGGAGGAGATCTAAGATGAGAAAGGGAAGAGGAGGAGAAGAAAAAAAAACAGAGCAAAATAAAGCAAAAGTGCAGAAATAGAGCCACTTACTTGAAGATCCGGGCGAGAGTAGATGTGTTTCGGGATGTCTGAGAGGTGTTGAAGATCGGCGTGAGACTCCCTAGCAGCCTTTGGGCCGGAGTAAGGAGGGATGTCCTCTGCAAACGCCGAAAGCTTCCTCTTCATGACCGCAAGAGAGGAGAAGAGAGCTTGAACTTGGAGAGCAGAGGATGCCAGGGGTTAGCTGCGGGGTTAGCACCCTCAACCCTCTATTTATAGAGTCTTAAGGGTTAGAAACCCACTCTAATCCCGAGACTAGGTGTTAGGATAAGATTAGAAGAGGTTTAGGAGTCCTACTGTGAGTCTAGGTGTCTTAGGATAAGGGTGAACCCCGGTTTCCTGGTCTTTCTGAGCTCTGTCCGAGTCGCGACGCCGCGATCTGACGCGATCATGTCGCGACAGCGTGCTGCGACGCGACATGGTCGCGGTCGTTTCGGCTGTCGCCTCTCCACTCGAGGGGCAGTTTTCATCCTTGAGCTGTGTATATATGTTGTTTGATTGCTTATAATTGTTGTGTTTCATATTCCATTGTGTTTATTAAAAAAACAAAAAAAATTAGAAATTCAGAAAATCAAGAAAGATTTTGTCACAGGTAAGACAGGTATGGTATTTCTGTCCCTATTCCTCGCATTACTATATGGTATTCTATCTATTATATCATTTCAAGGATCGGTTGGTTCTCAATGTGTTCTGGGATTTGAGTTCCCCTTTACCAAAAACAGTGATAATCTAGGTACACATTGTTAATCATTGGATAGGCCGTTGAGTTAGTTAAGCACGGGGATGATAGATTCAGGCCTACACCGCGGTTGTGGGTAGTCTCTTGACCCGTTCTTACTTGACTTAGCAATATTATCCTTGAACTATTTTCTATTTTTCTTTTCTTTGCATTCGCTTTGATGATTTCTTTTACTTTAGCCCAGCACGCATCATGTAGGACTTTGAGCTTTCCTGACTCATTCTTGACTATTGATGAGCTCGGGTTGAGTGCCCAATCATCCTTCATGTTCCAAACAAGAAATCCAATTCCACTCTGAATCGGAAGGTTTGCCTCCGAGTAAGTTGTTCCGTCAGATTGACAAGAATTTCCCTGTCTGGATTCCTAATTCAATTACTCATCCTACTCCTTTGATCCATTTTTGGTCGCGAACCGCTCCCAGGACAGAGTCATGAGTTACCTGCCTGACACGCACATGTCCTTCCAAAACGAAACCTACAGGCCAATCGGCTAGGGTACCTCTCAATCGAGGGGTTGATCATCCTCTTCTTTTTTCCCTCTCGTCCAGACTTGTGCTCTTCTTTGCATTCTACTCGAACAACTGACTCGGGGCTTTCACAAAGATTCCAATTACCTGTTAGTTAAGATCAGGTGTCTCTTTACCTTGGCCTCCACTTTTGGTCCACTCCTCGTCATCTCCATTCCACCGTCACTTCATGACATCTCCACTCCACTTTCGCTTCGCTCCTCTGCAAAGTGGAAGCCAAGGAGGGGCAATCTGTAGACACCCGGTTTTGACTAATGGGTTGAACCACTTCTCTTGTTGTCTTAGTGGGCCCCTAATTGGTCACTCACCTTGAGCCCATCATTTGCCTTGATTTGAGTCCTTTAAACCATTAAAATGCCTTGAAATCCCGAGATTTATCACTTGAGAGAGTCCTTGGGGCTTGATAACTCTTATTCTATTATGTAGTTGGGTGATAATTTTCAAATAAAGCGGATTTATTGTCGCGATGCCTTGTGGTGCCGCGTCTCTAGTCGCGACAGCCCTGGCGGCCACGACAGCCCATGCATTATCCATGCACGTGGGCAATGCTGTCGCGTCCACCCGCACCGTCGCGTCTTAGTCGCGGCCCTACGATACGCCGCGACAATGACCGAATTCTCTGGCCTCCTTAACTACCTCCTATTTATCCTCCTTTGAACTCAACTTAATCCTAAGGATTATCCCTACCCCTTGGGGCGGGATCCTAGCCTTAGGGACTCTTGTGAGGGTCCCCAAGGACTCTCAACCTGATTTTTATAGGGCTTTATCTCCTATTATGATTTTTAAAACCTTTTTGAGGAGATAATATCACTAATTCCTATCCCAAGCTCTATATAAGCAAGGCCCCTCCTCAAGGACGGGGGAGAGCCTCTTTACCACCCCGAAGGGCTGCCGAAATCTCCTCTGACCTATACTTAGCACCACGGCCACCCATTTTGCCATTCTCCCTTCACATTCCACTCCCCAAAAGCCATTCTTCCACCATTAATGGAGCACGGAACGTGAAAAGGGCGACCCCGACGACCTCCTGGTGCTTTTGCACATCCTTTGGAGCTGCACTCACGCCAGGGAGTCGCTCCAATGGGGGCTCATCATCTTCTCCTCTTATTTCTACATGCATTTTTGCGTTATTTTTAGATAGAGCATTTCCTTATCTACCCACATTTTTTCCCACACCCATAGGGGTTCAAAACCACCCCAGGTGCATTCCCGCCATGATCTCCCATTTCTCTTCATTTTAGAATAGATACTATGCTTCACATATTCTAATAGGGCGTTTTTGTTGTGGTTTTCTTTGGTTGGCAGGCAAACAGGTGAAGTCTACGAGAAGCTCTCATCCTCTGGCCGGCTGGAGGACGAGAAGAAGGTCTCTACCCTATTTCTCCCGCATTCAGAGAATGCGACGACCGAGGGTGACGCGACTATAGACGCGTCGACGGAAGCTGACGCGTTACCAGTCTATCGCGGCGCCAATTGCGACCACGACATCAGGTTCGTTTCTGTTCTCTCTCCTTTTCCTAGTTTAAGTCAGCCATCATCTCATTTTCATTTTTAGGCGACTATCTAGGTGGCGATCACATCCTACTTTCCATGCCATCATATTTGATATTCATGTCTGTGTTGAGGGGGGTACAATCCCTGTGATTACACCTATATGCTACAGGTATGTGTAAATTGTTTATATATGTCTATTTCTTTAAGCCTAGATTGTCTAGATTGGTCCTTATGGAATGTTTTGGCAGGAGCGAGCCGATGTTTGGTGGTCCTCGTTGCTTCGTACCCAGTTCGAGGACAGTGCGGTAGAGGTGGCTTGGGACGAGTTTGTGAGGCTATTTCGGGTCAAATTCACTCCAGAGCACATCCGAGACAAGATGGAGTAGGATTTCCTCTCCTTGACTCAAGGCTCCACGACCGTACTGGAGTACGAGGCCAGGTTTACTGAGCTATCCAAATATGCACCACATATTGTGACTGATGAGCGCAGGAAGGCGAAGAAGTTCGTGATGGGTCTGAGGCCATCACTGAGGATGAGGTTGGTGGCATTTGACCATCGTACCCTTGATGAGGCTCTTAGCGCGGTTTGTCGGCAGGAAGGAGAGATGGAGCAGTATCTTGAGGAGAAGAAGGCTTCGCAGAAGAGGCCTGCAGCTCCATTCCAGAGGCAGAAGAAGAAGAAGGCAGTGTATCAGTCACCGCAACATTCCGTAGTATTCGGCAGTCGTCAGGTATCTTCTCAGCATTCCCCAAGTGGTAAGAAAGAGTGTCCTCATTCTGAGAGGACACATGGTGGTACGGAGTGTTGGAAGATGGTGGGGAAGTGCTTGAAGTGTGGGAGCAACGAGCATAAGATAAAGGATTGCCCCAGACTTCAGCAGGGAGTCCAGCGCGGACCAGCTCCAGTAGCGGCAGCAGCAGCAGCGCCAGCGATAAGAAGACCAGGAAGGCCTCGAGCCCCGGCTCGAGTGTTTGCGTTAGCTCGTGAGGACGCCGAGCAGGCAGAGCATGTTACTGAAGGTACGGTTCTTTTCATGGGTGTGCATGCTCGAGTTTTATTTGATACGGATGCCACTCATTCGTTCATTTCCGAGCGTTTTTCTTGGCAGTTAGCTTTAGAGTCAGGATTAGAGTCTGAGGAGTTAGAAGTCCCTTTGTCTGTGCACACACCTGTGGGTACGGTATCGACTAGGAAGTGTATTCCATCTTTACCGGTGTGCATTGAGGATAGAGTCCTAGAAGGGTGTTTCTTCTTTCTAAAGATGAAGGACTATGATGTAATTCTTGGTCTGGATTGGCTAGAGGAGCACTATGCATTGGTAGATTTCCGTGGAAAGAAGATTGTTTTCCGCATTCCTGGTGAGGATGAGTTTTCACATCCTTTGCCAAGGAACTTAGCGCGAAAGTTTGTTATCTCTGCCATGAAGGCAATGAGAATGGTGAACAAGGTTGTGACGCTTTTCTTTCCAGTGTGGTATTAGTACCCAAGGCTGATGAGTCACCTACTCTTGAGGAGATAGATGTAGTGCAGGATTTTCCAGATGTCTTTCCTGATGATTTATCTAGATTGCCACTGGCTAGAGAGATAGAGTTCATACTAGAGTTGCTTCCAGGCACCTCTCCTATCTCAAAGGCCCCTTATCGGATGGCACCTGCGGAGTTAGCGGAGCTAAGGAAGCAATTGCAAAATTTGTTAGATAAGGGATTTATTCACCCTAGTGTTTCTCCTTGGGGTGCACCTGTATTGTTTGTAAAGAAGAAGGATGGGTCACTTAGGTTATGCATTGATTATAGGAAGCTAAACCAAGTGACTGTGAAGAACAAGTATCCCTTACCTCGGATTGTTTGACCAGTTGTAGAATGCATCGGTCTTTTCTAAGATTGATTTGCGGTATGACTATCATCAGTTGAGGATTATGAGTGAGGATGTGTCCAAGACGGCTTTTAGAACACGTTATGGACATTATGAGTTTTGGTTCTTCCATTTGGTCTGACCAACGCCCCCGCAATGTTCATGGATCTCATGAATAGGGTGTTTAGACCTTATCTAGATAGTTTCGTTGTAGTTTTCATCGATGATGTGTTAGTCTATTCTCCAGATGAGGCCACGCACCATCAGCATTTGAGAGTAGTGTTGGAAGTTCTCCGAGAGCACAAGCTGTATGCAAAGTTCAGCAAGTGCGATTTCTGGATGCGCGAGGTTCATTTTCTTGGGCATGTCATCTCCGGTGCTGGTGTAGCAGTAGATCCAGCAAAGGTCCAAGCTGTATTGGATTGGGAGATTCCCAGGACCCCTTCAGAGATTCGGAGTTTCCTTGGTTTGGCGGGTTATTATCAGCGATTTATTGAGGAATTTTCATCTCTTGCCGCCCCATTGACCAAGTTAACCAGGAAGGGTGAGAAGTTTGTGTGGTCCGAGGAATGTGAGAGTAGCTTCCAATTATTGAAGGCTAAGCTTACTTCCGCTCCGGTATTGGTATTACCTAGTGGTGATGAAGGTTTTTCCATTTATATGGATGCATCTCGGATTGGCCTTGGCTGTGTATTGATGCAGCAAGGAAGGGTAGTAGCATATGCTTCACGGCAATTGAAGGAGCATGAGCGTAACTATCCGACTCATGTTTGGAGCTTGCGGCAGTGGTGCATGCACTAAAGATCTGGAGACACTATCTTTATGGTGTCAGATTTGAGGTGTTCACTGACCATAAGAGCCTAAAGTATCTTTTCTCCAAAAAAGAATTAAACCTGAGGCAGAGAAGATGGATTGAATTCCTGAAGGACTATGACTTAGACCTCTAGTATCATCCTGGAAAGGCGAATGTTGTAGCGGATGCCCTTAGTAGGAAGAGGTCTTCTCTCCAACAGGATTGGAAGATGTTGGAGGATGCGACATGTGCGATGACTGAGTTAGAACCATCATTGTGTCAGGCATTTGTAGCTCAGTTGTCCATTAGGTCTTCGGTGTTGGATGAGGTGATCGAGCGACAGAAAGCCACCCTAGACTCCAAGAGTTAGTGGGCAAGGGAGGCATTGCTCGTGATGAGGATGGTGTGATTAGATTCCATCACCGTGTTTGTGTTCTAGACATCGTAGATGTCCGTGAGCATGTATTAGCGGAGGCTCATAGGTCGAGATTCTCTATTCATCCAGGTAACACTAAGATGTACCAGGAATTGAAGAGATCTTTTGGTGGTCTGGCATGAAGAAGGATGTAGCGAAGTATGTGTCTAGATGTTTAGTATGCCAGCAAGTGAAGGCCGAGAGGCAGCGACCATCTGGTCTTATGTAGAAGATGGAGATCCCAGTATGGAAGTGGGAAGCTGTCACTATGGATTTTGTTTTGGGTTTGCCTCGATCTAGACGGGGTAATGACTCGATTTGGGTAGTAGTAGATAGATTCTCGAAGACTGCACATTTCTTACCCATGAAGAAGAAGCAATCAGTAGAGAGTTTAGCTGGATTGTATATTAGTAGTATTATTAGATTGCATGGTGTACCGAAGTCGATCATTTCGGAACGAGATCCGAGATTTACTTCGAGGCTGTGGAAGGGTCTTCAGGATGCGTTAGGTTCGCAGCTGAAGCTCAGTTCTGCGTTCCATCCCCAGACAGATGGATAGTCTGAGAGGACTATCCAGACGCTCGAGGATATGTTGAGGGCGTGTATTCTGGATTGGAAGGATGATTGGGAGCGCCATTTGCCACTTGTGGAGTTCGCATACAACAACAGTTCCCATGCGAGCATTGGTATGGCTCCATTTGAGGCATTGTATGGTAGGCCTTGTAGATATCCTTTATGTTGGGAGGAGATTGGCGATAGGCAGCTGATCGGTCAGGAGTTAGTTCAGGAGACTTCGGATAAGGTCCAGCTGATCAGGAAGAGGCTTGTTGCGGCACAGGATAGGCAGAAGAGCTATGTCGACAACAGGAGGAAGGATTTGGAGTTCGTGGTTGGTGATCATGTATTCTTGAAGATTTTACCTACTCGTGGTGTAGTTAGATTTGGCAGCATGGTAAGTTAAGTCCTAGATTCATTGGCTCGTATAAGATTCTCAGACGATTGGGCAACGTGGCATATGAGCTAGCTTTACCCCCAGCGTTAGCTAGTGTTCATCCTGTTTTCCACGTGTCTATGCTCAGGAGGCATGTCAGAGATCCATCTCATGTTATTAGCCATGAGCCAGTGGAGATCCAGCCAGATTTATCTTATGAGGAGCAACCAGTAGCTATTCTTGACCGGAAGGTTCAGCATCTCCGGAACAAGAGCATTGCATCGGTGAAGGTATTATGGTGCAACTTCTCGCGAGAGGAGGCTACTTGGGAGCTTGAGGA
Organism: Colocasia esculenta; assembly: GCA_014218235.1. Classification (NCBI taxonomy): domain Eukaryota; kingdom Viridiplantae; phylum Streptophyta; class Magnoliopsida; order Alismatales; family Araceae; genus Colocasia; species Colocasia esculenta. Next base: position 144,689,577 of record CM024757.1, read on the forward strand.
TGCAATAAAGAAGAATCATCCTCAGTTGTTTGAGTAGTGTCGGTCTAACTTCGAGGACGAAGTTTCTTTAAGGGGGAGAGGGTGTAAGGCCCTAGAATTTTACTTTCTCTTATATAAGAGTTTGATTGTGTGAGAAATGGATGTTTGTATGTGTAGGCATATGCATGTGTATATAAATAAATTATTGATGTATTGTTGTAAATATATAAATATGTATATCTATTGTATATATATATTATTCATTTACATTGTATGAATGGTATTCATTTTCTAATGTGTACATTGTATATTACATGTATTTGCATTGTGTAAATATATAGTTTTATGCATTTTTAAGTTCTGGCCGAAATGTCATTTGGCGTCAACATGAGTTGACGTTGAGTAGAGGTCAGCAGCCATATCAATGGATGCCAACCTCATATAGGCGGCCATTGATGTTGACATCTAAAACCCAGATTTGGTTGCACTTCAGATCCGGAAATGCCTGCGATTTTATCGGCCCTTGTTTAGGAAACCATCCCCAACGGTCATCCCTCTCTGCCTACGCATACCCAAGACCCCGAGGCTCTATAAAAACCACCATTTTCGATCGGATCAACCCTTTTGGCTTTTGTTAAAAGCCTAGAATCCTTCTGTGTGAAACCTGATCTTTGAGCTCTGAGATCCGGCGATTGGTGACTCCTTCCGGCGATCTTCTGCGACCGGAGGGGAGTCTAAGCATAAGGGAAGGCTTCATCGACATTGGGTGGCTGTCTACATCAACACAGAACCCGGATTAGAGGAGATTTGAAGACTCTTTGGCTCAGGCCGAGGAGGGCTTCACCGGATTCATTTGTCATTTGAGGATTTTTCTGAAGGCAAGTAAACCCTCTACATTACCCATACGTATGTCTAGTAGGTCCTAGGAAATTTTACGGATTTTATTCGCGTCCTGGAACCCCCTTTCACTTCGATTTTTGTGAGTTCTGTCTATTTTTCTACAGACAGGAACTTAAAGGCAAGCTTTGATGTCGTTAAGATCCAAAGTTGGCGGCAGCCTTTGTTGTCATTAACTGGTAGGTGGCCACCTGTGTGCTGTTGAGTTCTTCAGGTAGGGACAATATATCTATCTGCCCTTTATAAATTATTTTTCGATTTCTGCACATGAGGATATACTGTAAATTTTATATGTTGCGTAATACATCTAGAAAATCATGTTGTAAAATTTCTGTGAAATTTCGTTGAATGTTTTATTTATTAAAATTCTCTGAATTAACTGTCAGACAGGGTTTTAATATTGTAAATTTCTGTTTATGTGATTCATGTGGAAATTGAGTGTCATAGAATTTCTGTATGATGTGAATAGATGTCAATTTATACCATGAGATTTAAGAAATTTTTAGATATCCATGTAAATAATTATAATATATGAACAGTAAAATAGTAAGTATGCACGATTAGTTTTAAATCTTCAATAAATTGTATGATGCCAAATTAATTCTCAAGAATTGTATGTAGTATCATGACTATTATATACAAGTTTTAGAATAGAGGAATATGTATTTGGCACTGTGTACCATGCTTAATTGATGACTTCATAAATTAGGCCGAATGCATGTTTTATTTATCATAAATTGTGTATGACTTCGAAAATTATAAAAATTTGTATGCATGATGCTTTATCTGTAAACGGCCTGTGATTAAAATTTCATGTAAATTGGATAACATTAGGTATTGAATTCAGTATTTCATGATAAAATGACTAGTTAAAGCATGCTTAAAGTAATTAGATGATTTCAACATGAATTGGATTAAGTTGTAACTGTTTAACTCTGTAAACAGTAGTACCATGTTAGGTAATCTAAATCATGTGCAAATAGGTGAATATAGAATTAATGTGTTAAATGGTATGCAAATAATGTGTGTTTAAGAATGGAAAATATGTAAATGTGCCATGGGTGACACTGCTACCTTAGAGGGCTGAGGAGTTTTACCATAGTAAAGTCCCTACGGGAAGGTTGATATGAGTAAGTGAAATTCCATGGGCATTGGGATAAAATCCTGGAGGCGGACAAGTACCACTGGTTAGGGTGGAGAGTGCTTCTCCCGGTTCTGCGCAGTAACTAAGATTTATCATTGTAATGCCTAAGTGATAGATATGTGTGTGATGTGATAAGTGTGTGTCCTTCTAGAGGTGGTTCGGACTATGTGTCACGGCATATAACGATAACAATGTGAAATTGTGTTTATGTGATAAGTGAATGTATAAATTGTGTAAATGAGTAAGTAAGCATATGGATATGTAAATCAATGTGTTGACATGTGAAACTGTAAATTTGTTTATGAATGTGCTAAAATTTTGTCAAAACAGCAAGCTTAATGTGTTTATAAAAGTGATATGCATGTGGAAAAGTACATAGAATCCATGTTAGGAACATTCTTCCATTATGTGTAAAACTCCATGTTTAATTGCCATTATGATACAACATGAATGTGAATTTAGATAGCATGTTAAAAATTGTGTAGAAAGCATGTGATAGGTTTATTACTGTGATATGAACATCAACCATGTACTACATGTCATGAAAATTGATGGAAGTATCATGTTAGTTTTTTTAGATTGGTTAAATCCATGATCATGTACCTGTGAAATTGTGAAAGAGTAAAATGCCATGTGATGTATGTATGGTTAATGTATGGGAAATTACTTGTTGAGTCTTTGGACTCATTCTTGCTTCGGCGTACAGGTGCAGGTGTCTCTACTTCATCCGAGGAGTTAGTTCGGAGTGACTCGGAGTGAGAGTAGGAGATTGCTTGCGGAGATTTACTTTATTGTATTTCCTTTTCATAGTATGTAATAAATGAGGACTTGTACTACATTGGATTCATGTAATTTATTTAGCTGCAAGTTGTGGACAATGTATTTGATTTAAATTTCAGTTATGTGAACTTTAGTTCTTTTGTACTATATAGAGTGTGTATAAATATGGATGATGGAATAAGAGATTTATTTCTAGTTCTTTCTATTCCGCTGTCAATTGTTTATATTTATGTACATCTCAGCCTATTGAATATGTGTTGGGTAAATGTCCTACTGTAGCGATGCTCTCTATATCGGTGTGGGATGGTATATCCGTACCGGTATAAGGAGGGTCGTTACAAATTCAGCTTTATAAAGAAACGGTAAACCACACTCAGTAGTACGAGCTAAAAAAGGGTAACGTCAAACACGAGTCACAAAGACTAGTTTGCAACACCAGCCACTGACCCGGACAAGCGACATAGGTCTACCTCTCAGCCTCATAGCCAAGGACGAAAGGTCCAACTGTCGCTCTACCCCAACTAAGTCAACAAACTGTGGAGAACAAACAACACCACAACTGCAGCCCACACTGCTGCAGCTCCATGCCTGACACCTTTAAGGACTCCAGCCCGAGCTCCCTAAAGTGAGGTACTAGAAACAGGACTAGCTGGGGATCAGTACGTCTACTGTTGTCTTTCCCCCAACCAAGAACATGCTACAAGCGGCCAAGAACAACCACAACATACAAGTCGTTGTCCCACTATCGTCTTTCCCTCTGCCGGACGTACAACTCAAACTAAGGAGTGAGGGTGTCCATGAAGATGACACAAACCTCGATGGTACTCACACTGTACCGAGACAAACCTCGAGCACTACATGCCTATCTTACAGAGAATCTGGGGTAACCGACTCAAGAGGCAACCACGGTAGGCGTCATATATCTGACTTGCCACGTGCACACAAACCATGCAAACTCGGCATTTTTGATAACAACACGTGCCAATGCACCGCTTACAACCCATAATATGTAAATTAATAGCCATAGAGACCCATAGCTGAAGGCAGCTCATAGCGTCATGCAGACAAGCCAAGGTTCAGGTGGTTGCCTTCTAAATCGCGAAAGACATAGAAGTCGGTAGTTGAAGGCAAAATCACGACGGGAAGGACTGTCACCTTAAAGACTGAATCGCGACTGGATACCTCATCGTGTTCAAAATGCGACGTCTGGTTCCATCACCTTTCCAGCCGAAAATCTCCAACCCACAACCCCATTGCAGAAATTGCACAAACCACCATGTACAACCATTTTACATGAAATCTTGCAATCAAATAAAAGTCTACACATGCATACTACTCCCCTTAACTGATTCCATGCATTAAATACCTTACCCATGATTCATTTAAAGCAAAAAGGAGAAGAATTCCCCTACCACATGAGGAACACAAAGAATGCGTAAAACAACATTGCCCTGGTGTTTTCCGCGCTTCGAACAAACTTCTCGCGCCAGCGACATGTCAATCTGCACGCCGCAAATGCCAAATCTCCCAGAATTCCCACAACAACCCTTCTCTCGACCAAACAGTGCTTCTTGCACTGTTTGGCCATGGTTTGGGTGAAACACAATAATAGTTAAGTCACGACGTATCGGGCCATCGCGTTTAAATTGCGACCTACCCCATCGTCGTGTTTAAACCATGACACCCCTACATGCACCATGCGGCGCGCATATAAACGCGAACCCTAGAAAACAACGTTTGCATATAGCGATGGGGTATCTGGTCGCGTTTTTCATAAACGCGACTCCTGTGTTGGTCGCGTTTATGAAATGCACGCCAAAGGTTGGTTTGGCCTGGGTTCCAGACCTCCAACCCCACACAACCTGTGCAAACCCTCAAAAACACCACTACTGGGCCATACATTGGCCACCAAACCTATTAAATTACAATTCGAAAAGTCGGGACGTTACAAACATTTTGATCATTGATTTCATTTTTGAGATCGAAATTTTTTTGGTCACAAGTTCAATAACAAAATTGAGATCTAATTTGTGACCGAAAATTGCAGTCACTGAATATACAAACATGTATGTTTTGAAACATATATTTTTGGTCACAAATTCAGTTTATATTTTGTAACCAAATTTGTGATCGAAACCATTGGTCGCTATACTTTGTTTTGAGACCGAAAAGAAACCAAACTTGTTTTGTAGCAACCTGAATTTTTCAAAAAATAAAATTTAATAATATTAAAAAAATTTAAGTCAATTGAAAAATGGAAGAAAAGGGAATTAATTAAAACCCATTAAATGAAAAGAAGTAGTGGGCTTTGTTAAATGGACCCTCTAGAATTTATTAGGCCAAAATATGGATTTTTAAAAGAGGAATAATAGGAAATACCCTAAATTTGTATCTTAAATATTACCTAAATAGAAAAGGGGTATTAAAGCATTAAAATAAGTGATTTGGGTTGGAATTAGATTCCTAACCCTACCCTAATTGGTTGGCCACGAAATTGCATCCCAACCTAACCCAAATAGGAGGTGGCAAGCTTGGAAGGGGAAGAAATTAGGAAATATCGGAATTTAATAGGAATAAGAGTTGTAATAGGAAAGGGAAACCCTAGGAGCTTAAATAATCTCCAAACACTCCATGGCCGGCCCTAACTCATTGTTGGGGCTTGCTGGACGTGGAGAGGAGGCCAAGGAGAGGAGGAACTCGTGGGGAGAAGGCTTGACCAAGCTTCAACCCGTGTTCTTCAAGTTCTACACCCTAGAAGGCAAAACGATTCAAAGGTAGGCATTCTCATGAGCAACACTTAATTAATTTTGTCTGTAGATTGTTCCAAACCTCAGGAACAAAAACCCTCTTGTCTCATGATTTTTCATCAACCCCATCTTTTGTTTTATATTTTTGAATTTCTGCAATCACCATGACCCCAAGCCATCATGTTTAATCTATATCTCCATGTATACTTGACACCATGCTACGAAACTTTTACTGGAGATACTGATTGATGTCAGAAAACTTATGCCTCTGAAAGCCCTAATTTTCATCCATCATATTGTGCGGATTAAATAGTTTACCCTCACTATACCATGCTCTGAGTTCTTCATGATTATTCATGTTCAAAACCTATTAGGACCATGGTTGTTTTCAGATTCCAATTTACTGTAAGTTCTTTCGCATGTCTAGATCAGTTTGCAAGTGATTTCGTAATTTTTCATCTACTGTACAATTAGTTCTTGATTTTTGAATTACCCCATGTCAAAATAGGGAAGACTTGGACCGTAATCCAAGGCATGTCCTTTTCCTGCTCGGTCTCAGGCGCAGGACCTGAGAACGCGACGGCCCGATAGGCCGCGTTCTCAGGACAGATCGTGACACAGTACCTGTCATGTTTTGAATGTGACAGGCAGTACCGTCACGTTCTGGCTCCTTGTCCTAACAGACCCGGTGCGTTCTTTGAAACACCCTGTCGCGTTCTGATCAGACCCTGTCGCGACCCTTACAGGGGTACGTCGCGATCTGGTGTTTTACATGTAAACCCATGATTTTTGCTGCTCTAACTTTCTACAGTGTCTATACTTTTTGTTAACAATCACCAACGCAGTAAATAAAGTTGTTATAAATCAAACATGTGATGAATGATTTAAAAAGACCTACACTTGATCTTTCCATCTATGATTTCTTTCACACATGCACACACTTGAACCATCCATTATGGCTTAACTTGGCATGAAAATATCTCATAATACATCTGGTAATTTATATCAATTATATATTTAAATTGCCCTATTTTAAAATAGACTTGTCTTCATTTTCTCGCGACGTTTGGGAATGCCATTACTGACGCTCCACTATTCTAGAATTCCTCTAGAACGTCAGACACTTGTTTCTATATACACACTTTCTCTTGACTTGGACAAACTCTCCGTCGGATACTCCTTCTGCCGGACTAGTGAATCCTTGTTCAAGTCCTCCGTAAGTCTTCTCTGTCCATGGATTCCTACGTGGTCGACGAGCTGGTTGTACCCTAACGCCTATGATACCCTTTAGAGATCAGTATGATCCAAACGACTTTAGAAGTTCTCTCTCATTTTGATATCACGCCGGACCTCTAGACCTGTGCATAACATGGCCAGTGGAAGGGTAGTGAATTCCACCTGACTGCCAACACCAATTGCGCGTGTTGTGCAACTGTTACTATCGCCCATTTAATTCGATGTTTTATGTGAAGTGACCTATAGTTCTCATCTACACTCTACTCGCTCATCTATTCACACTCTCTCTACTATCTCGTCTATTTATCTAGTACTCTCATCTATTTCTTGGTACTCTCTATTGGCCATTTGACTGATTGTCTAAAGATAAACAATATAACTAATGTCTTGCAATATATAAAGGGCTTGGTCAGGTCCTGGGAGGTGCGCCCAAAAGTGTTATTTGCCTGCGGTAGTTAAATGACCAGAGTGTTTGACATTACATTCAAGTGCTATCTATCTCGACTATCTAAATGACAATCAAAGTGCTATACTATACTCGTTGTGCTATTTTTACATTTTGTGCTATTTGTGCTACGGCCATCCTGCTCTATGCTATATTTGGAAACTTGTGTTATTTCAATCATGTGCTATCATGCTATCTCTTACGTTACTTGACTCTCGCTCTATCATAAGTTATTCTGCCTTTTTAATATATTAATCATTTAAAATATGCTTGATCCTGAGATTTAAGTTCTACTGGGCGTTATCGCTCACCTTGTGTTATTCGTTATGTGTTCTCAGGTGAGACCGAGGAAGATGCTTACTGTCAAGAGGACGGAAACGACCAAGAATGAAGTCAAGAGTATCCTAGCGTCTTAGTATTGTGTTAGAGTGGAAGTTTAGTCTTTTATTTTATTCAATGTAATTGGGCCCTATAGAATGGCTCTGATATTAGTGGTTGTAACTAGACATTTGAAGAATTATTAATGAGATGCATTTGCTTTAATATTTATAATTGTCTAATAATTTGTTGTATATTCTACGCTCTATACTCGCTTACTTGTAATTGCCTCACGTTCCGATATTTTGCGTCGGGACGTGACATGTTTGGTCTCAAATTAGTGACCGAACAAGAATTGAAAATTTTCGATCGTAAACTTATGACCAAATTATCTTGATCGACATATTCGATCTCTATTTGATCTCAATTCAGTCACTATTTCTGTCATTAGTCGAATTGTGACCGAATTGAAATCGAATTCGTCGATCTTTAACCTCACATTTTCTTGTGTTGTTAGTATTGGAATGGATTTGACATCTTAATGCTTATGGTTCCTTTAAATATGTAGTAAGGATTCTTTATATTTTTCTTAGTACCTATTTTGAAAAAGATAAAGATTAATGTCTAACCGTAGAGAAGATGGAAGAGATCCGTACCTCTTAGAGTTGTGCCCCACTCAGCCCTTATCTCCGCAGTCGGACAAGCTGACACCGGACGGATAGCAAGTCGGACTCCTTTGAAACTATGGACTCCTCTAAAGACAGATTCCCGGATCTGTTCGCGAGCAATACTTTTTAACTAGTGCAGCAAATATTAGGTGACTTGGTTCAACACATGTTAATGCGGCATGCATCAGTGATAAAAGGAGGTCGGTACGGATGGTTGGGCCATAAAAGAAGATATTTCTTAACTAAAAATCAACATTTTTAGCCAAAATCGCTCTTTCTTAGTTCAAATTCATCAATTCAATTTTTTTCCCGTTAGAACTTAGAAGTCAATATTTCTGAGCCTCAAATTAATATTATTAAATCAATTTCAATATTTTGAAACTCTAAGGAAAATAATTTTAGGTTAAAATTAGTATTTTTAGATGGAAGTATGTGATTTTTAGAACGACATTTTTTATCAGTCAAAATCAATAATTTTCAATCGAAAATCAATATTTATCAGTCATAATTCAATGTTATGTTAGCCACCAAAAACTATTGCCTTTCTCACAGCCACAACTGGCCGCTAGTGACTTGCGGTTAGCCACTACTAATTACTACGATTACCATGTACTGTCGCCACTGCTCGTCACATTTAATTATACAATCATGACCTAATAAAATTACTTTCCAAACAATTCACCTCATATTTTATTGTAGACGTATTATTTCTCCCGTCACATTTATATGTTTTAGAAGTAGCTTAGTTACATTTGAGAAAAAGTGGAAAATAATTTAATAATATATTTCCATTTTTAACACATCAATAACGTATTCGCCATACCTCCCAATCGTGTGGAGGTTGTTTCCTGCTTGGGCCGGAGCCAAGCAGGCCTACACTTGAGAGGGAAGAAGACGGTCACCAGTAGCGGACGATCACCTGCAAAACTAGGAGCAGATCAAGGGGGCCCAGTTGAAGAACTGGGGAGAACCCTCCGATGCCTAAGTCAGTAAGGGACGTGAGGGAAAGGGGGTTCTCATGTGTGAAGCGCAAGGGCTTGTGTGAGTAAGGATGTCTGGATCACGTACCTCTGCATGGAGGCTTACCAGTGCCTTTTATAGGCTGAAGTGCTGAGGGAGAGGGACGGAACGTCCCTGATCAATGTCGCAAAGGGTGCGCCAGTTAGCATCCTCAACGGGGAGTTACGCGTTGAGGCGCCCGTTGAGGAGCTAGGCAGTTAATGCATCACTAGATCGTGGGGCATGCGTGGCGTAGCCGTTGTAACTGCCGTAAGGTGATGAAGGGCCTCTGGAATTCTCTTGGGAGGAAGGTGTCGAGCAGGTAGCCTGGTCGATGAGGCAGACCTGTTGTTCGGTAGTCGAGCCCGCTGCTCGGCACCTGGTGCTTGAAGGCATGGCTTGCTGTCAGATGCCTGATGCAAGGAAGTGTTGTTCATTCCGAAGGGGTTTCGGCACGCGCCGAGCAGACCCTGCTCGGAAGGGAGGTCCTTTTGCCGAGCAGGCTATAAGGTATCCGAAGGCGGCTCTTGGGTCCCACTGGTACCCGAATGCAGGGACTGGCCTCGAGACATTGAAGCTATCCTTGAAATGACGTGGCGCCTCGTGGGAGGGCCACGCTTGCCTGCTGAATTGGGCCGGGCCATGATGGGCCTAGCGCACAATGGTGGCTAGAAATAGTCACCACCCTTGCCCCCCATGCCATCGAGTGAGCTCGGGAACCGGGACAGTCGAGGGCGGAGACCTTCTTAGATGTCACTTTTTGGGTCTTAAATGCGATGGTGACCTCGGACATGCAAATGACGACTGCCGCTGACGCTTTGTACGATTTCCTCGAAAAGCGGAGGAGAGCCCATGATGAAGGGGGTATTGTGGCGAGCTGAGAGTTCTATGGGATACGCCTAAACGGTCACCCAGAGGGGGTTACACCATCCGCAGGTCATAGGGTTTCGCACCCTCTCTTCCTTATAAGGAAAAGGAGGGGTGATAGCGGGAAGCCACACATTCGAAAAATATCTTGCGAAGAGCTCGCCTGCCCTTCCGATCCTCTTTGTCTTCTTCTCCTTCATACAGTCGCAGTTCCTGCTCCGCCGTCTTCGCCTCCAGCGATGTCACAGAAGGGAAAGGTTGTGACCGGCACCGGCGGAAGTGGCGAAGCGCCGGAAGGACCTCAGCGGACAAAGTACTGCTTCTTCGACGGTCTTCGTGAGCGATACCGCATCGGGCCAGAGTACGACATCATTCTTGCAAAGGAGGAGGAGCCTTACTGGCTGGAGAAGCCCTGATGCATTGTGATGTCGCACGACATTCTGGAGGCGGGCTTCCGACTGCCATTGCCGGTGATGGCGAGGGAACTGCTCACCGCCTAGGGGATAGCCCCCATTCAACTGGCGTCGAACTACTAGAGGACGATATGCGTTTTTTACATATCTTGCAAGGTATGCGACATCGAACCCACCGCGAACCTCTTCCGGAGCCAGTTTGTCTTGACGGCGTCACCGGGGACAAGCCAGAGTGTATACTACACCAAGCACCGGCCGGACCGGATGAGGATAGAGTTCTCCCCTCGGTTCTCCAGCCACAAGGATGGACGCACCGGATACTCTTCATCGCGCGCCGCACGGGGGCGCCAGAGTGGGGGTTCCCTACGCGGGTGAAGGACCCGCGCAAAGACATCTATCCTCTCATAAGGAAGGAAGAGGTGGCACTTGCCGAGTGCCTGAGCAGTGTCTTCGTCGAGAAGGTGGAGGAGTACATCACAGAGGCCCAACTGGTCCAGCACGAACTCAGCCGAGGATGGAGTAAGTGACCCCTTGGGCCTCTCTTTCCTTCTGCCTTTTGGTAATCATCCTTACTAACTTCTTTTCTTCTTGTGCAGCTGCTGAAGAGCTGGAGGCCAGCATGGATATAGAGGATATGGCTCTCTACACCGAGCAAATTACCGTCATAGCATATGTGGCGGTAATAGGTGAAGGGCATCCTCCTGCTGCTGGCAGGAGCCGTCCTACTGAGATGCAGGGCGCTATGGGCTCGCGGGTTTCCGCCAAGGGGCCTGAGAGGATTCGCCTGAAGAAGAAGGCCGTGGCGAGGGAAACTGCGAGGGCGATAATTCATCCTTCGCCTGAGCAGCAGCCGACCGAGGACGAGGCTAAAGCAGAAGCAGCGAGGAGCCAGCGTCAGGTTAAGAAAAGACGAAGGCTGGTGAAGGCTGCACTGGTGCGGACTGCTTCTTAGATTGAGCAGGACGAGGAGGAAGAAGATGACGAGCCGCTGGTGGAGCGGAAGAGACGGAGGACAGCCGAAACACCCGAGCAGGGGTCATCCCAGGCCCTCCCCCTGCCTTGTTTGGGAGCCGCTCTCAAGATGGCGGCCGATCTTGGGCTTGTAGTACTGAGCTCGGCGTCAGAGAGCTTAGATGGGGAGCAGGTGAGAGTGCCAGCACCCTAAGGCCCCGTCGAGGGGCATTTTGAAGAAGTGGCCCCTGCGGGGGTCTCTAATACTGGAGGAGCCGGTTGCGACACCATCATGACCGAAGACGTCGCACCGAGGATTGATACGGTGCTAGTCACTGAGGAGACGGCGGCTCCTGTGACACGATCCACCACACTCCGGGGCGAAGAGGTGGTTCCCACAATGGGAGTCGTCGAGGAGACTGCTCCAGTCGCAGGGATGGTCCTGGCCCCCATGCCCCCCACCGAAGTTGCTGCGGAAGTAGAGAAACACGCTCCTGTCGGGGTGTTCTCTGGTGCTGAAGGAGCGACCATACTTGAGGAGGCAGGTCGCGGGGAGGGAGCAGCCGCTGGTAACATTGACGTTGCAGCAGAAGAGCGGACCGAGGACTCTGGTGATGACCGGAGGCCGCTCGGTGAAGTATTGAGGAGAAAACTTCCCGAGATTCCCTCGGTCATGGCTCTGGAGGCGACGCTTGATCGCCTCAAGGAAAGCCCGCCGAGGGATCTTCCACCGAGCCCTTCCGCCTCTCACCTCGAGCAGGTAGTGCGGTGCCAGGATCTGACGCCCGAGCATACCCCGGAGATGTCAGGCGAGGGCTACCGTCTAGAAAGCCGCGCAAAAGACGGGGTCGTTGATGACGTCGATTTAGGGGTTCTTATGGACGGAGTCGCTACGTCTCTGGAGGTGCTGAGGGCTTTAGCTGCCCGGGCCCAAAATCAAAGGCATCTGTGGGAAGCACAAACTGCTTTTTGCGAGGGCATGGCTGCACAGCACAGGGCCCGCGAGGTGGAGTTGCAAGATGAGGTGAAAGACCTCAAGTGTAACGACCCTCTTCATACCGGTACGATTATACCAATCCCCATCGGTATAAAGGGCGTCGTCACAGTGGGACATGTACCCAACACTGGTCGATAGGTTGATATGTACCTGGATAGCAATAGAGTACAGCGGAATAAATAAACAACTCAACTCTTAACCCGTCACCAACACACATTCCACAATCTAAATAGCGAAATGGAAGGACAATGTCCACATTAATACAAAATAAAGAGAACTACAATGTCCAAATATTGTTCATACAATAATCCTTTTTGTGCAAAAGAAAAGTACAACTGGTAACAGCTCCACAAAATAGTCTTCTATATGATGATCCTCGTCACGCTTCCTTCTAGTGCACGATACCTGTCAACCTGTACGCCGAAGCAAGAGTGAGTCCAAAGACTCAGCAAGCAACACTACCCATAACATACACGTATAAGTCATAGGGGTTTTACATGCACATTTACAAGTTTTCAACCTATCATGACAGTTTTACAAGTTATACATGGATCATGCTTTCAGATTTTGTAGGAATAAAATTTACCTATCACATGCTCTCTATTCAATTTACTTATGAAATTTGTCTTTAAAGAGCCAAGACATGAGAGCTACTAACATGAACATTGTGCACACATGAAAGGAAACACAACTAGCATGGATCTTACATGTTTTTAAACAAATACATGGACATTTCTACATGCTTTAGGTTGCTGATTTCACATGATTCAATGGCTATAAATCTACACATGAGAGCTACAACGTTGCTTAAAACATATCATGTGAACAAACAATCATGCTATCTCGTACCCGTTTTTCCCCAATTATCCCTAACATGGATCCTAGACATCTTTGCACATAATAACATGATGATAATAACATAAATTCACTGATTTCACATGATTTCAGATTTGTCTCACATGGGTTTCAATAACATATTCTCGCATTTTCAGTTTCACATGATTGCACACTTACTCATTCACATTGTTCGCTTTTACACATTTGACATGTACACATGTTCACACTTACACAATTTACTCATTTCCACATCATTTTCTCTTCCACTTTCACTTATCACATATCACGTCGATTGCACTTACCACGTGCATCTTGGGCACTTACCACGTTCCATGTTCACATATTTCACACTTTAGTCATTTTTCATTACTTAAACAATTTGCCATGACACATAGTCCTAACCACCAGTAGAGGACACTAACAATATCTCATAGCTCGTGCTCATTCCTTAGCACAGCTCTCAACACAACTCATAACACAACACATGACACAACTCATACACATACTCACCACCTAGGCAATACAGCGGTGAATCTTGGTAACTGCGCAGACCGGGAGAAGCCCTCTCCACCCTATCCAGTGGTACTTGTCCACCTCCGGGGTTTTCCCAATGCCTTTGGGACAAACTTATATCACATGGAGCCTTCTATAGGGACTTTTCTATATACGGCTCCCGATGCCTCTAGGGTAGCAGTGTCACATAGGCACAACTTTTACACTTTACTCATACCGAGTTTTAACATGTGTTTTACACATAACACTCACATCTCCTTTGTTTTCTCATGCATAATGTGTCTTTGTTTTTCTCCTAATCATGCTACTACAGATTTCAGGGTTTAACACAGTAAATTCACCAATCAAGTTGGTTTTAGACAATAACTAATCACATTACGATAATATACGTAGATTATCACATTTCACATGAAAATACATAACTTTTTATTTACTGATCCAAACGACCTGAAATTTTAACCACATGCTGTTTTCGGGTTCAAGATCATACACTCAAATTTTCATATTTTTCTGAGCTAAATAGAATTTACAGAAAATAAAACACGTATTTAGCATGCTATTAGTAACTTAAGTTAACATGGGGTTTAACACGTCTTGTAATTTAGCCACTTGCTGTTTAAATATAAGCTACTAACATATGCAGGAATTTAGGATACAAACTTTCCCTAATTCATACATCTATGGATTGAACCCTACAAACCATTCTTGCATGCTTCTATTTTTACCGAATCGAGCTTATTTACAAATTGCACAAGCATGGATAAGTTACCAAAATTTGCAAACACAGATGCTGACCACTGATCTTCATGATTAGACTAAAACCAAGGCATTCATACTAATTCAAATCATGAACAAGGATTTGCAAGATTATCTACAAGTCATGCTCACAATTTAAAAGATACTATTACCCACATTCACCATCACACCACATTCATTCACACACCACAATGCACATATACATAGGTATAAGATTTACCATATATCCTCATCACGAAAAACATATCGAAATTAATACGTAAGAAGGACAGAACAGCCCACTGTTCTGTTCAGAGGAACTAGGCGGCGGTCTCTGGCCGCTGACTCAGGGTCAGCGGCATGATCGATGGACGCCAAGCTCATCACAGGCGTCCAGGGACCTTGCCGTCGAACCAGGTCTGTGCAGAAACACAGACCCGAGCTTTGAAACTTGGGTGAATGGGAGAGTCTAGGACTCGAGGAAAAATCCATAAAAATAGCAAAACCCACCTAGACTCATACGGGGACACCATAGATAGGTCACTTGCCTTTCTAAAATTCCTCCAAGGGATTTAGGGCTTGGTGAAGACCTCCTTGGGTAGTCCCAAGAAGTTGCAGAAACGCCCTCTAGATCGCCTTCCTCCGGGCTCCTGGGTGATCTCCACGCCGAGGGGACGATGGGGATGCCTTCTCCCTTGCTCCAGCTTCCTCCTTGTCGCAGTAGATCTCCAGACCAAGCTCCAAGGGGTCGGATTTGGGGTTGCTAAGATGGGGTTTTTCTCACAGACTTTCTCTAGGGTTTTCCTTCCTCTATTTCTCCTCTTGCAAGGTGAAGTGAGGAGTGGGAGGGACCAAATTCGGGTTCAGACCTAAGGAGAGCCCCTCACCCACTCATCATACCGATTTGACAACCTGAGAGCCGTTGGGGGACATCCCCCAATGGTGGCCATGCCTTGCTCCCGAATTTTCTGGCTCTGCAACGCATGCAGGTCAGAGAAATTGACGTTCATATCGCTGGACGCCGGAGTTAGTGTTGGCGTCCATGTCTGGACGCTGACACTGGCTCAACGGCCTGGGCTTGACGCCAAGGTGCCTTCGGCCAGAACCCTAAATTATGCAGAAAACCACGCATACCAAGCTTATATACATGCAATATGTATACGGTATTATATCCATACTATCACCATGCAATACATACCTTATTTATATTTAATATAAACACATTGACGCTAATTGGCCCTTCGGCCAGAACTTAAAACATGCAGAAACTATGCTTACTCTATATATATACATACAATGTATAAGGTGTAAAATGTATATTACCATACCAGGAAATCAATATCATTCATACCTAGGCATACACAAGCATACACAAATACACTAAGATAGATGTACGTAGATATCTACCTATGCGTACATGATGTTTTACATAAGTGTGACTCAACACACGGCAAAGTAAATGACAAGAATTATGAGGGCTTCGCAAATCATTAGGAGGTGATATGAATTATGCTAGCTAGGAATAATCTATTCGATAAAATAGTCCTTGCACACACACACTTGATTTGACATATATATAGTATACACACACGTGTGTAGCATACTTATGTACATTATGCTTGGAATAGATGGATACAACATGCGCACCGGTAATTAGGTTAACTTACACAACTTTACCTAACATTGCTTAAGTACTATATGCATAGGATTCCTTACTATGTACTATATGCATAATTTAGCCAATTGGCTATTCTCACCTAAATATCATAAAAATACATGCATGTTATTCTTGAGGAGTATAGAATTTCAATATAAACCACTAATTACACCTACCATGCTTGAACTCTTTATGCATATGCAATGTACGAAGTACAATATACACATTAGCTAAACCATGCAAATGAGCAACGCTTACAACTAATCATACACATGCATACACAAATACACCAAGGTGTTATGCATGTAGAATTAGGTATGCAATTGTCACACGCACAAGATAACATACATACGTACATACACATATGTACTTCATACACTCCCATACAAAATTCCATGAAATAAGTAGTATAGGATATTCTTCAATATTAGATAGCACACGCATATTATTATTCAAGTATCCTAAGTCAGAGATTCTTGGTATTCATAATACACCTCTAATTAGCTAATTGTTCACTTCCACATTAATCATCATATACACCTATGTATACATATATAGATATTCGCACATGCTCATGCTCAAAAGAAGGATAAAACTTATAGCAGGCACAATGAACTACGCATGCTAAGCACACAACAACCGAACACCCAACACACCATTCATGTACATACAGATATATAAAGAGAATAAAAATCTGGGGTCTTACATCAAGGCTGCCCTTCGGACTTCCGAGCTCAACTTAGCCCTCGTGCGGGCTGAGAAGGAGGCCTTCGGTAAGGTGCTAGCGGACGCCGAAATCCGTGCCATTACCGCGTACAAGGTTGGGCCGGATTTCCAAGAAGACCTGGAGCAGTATGGGGCCCGCTGTTATAAAGTGGGCCTTAAGGCTGGGAAGGAGCATGGCGAGCAGCTTTCCTGGGTCGAGCGCGCCCGAGAAGCTTTTGAGGCTGCTGTAAGGGAGTGTCGGCGTCATACCCAGGACGCGCGTTTAGACGGAGTGCGCTTTGCCCAGTTCCAGTCAGGGCGAATGCCTCCTGTAGACGATGGTGCCGGTACCTCCAGGCAGGCCCCTTGAATATCCTTCCCTCTTTTTTTTTGTTTGGCAGCTCGGACGAAGCGAGCTTTTGTACAAAATCTGAATAGATCTCTTTTTTTTTCAAAAAATGGCTTCGCTTTTTCTATCTCCTTACCTTGCAAGTGTTCTGTCTGAACCGGAATTCGTTGGTCATTTAGGAGTGTTCGCAATTACCGCACATGTTGTTATGAACTGCGGGCGTTCTTAACCTGGGGTGCTTGTGGAACATCTTCATACTAGGAGATGCCGTTACATCCTTGCGAGTTAAAGACATTGGGATAAGGATGTTTTGAACTTCGTGCCTAGCCGACCAAAAGAACTGGTAGGAGAGAAGTAGGATGCCGAACAGAAGGCTTTTATAAATAGTAAACCTTCAAATTGGATACATGCCAGGTTCTGGGTATGGCCCCGCCACTAGGAGTAGTTAGCTTGTAAGAGCCTTTTCCGAGAACCTGTGTGACCTGATAAGGTCCTTCCCACTTGGGGGCGAGTTTGCCGGCTGCTCTTCACGGATCTGATGTTGAGCAGCGGCGAAGAACGAGGTCCCCTTCGAAGAAGCACCTCTCCTGAACTCGGGAGTTATAATACTGCGCAAGACGCTGTTGGTAGGAAACTGGTCTGATGCTAGCGTCGCTTTGGCATTCGCCAAACATGTCTAGGTTTTCCCTGAGTGCATGATTATTGGCGGCCTCGTCGATGTGGGTTGTCCGAAGAGTGGGGAGAGCCACTTCTAGAGGTACAACGGCCTCCGTGCCGTAAGCCAAATGGAAAGGGGTCTCCCCTGTGGCTACCCGAGCAGTTGTTCGGTGACACCACAACACATTAGGGAGCTCGTCAATCCACGAACTACCAGTAGCTTCGACTCTCGTGCAGATCCTGTGCAGTAACGTATGGTTGGTGTTTTCGACCAGACAATTAGCCTGAGGATGTGCCACGGAGGTAAAGTGGTTGTAGATGCCAAGTTCAGCACACTTCTGCTTGAAGAAGGTGCTATCGAACTGCCTCCCGTTGTCGGAGGTAATCACTCTTGGGATGCCAAACCTGCAGAGGAGGTTCTTCCAAACGAACTTCCACGCGGCTTGTTCGGTGATTGTGGTAGCGGGTTCTGCTTCGACCCAGTTGGTAAAGTAGTCGATGGCCATGAACAAGAACTTCTTCCGACCCTGGGCCTCTGGGAAAGGACCCAGTATATCAATGCCCCACCTAGTGAAAGGGCGATGCTCAAACAGTGTATGAAGTTGCTCGGCCAGTTACTTAATGAGCTGTCTGAACTTCTGGCATTCCGGGCACCTTCTGACAAAAGACATACAGTCCCTTTGCAGAGAGGGC
Organism: Colocasia esculenta; assembly: GCA_014218235.1. Lineage (NCBI taxonomy): Eukaryota > Viridiplantae > Streptophyta > Magnoliopsida > Alismatales > Araceae > Colocasia > Colocasia esculenta. The sequence continues at coordinate 144,708,164 of CM024757.1, forward strand.
CACCAGAATCCTGCTCGGATGATGCTGCGTGCCAGAGTTCTATCCCCCAAGTGGCTTCCGCACAACCCCTCATGAACCTCTTCGGTAGCCGCAAGGGCCTCTTCAGGGCTGAGACACCGTAAGAGGGGTCTTGAAAGAGACCGTTGATAGAGCTTTCCTTCTATGAGAGTGAAACGCTGAGAATGCAGTCTGATCTTCCGAGCTTCTCCCTGCTCAAGGGGAAGCTCGCCACGAAGCAGATAGGCCAAGAGAGGGTCCATCCAGTTCGGAGCTAGAGGGTCGGACCTAATGGCTGCTACATCCACTTCAGTGCTCGGTGCAGCGAGCTCTTCAATGAATACAGAGCGAGAAGGGGCGATGTCACCTGAATACGCCAGCTTGGAAAGTGCATCGGCTCGCGCATTTTGCTCCCGTGGAACGTGTATGACTTCGAAGTAGAGGAGGCCTTCTACTTGGCTCTTGACCTGTCGAAGGTACTGGGCCATTCGTGGCTCCCTTGCTTCGAACTGTCCTTTCACCTGGCCAGCAACCAATTGGGAGTCATTGAAGGCCCTGAGTCGAAGGGCTCCGAGGTGCCTCGCCATTCGGATTCCGGACAGTAGCGCTTCGTATTCGGCCAGATTGTTGGAGGCCGCAAAGCGAAACCGAAGGGCATATTGGAACTCTAAACCCTTCAAAGAGGTGAGGACCAGGCCAGCTCCGCTCCCTATGACACACGAGGATCTATCGACGTAAAGCTCCCATGGGGGCTCTTCGGCCATCGGAGGATCCTGCTCGGTATGGAGGATACATTCTGCGACGAAATCTGCCAATGCTTGTGCTTTAATGGCCGTCCTTGGACGGTAGCTGATGTCAAATTTGCCTAGCTCGATGGCCCATTTAATGAGCTGGCTGGAAGCTTCTGGTCGCTGTAGAATAGACTTCAGCGGCTGATAAGTGAGAACTGTTATTGAGTGGGCCTGAAAGTAGGGCCTGAGCTTCCGGGCAGCCGTGACCAGAGCAAGGGCGAGTTTTTTGCTCGGGGGTACCTCCTTTCAGCTTCTTCAAGGACCCTGCTGATGTAGTAAACGGGACGCTGGGCTGCTCCCTCCTCTCTGATCAACACTGCGCTGATGGAGTGCTCGATAACCGAAAGGTATACGAACAAGGGCTCTCTGAGCATAGGTTTCGAAAGAACAGGTGGGGCTGCGAGATAGGCCTTCAACTCCGCGAAGGCGGCCTCATAGTCCTCAGTCCACCGTACATGCCCCCCTTGCTGTGAAGAGCCTCTGGGTCCTCGCAGCAATTTGAAGAAGCTGAAGCTCCTCTCTGCTGCTCGGGACATGAACCAGTTGAGTGCGGCAAGCCATCCAGTCAGACGTTGGACGTCGCGTACCATTATTGGGCTGCTCATTTCAAGTATTACTTGGATCTTCTCAGGGTTGGCCTCTATTCCTCTATTTAAAACGAGGAAGCCGAGGAACTTCCCTGAGCATACTCCAAACGCACACTTGGCTGGGTTGAGCTTCATATTGTACCTTCGCAATGTTGCGAAGGTCTCTTCGTGGTCAGAGATGTGGTCGGTGCTCGGTAGTGTTTTGACCAACATGTCGTCGACGTAGACCTCCATATTGCGCCTAATTTGCTGCTCGAACATCATATTGACCAATCGCTGGTATGTTGCGCCCGCGTTTTTCAGACCAAAGGACATCCTGGTGAAATAGTACAACCCCAAGTCTGTGACAAACGTGATGGCATCCTGATCCGAAGGATGCATACTGATCTGGTGATACCCAGAGTAGGCATCCAAGAAGCTGAGGAGCTCGTGCCCGGATGTAGCGTCTACCAGCTGATTGATGCGTGGCAATGGGAAGTTATCCTTGGGCGTCACTTTGTTGAGGTCCTTGTAATCCACACATACGCGCCATTTACCAGTGGATTTACGTACGAGCACTACGTTGGAGATCCATCTTGGGTATTGGGCTTCCTGGAGGAGCCCCACTGCTCGGCTTCTGACGACGTGATCACGGATCACGGTCTGCCGCTCTTGGTTGACGGGTCGCCTCCTTTGTTGAACCAGTGGGACCCTCGGATCCAGGCGGAGGCGATGCACCATTACCTCTAGAGGGATGCCTAGTAACTCGTCGTCAGACCATGCGAATACATCCAAATTAGCTAGCAAGAAACTTCTATACCGCTGCTGCTCTGCTTCCGCTAGTAACACGCCAATGTATAGGATGTGTTTGGGGTCGCTATCCACTTGGACTGGAAGTAGGTCCTCGGAAGGAGTTCTGCAGCTTGTGGAAGGCTGGTCAGCTGGTGGAGGAACAGGTGTTGGAGCCGCAAGTGGCCGCTTGTCCCTTAGAGAAAGGACATAACATCGTCGAGACTCGCGCTGGCATCCGAGCACCTCGCCGACCCTACACGGGGTGGGGAACTTCATTTTCTGATGGAGGGACGAAGGCACCGCCTTGATCCGCCCTATAGACCTCTACCAAGGATCGCATTGTATCCAGGCATGTTCCTGATGACCAAGAAATCCACCACCTTGGTCACACACTTCAGGGTCGTCCCGAGAGTGATCGGGAGGCGAACTCTACCCATAGGCTGAACCGACACCCCCGGGAAGCCGAACATGGGCGATTCTACAGGGGTGAGCTGGTCAGTTTTTAGGCCCATAAGGAGATAGCAATCGTAAGCCAATACGTCAGGGGCACTTCCATTATCTACCAAAATCCTTCGCACATTACAATGATTGATGGTTGCCGAAACGACCAACGCATCAGTGTGCGGAGTGGTAACCCCTACAAGATCTTCTTCTGAGAAGGTTATGACCCCCTCAGACTGTGCATGCATAGGATTAGGGGGATAAGGAGTCGGCCGGGGTATCGGCGGTCTGTCACGACATGCACTCGCCTTGCGTAATCGCGTCGGCTCTGAGTGCTCTCTCCGCCTGCGCCGAACCCTCCCGTGATCACGTTGATTTCCTGCCCATTGGGCTCATTGTTCATCGGCTGCTCGGGAGTCCGTTCTCGGCATCTGGGACGGTCTTCATTTCGGCGCACGAATCGTCCGAGGTAGCCGCGCTTAATGAGGGACTCAATTTCATCTTTGAGCTGGCGACATTCGGAGGTGTCATGGCCGTGGTCGCGGTGGAAGCGACAGTACTTCTCCTGGTTGCGCCGCCGGGCATCGGAGCGCATCCTTGGTGGACACCGAACATATGGCTCATCCCTGATCTCTGCCAGGATCTGCTCAGGTGCCACCGTCAACGGCGTGTAGTTGGTGAAGGGGCGTGGTCAGCGTGGTGAGTTGCCGTTGCGCCGTCCTTTCTTCCGATCGCGGTCGGAACCGTTGTCGGAAGGCCTCTTCTTGTCTGTAGATTCCCCGTGCTCCGCCCGGCCAGTAGCCAGACTTTCTTCGCACGCCGCATGGCGTTGTGCAGTGGAGAGGAGCTCGACAAGAGTGGCAGACTACTGCACTCCCAGCGTCCTTTGCAGGAAACAATCACGAGTGCCCTGAATCAGGGCACTGGTGGCTAACGGGACATCGAGGCGCGGGATGCGGAGCGCCTCGGTCTAGAATCTCTTGACGTAGTCCAAGAGCGCTTCTCCCTTCTTTTGCCGAACAACAAGAAGGGAGGCCACGGTGCGCGGTTGCGATCTTCCGCCCAAGAAGTTGTCCTAAAAGGACTTCTTCAACTGGTGGAAGGATGAGATGGAACCTGCGGGGAGGGCCTCGAACCAAGCCCGAGCAGTTTCCTTCAGGGTGTCCAGGAAGGCCCGACATTTGGCCGCATCAGATGCTCCGTGGAACACCATATGCGATTCAAACCCGTGGATGTGATCCGCGGGGTCATAGGTGCCGTCGTACGGCGTGATGGTAGGTAGAGGGAGCTTGGGAGAGACCTGAGCCTCCAGGATCTCCGCAATGAATGGGGAGCGGAAGTTCAGGTCCTCCTTGGTCAGAGCTTTTCCCTCAGCACGTTGGACCATCGCGTCCGCGTGACGTTCCAGGTCGACGACGCGGCGCAAGCACTTGAACAACTCCTGTTCGGAGTGGGCCAAGTCCGCACGACCAGACTTGTGGGAGTTGGCTCCCACGACCGAGCGCGGCAGGCGCGAGACCGCCATAGAACGATGAGGCGAACGGCCGCGGCGCTCCAAGGCTCACTCACCGGACGGAGCGCGGCGCGACCTCCGTGGCGAGTCAGCGTGCTGCTCCTGAATCGATCTTGCCGGGGCAGGAGGTGCGCGTGATCGCCGGTGAGATGATTCTGCCTAGCGCTCCTGTGGAGAGGAGGCTGCCGGGGCCGGCTGCCCGACAAGTTGGGCCTGGAGGCCCAGGCATATGACCGTCAGTTGCTGCATCTGTCCCCGGAGTTCGGCCATCTCCAAGGCGGTTGCAGGCACGACGGCGGCGGGCGTCGGGACTCCCCCGGTCGCGGCAGCAGGAGCTACATCGACGTCGACGGGGGGAGCACGTTGACGGGAGTCCGCCTGCGACTGGAGAGACCTCGTCATACGGCTCCCTATGCTCTGGTACGAGAATCGTCCGCGAGCCATGACTGTTGTTGTTTCCCACAGACGACGCCAAAAGTGTGGAGGTTGTTTCCTGCTTGGGCCGGAGCCAAGCGGGCCTACACTTGAGAGGGAAGAAGACGGTCGCCGGTAGCGGACGATCACCTGCAAAATTAGGAGCGGATCAAGGGGGCCCGGTTGAAGAACCGGGGAGAACCCTCCGATGCCTAAGTCAGTCAGGGACGTGAGGGAAAGGGGGTTCTCGTGTGTGAAGTGCAAGGGCTTGTGTGAGCAAGGATGCCTTGGATCACGTACCTCTGCATGGAGGCTTACCAGTGCCTTTTATAGGCTGAAATGCTGAGGGAGAGGGACGGAACGTCCTTGATCAATGCCGCAAAGGGTGCGCCAGTTAGTGTCCTCAATGGGGAGTTACGCGTTGAGGCGCCTGTTGAGGAGCTAGGCAGTTAATGCATCACAAGATCGTGGGGTGCGCGTGGCGTAGCCGTTGTAACTGCCGTAAGGTGATGAAGGGCCTCTCGGATTCTTTTGGGAGGAAGGTGCCGAGCAGGTAGCCTGCTCGATGAGGCAGACCTGTTGTTTGATAGTTGAGCCCGCTGCTCGGCACCTGGTGCTCGAAGGTATGGCTTGCTATCAGATGCCTGATGCAAGGAAGTGTTGTTCATTCGAAGGGGTTTCGGCACGCGCCGAACAAACCCTGCTCGGAAGGGAGGTCCTTTGGCCGAGCAGGCTATAAGGTATCCGAAGGCGGCTCTTGGGTCTCGCTGGTACCCGAATGCAGGGACCGGCCTCGGGACCTTGAAGCTATCCTTGAAACGACGTGGCGTCTCGTAGGAGGGCCATGTTTGCCTGCTGAATTGGGCCGGGCCATGATGGGCCCAGCGCACGATGGTGGCTAGCCACCACAGTTTTGTATAGGAGACCCACTATATTTTTATTGTAAAATCTGTGATCTTGACATGCTTTTATTTACTAGAGTCACATGTATTGTAAAAATTGATTTAGTAAATTACTTTCCAAAATAGAGTAGACCTTTCAGAGTCATGACCCGTCATAATCTGCTCATCAACATATCCCTGAATCATACACTTACGATAATGTTGGAAAAGGCCACTCTGGAAAGGGGCAAAAAAGAGGGAAAAGACAGATATTTTGTCATACCCAGCTGTCCAGCATATATTATTTTAAGGTATCGAGAACTTTCTCTCGTCGCATCCAGTAGGTTTATCAAATTCGACAAACAACTGGGACCGACAACCCCCGCCCCCCTCCCAACCCCGAGTCCTTTATCATAATTGGGCCTTATTTATTCGTTCCAACGATAACTCCAAGGTGGTGATACAGTGGTCTCGAATCAACTTGCTCACGCATCAATTTTGCAGAAAAGGTATGGATATTATATAGTGTCCGCCATAAATATACTAATTTCCAATAGTAAAATATCGTCATATTGACCTCTCATAATTAGTTATTATATATATATATATTTTTAAGAGCACTTGTTTGACACGCCTCGTTGCTTCCACCAGCAAAGAAAGCCTCATTTATCACATCATGTAAGAAACAAGAGAAATATTTTCAACCAGAGTAGAAAAGTTCGATGTGGTCTAACCCCACATCTTATGAAATTTAATATCCGATCAATCAAATCAAAATCAAGTAGGCCATATAAATTATTTTACTCGATCAGTTTGGATAAAAAATATTTCTAAAAAAACAATAGCGGCACATACAACTAAAGCATATTGCGCGTGTTTGTTACACTGCCATTCCGCAGTACTTCCAGCACCGGAGAGCAGTGCGGTAGTCGCTAACATGTTTTGAGCAGCGTGGGTAGTAGTTAAGCTCTTCAGAGCGAGAGAGAGAGAGAGAGAGAGAGAGAGAGAGAGAGAGAGAGAGACGAGAGAGAGAGAGAGAGAGAGAGAGAGAGAGAGAGAGAGAGAGAGAGAGAGAGAGAGAGAGAGAGAGAGAGAGAGAGAGAGAGAGAGAGGATTCCATGCCGACATAATTGAAAGGTTCTCTGGCGTTCCAGTCGCCTACCACCACTTTGTCGAACGAAATCTAAAGATATATATGTCCCCCTTCTATCTAAAGTGTGTTATCGGTTCCAATCACAGTCCCTCTCTTCTCCACACCTTCCAAGTCTAAGAGCAGACTGCTTGGAGGTTCTTTCAATTAGCAAAACACAGTTCAAGTTTCAGATATATATCTAGAAAAACAGAAAATAAATCCTGCAAGCCAGTTCCGTGGAGCTTACTAAATCGAAGAAACAATGAAATGATAGAGGGAAGAACGTTGACTCCTGCAGTTGTGTAGAAACCGGTTACATATATAAGAGAGTAAGAAATACTATGGTCTTTTTTGGGGTGAGATGTTGAAGACAATCCACCCTTTACCTGCAAGCTGCAAAACTAAATAACAGGAAGGAGATGATGAAGTATTGGGCGGCAGAAGTAGCTATGAAAGCACCCCCATGGCCGTCAATTTCCTTGTCCACATCAACTCCGTTGTTGGTCATCATCATAAATATATATATAGATAGAACCATGAAATCTTGGTGGAGAATATATTGCATTGCCATCGGTCATTATCGAAAACTCAGTCTATAAGTCGATCGGTGGAGAACGCTGTCACCGGTGAACATCGATGTTGACAGCTGACTCGAGCAAATCGCAACAAATTAACGATAGATCAGAGCAGACGAAAAGGTACCAAATTTCTCTTTTCCCATTTATTTCAGAATATAAAGACAGAAGATATAGCATAATATCACAAAAAATTACAACTATAAAAAATCTACATCGACCCAGACAGAAGAGCGAGAGCGTATAGTATGCAGAAGTGCGCCTACACCTTTTTTTTCCCCGTCCGTACTTTGTTATGCCTTAATATTTGCCTTGCTTGCACTCCACGAGGTGCCGTGACTGCGGGAGGAGAGAGACTCCGAAAATCTGCAAAACCATGATGCGTCCACTCACGGATCTTGCGGAAATGGTGACCACAGAAGCTATTCCGTCGCTGTTTCCTTCTGATCATACATTCCCGACCTTTACTCCGACGCTTCCTTCTGGGCAGATGTACTTCTCCCTTGCTTTCTCCGCGCGTCTAGAAGACGAGCAGGAGTTGGAGGAATAGGCACACTTGAAGGCTCGAAGGGAGGCTGAGCAGCAGAGGGGAGGACCCGCTACTGGAGGTTTTGGAGGGCGGCGGCGGGCTGTAGAAGTAAAAGGGGAAGTACGACATGATGGGATTGGGCGGCGGCGGACCAGGGTAATGAGGGTAAGGAGGCGGGTACGAGTAGCCTTGCGGCGGCGGGGGGGCGAAGTAGTATGAGCCGGACGGCGGCGGCGGGCTGGAGGAGAAGCTCGGCGGGGTAGGTGAGGGTACGGCTGGTGGCGGCAGTGGATGGCAGGGGTTATCGCAGGATAGGCACATTGTGCAGGAGACCCCCGCTGGTGGGGAGACCCAGACGTCGTCTTTGGCGACAGCAGCTGCTGCAGCCGCCGTCGACGGAGTGAGTATGACCACTGAGAAAAAGGCGAAGCCCAGGATTGAACCAAAGAAGAAAACTTCCGCCATCCCGGACGAGGAACTTGAAGAGTCGAAGCGATGCGCCAAGCCGCCTCACCGTGCCTGCTCCGCCCACCTTCTCTCCCACTCGCCGGTCGTCCAGTGTGAGGAGACGATAGAGCGGACAAGAGAGAGGATGGGAACTGTGTGTTTGGGGGGGGAATTATGGAGAAGAAGTGAACGGGCGCGAGCGAGAGCTAGAGCTGTGTAGAGCGACGAGAGGGATAGGTTGGTGAAATCTCAAGGGGGAAAAGACGCACAAGCATTAGCAAATAGCTATGGTTGTGGCTGAGTCATCACGGGGTCCTTGGTGTGAACTGTGGACACACGAAATAGTACACTAGCATTTTGTGGTTAACACTCCATAGCTCACACGGGAATTTGATTCACCTTCTTTTTTTTACCTGGTTAATTGTTAGTCTACAGAGATTTTATTAGTAATTTCCATCTTTTTTTCTCATACTTAATTTTTAGTCTAAATTTGACGGTTTCGGTCAAGATGGATAACCGTCCTCCTAAGATAAATCAGAACTCTCCCTCATGAATGTTGGCTATTACCATCAAAACATTTATTTTAATTTTTTATTCCTCTTTTTCCATTTTCGATCCTTCCGATTTAATTATTAGTCTACACTCAGACAGTCTCCTCATCTAATTATTACTCTACAGTCCCATCATCGGGCAGCTTAGCTCCCTTGCTGCGATGTTTGGGACCCGGTGTTATAGGCCTATGCAATGACGCAGACATCAAACCTGATGGCGTCAAAACTTAGGCATTGTTTGGGTACGATTCCAAAAACGAAAAAATCTGCCAAAGTCAATTTCGCAGATCTCGTGGGCGCAGGCGGGGTTTTCCCACCTCGTCGTTGTCCGCGCAAAAGCGTCAAAAATTTAAAAATAAAATTGCTGCGTCTGCTGTCAAATACAATGAAGTTGCCTCGGCAAAAATGTTTTGAAAGTTGCCTCCTGATTGCTTATGAAAAAGTGGAAAGAGTGTGTATTTTCTTTGTCTCTCTCTTTTCTGAAATCAATTGCACATGGAAGTTGAGGGCGATTAATATCCTTTGGGAATAAGGATGATTCTATCATAGATTTGCATACCTAACATTTTTTCTAACCTCATTACCAAACGGTGTGCCTTGGTCAGTGAGATGGTAGTGTTCAGTAAAGATGGATTAGAGCCGTAATCGGTGGGGATCCCTAAGAAGGTCTATATAAGGCGGCCAACGTGACCAAGGGGTACACGAATAGCTCGGTGGCCAGTAAGATGGTATTCCAATCCGGGTGGAACCACATCCGCAATGTCCACTTCTAGAGACGAGGATAAGCATTTCTTGCCACCGTCATCTCGCCACTATCGTTTGGGAGTTAGAGAAAAGACCTCCACGGTTCCGCCACCATCGCATAACAAAGATTGAATGGAATGGATGCCTTCTCTTTCACACTCTATCTATCTCACCCTCCCCCTTTTGATTGGTTCGCATTTATAAAGATATTTTGAGGTTTTCACGTAGTTAAACTTAAAGTGTTAACTCAATGGATATAAATTTAATGACTTCACAATTAATATACCTAAAATTATATTGTTTGTTTTTTAGACTGAAAGTTAATTGGACCTTCTTAATTTAGATCGAAAATAAATTTTGCATTAATTCATATCACCTATTCAGTATTCACCTTCTTCTCTTCCTCAGTGCGCATCTCTCGGCCTCAAAAGCCTGTGAGGAATGGGACTGTTTCCCACGTGGCCACTTGCCTCGAGGGGCTTCGATTTTCACGTCGGCATGGAGAAGGTGGTGGGCGGCAGCACCGGGCAGGGTTCCAGCGCACGAGAACTGTCGCCACACATGATCTATTTTCTCAAGTGAGTAAACATATCCGGTAAAGAGTGACTTGAGAAAATAACTTGTCCGTAGACAGTGAGTAAACATATCCGGTAAAGAGTGACTTCCCTGCTCAATCCCCTGTAAAACGTGCACAGGCACTAACTTGTCAAAAGTATTCGCTTTGCTGATGAGCCCATCATGTGGGTCACATTTTCCTGTTATGATCATCGCTTTTGCTGTTGTTAAGATTCCACAGGCAGCAGCAGCGATAGGTGGCGGTGTAGCAGGGTAAGAAGGTAAAAGTGCGAGAATGATGAATGTATGGCTTTAAAAATTTTATTAGATGAATAACATGTTAAAATTTTTAATTCATAATATAACATAGTTTTGACCCTTAAAAGCTACGCCCGCCTATACTCTGATGCGGCCCTTTAAAAAAATTTTAAAATATGCCTTCAATAGACCGATTTCCTTGCTAGAAGGAAATCGGTCATCTGTTTCTTTCCTGTGTGCACAACATCGTTTTTTTTAATTCAATTTGTGTCTTTAATTTTTTATCTAAATAATATCTAATTAAAATGAAATTTTAAATATATATAATTAAAAGGTGATACATTTTATTATGATTTTAGTTTTATTTTTTTTAATAAAATTTTATAGGGAAAAACTACTTCAAAAATTAATAAATCAAATTAATCTCGATATCCATATTTCAATAATTCTCGATGTTTATATTTTTAGAATCAGTATATTTTTCTGATAATTATGATTATTTTATATTCAATTATATTATCGAAATCCGGTGGCGCCCTATCAAGATGTGTACATCTTAACACAACATAAAATTCATGTTAATAATATAAGAGTGACTTTAAATAAAAAATAATCATGATTACTTTTAATTATTTTTTATTTAGAAATACTTTTATATTATTAACATAACTACGATATTATCTTCACCCTTCACCCCAATCAAAAGCAAAGTTTGTTACAAATTTTCAGCTCCCCCAATTAACATAACTCTGATAGAAATGTTTACATGGCCATGCGTAGGTCTGATGGCATCGTCACATTTATGGAGGAGTAGGGATGCCAACGAGTCAGAGTCGAAACATAATAGCACTTTCCACATCCATTTCTTATAAGAAAATTAGAAACAGATCGGAAACGGAAATTAATCAAAAACATTTGGTACAATCAAATGGTAGATGTATGTAGCATTAGGAGTAGTGGTAAAATAGATGTCTTTGATAATAAGAGGTATTATAAATACTACGAGAGAGACAAGTTAATTAGATTCTATTTACAAATTAAAGAGAAACTAAAAACTTAGTCTAAAGATTTTTAATATTAAGAAATAAGATGTTAAGAGTATATATTTTGTAAATAAAATAAAAATTATATATTATTAGAAATGGAAACGGAGATAACGGAAAGTAATCGAAAACGGGAAAACAGATACGAAAAGGTCAGAAACGGGTCAGAAAGTCAAAAAGCGGATATCCATTGGCAGGCCTACGGAGGAGGGATATCAGGACCACCTTCAAGTTCGTCAAGACATCAGTCAATTTTTATCAACCACTTCTAGTTCGTCACGATATAAGACTGACTTACGGTCATGCGAAGTGGCATTTTCATGCGTAGGTCTGATGGCATCGTCTCATTTACGAAGGAGTAGGGATGTCAACGAGTTGGAGTCGAAAACATAAATAGCACTTTCCACATATATTTCCTATAAGAAAATCGGAAATGGATCGGAAACGGAAAGTAATCAGAAACATTTGGTACAATCAAATGGTAGATGTATGTAGCATTAAGAGTAGTGGTAAAATAGATGTCTTTGATAATAAGTGGCATAATAATACTATGAGAGAGACAAGTTAATTAGATTCTATTTACAAATTAAGGAGAAACTAAAAACTTAGTCTAAAGATTTTTAATATTAAGAAATATGATGTTAAGAATATATATTTGTAAATAAACTAAAAATTATATATTATTAGAAACAAAAACGAAGATAACAGAAAGTAATCGAAAACGGAAAAACGGATATGGAAAGGTCAGAAATCGGTCGGAAAGCAGATATTCATTGGCAGGCCTATGGAGGAGGGATATCGGGACCACCTTCAAGTTCGTCAAGACATCAATTAATTTTATCAACCACTTCAAGCTCGTGACGATATAAGACTGACTTACGGTCATGCTAAGTGACATTTTCCTTTTAAACTTTGCTCTTCATTGGGGGGGGGGGGGGGGGGGGGGGGAGGGGCGAAGATAATATCGGAGTTATGTTAATAATATAAAACACATCTCTAAATAAAAAAATAATTAAAAGTAATCATGATTATTTTTTATTTAAAGTCATTCTTATATTATTAACATAATTTTTATGTTGTGTTAAGACATGCACATTTCGACAGAGCGTCATCGGATTTCGATAATATAATTAAATATGAAACCACAATAATTATCAAAAAAATAGGTTGATTCTAAAAATATGAATATCCAGAATTATTGAAGTACAGATATCGAGATTAATTTGATTTATTAATTTTTGAAGTAGTTTTTACTCTATAAAATTTTATTTTACAAAATTAAACTAAATTATAATAAATATATCACCTTTTAATTAATATATATATTTAAATTTTATTTTAATTAGATATTATTTAGATATAAAATTAAAGACACAAATTTATTTTTTTTAAAAACTATACATACACACAGGAAAGAAATCGGTCTTCAGATAACCGATTTTCTTCTGACAAAAAAATCAGTCTCCTGAAGGCCGAATTCCAAATCGGTCCGGTTATATTATTGAAATTTTTTTTAAAAGGTCGCATCAGTACACAGGCGGACGCTGCTTTTAAGGGACAAAACTGTGCTATATTAAGAATTAAAAATTTTAATATGTTATTCATCTAATAAAATTTTATGTTATTTTTAAAGAAAACTTACGAATGTATAGTTTCAACCGGTGCTACGTGTGTTGTGGAGAGAGGGATGGGCAACTGGCAAGCTTGCGGTTTTCAAGAAGATCCACTTTCCCTTGCCGTACACTTCCGATAGTGATAAATTGAAGTAGTGCGAGGTGGTGGTCGACCAGCTTGTCGTGGTCCCTCCGACGCTTGAAGACAAATATAGACAGTCTCTGGTGGGTGGCACTGTCGGTGTGATGCCTCTGCTAATGGGCTTCTGTTAAAGATACTTGCTTTCCAACCTTATCCCTCCTCATTTTAAACCGTCCTTTGCTATTCCCTCCTCATTTTAGCCAATCACCACTTCACCGAGATGATCATATGGTAAAGAAGACTCAGGTTGTCCCAAATATCATGTTTTTTTTTTTACCACATCCCAAACATCATGTCACCGGGCCGAAATACGGAGGAAAATCCCCCAAGTTTGGGGTCGTGACGATTATGGGAGTCTTCCTCACTATAGAATAAATATACTGGACTAGCAAGGAGATAGGAAGAAATGAAGAATGGAATATGGATAGTCAAAAGAGAAAAAATATAATGGTAGAGAAATGTGTACGTTTGAAACTATCAGGGTGTAGGTTCAAAGTTATAGGACACACTTAAAGATGAGGGATGAGGACGATGGCGCCGATGAGCGCCTCGCTTCCTTCGCCAAGCTCCGGTAACACCGGCCAAATTCTTGGCGGTGATGGAATCTCACTCCCGCCATCTTCGGTTCTTCGCGAGGAAATTGGCGTATTGCGGAAGCAATCCAATTCCAATTGCGGGATCCTCGTAGTAGAAACGGGAGGCATCTCCCCTGTCTCCAGCTCGATGGCGTGTTCAACGTCGCCGTCTAATGATACTCCGATTCTTTTGGGGAAAAATCCAATAGTAAGTGGTAAATCTTTGATCCCAATCTTGGCTCCTAGCCATCCACAAGCCAACAGAATCCAAGGTGCAGATCCTCCGCCCTTTCGAGGAATAGGTAACAATGAGGACGCTGGGACATCTTTGGGACTAACCATCACATGCGATGCAGTTAGTAAGTATGATGTGCAAGTAAAGGACACCCCTTCTGGGTTTGTTCTTGAAGTTGCTGCGGACCCTCCTTCTACAGCATAGGATACTGCTCCCATGACGTTCGCTCAGGTGGTGTGCCAGTCCCCAGGCACATTGGTGAAGTCCACTAATGGAGAGAATTCTAGTCCCCATGCTAGTGGTTCGTCTTCTGTACGTCGTCTCTCATGTCCTTCTCGGAAAGGGGGAGTTAGGATTTGTTTACCGATCACTAGAGAACGATATCTTCCAATCCTGTGCATCCAACTGATGATTTATATATGCTCCCTCAAGCTCCAACTTTAGATTTGCAGACGAAGGTTATGTCAATTATTGAACGTGTTAAAGCTGAGAACATTTTCATGCCTGGGTTTACTTTTCATTCTGAGGCATCTGAAATGGATTCAGATGAAGAAGAAATGGAGCGATGCTCACGTTGACCGGATTTACGTCATCGAGTTGTTCTCCGGCGAACTCACTCTTGTGATAGATCCTCTTTAGAGTTTTAATTATTTCTTTCTCGGGGTCTCTTTACTGCATTGGACTATTGTCTATGTTTCTCTCTATTTCAATTTATCAATAAAAATTGGCCATCTTTGGCCTTTTATTAAAAAAAAAAGGATGAGGGATGATCGAGCGCTGAGGAGGAGAAATTTTGGCCTTCTGATTCAATATATAAGATCTATAGTTACCATGCTCATTTCAAAAGATGAAGGTACAATTATCAAATGGGTCAATCTATAGGACACATGTAACATCTCGGGTTTCCGGCGTTCCGTTTGTGTGGGATGACTGGCCATGTCACGACAGAGGTGCCCTTCGCGACAGTCATCTATGTTGCGACCACTAGGTGTGTCGCGTTCCTGTCACGCCCAGTCAACGGGTCGCGACAGGGTTCTACTTTTGGTCTTCTGACAGGCGTCTGCCACATGTCAGGGTGGCAGGTGGGTCAGAGCGACCTGTCAAGCTGTCGCGGCACCCAGGGTGGGCGTGTTCTGGTCGCAGTCTAGGCAGCCATCATGATACGGTTGGTGTCGTGACGCCCCGCCCCGTCGCGTTCTGGGGGCCGGAGGCTAAAAGCCTTGGTCGGTTCCCCCTTTCCCTTCTTTTCCTTTCTTCCCTTCCCTTCTCCTCTCCGAGGAGGAAAGCTTCCCTCTCCAGCGATCCGGCGTTCGGGCTTGGTGGAGCGGCGGCAGTTCGTGCGGAGCGGTGGCGTATCGCCGTAGGAGTGGGGAGGAGGTGGCAAGCTCATCGTGAAGACCCCTTTGTGGGTTGGTTCTTCATTCTCTTGTAGGGATTCTTGTACCCTTACTTGTTTGTGTAGTTTGGGGGTCCAAATTGTGGAATGCATGCTTTTACTGCTTTCTCCATGATCCCCTCCCCATGTTTGTGTGTTTGTAGTTGTGTGGGGGACCCCGGGATGTGGCATTCTGGTGGTCGACCTTCCTGCTGGTGTCACGACCGCAGAGCACGTCGTGACACCAGAGGAGGCGTCACCCCAGTCGGGCGTGACCTTATCGCAGCTCTGGAGGCCATCGCGATAAGGGTGTCACGTCCCGGCTGCCCATCACGACAAGGTTCTTTTCGTGACACACGGCCTTGTTGCGATAGGGTCGTCGTGACCTGGTTTGCTGTCGTGACAAAAGCTTTGTCGCAACCTACTTCCCCGACGCGACTGGCTTGTCGCGGTTGCCCTACCTGTCTGATGAGATTGCGAAGGGCTAGGAGGGCGCGATAAGGTTTGGGTTGCCTCAGGTGTTTTCCGTGGCCGCGTTGGAGTGTCAACTTGTGCCCCAGGGCAGGGTTGCCCTCCGGACCTTCTGGTGAGGAACACGGTAGGTTGGCTCGCTACGTTTAGTGACCGAAGGTGACACCTTCGTGGCGGTGTCCTAGCGGCTGTGCTAGGAGGCTTGCGCCTGTCTAATAATCGATTGTTTGTCTGTCAATTGATTATTAGAAGAGCAGAGGTTTTTGTTCTACTGTTAGTGTTCCAGTTTCTCAGGCCATGCCTAGTATGCCGGTGTTGGCCGACGACCCTTCTGGGGGTTTCTGGAATGGGTGCCTGCGTGCCTGTGCCTGCTGGGCTTGTCTTGGTTACAAGCCAGCTGTGCTATTTTTGTTGGTGGTTGCCACGCTAGTTTTCTGTTCGCCCAGTGCTAGGCGCTTGAGGGCTTGTCCACGAGGCAGGTTGTTACCGTTACCTGGGACCCCCATTCCCGCGCGCCTGTGTCAGAGGGAGCTTCTCTGAGCGGCGGGCGTGCTTGAGTTACGGACTCGGAGTGGAGGGGAAAATGGTGGGGACCGCGGCTTCTGTCGTTTGTAGAGCTCTCTTAGCTGGGTCTGGTCTCTGAGGTTGTTGTGGCTCTCTTTTGGTGCGGACCAGCTAGTCCTTCTCACAGCCTCACTCTGCGTTGGTTTCGGAGCCACGTAGGGAGGTCAGGTGTGGGGCCGTAGCTCGGCCGGGCTGCGGTGGTTTGTGGTTGTGTTCTTGGCTGTGGCTCGCTAGCCTCACTCTACGGGGAGGTTGTAGGCAGGAGTCGGTGGCCAGCGTGCAAGAGAGGTGGACTGTGTGTCCCTCTCTTAGCTACCTGTGGCGGTGGATTGGTTGCTCTTGTTGTGACGGTGTTTCTCACGCTGTTTCCGAGATTGGGTTTCTCATCACCATAGTTTACACGGTGGTTGTAGCCTAGCTGTGTCTAGTTCTGTGGGTTTGGTTGGTTTGGCCTCTTGGGTCGTGGTTAGTGGTTTCCTCTCTGTAGGTTCTCTCGGGATGCCTGGTGTAGGCACCCAACCGCTGGTTCAGTAACCCGTTCCTTGGTGCCGTCCATGGTGACACCGCAGTGTGTAGTTCCCTGACCTCGTGGAGTGCCCGAGATGCAGGGAGGTTCTGTTTGTCGGCCCTAGACCTCGTGGAGGTCTGAGGTGGTCGTGCTTGTGGTGAGACGTTGCTTCTCACATGGTTGTTCGGTGTCTCTTGTGGTGACACCTGGTTGTTCCTTCCCGACCTCGTGGAGGTCTAGGATGTTGGGTGCTTGTGTCGTGAGACTCTGGTCTCACATGGTCTCTCTGGGGTTCCGTGAGCTTCTTTGTCTTGGCAGGTGTTTGCCGATTGCTTCCGCATTGTGTTGCTCTGGCCCATCCCTGGTTTGGGGTTGTGGCATTGCTCTAGTCGCTTCCACATTTGTTGACTCCGTTGGTTCTGCGGGAGTCGTCTTTGGCCTGACCCGGGTTGTGGTCGAGGTGTTTCTCTGTTTCCGCTGCTTTGTAGTACTCTACAGTAGGTGTTTCTCGCTTTACTGCTTTGTAGAGTAGTTTTGCTTCCGCTTTGTTGGAGTTCCTACTGCTCTGGCTGGTAAGAGACTGGTAATCCCTACTGAGCCTTGTTCCCGAGGCTCACCCCCCTACTCTCTTCAGGTAGGGACTCGTTGTCGCAGGAGTTCGTTGCTGGACGGTCGTGGTGGCGGTTTGTTGCGCCTTGCGTTGCCAGCAATGTGAGTTGTGAGCGTGAGCGCTTATAGTGTGAGTTGAGAGTGGCCTTTTTGCAAGTCCCCGGGGTATGCCCCTTAAGGACTGCACCTTTCTTTCTGTACCTGTACTTTTATTTGAGACATGTTGTATATAACTTCTTTATTAAATGTACGAACTTTCTGTTATAGTTATTTGAATTCATTGCTTATCTCACTGGACTAAATTCTAATCCTTCGGGTCTTCGGATCTGTGGGTGGCGGCGCGACCTTCGGGGGTCCCTGGCAGGGGTCCGGGAGGTTGGGTCGTTACAGTGGTATTAGAGCTCAGGGGTCCAATGAGATTTGTAATGAGTTAATAACTATGGCGATCCCAAAGAAAGGTACTAATACGCTGCTGGCCCGTCCATGTAGAGTGCTGTTAGGTGAGCATTTGGTTCTTTGTTGCAACTGGTTGGATCTTCAGCAGGGTCCGAGTGTAAGCTGCGAGAGAGTGCTGCTGCTATTGCTGGGTGTGCGTCCTGCGAGCGTGGTTGCTGTTTCGCTCATGCTGCGGTTGGGTTCATCCTCGGCCTGCGCATCTATGTGGGTGTGTCGCGAAGGTTGAGAGAGCCTACGTGTGGTGTGTCCTTCACCGGTGCAGGGTTGTGGTCTGCGGAACTGGTAGAAGGTGTCCTTGTCTTGTTGGTCGTCCCCTTGTTGTTGGGGTGTATCCTTGTTGGATGTCCCCTTCTGGTTGGGGTGTGTCCTTGTTGGATGTCCCCTTGTTGTTGGGGTGTGTGTTGTTGGCTGTGTGTTTGGCCTTGCGTGCCTGTGTGCCGTTGGGCGTTGTGCTCTACTTAGTTGACGTCGTTTGCTCGAGCTAAGAAGATACTTGTGTGCCGTGTTGCACCGCTGGTTGAGTGCTGCGACACCTATCTGTGGTTGTTGCCGGCTTTGTGCTGGCTAGTTGCGAACTCTGGTGAGGTGCTCCCGGAGTTCTTCTCTGTTGGTTCTGGTGAAGGTGAGGTTTTCCCTAGAACTTTATTGTGCTCGTTTCTGGTTGTTGTGGCATTGCCCTCTGGGTTGAGGTGCATCGCTTGGCTGCTATGTTCTGGTGGTGTTTCCCAAAACTGTTTGTTGTTGTCCTAGTGAGAGTTCCTCTTCCTCTGGGACTGCTTCTGTACTCATTGAAGTCTTCCACTGTGTTGCCTCCTTGGTTTGAGGCATCTGTTGTCTGGTTGGTTGCCATTGCGTTGCCCTCAAGGTTGTGGTGCATCACTTGGTTGCCCTGTGTTCTGGTGCAGTTTTCCAGAACTGTTGGTTGTTGTCCGGGTGAGGTTCGCCCTCGGGACTGTTCCAGGCTTGTTTCTTCCGGTGGTTGTGCTACCTCAGGGTTGAGGTATGCTGTTGTTGTGTTGGCCGTTGCGTTCTGGTGGGTTTTTCCCAGAACGGTGCCTTGGTGGTTCTGTTGGAGGTTCTCCCAGAACCAGTTTGTGATGCTTCCGCTGTCTGCTGTGGTTTTCACTATTGGCCGTTTGTTTGGGCTGCGTTCTGGTGATGATTTCTAGAACGGCTCTTGGCGCTTTGGGTGGAGGTCCTCCCTAAGCTGCCTTGTGTTTTCTTTGGTTGTCACTGCTCTTTCTCTCTATAGAGATGAGCTATCATTGTTGCCAGTCAGAGTGTTCGTGTTACAGTCTGTTTGGGCGTTATCGGTCGCAGTGTTGTGCCCTTGGCCGCGTGTCTTGCCGTGGTGCTAGCCAGTTTGTCTTCCTGATCATTTTTGTAGGTTTTCCCGGCTGCGCTAGTGGGACTTCGTGTGTCCCCAGGATCGGGAGGTTTGCTTCATTTCTCGCGCCCTGCGTGCTCTCCTAGATGGTAGTCTGGTGAGTGCAGTGGGTGTTCGGCTGGCTGTGCCTCCTGTGGGAGTGCTAGCCTTGCGTTGTTGTTTCCCCTATTTCCCGTGGGTTGCTTGGGGTGGTGGTGCTTTCACATGGCCTTTGGTGCCGTGTCGCGCACCGTGGCGACCTTTGTGGCGAAGGTCCCTCCCCTTGAGCTATTTTGAGGTTGAGCAGGTTGCTTCCCTCGTGCCCATTGTTTTCTTGTGGTGCGATAGGTTGTGGTGACCTATTGTGCCGTCTCTTACTGTGCTGGTTTCTTGTTGCCTGATTGGATGATGTAGGGAAGCGTGCCCTGTGTTCAGTGTGAGGCAACATCGGTTTTATGTTGTTTGGCTTGCTTGTGCAAGCATCATCCCAGTGTGTTCTTCTGCTTGTGCCTCAGCTGTGCTTGGAGGCACTTGTTGCCGCTTAGTGTGTGGCCTCTCCGCCTGTGTGGTGGAAGCGGTGCCTTGTGATTGTGTGCTTCTAAGAGCCAATATGTGTTGTTGCACTCTTGAAGCTGCTAGTTCTCCGTGTGGGTCTCTGGTGGAGAGTCCTTTTCTGTTGGCCTTGAGTCGTTCCAGGCCGTTGGTGCGGCTGTGTACTGCACCTGGATGCGTGTTTCTTGTTCGATGTTTTGTGTCTTTGTGCCTTGACAGTTCGGGGCCGGTGTGGCCTGTTCTACCCTTTGTGGCTTGCGGTTTCTTGTGGGCGGATTTTGGTAGGTCTCTTGTGGAGAGTCCTTCCTATTAGCCGTGTGGTTTCGGCCGTTGGTGCAACGGTGTTGCGCATCTTGCCGAGTTTTGGTGCTTGTGGTGGCACCATGTGCTCATGCTCGAGTGGTTTGTTGCATGTCTTCTGGAGCCCTGGTGCATTGCGTTGTACTTTTGGTGGCTCCTGGTGCTTGTGTTAGCACCATATGTTGTGCCATGTGTCCTGATTGTAAGCTTCATGCATTGCTTGGCGAGTTTGCTCGGTGTTCGAGGCATTGAGCTTTTCGCCTCTGGGACACTTTGTGTTGGCCGTGCCTTGTGGCTGTACCGTTACCGCTGTGGGGTGGCTGCTTTGCCCTGTCTAGGTAACCCTATCGGTGGTACGCCAGGTGTTGGTCCCAGCCTGTGTTCGAGTTTTGCCCTTCCGTTTGGGAGCGAGGGTGCTCGGTTGGGGTACCCTGTTTTGGTTTGGATCTCCCTGAGGTCGACATGCTGTCCTCGACCTCTGCTGATGTTTTGATTTTCGTGTGATTTGTCGAGGTCTCGAGCCGCTTAGCTTTGCCAACCTCAGACGTCTTCTTGGGTTTTGCCTCTATGCGTGTGCCTATGGAGCAAGTGTTTTAGCGTTCTGTGGCTCCACAGTCGTTGTGTGTCCTTGTAGGACCACGAGGATGATCTGGGTGAGATCTAATGGTGCCGACGGGCACTGCCTAGCTTGCCGTGGTTTTCTCCACATGCGTGTTTTTCGTTTGGTTTTGGGTCACCATTAAGAAACTCTCGTTTGGCCTTGCCGTAAGTGCTAGCTGTTGCTAGACGTGCGGAGCCATTCAGCGGAGTCTGGTAGATGACCTCTTGGCATTTTTCCGCTATTGTCATCAGTAGATGGGACCTCTGTCTTGTCGTTAGCGACAGAGTGAGTTATTGACCGGTTGGTCTCTACAGTGTGGTCGCTTAAGGGTTTAGTCATACGGTTTCCGACTGGTGGTTTCAGTGGTTCTGGTCAACTTGGTGCGTGTTGTGCCTGTGGAGTTGTCGACATCTGCCTGTGTTCTTTGCGCCATTGTTGTGCGCCCTGTTAGCTATCAGATGTCTGGTTTGGCACTCCCTTGTGGCAGGGTAGTGGTGGTGACCACCGGGAAGTCGTGGTGTGACTTAGTGGTCTCTTTGCACCTGTTGCATTCTCAGTCCGGGTTTCGCCCTTGATTTTGAGGACGAAATTATTTTTTTGTTGGATGTATTGTAACATCTCGGGTTTCCAGCTTTCCAAGATGACTGGCCATGTCACGACGGAGGTGCCCGTCACGACAGTCATCCCTGTTGCGACCACTAGGTGTGTCGCGTTCCAGTCGCGCCTGGTCAACAAGTCTGTAGCAACCTGGATTTTTTCAAAAATAAAAAATATAAATAATATTAAAATTTTGTTAATTGGAAAATCAAATAAAAAATTAATTAAATTAATCAAAGAAAAGAGAATTAAATAAAACCCATCAAATGAAAATAAGTAATGGGCTTTGTTAAATGGACCCATTAGAAATTAGTGGGCCAAAAATAGGATTTATAAAAAGAGAATAATGGGAAAATACCCTAAATTCGCAACCTAATTATTACCTAAGTAGAAAAGGGGAAATTTAATACATTAACTAAGTAAATAGAGATAGATTTGGAATCCTAAACCTACCCTAATTGATTGGCCACGAATTTGGCTGTCTTCCCAACCCAAATAGAATGGAATGCTTAGAAGGAAGGTAGGAAATAGGAAAACTCGAAATTAATAGGAATTAGACTTAAACTAGGAAAGGGAATGAGGAGAAGCTTCAATACTTCTCTTAAACTCTCATGGCTGGCCCTAGCTCGTGCCAAGAGGTTGCTGGACCAGGAGGAGAGGCCAAGAGGAGGAGATCTCATGGGAGAAAGGAGTTCTCAAGCCCTCAACTTGAGTTCTTCAAGTCTTAACCCTAGAAGAGAAAAACGATCAAAGGTAGGCATTCTCACGAGCATAAACCATGAAATTTTTTCTGTAGGATGTCTTGTCTATCAGGAACAAAATCCCTTTGATTTCATATTTTTCCATCGAGCAAATCTTTAGTTCTCAATTTTTGAAGTTCTGTGAACTTCATGACCCCAAACCCTCTTATTAAATTCATATCTTCATGTATACTCATCCTCAAGCCATGAGATTTTTATTGAAGATTTTGATGGATGTTAGGTTCCTTTTGCCCCTGAAAGCCTTAATTTCCACCCACCCTATCATGTGAATTAATTCATTGATCCCAACTGTACACAGTTCTATGTTCGTCCTGAATACTCTTTATTAAACAATGTTGAAACCTTCGTTGCTTTTCGATTCTGATTTACTGGAAGTTCCCATGCATGTCTGGATCTGTTTAAGACTAGTTTTGTGATTTTTCATGCACTATACAATTTGCTCTTAGTATTAGAACAACCCTGTGTCAAAAAAGGGAATGTCTGGTCCGCAATCGAAGACATGTCTGATCCCTGTCGTACTCGGGCACAGACCACCCGAACGCGATGGCCCGATAGGTCACGTTCTGAGGTCTGATTGCGACAGTCTGTCGGTCACATTCTGAATGCGACAGGCATCGCCGTCGCGATGGGTGTGCCTGGTCTGAACGATCTGTCGTGTTACTTACAGGTCTCTGTCGTGTTCTCAGTGCCTGATCAGACAAGCCTGTCGCGATCCTTACAAGGTACTATCGCGTTCTGATCCGACCCCGTCGCGATCCTTACAAGTGTCCGTCGCGATCACAGGATTTTTGCAGAAAAACCTTGATTTGCAATGCTCTAATTGCCTAGTGTGCTTATACCCTTTAATCTTAGTTATACCTGCAGTAAATGCACTTAATATAAATTGAACTTTTATATGTGATTTAAAATACATACACACTACTAATTTCCATCTATGATTTCATGTCAGATGCACACACTCGAACCATCCAAATGTGGCTTAATTGGCATGAACATGTGACATAATCTATCTGGTAATTTATACAATTAAATTACCTTAATTATAAATGAACTTGTTCTCAATTTTTGCGTTCTTTTGAAACACCGATCTCGACGATCCACTGTTCTAGAACTCCTCTAGAACGTTGAGCACTTGTTTCCATAATTACCCTCTTTCTTGACTTGGACGAATTCTCCGACAGATACTCCTTCTGCCGGACTAGTGAGTCTTTGTACAAGGCCTCCGTAAGTCTCCTCTGTCCATGGATTCCCACATGGTCTACGAGCCGGTTGTACCCTAACACCTATTACACCCTTTAGGGATCAATACGATCCAAACGGCCATTAGAAGTTCGCTCTCGTCTGGAATCACACCGGACCTCTGGACCTATGCATAACAAGGCCAGTGGTAGGGTCGTGAATTTCCACCTGACTGCCAACACCAAGTGCGCGTGTTGTGCAACTGTTACTATCGCCTGTTTACTCGACGTGTTATGTGCAATGTCCACTAGCTCTCATCTATACTCTACTCGCTCATCTATTCACATTCACTCTGCTATCTCGTATATTCATCTAGTGCTCTCATCTATTTCTTGGGACTCTATGTTGGCCATTGACTGATTGTCTAAAGATAAACAATATAACCAATTCCAGCGCAATGGGGCCCGATCTGGTCCTGGGGAGAGCGCCCGAATGTGCCATTTGCCTATGGGAGTTAAATGATCAGGATGTCGGCATTACATCCAAGTGCCATACTATCTAGATTAATCTAATGACAATCAAAAGTGCTATATTCTCTCATTGTCTGTTGACGACAAAGTGCTATGCTATACTAGTTGTGCTATTGCTATAATTTGTGCTATTTGTGCTATGGCCATTTTGCTATTTTGTGCTATACTCGACACTCTTGATATATTGGGAAGTTGTGCTATTTCGTTCACGTGCTATCTTGCTATCTTTTACATGACTCTCTCGTTCTATCATTAGATACTCTGCCTTTAATACATTAATCATTTAAGGCCTGCTTGACTATTGAGATTTAAGTCCTACTGGACGTTATCGCTCACCTTGCGTTATTTGTCGTTGTGTTCTCAGGTGAGACTGAGGATGAACTATACACTCAAGAGGACGGGAATGACCGGGAATGACGTCACGAGTATCCTAGCGTCCTAGTACTATGATAGAGTCGTAGTTTAGTCTTTGCTTTATTTCAATGTAATTGGGCCCTATAGATTGGCTCTGATATTAGTGGTTGTAACTAGGCATTGGAAAGGTTATTAATGAGAAAGATTTTCTTTAGTATTATTCCTTGCGCAATGGTTTGATGTTTAGTACTTGCTCTGTACCCATTTACTTATAACTGCCTCGCGTTCCGATATTCCGTGTCGGGGCGTGACAGTTTTGTGGTATTAGAGCCTAGGTTATTCTTAAGTATAGGATGATCTAGGTAACACCTGCCTCGACTAGAGTCAATTATCCTACCTATGTGAGAGGTGGTTAGAGCCAAGAGTAATTAGCTAAAATGAACTCACACACGCACGAATTAAATTCCAATGATATCATGACAATAAATATTCTTTTGTAGGGACTAAGCAATCAAGATGACTGCTGAACGTGCTCAAATGAGGGGCATTCAACAAACCATCCAAGAGTTGACTCGTGCCATCATGCAAGCTACCCAAGGCAGGGGTAATCATGCCGGTGCAGGCGATCTGCATCGAAACTTCAGAAGTCTGAACCCGCCTAGGTTCAGTAGATCCACGGATCCGGATGAAGCAAAACACTGGCTGAAAGAAATGGAAAGGATTTTCCGTGTCATGCAATGTGCAACGGGAGATAAGCTGCTGCTAGCCACTTTTCAACTGGAGTAAGGATGCCCGCACTTGGTGGGAGTCAGTGGAAGCAACTAGGGCGAACGGTCAATTCGCCTGGACCGAATTTAAAGAAGCTTTCAACTCCAAGTACTTCTCTGAGCGTGTCCAAGAAAGGAAGGCTGTGGAATTCGCTGCTCTGAAACAGAGGAGCTTGACTGTGGCTGAATATGAGGCCCAATTCTCTAGGCTGGCAAGGTATGCGGCACACCTGGTAGCTACTGAAAGAATGAAGGTTAAGCGCTTTCTCAACGGCCTTAAGCCACAATACATCATCCAACTGGCACCTCTCGACATCCAGACCTATGCCGAGATAGTGAAGAAAGCTCAGCTACTGGAAGATGCTACGGCCTTCACCGACCGTATCAAAGGGAAGTTCATGAAGAAAGAATTGAACTCGGGTCAATCATCTGCTAGGCTAAACAATGGCAAGAAGCGTCCCCTCAACCTTACAGAGGGTCCTAGCTAAGAAAGGAAACCCAAAGCGATAGTCCCATACACTCCAGCAAAAAGCAATTGCAAACACTACGACAAGCCGGGTCATACGGCTGATGAATGCTGGAGGAAGGTCGGCACATGTTTGCACTGTGGAAGTCGTGAGCACCGCATTCCCGAGTGCCCGCTGTTGAAAGAGAATGAGAGGCGCCCTAATGCACCTAAGAAACAGGGCCGACTGTAAGCCCTGCACGATGAGGAGCCCGCTATGGACGGTGGCATGGTAGAAGGTACTCTACAAGTCTTCTCCTTATCAGCATTTGTCTTATTTGATACTGGAGCAACTCATTCCTTTATATCTCAACACTTTACTGATACCCTAACTGCAAAACCTATATCTATGGGTTGTGAGTTCTCTGTCACAATGCCACTAGGGGAAAAGGAGAAATTGAACAAATACTTTCCCTCTGCCGATGTAATGATGGGAGACCATAACCTAAAAGTCGACGTGGTGTGTATGCCCATGGAAGGCTATGATGTAATCTTGGGAGCCGACTGGTTGTCCACATATGGGGCAAGTGTCGACTGTAAGAAAGGAAAGGTTACCTTTAGTGAATTTCCTAAATTGGCATTCTCTGGGATTAGACATAAGAGACGAATGTCTCTAATCTCCGCTATAAAAGCCCATAACATGATAAGGAAAGGGTGTATCCCTTTCCTAGCAGCCGTAGTCGTGGAAAAGAAGGGTTCTAAGATAGAAGACATCCACATAGTTCAGGATTACCTCGATGGGTTTCTGAAGATCTTCTAGGGATTCCCCTGGAACGTGATGTCAACTTCGCCATAGAGTTGATTCTTGGAGCCGCACCGGTATCGCGTCAACCGTACTGGATGTGTACGTCGCGTGCCTTTCGGATCATGCAGATCATGTGTGTGTTGGTTGTGTAGGCCGTTGTGAGGCCAATGTGAGCTAGTTGTGTGGAATGTGTGATGTGAATGTGTGGCTTGAGCAGGTGAAGAGCAGGGTTGGTCCTGAAATGAAACAGGACCTGCTGTGTCAGTTGGAGTTGGCAGCCAGGGGTGGCCGTTGACTGTTGGCGTCCAGGTTAGTGGACGTTGACTGCTTGAACTTGGCGGCAGTAGATGTGGACGCTAAGGGTGGCGGTTGCTGTTGGCGGCATAGGGGTTGACGCCAACCTGAGAATTCTGCAGGTTATAGGCTCACCCGAGAGCAGTTCTCTCAGCTCACTCTCTTTCCCTCTTGCCCCAGCTTGCTGCCCCTGTGACTCTGAAGCTTCTAACAGGTTCCGAGGAGTGGTTGGACGATCGTTGAACGTGTGGCGTTGCCGAATTGCGCGAGGAAACGTCGCGGCGTGGTGCAATTCCCGTGGGAGCTCGCGGAGGGCTCGATATGAACCGGGAGATTATGGGAGGTTCTAGCGTGTTCTGAGGTAGGGGACGAACCCGTTTAACTCCGTAGAAACATTAAAACATATCGTAACCACCTGAATCAGCATGATAATGCATTTTCGGATAAAGTTGCACCATACGGGGATAATGGGTGGTTTGAGTAGTTTAATGTACGAAGCATGTTGTAGTGGTTTGTATTGGGTTCTGGCATGCTAAAGGAACTGCATTTGTGTTTTTCTGTAGTTAGAACGGTTAGAAAACCCGCAGAGGGATTAGGGTTTCTGCAGGGTATAAGGCCGGAGAACATGGCGTCAACATCGTTTGTCGCCAAGCTCCTCAGCCAAGATGTTAACGGCCAGGTCCCTTGCCGTTGACTGGTTGTAAGCGGCATCGATGTTGCCGCCTACTGATTATGAACAGAAATGACTAATTACAGCATTTATCGATAATGCATGTGTGTTGACACATGAGGTGCACTGAGTGCACTTGGTTCTCGTGTTTAGCATACAAGGTATGCAGTTAGTTGCTTACTTCAGTGACTGTGTGTGTTTACGCGAGTCAGTTGGGTTCACGTGTAGTGGACCATGGTTACTTGTGGTTTACGTAAGGTTTCACGTGGTTTGTGTGTGACGTGCACGTGGTTTTGTGTACGTGGCGAGTAGTACGACGCCTACCGTGGTTACCTCTCCAGTTGGGTGCCCAGGTTCTTTGTGAGCCAGGCTGTTAGCTCGGGGCTTTGTCCCGGTACTTGTGTTGTACCGTCGAGGTCTGTGTCGTCTGACCTGGACACCCTCACTTTGTTTGAGTTGTACGTCGGCTGAGGGAAAGACGACAGTGGGACAGTGACACTTGTGTTTGTCTTTAGTCACTTGTAGCGCGCTCGTAGTTGGGGGTACGGACACCAGTTGTCGAC
This sequence comes from Colocasia esculenta, assembly GCA_014218235.1. NCBI lineage: Eukaryota > Viridiplantae > Streptophyta > Magnoliopsida > Alismatales > Araceae > Colocasia > Colocasia esculenta. The sequence goes on from CM024757.1 coordinate 144,735,725, forward strand.
ACTAGTCCCCAACTAGTCCTTTTCCAGTGCCTCACTCTAGCGAGCCCACGCCAGGGTCTCTGGAGGTGCCAGGCATGGGCCAGTGACCGTGTGGTCTGCAGGTGGTGGTGTTTAGTTGGTCTCCACAGTTGCTTGACCTTTTACGTGGAGCGGCAGCTGGACCTTTCGTCCGTGGCTGCGAGACTGAGAGGTAGACCTGTGTTAGTTGTCCGAGTCAGTTTTGGTGTCGCGAACCAGTTCACGTGGCTCGTGTTGGCTGTCTCTACTTTAGCTTGTACACCTGTACTGGTTTGCCGTTTAATTATTACTGTTGTTTCTCGTAGTCGGCAGACGGTGAGTACTTTTACAGCTTTACTTACCTGCTTAGTCGTTCTATAAATTGTTGGTGTTGTTTACTATTCGTACCTGTGGTGTTTGGTTGCTCGGTTTTGGGGGAGTTCCCTACTGAGCCAATGACTAGAGAGGCTCACCCCTACCCCCACAGGTGAGAGCGAGGAGGACGTTTCACGACCGTCGTCCAGCTCAGGGCCGCGCCGTAGCGGTGCAGGGTCAGTACCTCCAGCGGTGTAGTCCAGCTGTGTAGTTCTCCAGCAGTGTAGTTTAGTTAGTTGTTTACTTTCTTCAGTTGTACCTCGGGGTATGCCCCAGGCTCTTGTACTTCTTTTCAGTTTTGTGGAAATTTGGCTATGTAACTTGTGAATTATATATATAAAATGGTGTGTTCCTTTGTGTTTACACGGACTGTGGTTTGGTATCCCTTGCGAGGCTTCGGCCCGTTCGCGGGAGGCGGACTCGGATCAAGTACGTTATCGGTTTAACGGGCTTGGCCGAGGCGTTCCGTCACAGTTGGTATCAGAGCAAGGTCCGTGCTAATATAAGGGAACTAGAAAGATACATAGCCTTATTTCGGTCTTTTACACTGCTGGTAGGGACCCTGGTTTTTGATCATTTGTGGTTTTGATTTTTGTCTGGTGTTTGTGTTATGTAGAAATTTCTGAAATGGCTGATAGGAGAGATTGGGGTGGTGGAGGAGATGATCCGGAGGAAAGCACCCAGCGAATGATAGAAGAATTTGGGAGAGCCTCACGGATATTCGGGCGAGAATGGATCAGCAGGCGCCAGTACCACCGGTTGCAGTGCCACCTGGGGATGGAGAGGCGTACCTGTTGCTCCAATTCCGCCGAGAGTGGAGGTGCCTTTTGTAGCACCTGTGCCACCACCACCGCCAGTGCAATTAGCTGAAGAACCAGTGATGCAAGTTGAAAGGTTTCTGAGATTGCAGCCGCCTACTTATTCAGGAGGGCCGAATCCAGATACAGCCGAGCACTGGGTTCATGAAATAGAAAGAGTTTTTGCAACCATGAGATGTTCGGCAGCAGATAAAGTGGTATTAGCTGCTTACCAGTTGAGAGGTTTTGCCTTGGAATGGTGGCGATTGAAGATGCAAACCACTTTTGCAGGCAGGACGGAAGAAGCTATCACTTGGCCGGAGTTTCTTGATGTGTTCAATGATACATTCTTTCCGATCCAAGTGCAGCAAGTAAAAAGAGAGCAATTCCGAACTCTCCAGCAAGGTAACTCTTCAGTCTTAGAGTACCAGATGAGATTTATGGCCCTTAGCCGTTTTGCGCCATATGTGGTTTCAGATAATAACATGATGGTTGAGTATTTTATCAGAGGATTGAGAGTGGAGTTGCAGGATGCGATAGTACCTCTCATATGCAAGACAGTGGAAGAGGCAGCGCAGAGGGCAGCTACTTTGGAGAGGTCTATCCGGACTCGCCAGGCAGGTGAATCAGGTTCAGGTAGTTTCTGGCTACCGCAGCAAACAGTAGGTGCAAGCAAGGGTAAGGCACCAGTAGGACCTTCTTCATCAGGCTTTGGTAAATGGGGTCAGAAATTGAAACAAGCACTTAAAGGAAAAGGAAGAGGATGGGGAGGTCGTCCGCAGTTCCAGCAAGGCCGTGGTAGGCCTGAGGTGGAGGAGTCGCAGCAGAGCACTGCCAGGCAGCCTATTGTTCCTCCAGGGTATAGTGTTATAATTGTAATCAGCCGGACATTTGATCCGCAATTGTCCCTATGCAAGAGAATATGGGTATGGCAGAGGTGTGCAGCAGCAGCAGCCTCAGCAGTTCCAGCAGCCACAGGCAGGTCGTGGCAGAGGAGCACCGCAGCAGCGAGGGAGAGGCCGGGTTATGGCTATCACCCGAGCCCAGGCAGAGGCGTCAAATATGATAGAAGGTACTTTACCTCTTTATGAATATTCAGCAAGAGTCTTATTTGATTCGGGTGCCTCTCATTCTTTTATTTTCGAAGAATTTCTGGATTGTATAGCTCATCCTTTAGAAGAGAAGTCTTGTGAGTTAGTGGTGGAGGTTCCTTCAGGTGAGTTCTTGCTCACTTCGAGCTATATAGATGAAGCTCCTGTTATGATTGAAGGGAACCAGATGCCGGGTCGGTTGTATGCCCTGCAGTTGTCAGATTATGATATCATTCTGGGTATGGATTGGCTTGAAATGTATGGAGCAATGTTAGATTGCAGAAAGAAAAGGATCAGATTTTGTCATCCTAATGGTGCAGTGTTTGAATATCAAGGTATGCCTTTTTATACCTCCAAGTTTCTAATTTCTGCAATTAAAGCTAGAAAGTTGATAAATGATGGGTGTGTGGCTTATTTAGCCTCGGTAAGTTTGGTAGAGGCCAGTCAGCCAATAGAAGCAGTTCCCGTGGTTAGGGAATTTGCTGATGTTTTTCCGGAAGATTTGCCTGGTTTAGCTCCACATAGAGAGGTGGACTTTTCTATTGAGTTGCTGCCAGGTACCATGCCGATTTCTAAAGCTCCATATCGGATGGCACCAGCAGAACTTAAAGAATTGAAAAGCAATTAGAAGAGTTGTTGCAGAAAGGTTTTATTAGACCGAGTCATTCCCCGTGGGGAGCGCCGGTTTTATTTGTGAAAAAGAAAGATGGAAGTTTTCGGATGTGTATTGATTATAGAAAATTGAATGATGTGACCATCAAGAATAAGTACCCGTTGCCGAGGATAGATGATTTATTTGATCAGTTGCAATCAGCAAAGGTGTTTTCTAAGATTGATTTGAGGTCCGGGTACCATCAGTTGAGAATCAAAGAGGAGGATATAGATAAGACAGCGTTCAGAACCAGATATGGTCACTATGAGTTTGTGGTAATGCCTTTTGGGTTGACTAATGCTCCTGCAGGTTTTATGGATCTGATGAATAGAATTTTTCATCCATATTTAGATCAATTCATTGTGGTCTTTATTGATGATATTCTAATTTATTCAGCATCTGAGGAGGAGCATGCAGCTCATTTGAGGTTTACCCTGCAGTTGTTAAGAGATAACCAGTTGTTTTCTAAATTCAGTAAGTGTGAATTCTGGTTAAAGGAAATTCAGTTTTTGGGTCATGTTATCTCAGCTAAAGGAATAGCAGTGGACCCGAGTAAAGTGGAAGCTGTGTCTAGGTGGGGAGTGCCTAAAACAATAACCGAGATTAGAAGTTTTCTAGAGTTGGCAGGTTATTATAGGCGCTTTATTCAAGATTTTTCTAAGATTGCAGCACCTATGACTAGATTGACCAGGAAAGGAGTGCCTTTTGTGTGGTCCGGTGAATGTCAGAGAAGTTTTATGGAATTGAAGAAAAGACTTACATCAGCACCTATATTGACATTACCAGCAGGGAGTGGTGGTTTTGTGTTGTATACTGATGCTTCAAGGAGAGGTCTTGGCGCAGTACTTATGCAGCATGGTAAAGTGATAGCGTATGCGTCCAGACAATTGAAGCCAGCAGAAGAAAATTACCCCACTCATGATTTAGAATTGGCAGCAGTTGTGTTTGCTTTAAAAATGTGGAGGCATTATCTGTATGGCGAGAGATTTGAGATTTTTACAGATCATTAAAGCTTGAAGTATATCTTCTCGCAGAAAGATTTGAATCTTCGCCAATGCAGATGGGTTGAATATCTGAAGGATTATGATTTCAGTTTGGCTTACCATCCGGGTAAGGCCAATGTTGTAGCTGATGCCTTAAGTAGAAAGGCATATATGAATCTGATGATGATTAAAGAATGGAAGTTGTATGAAGAGGTAGCAGAGAACTCCTTGTATGTGCCCAGCAGTCAGCGACGGGCAATTCTAGCTGCTAGTGCTATAGAGCCGTCTTTGTATTGACAGATTATTGAGGCTCAGAGAGCAGATGCAGGTCTACCTGAAATTGTAAAAATGGAAGGAGTTTCTATTGATGATAATTGTGTGGTCAGGCTTCAAGGCAGGTTGTTTGTTCCTGCAGAAAGAGAGGTGAAGCAGCGAGTTCTGGAAGAGGCTCATAAATCTAGGTACACTATTCATCTTGGTAGTACTAAAATGTACCATGATTTAAGAATGCATTTTTGGTGGCCTCATATGAAGAAAGAAATAGCAGAATTTGTAGCAAGATGTCCTATCTGTCAGCAAATTAAAGCAGAGCATCAGAAGCTTGGAGGTCTATTGCAATCGTTGCCTATTCCACAGTGGAAATGGGATGATATTGCAATGGACTTTGTGGCAGGTTTACCAAGGTCGAGTTCCGGGCATAATGGAATATGGGTGTTTGTTGACAGATTGACTAAGGTATGCAGATTAGTGGCAGTAAGTATGTCTTGGACAGTGGACAGATTGGCAAATATTTATGTTGAAAGAATTGTTCCACTGCATGGTATTCCGAAGACTATTGTATCAGATAGAGATCCAAGATTTACTTCTGGTTTTTGGAGAAGTTTGCAGAAAGTAATTGGTTCTGAATTGAGGTATAGCTCCGCTTATCATCCCTAGACAGATGGTCAGACAGAGAGGACTATTCAGACAATTAAAGATATGTTGCGAGCTTGCTGTTTAATTTGGGGAGGTAGTTGGGAGCATCATTTGGGAATGGTTGAGTTTGCCTACAATAATAGTTATCATACCAGTCTTGGGATGGCACCGTATGAAGCTTTATATGGAAGGCCATGTAGAACCCCATTGAACTGGCATGAAGTGGGAGAAAGGCAGTTAGTGGGTCCTGAATTGATTCAGCAAACCACGGAAGTGGTGAAGCTTATTAAAGAAAATTTCAGGCAGCTCAAAGCAGGCAAAAAAGTTATGCAGATGTGCGGAGGAGACCACTTCAGTTTGAGGTGGGAGATTTTGTTTTTCTGAGAGTTTCCTCGAGTAAAGGTATTATGAGATTTGGCAAATCTGGGAAGTTGAGTCCAAGGTATGTGGGACCTTTCCAGGTGATTGAAAGAGTTGGGGAAGCAGCTTATAGGCTGGATTTGCCAGCTGATTTTGCAGATGTGCATGATATTTTCCATGTCTCCATGTTGAGAAAGTGTATTGAAGATCCAGCTCAAATAATTAGATATCAAGGCGGTGACCTGAGGCCGGATATGACTATGCCAGAGTATCCAGTACAGATTACAGATCGGAAAATGAAGAAGCTGAGGAATAAAGAAATTGAGCTAGTTAAAGTGAGATGGGAAAATAGATTAGGTGGTGAGGATACCTGGGAGTTGGCCGCGGAAATGGCTAAAGGGTATCCCTATCTGTTTGAGTAAGCTTGTGTATTTTCTTTTTTAGATGATAGTGCTTGTAAAGGTATGTGTGTATAAGTTGTTTAACCTTGAATTGTGTTATGAATTTCGAGGTCGAAATTTTCTTTGTAGATGATAGTAATGTAACGTCGCGTGCCTTTCGGATCCATGCGGATCATGTGTGTTTTGGTTGTGTAGGCCGTTGTGAGGCCAATGTGAGATAGTTGTGTGGAATGTGTGATGTGAATGTGTGGCTTGAGCAGGTGAAGAGCAGGGTTGGTCCTGAAATGAAACAGGACCTGCTGCTGTTCAGTTGGAGTTGGCGGCCAGGGGTGGCCGTTGACTGTTGGCGTCCAGGTTAGTGGACGTTGACTGCTTGAACTTGGCGGCAGTAGATGTGGACGCTAAGGGTGGCGGTTGCTGTTGGCGGCATAGGGGTTGACGCCAACCTGAGAATTCTGTAGGTTATAGGCTCACCAGAGAGTAGTTCACTCAGCTCACTCTCTTTCCCTCTTGCCCCAGCTTGCTGCCCCCGTGACTCTGAAGCTTCTAACAGGTTCCGAGGAGTGGTTGGACGATCGTTGAACGCGTGGCGTTGCCGAATTGCACGAGGAAACGTCGCGGCGTGGTGCAATTCCCGTGGGAGCTCGCGGAGGGCTCGGCGTGAACCGGGCGATTGTGGGAGGTTCTAGCGTGTTCTGAGGTAGGGGACGAACCCGTTTAACTCCGTAGAAACATTAAACATATCGTAACCACCTGAATCAGCATGATAATGCATTTTCGGATAAAGTTGCACCATACGGGGATAATGGGTGGTTTGAGCAGTTTAATGTACGAAGCATGTTGTAGTGGTTTGTATTGGGTTCTGGCATGCTAAAGGAACTGCATTTGTATGTTTTTCTGTAGTTAGAACGGTTAGAAAACCCACAGAGCCGGATTAGGGTTTCTGCAGGGTATAAGGCCGGAGAACTTGGCGTCAACATCGTTTGTCGCCAAGCTCCTCAGCCAAGATGTTAACGGCCAGGTCCCTTGCCGTTGACTGGTTGTAAGCGGCAGTTGATGTTGCCGCCTACTGATTATGAACAGAAATGACTAATTACAGCATTTATTGATAATGCATGTGTGTTGACACATGAGGTGCACTGAGTGCACTTGGTTCTCGTGTTTAGCATACAAGGTATGCAGTTAGTTGCTTACTTCAGTGACTGCGTGTTGTTTATGCGAGTCAGTTGGGTTCACGTGTAGTGGACCATGGTTACTTGTGGTTTACGTAAGGTTTCACGTGGTTTGTGTGTGACGTGCACGTGGTTTTGTGTACGTGGCGAGTAGTACGACTCCTACCGTGGTTACCTCTCCAGTTGGGTGCCCCAGGTTCTTTGTGAGCTAGGCTGTTAGCTCGGGACTTTGTCCCGGTACTAGTGTTGTACCGTCGAGGTCTGTGTCGTCTGACCTGGACACCCTCACTCTTGTGTTTGAGTTGTACGTCCGGCTGAGGGAAAGATGACAGTGGGACAGTGACACTTGTGTTTGTCTTTAGTCACTTGTAGCGCGCTCGTAGTTGGGGGTACAGACACCAGTAGTCGACACTGGTCCAACTAGTCCTTTCCAGTGCCTCACTCTAGCGAGCCCAGGCCAGGGTCTCTGGAGGTGCCAGGCATGGGCCTGTGACCGTGTGGTCTGCAGGTGGTGGTGTTTAGTTGGTCTCCACAGTTGCTTGACCTTTTACGTGGAGCGGCAGCTGGACCTTTCGTCCGTGGCTGCGAGACTGAGAGGTAGACCTGTGTTAGCTTGTCCGAGTCAGTTTCTGGTGTCGCGAACCAGTTCACGTGGCTCGTGTTGGCTGTCTCTACTTTAGCTTGTACACATGTACTGGTTTGCCGTTTAATTATTACTGTTGTTTCTCGTAGTCGGCAGACGGTGAGTACTTTTAAAGCTTTACTTACCTGCTTAGCCGTTCTTTAAATTGTTGGTGTTGTTTACTATTCGTACCTGTGGTGTTTGGTTGCTCGGTTTTGGGGGAGTTCCCTACTGAGCCAATGACTAGAGAGGCTCACCCCTACCCCCACAGGTGAGAGCGAGGAGGACGTTTCACCACCGTCGTCCAGCTCAGGGCTGCACCGTAGCGGTGCAGGGTCAGTACCTCCAGCGGTGTAGTCCCAGCTGTGTAGTTCTCCAGCAGTGTAGTTTAGTTAGTTGTTTACTTTTTTCAGTTGTACCTCGGGGTATGCCCCAGGCTCTTGTACTTCTTTTCAGTTTTTGTGGAAATTTGGCTATGTAACTTGTGAATTATATATATAAAATGGTGTGTTCCTTTGTGTTTACACGGACTGTGGTTTGGTATCCCTCACGAGGCTTCGGCCCGTTCGCTGGAGGCGGACTCGGATCAAGTACGTTATCGGTTTAACGGGCATGGCCGAGGCGTTCCGTCACAGGATGTCACCTATCGAGCTAAAGGAGTTGAAGACGCAACTGATGGAGCTATTAGAAAAGGGGTTCATCAGACCAAGTACTTCCCATGGGGAGCGCCTGTGCTGTTCGTCAAGAAGAAGGATGGATCGATGAGGCTTTGCATCGACTATCGACAACTCAATCAGCTCACCATCAAGAACAAATACCCACTGCCTAAGGTTGATGAACTATTTGACCAAATATCTGGATCTCAATACTTCTCTAAGATCGATCTTCGATCTGGCTATCATTAAATGAGGATCAAGGATGACGATATCTTCAAGACGGCTTTTAGGAGCAGGTATGGGCACTATGAATTCGTTGTTATACCTTTTGGTCTAACCAATGCTCCTGCAGCCTTTATGCAACTCATGAACAACATATATCGGCCCTACCTCGGCAAGTTCATGGTCGTCTTCATCGACGATATCCTCATTTATTCAAAGACCAAAGAAGAGCATGAAGAACACCTGAAGATAGCACTACAAGTTTTGTGAGACAACAAACTGTACGCAAAGCTTAGCAAGTGTGAATTCTGGCTCGAATAAGTGTCCTTCTTGGGCCATGTCATCTCAAAGGACGGCATCTCCGTTGATCCCTCCAAAGTCGAAGCTGTACTCAACTGGGAGAGACCAACCAATGTCACAGAAATCAGAAGTTTCTTGGGGCTGGATGGCTATTACAGGCGGTTCATCAAGGACTTTTCAAGGATCACCGTTCCTCTCACGCGTCTGACACGAAAGGAGAATCCATACTCCTGGAGTAAAGAGTGTGAGAAAAGTTTCCAAACTCTTAAAGACCGTCTTACCTCAACACATGTTCTCGTTCTACCAATAGATGGAGAAGGTTTCTCTATGTACACCGATGCCTCAGGGATTGGGCTGGGGTGTGTACTGATGCAAAAGGAGAGAGTCATCGCCTACTCTTCTCGACAACTGAAGACTCATGAAGTCAACTACCCCGTGCATGATCTAGAGTTGGCGGCCATGGTCTTCGCCCTAAAGATCTGGAGACACTACTTCTATGGAGAGAAATTCACTGTCTACTCAGACCATAAAAGTCTGAAGTATTTATTCTCCCAGAAAGAACTCAACATGAGACAGAGAAGATGGCTAGAATACCTCAAGATTTCGACTTCAACATCCAATACCATCTAGGTAAGGGAAACATCGTGGATGATGCTCTTAGTAGAAAGCCGATGGCATCTGTTTCAAGTCTAGTCCTTGGCGAGATGCAACTATTAGAACAATTCGGAAGGTTAGACTTAAATATTAAGCATAGAGATGATCGAGTCTTGGTTGTCAATATCAAGATTCAATCTGATCTGCTATAGGAGATCAAATCCCAACAAAATAATGATCCATTCTTAGTTCGCATCAAGGAAACTCTAGCCGAACGGCCGAACTTTGCCATGACTGAGGATGGAAGGCTAGTATTTCAAGGGAGGACATGCGTCCCCGACAATGAAGAACTGAAGAGGAAGCTAATGGATGAAGCTCACAAGACAAGGTACACTATTCATCTTGGAGGTACCAATATGTATCAAGACATGAAGAGAACGTTTTGGTGGCCGAACATGAAAAGAGAGGTAGCTGAACATGCCGCACACTGCCTTACTTTCCAACAAGTAAAAGCGGAACACTTGCGCCCTGCTGGTGTACTCAGACCGCTAGATATTCCGGAATGAAAATGGGAAAGCATTGGCATGGACTTCATCATGGGGTTACCCAAGACTCATGGTGGACTCGACGCCATATGGGTCATTGTCGATCGACTAACCAAATCTGCCCATTTTCTGCCTATAAAGAGTAAGTGGTCGGTGGAGGTACTAGCTGCCCTATATGTCAAGGAAATAGTGAGACTGCACAGAGTTTCATCGTTCATAGTCTTGGATCGTGATCCGAGATTTACATCTCATTTTTGGAAAGGACTGCAAGGTGCACTGGGTACTAAACTCAACTTTAGTACTGCATTCCATCCACAAACTGATGGACAAACTGAAAGAACCAACCAAATAGTGGAAGACATGTTAAGAGCTTGCACTATAGACTTCCAAGGATATTAGAACGAACATCTATCTCTTTGTGAGTTCACCTATAACAACAGTTACCATGCGAGCATCAAGATGGCACCGTCCGAAGCACTTTACGGAAGGAATTATAGATCTCCTGCAGCTGGAATGAGGTTGGAGAACAGCAATGGCTAGGCCCAGACATGGTGCAACGTACCACCAAGGACATACAAGTGATTAGAGACTGGCTGAAGAATGCTCAGTCTAGACAAAAGAGCTATGCTGACAAAAGAAGGCGAGACTTAGAATTTCAAGTCGGTGATCATGTGTTCTTAAATGTGTCACCTACATGTGGCATCCAAAGATTTGGAGTGAAAGGAAAGCTCAGTCCTAGATTCATTGGTCCTTTTGAAGTACTTGAAAGGATTGGTAAGGTTGCATACCGACTGGCATTGCCACCGGATCTGGCATGTGTACACAATGTGTTCCATGTCTCCATGCTCAGGAAGTATGTCTATGACCCTATCCACATCATTCACCACGAGAAGTTGGTGTTAAACAAAGATGTGACATACGAAGAGAAGCCAGTCAAGATACTGGAACGGAAGGTGCAACAGCTCAGGAGCCGTCCCAATCACATGATTAAAGTCTTATGGAATAACTGCGGAGTAGAAGAAGCCACATGGGAACCGGAAGGAGTCATTAGACGGAACTACCCCGATCCTTTCAGTAAGACATTCTCTCCTATATGATCATATGAATTTGGGGGCCAAATTCTTTTAAGAGGGGGAGGATGTAGCAACCTGGATTTTTCCAAAAATAAAAAATCTAAATAATATTAAAATTTTAATAAATAGAAAATCAAATAAAATAAAATAAATTAAATTAATCAAAGAAAATAGAATTAAATAAAACCCATCAAATGAAAATAAGTAATGGGCTTTGTGAAATGGACCCATTAGAAATTAGTGGGCCAAAAATGGGATTTATAAAAAGAGAATAATGGGAAAATACCCTAAATTCGCAACCTAATTATTACCTAAGTAGAAAAGGGGAAATTTAATACATTAACTAAGTAAATAGAGATAGATTTGGAATCCTAAACCTACCCTAATTGATTGGCCACAAATTTGGATGTCTTCCCAACCCAAATAGAATGTGGAATGCTTAGAAGGAAGGTAGGAAATAGGAAAACTCGGAATTAATAGGAATTAGACTTAAACTAGGAAAGGGAATGAGGAGAAGCTTCAATACTTCTCTTAAACTCTCATGGCTGGCCCTAGCTCGTGCCAAGAGGTTGCTGGACTAGGAGGAGAGGCCAAGAGGAGGAGATCTTGTGGGAGAAAGGAGTTCTCAAGCCCTCAACCCGAGTTCTTCAAATTTTAACCCTAGAAGAGAAAAATGATCAAAGGTAGGCACTCTCATTAGCATAAACCATGAAACTTTTTCTGTAGATGTCTCATCTATGAGGAGAAAAAGCCCTTTGATTTTATATTTTTCCATTGAGCAAATCTTTAGTTCTCAATTTTCCAAGTTCTGTGAACTTCATGACCTCAAACCCTCTTATTAAATTCATATCTTCATGTATACTCGTCGTCATGCCATGAGATTTTTATTGAGGATTTTGATGGATGTTAGGTTCCTTTTGCCCCTGAAAGCCCTAATTTCCATCCACCCTATCATGCGAATTAATTCATTGATCCCAACTGTACACAGTTCTATGTTCGTCCTGAATTCTCTTTATTAAACCATGTTGAAACCTTCGTTGCTTTCCGATTCTAATTTACTGGAAGTTCCCATGCATGTCTGGATCTGTTTAAAACTGGTTTTGAAATTTTTCATGCACTATACAATTTGTTCTTAGTATTAGAACAACCCTATGTCAAAAAAGGGAAAGTCTGGTCCGCAATCCAAGACATGTTTGATCTCTATCGTACTCAGGCACAGACTACCAAAATGCGACAGCCCAATAGGTCACGTTCTGAGGTCTAATTGCGACAGTCTTTCGGTCGCATTCTGAACGCGACAGGCATCGCCGTCACGATCGCTGTGCCTGGTCTGAACGGTCTGTCACGTTATTTACAGGTCTCTGTCACGTTCTCAGTGCCTGATCAGACAAGCCTATCACGATCCTTACAAGGTACTGTTGCATTCTAATCCGACCCCGTCGCATTCCTTACAAGTGTCTGTCGCGATCACAGGATTTTTGCAGAAAAAACCTTGATTTGCAATGCTCTAATTGCCTAGTGTGCTTATACCCTTTAATCTTAGTTATACCTACAGTAAATGCACTTAATATAAATTGAACTTTTATATGTGATTTAAAATACATACACACGACTAATTTCCATCTATGATTTCATGTCACAAGCACACACTCGAACCATCCAAATGTGGCTTAATTGGCATGAACATGTCACATAATCTATCTGGTAATTTATGTAATTAAATTTCCTTAATTATAAATGAACTTGTCCTTGATTTTCGCATTGTTTTGAAACACCAATCTCGACGCTCCACTGTTCTAGAACTCCTCTAGAATGTCGAGCACTTGTTTCCATAATTACCCTCTTTCTTGATTTGGACGAACTCTCCGACGGATACTCCTTCTGCCGGACTAGTGAGTCTTTGTTCAAGGCCTCCGTAAGTATCCTCTGTCCATGGATTCCCACATGGTCGATGAGTCGGTTCTACCCTAACACCTATTACACCCTTTGGGGATCAATACGATCCAAACGACCATTAGAAGTTTGCTCTCATCTTGAATCATGCCGGACCTCTGGTCCTGTGCATAACAAGGCCAGTAGTAGGGTCGTGAATTTCCACCTGACTGCCAACACCAAGTACGCGTGTTGTGCAACTGTTACTATCGCCTGTTTACTCGACGTGTTATGTGCAATGTCCACTAGCTTTTGTCTATACTCTACTCACTCATCTATTCACATTCACTCTGCTATCTCGTCTATTCATCTAGTGCTCTCATCTATTTCTTGGTACTCTATGTTGGCCATTGACTGATTGTCTAAAGATAAATAATATAACCAATGCCAGCGCCATGGGGCCCCATCTGGTCCTGGGGAGAACGCCCGAAAGTGCCATTTGCCCATGGGAGTTAAATGATCAGGATGTCGGCATTACATCCAAGTGCCATACTATCTAGATTAATCTAATGACAATCAAAAGTGCTATATTCTCTCGTTGTCTGTTGACAACAAAGTGCTATGCTATACTCGTTGTGCTATTGCTATATTTTGTGCTATTTGTGCTATGGCCATCTTACTATTTTGTGCTATACTCGACACTCTTGCTATATTGGGAAGTTGTGCTATTTCGTTCACATGCTATCCTTATATTCTTTACATGACTCTCTCGTTCTATCATTAGATACTCTGCCTTTAATACATTAATCATTTAAAGACTGCTTGACTATTGAGATTTAAGTTCTACTGGGCGTTATCGCTTACCCTGCGTTATTTGTCGTTGTGTTCTCAAATGAGACCGAGGATGAACTATACACTCAAGATGACGGGAACGACCAGGAGTGACGTCATGAGTACCCTAGCATCCTAGTACTATGATAGAGTCATAGTTTAGTCTTTGCTTTATTTCAATGTAATTGGGCCCTATAGATTGGCTCTGATATTAGTGGTTGTAACTAGACATTGGAAAGGTTATTAATGAGAAAGATTTTCTTTAGTATTATTCCTTGTGCAATGGTTTCATGTCTAGTACTTGTTGTGTACCCGTTTACTTGCAACTGCCTCGTATTCCGATATTCCGCGTCGTAGTGTGACAGGGTCGCGATAGGGTTCTGCTTTTGGTCTTATGACAGGCGTCTGCCATATGTAGGGTGGCAGGCGGGTCAGAGCGACCTGTTAGGCTGTCACGGCGCCCAGGGTAGGTGCGTTCTGGTCGCGATCTGGGCGGCCGTCGCTATACGGTTGGTGTCGCGACACCCCGCCCCGTCGCATTCTGGGGGCCGGAGGCTAAAAGCCTTGGCCAATTCCCTCTTTCCCTTCTTTTTATTTCTTCCCTTCCCTTCTCCTTTCCGAGGAGGAAAGCTTCCCTCTCCGGAGATCCGGCGATTCGGGCTTGGCAGAGCGGCGGCGCTTCGTGCAGAGCAGTGGCGCGTCGCCGTGGGAGCAAGGAGGAGGTGGCAAGCTCATCGTGAAGGCCCCTTTGTGGGTTGGTTCTTCGTTCTCCTATAGGGATTCTTGTACCCTTACTTGTTTGTGTGGTTTGGGGGTCCAAATTGTAGAATGCATGCTTTTACTGCTTTCTCCAAGATTCCCTCCCCATGTTTGTGTGTTTGTTGTTGTGTGGGGGACCCCGGGATGTGGCATCCTGGTGGTTGGCCTTCCTGCTGGTGTCACGACCGCCGAGTGCGTCGCGACACTAGAGGAGGCATCGCCCCAATCAGGCGCGACCTTATCGCGGCCCAGGAGGCCGTCGCGATAAGGGTGTCGCGACCTGGCTGCCCATCGCAACCATGTACTTGTCGCGACGTGCGGCCTTGTCGCGACATGGTCGTCACGACCTGGTTTACGGTCGTGACAAGAGCTTTGTCGTGACCTGCTTCCCCGACGCGACTGGCTTATCGTGGTTGCCCTACCCATCGCGATGAGATCGCGACGGGCTAGGAGGGCGCGACAAGGTCTGGGTTGCCTCAGGTGTTTTTCGTGGCCGCGGTTGGTGTGTCAGCTTGTGCCCCAGAGCGGGGTTGCCCTCCGGACCTTCTGGTGAGGAATGCGGCAGGTTGGCTTGCTGCGTTCAGTGACCGAAGGTGACACCTTCGTGGCTGTGTCCTAGTGGCTGTGCTAGGAGGCTTGCGCCTGTCTAAGAATTGATTGTCTGTCTATCAATCGATTATTAGAAGAACGGTGGTTTCTGTTCTACTGTTAGTGTTCCAGTTTCTCGGGCCGTGCCTTATGTGCCGGCGTTGGCCGATGGCCCTTCTGAGGGTTTCTGGAAGGGGTGCCGTGCATGCCTGTGTCTGTTGGGCTTGTCTTGGTTACAAGCCAGTTGTGCTATTTTTGTTGGTGGTTGCCACGCCAGTTCTCTATTCGCCCGGTGCTAGGCACTTGAGGGCTTGTCTGTGAGACAGGTTATTTCCGTTACCTGGGACCCCCATCCCCGCACGCCTATGTCAGAGGGTGCTTCTCCTGGCGGTGGGCGTGCTCGAGTTACGGACTCGGAGCAGAGGGGAAAATGGTGGGGACAATGGCTTCTATTGTTTTTAGAGCTCTCTTAACTGAGTCTGATCTCCGAGGTTGTTGTGGCGCTCTTTGGTGCGGAATAGCTAGTCCTTCTCACAGCCTCGCTCTGCATTGGTTCCGGAGCCATGTAGGGAGGTCAGGTGTGGGGCCGCAGCTCGGCCGGGCTGCAGTGGTTTGTGGTTGTGTTCTTGGCTGTGGCTCGCTAGTCTCACTCTACCTGGGTGGTTGAGGCGGGAGTCGGCGGCTAGCGTGAAAGAGGGGTGGACTGTGTGCCCCTCTCTTAGCTTCCTGTGGCGGTGGCTTGGTTGCTCTTGTTGTGATGGTGTTTCTCACGTTGTTTTCGAGATTGGGTTTCTCATCGTCCTAGTTTACGCGGTGGTTGTAGCCTAGCCGTGTCTAGTTCTGTGGGTTTGGTTGGTTTGGCCTCGTGGGACGTGGTTAGTGGTTTCCACTCTGCGGGTTCTCTCGGGGTGCCTGGTGTAGGCACCCGACCGCTGGTTTAGTAACCCGTTCCTTGGTGCCGTCCGTGGTGACACTGCAGTGTGTAGTTCCCTGACCTCGTGGAGTGCCCGAGGTGCAGGGGGGGTTCTGTTTGCCAGCCCTAGACCTCATGGAGGTCTAAGGTGGCCATGCTTGTGGTGAGACGTTGCTTCTAACATGGTTGTTTGGTGTCTCTCGTGGTGACACCTAGTTGTTCCTTCCCGACCTCGTGGAGGTCTAGGATGTTGTGTGCTTATGTCGTGAGACTCTGGTCTCATGTGGTCGCTCCCGGGTTCCGTGAGCTTCTTTGTCTCAACGGGTGTGTGTCGAGGGTTTTCTTCCGCATTGTGTTGCTCTGGCCCAACCCTGGTTGCGGGTCGTGGCGTTGCTCTAGTCACTTCCGCATGTGTTGACTCTGCTGGTTCTGTGGGAGTCGTGTTTGGCCTGACCCGGGTTGTGGTCGAGGCATTTCTCTATTTTCGCTGCTTTGTAGTACTCTGCAGTAGGTGTTTCCCACTTTACTACTTTGTAGAGTAGTTTTGCTTCCGCTTTGTTGGAGTTCCTGCTGCTCTGGCTGGTAAGGGACTGGTAATCCCTACTGATCCTTGTTTGCGAGGCTCACCCCCCTACTCCCTTCAGGTAGGGACTCATTGTCGCAGGAGTTTGTTTCCGGACGGTCGTGGTGGCAGTTTGTTGCGCCTTGCGTTGCCAACAATGTGAGTTGTGAGCGTGAGCGCTTGTAGCATGAGTTGGGAGTGGCCTTTTTGCAAGTCCTCGGGGTATGCCCCTTAAGGACTGCACCTTTCTTTCTGTACCTGTACTTTTATTTGGGACATGTTGTACATAATTTCTTTATCAAATGTACGAACTTTCTGTTATAGTTATTTGAATTTATTGCTTATCTCACTGGACTAAATTCTAACCCTTCCGGGTCTTCGGATCCGTGGGTGGCGGCACGACCTTCAGGGGTCCTTGGTGGGGGTTCGGGAGGTCGGGTCGTTAGGACACAATTCTCAAACGAGTCCCATGAAGTGTCAAAAGCACTTAATTGATCACCCTAATTAAAGAATGGTCTTTATCCCGACATTAATGTCAATTAAAGATAACTCTAGACAACAGTGTAACTTCCAGGAGAACATCTTGACATGCATTAGGGCATAAAGTTAATTTGGCACGCACTCCACATCTAATCTTGGAAGGTTTTAGCCTAATAGACCTTGTCCTGGTAATTTATGGAGAGTACTTAGCCCGACAAATCCCTAAACCGATAAAGTCCTAGCTTAGTTGTAGTAATCTAGATTTGTAAAATGTGATTAAATGAAAATTTTATAACAAAATAAATAAAAAAAATAAACAACAAAATCCAAAAGTTGATATGGACCAAAGAAATTAGGATTCACATGAAATATAAGAGTGGATGAACCCGAAAACATTAAAAACCTATCATCGCATATGGATAACTCGACAAGTCATCAAGGAAAAGTGATATTGGGGTACAATTGAGTTTATTAGGCTCAAAGGAAGGCCTAACATGGGGAATTCACATTTAAAATTCACAATACCTAGATATTCAATAGTAAAATGAGGCATTTAAGCCCAAACGTAAGCCAATTTGGCCATAAGTTGTGTCAAAATCCTAGCCCAACGACGAGGTATGAATTTGTTGCAATTTCTATCTTTATTGGGGATCTAAAGGATGGCAATTTTCCATGGAGAGAAGTCCAATTAGTACCCCTATTGACACCTTTAGGAAGTTGCCTAAATTGAGCTTTTTTTACCTAACTTTATAAATACCCATTTTGTCTCCCTTTTGGCAACCCTAGTAAGAATTGGAGGTTATTGAGGAGTCTTGCAAGTCGAGGAACATGGGAGGACACAAAGATAGCTTCTCCAACACCGAAACCATCATACTCTTGAGTGTTCTTCAATGAATTTTCTTAGATCAAGTCAAATGGTAGATATTCTTCGGCCAAAACATATTTAAATGAAGATGTAGGTCAATTTTGATGTCTAGAACATGATGGTTGAACGCGCGACATTGTTGACTGTGCATTTTCGCTGTCCAGAGTTCCTCGCACAAGTCAATATGCACACTTCCTCTAAACTGTCTCACAAAATTAAAATAACAAGGATAAACTAGCATGGTGGTGAGAAAAGGTCATATCCAAGGAGAGGCTAAATAAAGTTTGACTTAAACTACTTTGACTTGACACCATTCGACAATGCATTAAAAGTGAATGAGTAAACAGTACCGACCAAATCACTTAAATCTTGACGGATCAAATTTAATGAAAGAACATGTGGAATTGAAAATGGAAGAGATATGATATCACTGTATCCTCACAGCTCGAGAGATGAAACAAGCAGACAAAACTTTGAAATAGAAATTAAACTAAGATTGCAAAAATATGCACCTCGAATTCTAACTCCACAAAAAACCGGATCACTACCTTCACAGCTCAATAGTCGAAAAGAAACTTCAGAAAGAATTGACAAAAAATTCAGAAACAAACATTTAGAGCACAGTTTCCACTAGATGCTCTTCCTGCTCAACCAACAGCAGAAAGAACACTTGATTTCTTCACACTACACTCAGCATTCTCACATCAATCTCCCGGACAAGCAACATAAGAAAAGAAAACATATACTTGGAAGAAATGGACAATTTAACTCAGAAGAAATGAAGCAAACTACTGGATCAAACTCTCAAACTCACTGAACTACACAGATCTGATGAACAACGAACAGAAGAAATGTAAAAGCTAAAAATCCGAAAATTCTAAACCAGCCAACTTGATGAACTCCTTCCAGAGGAACAGAGGAAAAGAAACTAAGACTCCAAATCCCTCAAGATGCTCCTCCTGCTCAGCCAACAGCAGAAGCAAAATTAAGAAGAAATGTTCAAATCTCCCGGGTGCCAAACCACATCCCAATCATTCACAGAGAACAAAATCCCCAACCCTTACAGATGCTGAACTAGAGAAATTCCCAAAAAATATCGAACCCTTACAGCAGAAGAAATAATAGAACAATTCATGGATTGAAATCTAAAACTCTGAAGAAATTAGGAATTAGCACAGAAGGAAAGAACAATGCAAATCCCTGGCCAAGCTCTTGGAATCTCTCACAGAGCAGAGAAAAAAAAATGGAAGAACAAAGTCTTAAAAATTCCAATCAAACATCTGGATCTCATCCCCTCACAGCAGCAGCTTACAGAAAATGGAAGGAAACTAAAATCCTGAAAAATCGAACTCTCAACTCTCTGAACTTTGGAATAACAGGAAAACTAAAATTAACTCAAAAAAAATCAAACCAAGCAATATCTGCACTGAAGAAGAAATTAATGGCGAAAACTAAAAATCCCAACAATCCGAACTCTCCAACCTCTGCTCAAAGAAAAATTACAGAAGAAATTAATGGCAAAACTAAAATCCTAAAACTCCAACGGTGAAACCCAAGATCTATGAAGAACAGGAAGAAGCTAAGAAATCCAAAATGCTGAACTAACTAACACTCTCATGCACTGTTTGAAAGAACAAAATACAGACAATTAAATGGAGAAATTAAAATCCTAAAAATTTCCTAAAAACTGAACCGACCCGGAGAAGAGGACCTTGGGGTCCTTTTATAGGCACCCGGGTCACTGCTTCCTGCCTCCTGGATCACCAACACAGCAGTACCAGGATCGCCACCTCAGCAGCTTCCGCCCATCGCCTGCGTCGCACGCCTCCAACCGCCTCGGCCGCATCGCGCCTGCTTCAGCTGGTCCGCTTGCACACACCCGGCCACGCACATGAGTTCCTCCATGCCAGCTGCTTTCTGGTTCATCCGTGCCTTCACACCAGGGCGCTTCCAGGTCCGGTCAACCCAGCACCGCGCCACCTCAGCTAGATCTGGCCGCCTTCGGCCCTGTCCGCAGATCCGGCCCAACATCGCCATCGTCTGGGCATACCCCATCTCCCATGGCATGCCTGCATCGCACACAGCCGCTTGGCCCAGGCACCCAGCCAGCGCTCCACACGCCCTGGCTGCCTCCACCTGGCCGCCCAGCCACTGCACCTTGGCGCCTAGCACAGCCGCACCAAACAGCCCAAATCGCCAAAGCTCTTCTGCCCATTGGCTGCCAAGTACACATGACTGGGCGCTTCACGAAGCTTCTCCCCATCTGTGGATGAGGCCTAAAAAAAATAGAAATAGGTAAATGGGAGAACATGATATCGGCAATTTTTTAAAAAAATGGTGAGATGGGAATGGGGTTGTGGCATGATATGATTGGGTGTGACTATTATTTATTTAATGGGGTGGGGTGGGTTATGTAAAATTTTGATTTATTAATGTTTGTAAGAATTAAAATATGCTTATAAGAATCAAAGTTTTATGTACAATGTGTTTGTAAAAAGAAAATACTTTTTATTAATCAAATTATTCACAAAAATTGTTTGATTTTATTAAATGAATGAAAATTATGTATTCTACCAAAACTAATAAGCTCTAAAACCTATTTAGGGTTGTAATGAAAAATAAACTCAAAATGTATGTTATTTATAGACAACAGATGTCTAAACTCAACTATATATATGAGATTTAACGCTAAAAAATTTGCAATTAGCATTCCCCCCTACTTGAACATTGCTAGTCCCTTAGCAATGAAAATTATTCCGAATGTAGGACTAAAATATGTAATGTCTCATGCTAAACAACCATCATATAAAAGATTAATGTAAAGAGATATCTTTCCTAATTGTAAGGACTTATGGCAAGAAATTAGTGCACGAGTGTTAGCACACTTAAGAGTTCACATCAGCCCTCCTGGACTCCTCTGCCTCAGCTAGTATTTGAGATTAGATTAATCCGAGGGAGAAGAAAAGAATTGTGGAATAAGATCCTTGCTCAGTCAGATCGGGTTGTTTCTCTCAGTTCCAATATGCCCAACTTCTTGAGGATTATTTCTCTGAGTTGAGGATTTTGCCTCTTTATTTGCACTTTGTGCACTCAAAATTTCTTTCTTTCTTTTTCATCCATAATGCTGCACAACCCATCACTTTTCAAGAGTAGCGAGTCCAACTTTACTCAGATCTGGGGCATTTTTCATGGATAATTTGTTTTTTCTTTTGCTTTTGCTTTTTGCTTTTTCTTTTCTTTTCCTCTTTACGGAAGGATGAACAGTCAGGTTCCTTGATCACATGCCTTCACTTCCTTTGCAATTCACTTAAGGGGAAGGGAGAAAACCAATCACCTCTCTCCTACTAACCTTGACAAATTTGCTACAATCGGGCTCAGCTAGTCTAAGTGGCTGTGTAGTGTGTGTATGAAAACTTCTTGCCATAAATCCTTACATAAGGTAGACAAGAAGTACATGTAATCCTTTACCAGAGGTTACTTAACATGGATTTTTGCAAAGGGATGTGACAACCACAAAATTTTAATGGTTAAAGATCAGACACATAGTCTGAGTTGCGTAATGTCACGCATTTTTATTCAAAGATGAAATATTGTGAAATTTTTATTTACATATGTATAAGCTCAAGAAAAAGAATGAAACATTAGTTAGGATGGGGACTACGAATGCATGCTTATTCTACTCCTCCCCCCTACTTATTTACAAGGAAAAGAAAGTAAGACAAAGAATTACCTGATAAAGGAAATCTGTACACTTGGGTTGCCTCCCAAGAAGCGCTAAGTTTATCGTCTTCAGCCAGACGCAATTAGGCTTCATTTGACTCAGCTGGCTTGGTAGAATCTGTTTTTAAGAAAAGTGAGCTTTCAAAGAAATGCTTTAACCTTTGCCCATTGACAGTGAATGAATGTCCAATTTTTGGGTCAAGAATAATGACAGCACCATTATCACAAGCTTTGACAACAGTGTAAGGACCATCCCATCGGGACTTCAAGTTTCTACGAAGCCTAGAATTAAATAGCCAGACCTTATCATGCACTTGAAAAATTTTTCTATGAATGTGTTTGTCATGGAATGCTTTGTCTTTGGCTTTATAGATTTTTGGCTTTGGCTTTGGATTATTCTCTCCCTTAAGCCCTAGAGAACAGGGTTGGTCTACTACTTTTTTTACACCAGATTCTTCCAAGAAGTCTACCACTAGACAACTCTCTCCTTGATCATGGTGCCAGATGCCTTAAAAATATTGATACTAACCCGCTCATCCCTAAATGATATATCCATCATCCCGGTAGCACAATTAATGTTAGCTCTGGCTGTGGCCAAAAAAGGTCTACCAAGGATGATGGTGGACTGAGTTAAATCTTGAGGAGTGTTCATGTCCAGAATGATGAAATCTGCAGGGAAGTAACAATCATTGATTTTCACAATAACGTCCTCAACTAAGCCTTTAGGAGTGGTGTCAGAACGATCGGCTAGTTGAAGGACAACATAAGTGGGTTTTAACTCTCCTAGCTTGAATTTCTCAAAAATAGCATAAGGTAGGAGATTGACACTGGCTCCCAGATCCAAAAGACTGCTTTCAAAGGTGACTCCACCGATGGTGCAAGGAATTAGTGGAGTGCCTGGATCTTTAAGCTTCTTTGGGAGTTGGTTCAAGATAACGACACTCACAGTTCTCGGAAGAATGATTGTTTCAGTTTTATTCTCATTTCACGTTTTGGAGTGCACATTTCTTTTAAGAATTTGGCATAAGTAGACACATGCTTAATGGCATCAAGGAGAGGAATGTTGATATGAGCTTGCTTAAAAGCTCCAAGAGTTCTTCATTGCCAGTTGGTTTGTTTTTAGATTTTGGCTTTAAAGCTTCAAGAAAAGGAACTCTTGGAATATAACAGCTTGGGTCTTCATTCACTTTGATTTTGTCTAGAGGTTCTTCAGTAATTTCTCTTTTCCCTTGGATTTTTATTTTTCAACATCTTCTTCAATCTCAATTTCATTTTCTTTATCCTCATGCAATGTTGACATGTGTGAGTGAGGATTTATCCTGATTTTTCCACTTCTTAAAGTTGACATAGTTTTCACATTTTACACTTGGGGGCCCCTACCTTGGGCAGGTGGATGGTCATGTTATATAGGTTGATTCTGATTTTGTGGTGCTGGAATGTTCTAGACAAAAACTTGTTGTTGGTTTTGTGGTGGAGGGGCATTTGGTCTAAAAGGTGGTCTATACCCCTGAGCTTGATGGTATTGCTGGTTCTGATAAAATTCGGGAGGGTTGTTCCTTGGGTTTGCTATAGCTTGACTTGGCAGCTGCCCCGATTCCCTCCTATGACATACATCAGCAATCTGGGACTCTATCCTTGTCAAATTTTGTTGAAAATTTTGATTTTGAGTTTGTTGTTCTTGCACAGTTTGGCATAAAGTCGCCATCATGTTTGGAGTTGGTTCATTTTATCATCCCAATTAGGTTGAGGAGGTGGTGGTTGATACGAAGTTGTTGGAAATTTGTATGAGCAAATTGATTGGAATTTTGACTTCCTTGGAATTGTGGAGGTTTTGAGTTAGAAGATTGGCCAAATCCCGAATTCTGATTAGGATAGGATTGATCGTACATGGATTGCTTGAAAGAAGGCTGAGAAACTTGTTCAGATTGATTTTTCCATGAAAAGTTTGGATGGTTTCTCCAACCAGGGTTGTATGTGTTAGAGTATGGATCATATGAGGGTTTGGAGAAACCTTGAGCAGCTTGAACTTGTTCTTGAATGAAAGGAGGTAATTGGGCAGTAGTGGGACAGACATTAGTGGGGTGAGCTAGGCTAGCACACATAGCACAAGTTTCAGGTTGTTGAGAAAAATTGGGTGTGGCTTGCCCAGTCAAAGATAGTAATTGATCAAATTTTTGTTCCAACTTCTGCTCCAATCTTTGGTCAAGTCTAGCTATCAGATCTTCTACCCTAGAATCTGATTCTCCTCTCCCTTTTACTTCATACATCCCTGCCTTCTTTACAAGTCCTAACGCTCTCTCATAAGAGTAGAGTGAGGCATGATTGATAGAATTTTCACTCAATGTTTCAAAAAGATTATATGCCTCATCCTCGCTCTTAGTCATAAATGCTCCTCCACACGAAGCATCAACCATTTGCCTATTTGATTTAGTCAGTCCTTCATAAAAGGCTTGAACAATTTGCCACCTCAACAGACCATGATGGGAGCATTTTCTAAGAAACTCCTTCAATCTCTCCCATGATTCATGCATTAATTCTCTCGGGTGTTGGGAGAATCCAGTGATTGCTCTCCTCATTGTATTGGTGCGGCCAATGGGATAGAATTTCTTCAAAAACTCTTGCTGCATTTCTGGCCAAGTTGTGACAGTTCTCCCTATAGTTTCTAACTAATGTTTGGCCTTGTCTTTTAAGGAGAATGGAAATAGGGTCAACCTTGAGGCATTTTCAGTGAAGTTTTGGATCCTCACAGTGGAACAAATCTCTAAGAATTCATCTATATGCCTATAAGGATCTTCATTGGGATTGCCATAGAAGGATGGTAACATTTGAATGGTTCCTGGCTTGATTTCAAAGTGATTTGCAGGAATTTCTGGCCTAATGCAAGTGGCAGGTTGATAATTAGAAGGAATAAAGTATTCCTTCATTTGTCTGGGTGCAGCCTCTTCTAAATTTCTAGCAACTTGGTTTTGGTTTTGGTTGGCCATCCTATGAAAGAATCTTTCAATCTCGTCTATAGGTTGAGCCAAGTCTAAGTTCTGGGAGCATCTACCAAGCATGCATACATGAAAGCCCTCTATTTATGATTTTTGAATTTTTAGATTTTTATTGAATTTTATGAATTTTATGAACAAACACAAACAAACAAACACTTTCAAAACAAATTAACCTAACCACTAAGTGTTCCTTGGACTTATGTTATTTTTCTCAAAATCAGATTTATGCTTGCTTAAGTCCAATCCTAACTCTTCTTGTACTGGCCAGGTAAGAGGTGGAGTAGAGGGAGGCCCCCCTTGCTTTCGCAAGGACCCAATTAAATAACCTCTAGCTCACTTAAGCGTAAACTTTTTAACCTCTAATCCTAGACACCAGACTTAAAGAGAAGTCTTAGAATTAAGAAAGAACAAATCTAATTATGAACCCTAGGCCAAGTCCACTGGTTTTTATTGAAAGTTTAGGATAATGCAAGAATGGGAAAAAATTTTGTGATTTTTGGGCAAAGGAAAGGGTGATGAAATCCCTCACCTTATCTTTTTATTCTAATGGGTGAAGCCCTTAAGCAGTCCCATTTAAAAATATGAAGTGCACATATCAGATTCAAACAATGGGTTGTCTAATGCTAAGTCTAATGCATGAAACGAGCGATGGAAGTCTTACCTTTCCCCTGCACTCTTCAATGCAAGAAAAGAGATGACAATTAAAATGACAATTAAGATGATGAATGTCCTAAAACATGAGATTCTAATCTTCAAAAATGAAATTTTTATTTACAAACAAACGGCTAACATGAAAGAGCGATTTGGAAATTTTTTTAGATTTTAGATTTTTTTAATTTTTATTTGGTTTTTGAATTAAATGAAATGAAGCTAAGAAAATATAAAGTGGTACTATATAAACTAAATCCAAACAATTTAAACCACCAAAAGGCCAATTATTACATGCCAACAAGAAAGAAATCTCTGTATATGCACAGAGAGTACATGAAAACCTCACTAGAAATTTCACTCCTCTCTTCTATCTAAAAGACTGAATTAAAAGTAAATGGGAAAAGAAATCAGCAAGCTTCTCTCCTCCAATGGGCCTCAAATGCCAAGCCCAATCTCCAAGTTCTTCTCTTTGTGCAAATCTGAAATGAAAGCCCAATAACAAGTCAATGTAAAACCAATAGAAATGAAATCAAATCAAAATAAATCTAAATCAAACTCTAATGCCTCCCCGGCAACGGTGCCAAGATGAACGCGCGACATTGTTGACTGTGCATTTTCGTTGTCCAGAGTTCCTCGCACAAGTCAATATGCGCACTTCCTCTAAACTATCTCACAAAATTAAAATAACAAGGATAAACTAACATGGTGGTGAGAACAGGTCATATCCACGGAGAGGCTGAATAAAGTTTGACTTAAACTACTTTGACTTGACACCATTCGACAATGCATTAAAAGTGAATGAGTAAACAGTACTGACCAAATCACTCAAAATCTTGACGGATCAAATTTAATGAAAGAACATGTGGAATTGAAAATGGAAGAGATATGATATCACTGTATCCTCACAGCTCGAGAGATGAAACAAGCAGACAAAACTTTGAAATAGAAATTAAACTAAGATTGCAAAAATATGCACCTTGAATTCTAACTCCACAAAAACCGGATCACTACCTTCATAGCTCAATAGTCGAACAGAAACTTCAGAAAGAATTGACAAAAAATTCAGAAACAAACATTTAGACCACAGTTTCCACTAGATGCTCTTCCTGCTCAACCAACAGCAGAAAGAACACTTGATTTCTTCACACTACACTCAGCATTCTCACATCAATCTCCCGGACAAGCAACATAAGAAAAGAAAACATATACTTGGAAGAAATGGACAATTTAACTCAGAAAAAATGAAGT